>OZ017742.1:248051233-249251233 GCA_963969285.1 Odontomyia ornata | reverse complement strand
TCACAGAGAAGAGAAAAATCAACGAAAAAATTCCAATAGCAGATGTTTTCACCACTTGTCTGCCAATTGGTTGTAAGGAATTTGTTATTTGAATGCGTTGTCAACAAACACTAGCGCTTACAGAAGTGTATTAACTATCTCCTGAGGAAACTTTGTCGGGCGATTCCAATCGCGGAATCATGAAAAATCAACAAACAATTTGGTTGACAGGTTTGAAATCGATTGGTTTAAAGTTCCCGCAATTTTTTGCGGAAGTTAAAGTTTCGTGAGGGATGATGATGAATCGGAGTTCGAATGAAGTCAATTTTTCAAAATTGGTGCTGTTTTTGATTGCTGCAGAAAGTTTTATGATAAATTGGAAAATGCTTTGTAATATTTATACGTAAATTTTTCGAAATCTTTAGGATCGTATGCAGATATGGAAGATTATGATAAATTATATATAAGGATACTGTCAATATTTTTTAGTTTCATAAATGGTTCAGTCAAAACTTTATCATTTAGTGATTGCATATTAGTACAGCAGCAAATTTGCAAATACGAGTTTACTTATGAATTTAAATTTCCGCTTCTAACGTTTTGGTTCCAGTAATATCCACATAAAAGACAAGCTGTAGAAAGTCAAAAAATCCAACCTCGCTGACAAGAGCGTTGAGTTTTGTTATGAATATTAGTTGTATCGTACCGCTTTTACGAGCACTTTTAACCGCTAAATGTTATAAAAATTGAGAGATATACCCGTATGATATAATTTTAAAACTTACTAATTTCATGTGTCTTAATAACAATACCTATCTGACCCTAACTGAAACAATCATTGGAGTCTCTTGCTGTAACGCCAAACCACTTGAACTGAGTCATTCTCCAATTCCTTGATCAATTTCTTCCGAAATAAATACGTCTTTGGACAGTTTCTGCTAACAAAAAGTATCACTCCAACAACTTCCAAAAAATTCCGCTCAAAAATGTTCCACCAGTTCTTCTGCATCCAACGCCAAAGGAACCAGGACTCGAAAAACAGGAAAAACGTGCTAAAGCGACAGATTTTCGAATTCGGTCCGAGAAGAAGCCTATAATAAAAATCTATAAAACCTATAACCTTTTAAAAAAACGAAAATTTTGGAATAGTGGCGATTTATTTCTCAACATAATCTCCTCTTAGCTTGATACACTTGACCCAGTGATGCTCCAACTTCTTTAAGCCGTCTGAAAAATATGTTTTCTCGAGATCTACAAAGTAGGCCTCTGTGGCGGCGATGACTTCCTTATTTGACTGAAATGTCTATCCGCCGAGTGACTTTTTCAAGTTTGAAAACAGAAGTCGAACGGGGCCAAATCTGGAGAGTACGGTGGATGGGGTAGCAGTTCGTAACCCAATTTGGCCGTGGCGACTGCAGAGGTGTGAGCCGGTGCGTTGTCATAGTGGAAGAGAATTTTTTTCTTCACCAAATGGGGCATTTTTTCTGCGATTCGGCATCAAACCGACCCAATAATTCAGCATAGTAGAGCCTTGTGACCATTTTTGTTGTGTTTGTCAAGATGCAAATGACGATAGACGATGTTAGTTTAAAAGAGAGTTTTTATTGATACAAATTATTATTTATAAGATTTCGTGAGGTTCAAGTTAGAGCGTAGCGATGCGAACTAAAACTGATGTCGACCGTGTCTAGTTGACGAGTTGATGACATATGGAACATGTGGAGAAGAGCATGTCTACCTCTTTGTCAATGCCAGTGCCACCTACCAGTGATGTGTTGTGACCGCGATTGGTGCGAGAATCAAACCCAAAGTTTTCTATGAGTAACATTTCCTCTCACGAGACAAAAGCGTTGAGGTACAAAATAATATTTGTGTGTCATCTCAAGACGATCAGGTTGGCGTTGAATTCTTGTAGATCTGTGAACTGGTGTCCCATTGTTCTTGATTTCTGGCGGTGATGTAGGGTTGTTGGCATTATGTGCCTTTTGAATGTTTGGGGCTAATTGTTCAGGACCCTGTGGTGCCTTTAAATAAAAATGGACTCTTCGATTCAATCAATCAATTGCTTCGGATTGTTATTTGATGCTTAACAAACAGGGTACTATTTGGTCGATGTGACGTTTGTAAATCTTTCCTTTGTAATCTATTTCATAATGAATGTCGCCCAAAAGTTTTATGACCTTAGCGGGGATCCACTTGGCCGCTCGCGGATTACCTGACATATAGTTTACTTGTTCGGCTACTTGTAGTTCTCGAAAAGATGGATTGAATAGAGTTTGCTGCTTCGCTGTGATCTTGGAGTGGCAACTATCGGGTCCTACAAGATCAAAATGTGTCCGTTTGTTTGGACCAGAAAAGAGTGATGCGGGCGCCACGTTCATCGTCGTATGTGGAGCTTTTTGATGAAACTGCAGGTATTTGTCTATGTTCTGTCTGAAGGTACTTGGTGTTGTTGACATTGCATTCAGTGCATCTTTTATTGTTTTAATGAACCATTTTGCTTGGCCGTTTGTACAAGGGGGGTAAGGCGCCGATAACTTGTGGTATTTGACTCCCACATTTGCTAAGAATATTTCGAATTCGTCGGAACTAAATTGCGGCCCATTATCAGAAACGATCGTGACCGGATCTCCATAGGCTGCAAATAGTTTGTCCAAGGTTGCTATTATAGCAAATGACGTAGTCGATTTCATAACCTCAACTTCAAACCATTTGCTATACGCATCTACATGTACTCTCTCCCAAGGTGCTTTGGTATACTCCAAATGATGAGTCTGAAATTTAAGCAGTGCATGTGAGGTTTTTGCAGACGATTCGCAGGATTTTGCAACTCGTTTAATGTCTCCATCGATACCAGGCCAATAGATAAAAGGTCATGTTATGCCTTTCATTTTCACAATACCTAGGAGTGCTGCATGTAGATCTTTGAGTATATCATCCTGTAGAGTCTTTGGTGCGACCACTGTGCTCGAAGGACAGCATGCTGCAGCCGGAGTATAATTTGCCTCTGGTGTTTTGTATTTGTAGTCAGCCAAGTTGCATCCTAACTCAAGCAATTGGACGATTCTTTTGCGATTCTTTTGCGATGCAGCCAGCACGAACAGGCATTTGGTTGATTTGACAGACTACGAAATTATTGGATTCATGGTACTCGCCTTTAGCTTCATATTGTTTTTAACATACAGTATGTTAACTGACTCCTCAGTGCTGAGTAAGGGTATACTAGAGCACTAGTTGGCATTAGCGTTTCGTTTTGAAGTTGTAAATACTACCTCATAATCGAAATGAGCTAAGTAATCGGCGTAGTTTCTCGTACAGCTAATGCACAGACCTGGGAGGGACTTCGTTGAATGAAGGATCTGTATCAATGGTTTGTGATCCGTTATCAAAATAAAATGCCGGGCGTGCAGATAATAGAAAAACTTTTGAGCTGCCCATACTATTTCTAGGCCATCTTTGTCAATCGGGAGTATCGTTGCTCTGTCTGACTGTGCGGTTTGCAAAAGCTTTCGGTCTTTCTGTGCTATCCAGAAGACGATACGATAAAACTGCACCTAAACCAGTCTTGCTTGCATCTGTGGCTAAAAGAAGAGGTAGTGCGGGATCGTGATAAGACCTGTGTTATGCTATGGGTAAGAAACATGGGCCCAACCCAATCACCCGCAAATATTTTGAATGGCTTTGAGCGAGGAGTTCTGAGACGAATAATCGGAGCGAAGCTAGACTGGGACCAATGACGAATTCGATACAACCATGAGTTGTATGAAATTTTTGACGAACCGGAGCTCTCAACGATGGTAAGGCTGCAGAAGCTGCAATGGACTGGACACATGAATGGTATGGACGAAAAACGCATACCCAAAAAGATATTCGCCAGGAGAACTGAAGGCCGTAAACCAGTGAGAAAACACTGGTCTGACTCTGTCGATGAAGACAGTTCATCGCTGCTCGGGTTTGTAGGACACGGTCAATTGACCGAGACAGTTGGAGGCGTTTTTTGCAGGTAGCGAAAGCCCGAGAGGGGCTTTATTGCTACGAAGAAGAAGAAGTGCGGGATCGTAGGGCATGAGAACTTTCGTAGACGCCAGAATTTTCTCAAGTTCATTATAAGCTGGCATTATAAGCTCTGTTTGCTTCTTCTGACCATGTCATGTCTTCAATATTGACCATATTTTGAAATGGTCTTGCTTTTATTGCAAGGTTTGACATGAATGAACTGTGGTAAGTCGCTTTGCCCAAAAAAAATACAATTCTTCCAACGAATTTGGTTAAGCTTTGTTTTTAATAGCTTGTCTGATTTATTTATTCCGTTTGAGTTGAGCTTGTGCCCCGAAAATTCGATTGCATCTGCAGCGAAAATGAATGTTTCTCGATTAAGCTGAAGGCCATTTGATCTCAAGCGGTCAAATAATTGGATTATGGTTTGAAGTAAATCTTCAAAATTGTCTCCGAAACTGACGATATCAAAAAAATACGCAAGCTTTCTTTGTATTTTTGAGGACTCCTTCAAAACGCCGTTTCCAGAGCGCAGGAATATTGGCTGCACTGTGTGGACAAATGAGAACATAGGTTACTGTGTTCAAAGTAAGTGCATGACTGAGTTCATCACCGACCGTAAGATGGGTGCAAGCATCCGTGAGATCTAAATGTTTTGCCCCTTTCATCTAATTGAAAATATGCTTTGCTTTTGAAATCGGGTTTTTGTTGATTATTATTTGAGGATAAAGAGTGGATTTGAAATTACAAGTTATTCTTATACGGCCGTCATTTTTTCCACAACGTGATTGCTAGAGGCCCATTCCAAATTGTCAAATTTAATATACTGACCTGAAGCGGGTTTCTGATCAATGACCTTCGCGTAACCATTGCGCAATGCATGCGGAATTCCTCATGCCCGTACAAAAGCAGGTTTAGCATTCGATTTAAATTTCATTTCAGCTGGCGACCCTTCAAGTTTTCAAGCTTCTTTACTGAAAATATCTTGGTATTGTGATACGATGTTGTCTAATTCTTTCGTTTTTTCCGATGTGAGATTTGATGAGACAGTAGAAATCGCGTTGATTTTTTCTGACTTCGAGAAAGTCTGAGTAAAATTAGTCTCTTTGACAAAATGCGAAATCCATTCCCTTCCGAAGAGCGAATCAAAATTACCATCAACGATATATAAGTTGAGTTGAGCAGATTCTTTACCGATAATAATATTTAAAGGAATCCTTCCAAGTAAATCAATCTAATGCCCTGTGTAACTTCGAAATTGACAATCTGTTTTCAATAGCGTAAAGTTTCGTTTTATTGTGGTTATTCTTGATCGTGTTTGCTCGATGAAGTCCGATCGTGTCGTCTATACAATCCACTATGTCTATGGTTCAGTGGGTCCTTTGTCTTTCCAGGCGTCCGCTGATTGGTTCGTGTTCTTACAGGATGATCTACAAACGCGTGATAAGTGCCCTCTTTTTCTACATGTATGGCAGGTTGCGTCTTTGAATTTACATAGCCAACGTATGTGAGAACCACCACACCCAGCACATTTACTAGAATTTTCGGTGTTTCTTGAATGTGTAGGTGTGTGGCTTAGTTGGTTGCTATTTGAACTACATTATGAATCGGAAGTTTATGCGTTTTGTCTTTTTTGACTTTCGGCTGTGTGTAACCTAACTTATTTGTTTTTCCGGGTTAGGTTGAAGCCATAACTTGAACTTCATTGGTTACTTTTCGTGTAACTTCAAAGGCATTTGCGATATTGTATGCCTTGGTGAAAGTAGCTGGCTCTTTGCAAATTATTTCATCGCACATCTCCCGTGATTCTTAGCCATATAAAAGATGTTCGATCAACATGTGGTCCGAAAAATTGCCATATTGACAAAATGCAGCAGCTTGTCTCAACCGGAGTGAAAATTTGGCCACAGACTCACCCTTCTGTTGGCATATCAGTCAAAATTTGGTGCTCTCGACGTATTTGTTCTGTTTACCATCAGAACGCTTGGTTAAGGTTTCTTTGATTTTTGCATAACTAAGGGTTTCTGGTGCACCCATGAGCACCCAAACATAATTAGCATGTAAATCGGTGTTAACCTTACTCAACTCCAGGGCCTAGCCGAATCGCTTAAAATAATCCTCGATTGTACCCTCATCTGACACGTGAAACGAAAACGTTAGTGGTTTCTGCGTGGCGGGGCTTTCTGGCGATTTCTGGGCATTTTGCATGGACGTTGTTGTAGCGGCCATAATGGCTGACGTGAGAGTTTGTATTGGATCGTCTGTCGGCGTCGCCCTTTTTTATTGCGATGTTATTCACTTTTCACTATTTTAACTTCTTTCCTTCTTCTAACACATATTCATTTCTTCTTTTTTTCTAGCACTTGTTCACTTCTGACACCATTTGCTGTATTTGTCAAAATGCGAATGACAACAGACAATGTTAATTTAAAAGAGAGTCTTTATTGATACAAATTATTATCTGTAAGATTTTGTGGGGTTCGTGTTAGAGCATAGCGATTCAAACTAAGACTGATGTCGACCGTGCCTAGTTAACGAGTGATGACACGTAGAACATGTGGAGAAGAGCATGTCTACATCTTTGTCGATGCCAGTGCCATCTACCTTGATGTGGTGTGACCACGATTGGCGCGAGAACCAAATCCAAAGTTTTCTATACATAACAGTTCTGCCCTTCTCTAGGTAGTCAATGCAGGTGACACCTTGTTGATCCCAGAAAATGGCGGCCATAACCTTTCCGGCCTATAGGATAGTCTTTGTCTACTTTGGAGCACGTTTGCCAGGTGAAGTGCATTGGTTCGACTTTTCTTAGTCTCTGATGTGTACTAGTGGGACCAGGTTTTGTCGACGGTCATAAAACAATACAGAAACTACTTCTTGTTGCGCTTAAACAGCGTCAAACACTGCTCTGCAGTGACCTCAAGGTTGCATTTGCTGTCCAAAGTACGCGAACGCCGTGGTTTTCTCATGCCCAAAATTTCATGCAGGATATGACCCACGCATTTTTTTAAACGCTTACTGTCTCAGCTGTCTCGGGCACCTTCAAATGGTGATCTGCCAATACAAGCTCGTAGGTTTTTGGCACGTTATCCTCTGTGATAGCCGTTTTTGAGGCATCTGGGCGTGGCTCAGCAAAAACCGACATGCGAACACGTTAAAACTCGTTAAACCAATTTTCATGGTCACTATCGCAGGAGCAGAGTCACCGTAAACAGCATTCAAGCGCTCTTTGATTTCGCTGCGTTCGCTTCAAAAAAAAATGTTTTCACCGACAGATATCACTCTTTCTCATTTTTTCTAATATCCATGGACATGCCCGCTTTCACACGTGATCAAAACAAAATTAAGAGTTTGATTTGATTGAAATTTTGACGCCAGAAGCCATCTACGAGAATGTACTACACCATAGTGAATCTTTCTTGCGGTAGTTGCGTCATCAGGTGGTGAGGCTAAGTACTTATTGGATCGCTTTCGCACATGTCCTTCCTGAAGCGGCCAAATGACTTGAATTTACTGAGAGTTGTTTTCCTAGTTCCGAGAATCGTGTGGTCATTTCATGCATCAATTTTAACTCAAAAGCTTTTGAAGATTGAGTATGTCGGTAAATGCAAGACTCGGTTACAATAAACAATGCTTTTCATTAATGAAATCAGCGAGGTCGTTACATTCAGTCACAAAATCGCACACTTCTCGCTATTCAAATAATGTAAATTTCAGTTGCGGAGGAAAAGCATACATTTTAGTCAGTTTCTGCTTAGAAATTGTTAATTGTACAATAATTAGAGTCAGATAGTAATAATTGTAATGCTAATCGTAAGTCCATAGAAAATAATAATTAAGTTAGATATTGTAACTCGATTTCATTAATAATATAATTAAGAAGAGGTAGTTAGCCACAGTTAGGTTTCTTTTTACTTTGCGCCGACCAAGATGCCAGGACAATTGAAAACAACTGCAATGCGCACATTGGCACATTGTCTAAGTGATATAGTTGCTTTAGTTCTTACCATCAAGGCGGCCTAAAAATGCTCCTTGGTTTAATTCAGATGTTGCCATTGCAATTAAAGCAAAAGATGAAGCCCGCAGAAAATTCTGATTCAGTGGTCTTCCAATTAACCTGGCTAAATTCAAAGAGTTTCGTGCCACGGCCAAGAAAATTGCCACCTCTGCACTTTATGCATATATTAAACAAAACTTGCCGAAATGCCACCCTTAAAAGAAGGTGAATGAGTGGAATATTTAAGCAACCTATGAACTTTTCATTTTATTCGTATTTCTTGAAAAGACTGGTTGAAATTCGCTAGTTTACGTAAGAATAATCTCTCATATCACGCCTTTAAATGATCCTTTTATACCCCAAAAGCAATTCTTTCAAAAATGTCAATGATTGAATACTTACCAAAAGCTCTTAGATATTTTGGCATCTTATCAAAAAGGACACTAATATTTGGCTATCGTATTGGAGAAAATTTATCCATTCTTCCAAATAAGGCTTCATAGTGTGCAAAACATTAAATCAAAAGTAAATCTTTATCCAAATCAGCTGTTTTGCACGTTTTATCAATATGTCTCCAGGTTGAAACCAGATATTGATGATACTACATCCATTCATGACCTACATACATTCAATTCTATCCTTGGCTTACAATCATCGTCAAGGCCATGTGATTTCATCCTGTGACACACAAATGAATTTTTCTGTAGCCTTAGCCTACACATAAGCCCACACTCTGATTGCCTCCAACTCCTACAATACTTTGGTACTCATAAGAATGATAAGCAAAATGTTGTCAGTTTAAACCATTTCCAGTTAAATTGTCATTTGGTAGGAATTTCATTGTCACTGTGATTTTCCTTCTTACCAGGGAAATTACTAAGAATGAAAATTTCTCGTTTGTGGTGACAATAATGGGTTTAATTTGTAGTAGTTTAGATATGTTTTGATGTTCTTGTTTAATTAACTTAAAAAGTTTTCAGGCTGAGTTGGTATGAATGTTGAGTAAAGAGAGAAAGTTGAATGAATGCTAGGAATGAACATTTGAGTGGTGTGATGGTAGTTTTGGTTTCTCTACTGTAAAATGGGTTAATCTAATATTTGTGTAATTTTGTGGTAAATTTAAAAGGACTATTATAGTCATTTGAATAAATGGGAATATAATTTAGTTAAGACTGGAACGAAGCAATGGATGGAATATTTGAATTTAATTACTTTTGACAAATTTTAAGTAGGGAGGATTCATTTTATTATCTTTTCATTGATTGTCAAATTGAAATTTGTTTTGTTATGAATGATTTTACTCAGGCCCATGTGCTACATTGGACAGTAGAAAATTTATGCACTGAGTGTGGGGCTTCCATGCTTGCGAGCGACTGGATTACACACAAAACACCTGCCCGGTCAACCTGAGAATCTAGCCTAAAACCGTTTGACAGATTGGATGCTGAGCTTCTTCATTACGAACAAGAAAAACACTTACTCATTTAGCTTCAAGCGTATCCTTCATTCATCATACCCCGACAGGAAGGAGGGTTATAGTTGGGATACCATGAAATTTTTGGCCTAGTTTGCAAAGTATGGTACCACCTAGGTAAAATTCGAGTGTAAACGGTTCCAGTCTAGATATACCGTCTCCATTCTAGTAAAACCTTTGGCAGGCCTCGCAGTATGTTCGAATATTGCAACGTTGAATTGGTGGGGTAAATTTGATTGAGACGGACTCCCAATCACCGCTGTTTTGGCTCTGAGCTCTTATCCCCGTAAGAGCTAGTGTCCTCTTTGCTTCGCATAACACATGATACTAATAAGGTTACTGCACAAATGAACGAAACGCTATGACAGCACCAAACTCTCAAAAACAACAGTTGCGATGAGATAGTCTTCCTTTGAGCCAAATTCAATCCTTTGGTGGACTCGATCTTGAACACATAAGACCAGTGCCTCGTTAAGGATGACTTCAACACTAAAGCCATTGAATGAAGCTACCTGACCTTAGTCTGGGAGAAAATACGTCCTAAAAATGACAGCACTTGTGTTAAATACTTTCACGACGCCTATTTACCACTGCTAGAGTCATGATATTCGCTTTAGAGTCCTTTGTTCTAAGAGTATACGATTGGTGATTAAAACTTGGCCAATCGAATAGTGATCACCAGAGATCCGCAATGGTGCTTCTCGACGAGTACTCGTACCTAACTAGATTGTCGGTTTTGGGTGAAACATTGGAGAATATGGATGCAGAGAGATTTGTTGACGTGCGCATGGTAAGCGTACCGCTACTGGAGTCGCCTCCAAGAGGCAAAATGTTAGCAGCTCAAGATCTAGTGAACACAACTATACGAGTAAGTAGCATTACATCTGCTTGTAGGTCTTCTAAGCCCTGTTGGAGATCTAGACATCGCAAACCCCCGGCATACTAGTAGTTAATGGAAATTAATGAATAATAAGGTGATTGCCAGAATGATCAGCGTGAAGCCCAGTATGTGAGGGCATGGGAGGAGGTGAACACTGGGCTTACGGCATATGGATTGGCTAAGAAGTGTTTTTGTATGCTTATCAAGACGAGTAGGGGAGACTGGGGCTCGTTGGCGTAAGGGGTAAGTTGGCATTCAGCTCCTAAATTTTCATGCAGAAGCATCAGAGCGTTGTCGTCTGTATGTTGTGATAACTTCATTGTGTTTCAATTTCACCCAAGTTTTCAGTTCGATGAAAGTCACCCATCAGTAAGGATCTTTGATTTGCTGTTTTTCTGTCTGGTGAGTAAATTGTTTCATGTACAGTTATTTTGTTTTGCGGTAACAGTGTAAAATTATGTGATAATGTCAGCAACGATTTGTGAGTCAGTGGCTCATTGTGTTTATATCCACAAGTGATAATCTTTTGTTTCGACGTTATGAAAGATTAAGGAGGCCGTTTTGCTTCGAAAACACTATTGGGGCTTGTTGGCATGAGTTAATCTGGGGTTAGTTGGCACAGGCTAATTGAATTATGCCAACTAGCCCCAAACTTCCGTTGAGAATCTTCTAATCAATAGACAATACATTTATCATTTATATGTTTGATAAATTTGTTATGAATAGTATAACCCTCCTACTATTTATTGAAAGATATTAAATACACCATAAATTTTTTTAACGAAATATATAAACCTGCACGTTTTTTTTCATTTTCCCGCACTTAATATTGCTTTTGTAGATCGGTATGAGAAGATATTACAAACGAAAGTCCAACCGGGCTAATTACTCAGTTTAAACTGTGAAGAAGGCTGTAGAAGCTCATATCATTGAGGGAAATAGTCTGACTCGTGCCGCAGATGAATTTGGGATATCTCTCCGCAGTTTAGCTAGACATTGCCAAAAAGAAAGGAAACGTGATGCTGCAAGGACTGCCAATGTGGTTACAGCTTCCAATGCTGCAGCAAATGCTTTGGCTCCATCCTCATTTTGTGGATACGTTTTACCGAGAATGGTAATTAGGTACACACTTATCTTCATATATTTTAATGCGTTTTAACTGTAATATTTATTGTGATCTTCTACGTTTTGTATTAACTGCTTATCAATAACTTGATTTCCTCGAACAGGTTTTTACAACTAAGCAAGAATTGCTGTTGTCCAAATATTTTAAAATGACTGCAGGTGTGTACTATAGGTTGCCGTCTAAAAAAATCAGGAAATTTGCGTATCAGTATGCAAAACCAAATTCTATTAAAATACCTGCTTCATGAAACGATTATGAGATGGCGGGACCGGACTGGTTTTGTCATTTTATGAAGCGACACCCAAATTTATCTCTACGTACGCCTGAAGCTACCAGCTTATCATGAGCTACAAGTTTCAAAAAAATCAATGTTGCGAGATTTTTAGCATTGCTGAAATTTATACTTGAAAAATATAACTTAGAGCCACAAGATATTTACAACGTAGACGAGATAGGGATCACAACAGTGCAAACACCAGACAAAGTGGTTGCATGGAAAGGATTTAAACGAATTGGACGTGTAATCTCTGCTAAAAGAGGAACATTGGTGACTCTCGCAGCATGCGTTTCAGCAAGAGGAGTTGCAATTCTTCCTTTTTTCGTTTTCCCTCGAGTTAAATATAAGGACTACTTTGTCCAAGGTGCACCACCAGGCTCAAATTGTGATGCGAACAGATCAGGACGGATGATGGAAATTAATTTTATAAAGTTTGTAAAACATTTCATTCCTTTTACGACATGTTCGAAGGAGCGACAAGTACTACTTCTTCTGGATAACCATACCTTGCACTTATCTATTAAGGCTCTCGATATGCGCAAAGAGAATGGAGTAATTGCCCTATCGTTTACCCCATACTGTAGCCATAAGTTGCAACCCCGAAACAGAAGTGTCTTTGGGCCACTCAAAAAATATGTTAACTCAGTATGCGACGCTTGGATGACAATCCAGGACAGACTATGCCTATTTATAATATTCTCTCAATTGTCAACATGGCATTCCCGCTTGCTATGACTACATCCAACACAACAGCTTTTTTTCGAGTTACTGGAATGTGCCCCTTCAGCCCCGATATATTTGATGATGCAGAATTTTTACCTTCATCCGTAACTGATCGCCCACCTCCTCAGGAAGAGATAGCGCACATTTTAACACCTTCCGATTTGACGGACTCAGCTCATGATCATTCACCACACTACATTGCACTAGCCTCAACATCCAACCAAGTTGTTCAACCTCAGGAAGCCTGTGCATTACCAAAAGCAGGATCACGGAAGCAATCTTATCGAGAAAGAAAATAGAGGAAAGCTGAACTTCTCACAGACACTCCAGTGAAAAATTCGTTAGCAGCTGAAGTACGTAACAGAGCAAAGAAGCCATCTGATAAAACGACTAAGAGGTTGAAGATTTGCAAGGTATAGAATAGGTGATTTGCCAAAAAGAAATTAGCATTTTCCTCAACACAATCTAAATCCGAAGGAATTACTTATGCTGAAGGTGAGGATAGCGTCGGTTAATTATCTGATGCATGAAGGTGAGTCCTTCATTAATAATGAACATTTCCATCCGACCGAACAACCTCAAAACAATGATGGCTCCTTGCAGAACACAGGTGTCACAGGACCTGAAGTACACAAAAATGATAATTCAGCATTAAAAGTAGCAGATTCTAAAAAGAACAGCAATATAAATGAAGCTGAGAGGCGTGATAGACCCCAATACAAAGTAGGAGACTTTATTTTGGTGAAGTACCAGTCACGCAAATATCTGGGCATGATTCTTGATATCTGCACAGATACAGACGATGTTTGTGTAACGACTATGATAAAACATCATAAATACTGGAAATTGGCAGACACCGAGGTTTGCCTTTAGTACAAAAAGAGCAAAATACTGCGGAAACTTGATCCTTTCAAACAAATGAGTAGTAAGCCAATATTATTCGCTGTTGACATATAATGCTGACAAACCAAATTTTTAAATGTTTCCTATCCGTGTACTTGCTTTGCTACTTTCTTTATTAAAAAACGAAATAAAATACTTTTGTCCTGAACTGTACGTTGCTTTCCCTTCCAACCCCAATCTTTTTCAGGTATGCCAACTAGCCCCTATAGGTATGCCAACTTACCCCATAACTGGCGTTAGTTGGCGTCCTTGGAGACCTTCGGGAAATATTTTCTAAGAGTAGACAAAACCATTCCTTAGTAATAATTACTACGCGAATCGATACCAGAGATGTTAGTCAATAATTCACAAAAATTGAACATGCTGTATGTAAACCAAAATCTATGCCAACTAGCCCCGGTCCCACCTAAGGCATAGATAATGTAAACAGAAACTTGTGGGGCCTAGCATATAACCTAGTAACAATGAAGCTCACCCATCAAAAGATCGTCCATCACAAGATGGACGCGATAGTATGGGCTTTTTCTCTGCAGATCATGTTCGGACGCTATAAAAGCGCAATGTAGTGCCTATCTTTCACGAGGATGGAACTGGAAGAGACAGTTCTGTCCATAAAGGTCAGGAAGGCACCATGACCATATATTGTTTCAGCTAAATGATTGCAGCTGGTCTACTTTACTTGGTGTTCAGCACATTTAACGCTTGCCTGCGTGAAGGAGGAATCATGTGACGCCGCTGGCGATCACTACCAACACACCTTGCTGCTAGGTGGCTTGTCATTTCATGTTGATTGCGACGGGCGCACACCCCACGTCAATTTTGTCGTGGGATGTCAAGAGGAATTGACAGCCGCACGGCAGTGAAGTGTGCAAGTGGTGGCCGTCACCAAAGAGCGGTCGGCGAATGTCAGTAAATTCGCGTGTGCGCAATTAGTTTGTCGGTGGAAGTGCCGAAAAGTAAGCAGGTCAAAAGTGATGGCCGCGTGGCACTGAGACAAGTCAGGAAAGCGCACGAATTGAGTTGCTTATTCTCATATTTCTGGTTGTGATTCGCCGATTTTCCGTAATCATTTAATCTGTTGATCAGGTAGTTCAATACCTTTATTTTTCTGTCTCTAATAAGAATTGCTGAGCAGTGTTTAAAGACGATGTAACTTTCCAATATAGGATCGGTAATGAAAAAGTTACAGGCTTCCCCAAACGGTATTGATATTTCAAATGCTGGTGATATTTTAATTGGAGACTCGCATGGTAATCGTTTCCATGTTGCATGTTTTTCGCGGGAAGGAATCGTGCAATCTGAATTAGAATGTCCACATGTTAAGGTTTCTCGTTGCTGTGGGTTGAAAATAACATCTGAAGGCTATGTCGTAACTCTGGCCTTGTGCTTGGAGTTCATATTCAACCGGAAGATAAGTACAAGTATGTATAATGTTAAAGAAAGAAACAAGCAGCACTGCCGTATGAAAAAAGAGGAAAATATTTTATATACATATTTATTGTTAGATTTGTTATTGTAAGTGAGTTGAACAAATTTATCGAACCATTCCGTCCGCTATTGCGGGTACTTAATTTTTAAATAATCAATATTATATCATTTGTCCATTGATAACGTAATTTTAATCGTATGCGTTTATAGAAAGTTTTCCTCGAAATAATTCTTCTGAATACTGCTTATAGTACAAACAATAATACATTGTATAAAAAGACAAATTGAGCCCAACTCAATGAAGCCAAATAATATTTTTATATAAAACGGTATAAAGCATACATTGATATACGCTATATACTATAAGCCGGAAGATTGACAGAAAATACATTTGTAAAGCTTTATAGCGGAAGACAGAATGACTTGAAACTCGTAAAATACAATTAACGCCAATATGAAGGTAGAGTGCAATAAAATTTTAAAGTCTTAATCAACAAGTTTTTGAAACATCTTTTAAAATAGCACCCGTTTAAAATGTTTGAGAAAATTAAGACTATTCATTCTTGCTTAATGTAAAATCTTATACGTACACAGACAATCATCTGTCCTAGTTTTTGCCTCATACCTACAGAGCTTCATCATTTTTCGTTGCATAAACTTCAATATAAGATGTTTATTATAAAGTACAGACAATTTTAAATAATGAGCAACTTTTTGCTTAGTAAACATTTCCAAAAAAAAACTTATATATAATCAAAAGCCTTACGAAAAATAATTCCAAATATTCGTCGGTCAATTAGAAATTGCATATATTACTGCTAAAATAATCGAACGTTTATATTGTTGGATAGAAAAAGTGAGTTTAAGAAAAATCTACTGTTGAAAGGCACGTTTAAAAAGCTTGGTTTCCAAATAGTTTCTGAGCTTTAAAATCAAAACAAAACATCATGAGAACAACATTCAGCTCAAACTAGATTTTAGCGAATTGCTTTACACTTGTTTTCTACAAATTTTGATAAGAATATATAGTAATGTAACTTAATTTGTTTTTCGTTGCTTTACATGGAAATCAATTCATTTTACAAGTTAAAAATAGCGTAAAAGAGTTAGAGATGAAAACGATGTCAATGGAACGAACGAGGGCAAGAGCGGCTCTGATCATATAGACTCGTCAAAAATAGTCAAAAACGTGCAAAAAGGATTTTGTAAAGTTTAAGATTTTCAAAGGAAATCGACTATACCGGCGCGTAGACCTTACGATAGCGATAGAGAATGTTAGTAGACAGTGTAATCTGGTATTGCTATTCCGCAACTAGCCTTATTTAATCCATCCCCACCCTGAGCCTCGCCTTCCCTCCTGTTCCTGCTACTTCGCCCACTTTTCCCTCTTGAGATAAGGTGGAAAGTACCAAAGGCAGCAACATCAATCAATGACCAATTGGTGCAAATAATCAATTCTCTAGAGATCTTTAATGCAATACTCTTACGTTGCATTTTGTGTATTTGTTAATTTCTGTCTAATTTTATTATTGATATTTCATAAGTTTTCTTAGTCATAGAAAGATATTTTGTTTATTGGTAACACACGCTTGCAGGTTAGACTTTGATTAAAGTTAAGAAAATGAAACAAAATGAAAAATTCAAAAAAAAAAAAAAAATTAACTGTACAACAATTTAAACTATAGAATTATTACCGACTACAGTGGAGAAGAAATTAAATTTAAATTTAGAATGAAACACAGTTGTGGTTTTTACATTATAAATAAAAAAATAGTTTTTCGCATCTAGATTAATAGAGAGAAAATGAAATAACATAAATTTCAATGTAAAGCTACTCGTCTGATTAGATTTTAGTGCTACTGCTAATTTCACTTGTTTATTTTTTTTAATTATTGATTGTTCTTGATTTTTATACAAGATATTGAGTCAAACAGTACATGTCCATTCATCAATTACACTACCAACATACTTTACACACTCTCAACCTCTTTATTGTTCTTCTCTATCTTATTTTCGTTTAAATTTTGCTTAACGAAACATATGCAACTTTTTAACATTTCAATCGGAAGAAGAAAATAAAATGAAAACACCAACGAAATGAGTTGACGTGAAAAGTTTTAAGACTAAATTAAAAGAAAAGAAAATACGTGGCAATACATTATATTATTACGTGTGAACTTGTTTCTAAGTGAAGTTGAAATTATTATAACGTTTTTCTCTTACGATTCATTTTTTTTAAATGACAAATCAATTTAAATTTAATAACAATACTTTCAAACTTTTTGAAGAAACCTAAAATAAATAATATGAATTGCTAACTCTAACAACGACTTTCCTTTCCAGTGGTTCCCTTCTTTTAGCGGGAAATAGAGTGCATGGTAAGTATGCCGTCGCGAGGGTAGGGTTTAAGAAAATCCGCTGAGGTCGGTTTTGCGTCGCGCGCGGTACGCGGTACCTTTGTTGATTTCGGTTTTTCTTTAGCGTAGTTTTTTTCGGATTTAAGTTAGCGTAGTATATTTTTCGGAACCGCGTCGGTAAAATTCAGGAACGCAAAATAGAAATTAGATTTGTTTGATACTTTGACTGGATGAATGAAGAAATACGGAGTAACGTAAAATAGGCTTCTTCTCCGTATGATTGTGTTTTTGACGCGTTTGAAACGGGCGTTTAATGGTGGTTGAAGAATTGTAAATGAGCGTAATCCATTTGGAGACCCGCGACCGAAATCCTCTCCGATCTAGCTGGCCGACAAGCAGCCACCGCGAAAATGGATTACGGTGCACGGATTGGTTGACCGGTTGGTACCATCCGTTGGCATTACTCAGACTTAACGTCTAGAACCGATGAGAGGTCGGTTCCTCGTTCGGACTTGAACATAAAAATCATTACAACTGCCAATGATATTTGGTATCAGAAATGCCTTGAATTCCGTTAGATAGCGGGATATATTAAAAGCAGTGGGAACCCAATTCCAAACTCCAGAATAATTTGTGTATATTTGAGGGGCTACCTGCTAGACTGGGGCCTGCCCTATGACACGAAGAAAGGTCGGCAAGGGACAAAAGTTATATCGGGTGTTGCACATGACTTTTTTCTAAGCCGAAAGCCTGTAAAACATTTTGAACTATGGGCTACTGAAACTGGAGTTGCCCGATGATTCGCGCTTGATTGGCTTTGAGGGTGATGTTAGCATGCAGTCGCTGGACACCCAGTTGAACATACGCAACTTAAGTTGGGTATGCTTATGCACTGAAGGCTGCTTGTGGTCTCATAGCCTAACACTTGAGAAAATTGGAATGGTTATTCTAATAAAGAAAAGAATTCCCAGAGTTCGGACGGTCAGCATTGGGAACAGCAACTTGAATCAAAACTAGCTATAAAATATCCAAGTATTCTGATTGGCTATCTCTGAACAAATCAAGGTGAGAGCAAAAAGGCTGCAGTAAATGTATCGGCATTCAGTCGAGTGATAACCAATGTAGGGGGACGTACCTCATCAAGAAGGTGACTTCTGATCAGCACCTTACAGTCTGTTCTATTATATGAAAGTGCCTAGTATAGGTGCAGCAACGATGTGCATTGAAGATTGTACTTGCGTATTAAACAGTTTTTGAATTAATGGGTGCAGGCGTGATTTCCATCGTACCGTAAACTCTTCTTGAACAGACACGTAAGTAACAGGGAGGCAACTGCATATAAAGAAAGACAATGCTCACTCCGGGATTGGTAACAATCTTGATTGAAGGACTTTAAGGGGAGATGGACCGCACACCGCATTCCTGATCTGAGGCCATCACTCCATCGAAAGAATGATTAGACTGACTTTTATTTGACCCAGCTTTTAAAGCGGCATAAATGTTTTCAGTGTTATGTACTTAAGATTGGTAAGTCACGGTCCCCCGACTATCTGTTTTGCGCTGAAGAGATTAATGACATATGTTATACTTTTGTTTACACACAAGAAAAAAACAAGTTGAAGTAGCAGGAGGATGCTCCTGCCAGAAGGGTATTGTAAAACAATTAGTAAATCAAACAATATATTCTGCATATCAAAACTTGACTAATATATAGATTCCATAAATTGAGTTCGAAAAATTATTATGGTTATTATGATTTTAAACTCGCCACCATTTTGTTTCAAGTGGTTTGACCCCGTCGCTTGATTAGTCATGATAACACATGGATACTACAAACCATTTCTAAAATTTTTATTAAAATTCCTACATATTTGTAGTGTCTAGGTCCATTGCAAGCGCGTATCTCTCTAGGTTAATGTCGTTGTAATTGTTAAATATTCAATCAGCTGTAACTTAGCTGTTTATTGTTCAATTATTGTGAAATTTTCGAACCATATACAATTACTTTCAGAAAATTCAAATTAATGATTTTGGGAAATTTAAGGATCACATCTTGATTTTATAGACAAAAAAAGCAAAATTTATAAAATGTACAATTATTAACGAAGTTCATCGAATTTCGACTTCTAGTGATTTTTTCGCCCTTGTGAAGGAAAAATTGTCAGTTCAAGTGCTGTTTTGAAAAGCTCTTATAAAGAACTTTCATTTGATATTCATATTGGCTACTTTTGATGAAATTTTTTTTTTCAGCGGCCACTCCCCTGTACTGTAATCATCGATTCATGGCCTATTTTTTCGAATCCTAGAATGGTTACAAAGCCCATTTGCTAGGAGCTCTCTTCTGCCTCCTCGACTTGTTTCACCTATGATCATTAATTGTAGGTACTCATCTTCAGTCATTCATTAAATTGAATCAAGTGTTAAAAGTATGCGCCTTAAACGTTGAAGTTTGGGCAAAATAACTCAAAATTATTCAATCTTCGCATTTAAAACAGCCACTATTTTGCTTTACGATTACTAATACCACTAGCTGAGCCAATTCTCAAAGAAATTCATGATACCTATCATTCCTGAAACCTTCATGCATATTGTTCCATAGCCATATGTTTCCATAGTAATACAGCGCATATTGTTTCATAGTAATACAGGAAAATTCAAATCGCTACAACTTCATTAAATACAATTCTTTATGAAACTTTCAGGACCGATTAATCTTATAAATAGCCATCTGTGTACTGAGTTTTATTAAATTTAAGGGCACCGTTACGATTTTATTCAAGAAAACATAAAATCGATAAATCATATTATTACTAACAAAGTTGAGTGAATTTCGACTTCTCATGAATTTGTTGTTGTTGTACCCATAAAGGCCTATATTCATGATTTTTTTCAGATTTTTCGGATGAAAAGTGGCCAACCGCGAGGGGGGACACACAAAATTTTCATACATTTCCCCTTCCCCTGCACCCCCCGAAGCAAAATTTGTCATTTTAAGACCTGTTTTGAAAAGTGCTCATTTAGACCTTTCATTTGATACCCATATTGCCTACATGCGATTAAATTTTTTTTTCAGGGGCAACTCCCCTATATGGGGAGACCCCCCTTAAAGACCTTATGAATTTCTTTTCGTGTTTAAACTTTGAAGAGGGCGTCATTTTGCACCTACCTACAAAATCGTATGTTTCTAGCTTATGTAACTAGTAGGGTTACAATACCCTAAAAAGGTAGCGTGGTATCCTTATCAAAGAAATAGAAGAGCATTCTCCAGACAATCTAATTGGAGAGATGCTCAGACCAGTTGACAAATTGAAATCGGTGGTATTTTAGGTTCAGGCTATTCTGACTGTAAAACAGGTACCTATAGCCATTTCGGGTGCAGTAGTTTCTTTTCTAGCACTCCTTTTCTCTCCCTCAACTACTATTGGAAAGGGGATTTCAGCAACTCGATGGTGCCTCTAGGCATACAAGAACGAGGCCTAGCCTAGCCCGAAGTAATGTATCAAACAGTTCCAGGTCAGATTTACAGAGGAGGTATTGGTTTTTAGTCTAGAGGCAGTCTAAGCGCACCACTCAGGTTTGTAAATGGTCTTCACGTTCCTTCCACAAAAAATACGTTTTTTGAGGACTCCTCACTTTATGTCGAGGCAACGCCTTCAAAAATAAACTTGCTAACATGAATCATCAATTAACATGAGTTCAAAACCATGAATTTCCAAATAAAAAAACGTTACGTACATTTTGTCAGCTTGGACGATCCTTTATTGCAAATATATTTGAAAAAATTGTTCTACATTGGAAAAAAAATATACAGAAAATTCAAGTCAAAGTCGAATGAATGTCATCTAAATTTTTAAGTTATTTATTTTATTCTTTATATTTCCATTTGCTTTAACCACTACAGAACTTTCGGGCCTTTGCTACGAAATAGTTAGAGTATCTTAATATCGTGATCGAATGTAGCGGTATTTAAGAAGGTGATATGGTCAGTACCACACTTTGGCCATATGTCTATCCACCTAACCTAGATACATTCTGATTTTAAACCAGCATGTATTATAACTGAATGCACCGTCCATCCAAGAATTATTCGAAACAAATTTTCATTTCACCAATGTAGTTCGAACCAGGAACCTTCGGCTTACGCAGTGAGCACTCTTAGCACTTCACTACGTGGACTATATATTTAGATTAATGACCCAAATCTGTATCCAATTACCAAACATGGAAAAGTAAATTTTAAAGTTATCGGGTAGATATCCTTCCAAAATAAAATGACACAAGCACCCCTCCTCTTCCACCAACTTATCGTCACACGACAAGTTTGTAGGGTCATTTCGAGAGAAACGCACTACATTTATTCAAGGATAATTTGAATCTCTAAATATAACATTAGTTAATTATATTTTTGATACATTTATTTTTTAATTAAATATATGAAAAATACTAGAAGATACAGTTAAGCAAGACACTTGGTGATAATGAAACAGCTTTTCAGAAAATTGAGTAAAAGTGCATCCCTCCCAATTATATCGTGACAGATGCACCTCAGTCGGGAAAGATGCACTGTTCCTTTTTGAAGCCCCCGATAACTGAATTATCCTGAAGTCTTTTATGTCTATCACAGGTACTACACAAAAGAGAATACATAGTGAATGTTTCATGTAACTACTGAAGACATTGCTGACAAGACATTCAATCTGCTTTGGATGTAGTCGAAGAATGATTCTCCAACCATTTTGTGCAGAAATTATTACAACTCTCCCCATCTTCACATAGGTTTTCTTCAGATCGATTACAATTTTTCGTATTTATACCACTTTTGTTTTGCTTTTGTAGTGCCTTTCCCAACTTTATACGTTTAACAGCTACTTTTTGCGAGCGAACAAATACCGCCTATGTGTTTTCGCTTCGACAATGAAGTGGTTACAAGTAAGCAAACACTGCCTATAGACTTGCACCTTGCCAATGAAATTATACAAGCAAGCACATACGCTCATTGTCATCGAAGAATGTCCTTTTCGTCCAATGAGCAAGTGAAAAGTAAATATGCAAAGATCAATCCGCAATGCGCTTCATACAAGCTATTACATCGTTAACGACAAGCTTTGGGTGTAATTTCAGCAGAGTAAAGCTGAAGAGAAAGCTAAAAGTTTAGGTGAAAGCGCTCTCTCGCTCAATGTCCCCAGTTTCGCGAACAAGCAAAACGGAGCGGGGAGGAAAAGTGTTCCGTGGAACAAGAACACACGTGTTCGGCTATTCAACACATTTCCGGAGAATTGAGGCTTAAAGCTTACGAGAGAACAATAATTAATGTTTTCCGGCAAACTGTGGAAGTGAGTTGTCAAACGTACGTGCAGTAATGCATACTGGAGCTCGGTCAATCGAAGTCAATATTGAATAGCATTTGAAGTTTTATTTATTTTGAGGTGTTGGCAACTAGTGCCGTGTTTCTCATTGGCTTTTAGCGTGTTAGTGCTGTGTAGCCACCATTAATTAAACGTCAATTTCTCACAGGCGAACGTAGGAGGCTTACACGCAACTGCAGTTCCAGCTGCAGTAGTCGTCAACTCAGGACAAGGTAGGAACTCCATGCCAAACCCAGGAGGTCTGTCGTTGCGGCCCTAGCTTGCCTGCATTTGCGTGCTGCTCTACCCACTGACAACCAGCGAAGCCACTGAATGCCACCGCTCACACCACCAAACAAAAGCGTCCAAGTGGAGGCCAGCGGGAGCGTAAAAGGCGGGAGTTAAACGAGCTCAGGTGACTAGCCCGCCTTTCCATCATACCTTTAGAGTGGGCCTTTTTCCGTCGGCAAGCGAAGGAGCCGTGCCGGGGATTCCGAAAGGAGATAGCGGATCTTCATCTAGCTAAGGCGCGGTCTCAGACCTTCCACCCCGTGACGGCAGCGTCCCAATAATAATAAACTAAGTGATATAAACCACAACACTGTAGACCGCTTTAAGGAGAACAAACTTACGAAAAAATATTAACTGAGTGTTTTCGTTACAATTCACGGGAGGTCCATTGTTGGCAATTTTTCAAGCGCACAGGTAAGCGTAGCTGGCGGAAACACCATAGGGCTCCCCGGAAGTGGCCGGCAGGACCCTCTCTTAGAAATATTTTCAGGGCTTGTGAGTAATTGAGCAATATTTCTCCTAGAACTTTTAGCTACAGGAATGACAGGCACAAAAGCGATTTCATTTAGTGATTTTGAAGGTGATTCAGCAATTGTTGTGTCATTTCAGGAAGAACCAGTATTTATGGTAGCATGAGAACTGAATGAATCAACCGTGATGGTTTCAATTAAAAATCTTTTTACATCCAATAGGATTCAATTCCCCCGGATTATGCTGCACTAAATCCGATGCATTGAAGAAGTGGTCTGGGATCGCAATTATATTAAATGTATAAATGTCGCATGCTTTAAATCTGGCAGCAACATTTCCAACAGTAGCCAATTTTTGCCAAACTTTAGCTACCAAGCTTCCCACCTGGTATCTCGTGTTTTTCTTTCACGATTAATACGCATTCTGTTTCTGGCATCCTGGTTATAGTAAGATTCAAATGCATGGGAGAAAGATTTATCCGAAGACTGGAGTGCATTTTTTGTGTGACAAGGCAGGTAAAAAATAATAATATCGTTAGTATCTTCAAGCTCTAACATAGCAGCGTCATAGCAATGAAATGCATGTTCATCAAAATGAAGAATATATTTGCCTGCAGCTTTCTGTGGAACAAAATGTTCTTTTAGCCATATCCTGGATCATAGATATAAAGAGTACTGGATGGTTGCAAGAGCCGAAGCAATTAGTAACCTTCGCTAAAGTTGTGTGAAGTTGAGGTTTGAAGTGATATGTTTTTGTTTTTGCACTTAATTCACTCCGAAACGCGATCAGGTTTATAAAGTTTTTAATTTTCAAAATTGCGTGTACAAAATTCGCACTTTAGCTCTCTTTTTTCACTAAAAACTTACGAATTTTCCATCGCCTTTGACACATGAGTTTTCGCGCCGTTTTCTTTCTTCTACAAATTTCATTAGCTTTGACGTTCGAGTTTTCTGTGGAAGAACGTTTGTTGTGTTGTACTCAAACGTGTGCACGTGAGGCGAAATTTTGTCGGTGTGCGCGGGTGTCAGTGGAGGAAGTGATTCCTCTGAAGAGAGGAAAGAAAAACCTGTCTGGAAACAAAGGGGAAGGAGAAGCAGAGGGAATCATATAGTTTCGAAAGCATAAGTTATTTATAAGTTATCCATGGGTTAAATTTGCTTCCCACATGGACGAGTCCATAGATTCTCGTTGCTCTTATTTCGTTGTTTAAATAAGACGATTTCTTTGAATTCTTTATTCCTATTTTTTCCTTTCATTATTAATACTGGGGGTAAAAACTTTCCTTCAGCATTACTACATGCAATCACTGTTATTTATTCTCCTCTTTCTTTCGGTGTAATTAGTGGACATCTTTGCAACCTTTAGTAGCAAGTGCTTTACCTGTAGGTAATAGATTATAAGACTCAAACAAATTCACACATGTAGTTTGAGAGCATAAATTTTACCTAGTTTGCTAATAAGTAAAATTCCTGTTTTGTCTATATTGTTTTGGAAGCTCGGTCTCTAAAATTTCGAAAAATTTTCCCACGACTTTCCTATTTAGGCCTTGTCTTCTTGCAATGGATAATCTTTCGGCATGATGTACGTCGTGTGCAAATATCTTTATTTCTTCTACGAATATTCAGTATTATTGTCCGCACGTAACACACCTCTGACGTGCGTTCAGACTGAAGCGAAACTAACAATATGTCTGAAAGTGTTATCATGTGATTTTGTGTAGTTAAATTTCGAAGTGGTGCATCTCTCCCCAAATTACCCTTTTCATTTTCATTTTGGATAAATATTCATTCTGATTCATCCCGACTTAGTGGCCTGGCTGGAATTGAACTTACATGTAGCAAATTACAAAACAAATACGTTACCGTTGTCTTCTTAGAACTAAAAGATTGATTATCGTGACGAGTTTAAAGCGTATAGATGTTCGCGTTGCTAGCATTATATATTTTACACAAATTGTTTGCACGTTTTGCTAAGGTTTATCTCATGTGATTTGCTTCAAGTCTTACACAATTTCAATGTGATTTTGGTATTATAGTAATAACTTAATGAAAAGCTATCAATTCAGAGAATTAAGCATTTGAATTGTACATTTAACAAATTATTAAATTTCAAAAACTTAAATTTAAGTGAATAGGTATTAGAGCGTTGAGCTCAAGTTATATATTTGATTAAATCTAAAGTAAACAGTCAACTAAATATTTTCGAGCGAACAAATTGTCGAACAATATTTTATAAAATATGTATTACAATGACTTTCATCACCATAAACATCATCATTACAACCTATAACAAAATTACACCCATTAGAAAAGTATTCATAGCCGATAAAACTAACCCAAAAGATTCACATGATTCCTCAGTCCTACATATCCTTGATGTATGGATATTACCACAAAATCATAGTCTAGCTTTCAATCATGCCACAACAATATATTTCATCCTTAAATGCTGCTTTTAAGAAGATGAAAAGGACTTCAAATTACTCGTACAATATCTGTTGTTCAGTATTGCATATGCAACAAAGAAGGAACATCATCTCTATCCATAGGTCGGTGATGTCATTGACATTTTAGTGAAATCATTTAATGTGAAAGAATGAATTAATTACCATAAAGGATAACAATACTCATAAATGGTTGACCTTAAATGAGAATTTATGAGTTTTCTTGGTGTAGTTTTGCTGGCATGTGGCTATATTACGTGTAAAATGAAGGGTTTTATTGCCAGTTTGGGCAGGCAATGACGGTTCAGTGCCCTGACAGAAAGCATTGGAGTCTTAACGTAAAGAAGTGAATCTTCTATAATCCTGTGAGCTTATGAATCGGTTCATTAAATAAGTCAAATACATCGAATATGGTTTCAGAAAAAATGAAGAATTAATTTATATAAAAGTTTGTTTATCCGAAAATAACTGCTTAAAATGCTCTTAATGATGAGTTTAATAATGAATAGATAGTAAGATCATATTTATGTACAATAGCTCAAGAGATTTAAGCTAGCGGATAAAATTTTCCAGAGAGCTCGGGACTTAAAAAAGATTGGAGTTCGCACGACCAGCCGGAAAGGCGAATTTATCGTAAGCACTGTTAGTTTTGATAAGTGAATAAATTTGCATGATACTAGAATTCTGATTGCAACTCGCTTAGTATTAAATAATTATTAACAATTACAAAAAAAGAATCTTTTAACCAGCCTACTTATGATTAGGAAGGAAATTCGAGTCAAAATCAAAGCAAATCTATAGAAAAACATGCTTTCCTCTATAAACGAGTCCAAACATCTGAAAATTTATTTGCCTTAAAATTTTGGGAATTTGAGTGAATGCCATTTTGAAAGTCAATCAAAGCTTTTAAAAATATCTTGTGCTATGTAAATTAAAAATTTTGCATCTTTTTGGTTTTGAATTAGTTAAACACCCATTGGTTCGATCAACCACTGTGTCAAATCTCATTCAAATTGAAATTTTATTCTAGACATAACAAAGATCCCAGAATATTGTTGAATATGGCAGCTTAAAAATGTTAAGTTTTAAATTTTGGACTTTTTATCAGCAGATTTACACAATATTTTGTTGGATAAAAGAGCTTGCCCCAATAATTCATAATGGCAAGCTTTGTCAAATTCGGTTAAGAAATTTCTCCGCTAAAGGCATATTTGAACCACCACCACTTTCAAACCTGCTTTCAAATTATCACCAAAATCACAACAATACTAGTTTTTCCCCAAAGCGTATCAAGTGTTAAGTTTTGGACGAATCAAATAACAACTGTGGCATTTAAAGGCCTTCAAATTTTTGAACTTTGGCTAGCCGCCCTTTGGAAATTTGAGATCTCACCTAGAAACTTTCTCTTATGTTCTTCAGATACTGTTAATTTCTACCAAAATACCAAGTTTCATCAGAGTTTATTGAAGATGGTTCCTCGATTATTCAGAAAATTACGTTATTTGATTTGCCCGCATTATCAAATCGAATGGATTATCGAAAACGTGTAAAAACAATCCATTTAAAAGTTTATAAAGTACACAATCTCAAACTTATAATTTAAATCCAAATACTAATAATGCAAATATTTTTTGTATAAGGCACGTTTTTTGATAGCTCGGAAGGTGTCCACAAATACAGGGTTATCCATTTCGTGGTAGGAAAGTAAAACCCTGCCATATGACATCTGTCAGAATTAATGTCATCTAATGTGTTTTTTTTTAGTTGAAGGTTTGCCATTTAGAAATATGTATCGTTTAACAGTCGAAGAACGCGGTAAAATTATTAAATTTTATTGTAAAAATGGCAATTCTGCTGTATCAACATTTAGGGCTTTACGAGCCGATTACGGCCGACATAATCAGCCTACACAGCAATTAATTTCGAACACAGTGAGAAAATTTGAAAAGACTGGATCGGTTAGTGATATTGCAAGGCCTGTGCATCATCGCAGCATTCCTTCTGCTGAAAATTTCGCTGTCGTTGTTCAAAGTGTGGAGGAAGACCCGAATTTGTCGATTCCTCGACGTGCTCAACATTTGAGCTTGTCTTACGGCTCATTGTGGTGGATTTTGCATCTTCATCCGTACAAAATCCAACTCACTCAAGAACTTAAGCCTCTAGACCATACACAACGCAGAATGTATGCGAATTGGGTAATTGAACAACAAGCCATTGATAACGATTTTTCGATCAAAATTTTCTTTAGTGATGAGGCTCATTTTTCGCTCAGTGGTTACGTAAATAAACAGAATTGCAGCATATGGGGCTCTTAAAATCCTCAAGTGATCGCAGAAAGGTCTTTGAATCCGGAAAAAGGGACCGTTTGGTGTGCATTATAGTCTGGTGGTGTTATTGGCCAGTATTTTTTGAAAACGATCAAGGAAGAGCCATTGCAGTCAATTCAGACCGCTATGGACTGATGTGAACCGATTATTTTTGGAGAGAAATTATGATCTGGAGAACATGTGGCTCCAACAGGACGGAGCCACAAGCCACACAACACAGGCTAATCGAGTACTTTTGCAAGAGAAATTTCCAGGACGCGTAATTTCGAGATTGAGTGATGTCACTTGGCCCGCAAGATCCTGCGACCTAACACCTTTGGATTTCTTTTTATGGGGCTATACGAGAGATCGTGTTTACTTAAGCCAATTGAAAACCAATATTCGTGAAGTAATGGCCGAGATATTGCCGGAAACGTGCCGAAAAGTCATTGAAAATTACCTTAAAAGAATTGAGGCCTGTAAGAGGTCCCGTGGAAGATATTTGAATGATGCTGTATTTGATGTTCAATCTTTACGTTGAATAAAAAATTTTGTTTTCATCTGAATATTTAATGTGTTTTAGCTTTAGCTTTACTTTCCCAAGCGTAAAATAGATAACCCTATACAAATATTGATGAGGAGATAATTGGAAAAAACTAGTAATTTTTGTTTGACGAACAGAAGCAGTTTTCAGAGCTAGAATGGCTTTTTTCCTTGAGGTTCTAAGGCAGAATATTTCGTTTATATTGTTATCTTGTTTCTTTTGCACATTAACTACATTTGCTAAATGCAAACATAGCCTCAGCTGAGACTGATGCGTTGGCGACAACCATGGCAATATCGTGAAGAGTGAAAGTTTCACTATCCAGAGTGGCCTAGATATGCCAAAGAAAACTTTTGCGATATTTTAATTTTAAGATAAGAATGGCGTTCTGATCCAAGGGTTGTAAGAGTGCACTGCGATTGGGGGAATGATATATCGCATTATCCAATAATAATAATGCTGTTTTAAGCAAGCCTTCGCTTGTCAAATATCGTCTAACTTGCTTAACAAAGGATGCATGAAACCAATCTATGAAAAAGCTTCCGTTGTTCAAGCATTTTTAACTACTAGCATACTCCACGGGTAATGTCTGCCCATAAGAAGTCCTTAGGCTTTTGAATTTTTGGATCATCAAAACTTTCAACCGATGCTTTCCAGTAACATTTTTTTTGTGGTTGAGAGGTGAATGTCATTATCGCACTAAGTGTGAGACTCCCATGCTTACAAGCGACTGATATATCTACCAAATACCTCCCCTATCAACCCGAGAACCATGTCTGGATCCCCTTGACACATTACTTCGGGCCAGGTCTCGTTTCGTTACGCCATTGGGCGCCCTCAAGCTGAAGGACCCCTCCTCTAACAAGAGAGGAGAGGGGAAGAGGCATTGCTTCTAAAGCGACTCCGATCCCCGGCTGCTGTGAGTAACTTTTATCTTTTAGATATGCTCGAATATAAAATGCAACCTGGTTCCATTTGTCAACTGACCGAAGCACCACCGCAACTATACTATCTGGAGTGAGCTTTCCCGTTTGCCTGTAGGAAGTCCGTCACAGCTTGTCCAACTTTTGGCATGCGAAAAATTGGCAGGCATCGTCATCTTCTCCTGAGAAAAACCAACAATCGGGGGACCGTGACTTAGCAATCTTGTGCAGGTAAAACTAAAAACAGCCATGCCCACTCAAAAGCTGGGTAAGATAGAAGTCAGTATTGCCATGTCTTTGATTTCACTAGGGCCTCACATTCGGGGTGAGCGATGCAGTTCACTTTCCCTTCGTGCAATTCACCCAAGACTGTTATAAATCGTTGAGCGACCGCTGTTTCTCCTCATGGGCAACCGTCTCCCTCGCGCCCTTGCTTCAACACAAGTGAATAGCACAGTACTCTCTAGAAAGGAGAGCAACATGTTTGATGCCTGCAATAACTCTCACTGCCGAATTAGCACCTGTACAAGAGTTTTCGGTATACCTTCTTACTGAGAGCGTCGCCCCATATTTCTGTTTCGTACAGTGGCACTGACTCTACAGTTCTCATCAAGGTGCGTCTTCTTGATGCGTTGAATCCCCCTACGTTAGCCATAGGATGACTCACAGTGAAACGGCCTTCTAAGCCGTTGCCCTGATTTGCTCAGAGAAACCCATCTTTGCGTCAACCAGTGGCCCCAGGTACTTCATCGCTGGCTTCGATTAGATTACTATGTCTCCAATACTGTTCATCCTGTCAAGATGACCACTTCGGTTTTCTCCAGTATTAGGCTGAACCCACGAGCAGCCATCCAGTACCTCATTTGGCGCATCAGCATAGCTAGCCTAAGTTGCGCTTGCTCAATAATGCGTTCAACGAAAACAGCTGCAACATCATCCGCTAAGCTGGTAAAGCGCGTCAGTGGCCCACCGCAAGACATGTTCCACAGGTCTTAAGGTAGTCCCTCAGAAGCCGCACTAGATATTCTGGAACCTGAAAAGGGGTTTCCAGCCTATCCAGAATATCCGACCATCTGGCGGAGTTTAAGGCATTCTTAACTCGAATGTCACCGTCAGGACGACTCGTCACTTGGTACGGTTAATGCCTCAACCTTTTGGACCGTACGTACCACCTCTACAATCGCACCTTGCCCGCAGCAATCCTTGCTGCTGTCAATCAATTTGCGAAGGCATCTCGTTACGATTTCCCGCCTGTTGGGCCTCACCCCAAAGCTTTTGACACTCTATTTGCTTTTCAGTAACACCTGTAAAGTAGTCGTAATGATGCTCATAGTTGAGTTCACCACATCTTGAGCTGCCAGTTTTTCTATCCCCTGTGAATCATCCTTCAGTAGAGCACCTTGACAAACCTTTCGACACGTTCGATTTGCCACGCAATCGTAGAACGTTCAGACTACGGACATCGGGCTTCAATCAGAATGTTCTAATTATCATTGGCTAAGTAGTCCTCTAATACTTTTCAATTGTTCATCCTCCGTACTAAGGCTTCGGAGCAAATTTCACGTCCAGTATGGTTCCTTGACAGCCAAAACGGATAATCGGTGTATTTCTCGTATTTAGTATGACAAACGCTGTCCTGACCGCTTTTTCTAAGATTCGTTTTCCCCGCAGATCTAGTTAAGGTACGCCCCATTCAATTGCTTTAGCATTGAAGTCTCCCCCAACGAGTATGTTGCCGTTTGCATTCGAGACAGCCCCTGCAAAGCACTAAGATTTGCTTGAAAAGGTTATTTCGGCTCATTTGGAACTCGGGTACATACTAAAAAAGCACCGAACTCACACAAAACGATTCTCCTGTCCACTGCCCTCTGCCTGAAAACCAATCTTTTGAACCCAGATGGTGACAGTACCAGTTTCATCACTCAGAAACAAATGTCCGCTTTCATGTCCCCACTAACTGCTAAAGCAGATGTTGGGAGGTTGAACTGTGGTGTAGGTTTTCCTGCAGTAAAGGGATCATCGTGGATCTGATTTTGCCTTGGCTAGGGTCCGAGGTCCAGTTTTGAATCAGCATCCTTCCAAAGGATACAGAGTTCCTCCGTAGTACACTATTTTCTTTCATATCCCATTTCACCGCATTTTTAGCAAAGAGAACTCCTATCGGGTCCTTTGCATACTTGTGCGGTATAACTATAGCGAAGGCATTTGAAGCATTGAAGAGGCATTGCTCTTCGCCGTATCCTGCAGACAGCCCACCCTAACCTTATTGTGCCCTTATTCAGAAATTTTTCGGCGTCCTTTTCGGTCAAGTCAATGATGGCCCTGCGTTGGCCCCTATGGTTTTCTGGTGTTAGCCTCACTTTAATCTTGCCTAGGGAAGTCCTTTTGATGGAATTTTCTACCTCGGCCAGATCAATAGTGCAGACAATGTTAATGTCTCTTATTTCGATCGTTACCATCGGCTCAAGTGAGGCCACAGTTGCATTTTTGCCGAAGACTTTCTTTATTGCATCACAGAATGTTTCTTTATTGTCAGCTTCTACTCCGAATTCGACCAGTATTTGGTTCGACCATGTTTGTCGTACTAGTTCGATAGCAGTATTGATGCCTTTAGGCCTTACATTTCTCCTGATCCTGCAAAAATTTTGCGTAGTACTAGCCAAGGCAGTGCTAGCTGCTGGGGTCTTCATCGTGACTATTAGTTTTCTTGTTTTGCACCAGGTCTTTCATCTTTTTGGGTGTTTTTTGGGGGCTTACTTCGTTTCATTTGTCAGCACTTTCTGGTTTTCCTGATCCACCCCATGCCCATGAAGTGCCATATTTTTCCTTCTTTCATCCTTATCTCCTTCGATTGGGTTAAATGATGGATTTTGATGGTGAAGCCATTACCGCCTGCCTTTAAGGCTTAGCCCCCGGTGTTTATTTGGCCTTCTACTCTTCTTTGGCCTTCTGGTTCTTTTCGGTCTTTAAGAAGCTCCACCAATAATACCCTATGTTATCTAGGAGCTCCTCTGATTCACAGAGCCTATGCCAATTTTTGCCGAGTCACATACAGATCTTTTCAAAATGTTTCCCACTTTTCGGATTAGCCGTTCTTTTTCTTGTCGCTGTACGGCAATTATTCTTTGCAACCTCCTTTCTAGGGAGAGGTTATCGGCTTCCGTTTCCGAGTACAGTACTTCCACCACATTTTGACGGTGACGGTGAAATCACACAATGGCGCTTCGTTTGTCTGTAGTTACTTTGTGAACTCCAGGCTAGTTTGTTATTATTTCGGCACTTAAGACCCTTGCTTCGGTCGCTTCGGTAGTGACCCTAGTGTAAGCTGTCATATTCTCGATGTTCTGTATAACTCCCTCTCTGTGCGAACCTGACACGTCCTGCAAAATTTCCCGTTCTTCCTTTGTAGGACGCTGTGGCGTTCACATCACTTTTTGTTGCACGGCTTTCCGTTGTTTTCCATTTTTCGTTCGTCTTTACTATCATTGTATTAGTCATCATTGCTGTTATCGTTGGAACCGCTTCCGATGTGCTGTTAGCGTCGTAGCTGCAGCCGCTGGTTGCCTTATCGTTTTTAATATTTCAACTTACTAATTTTGTGTTTTTTACCTTTTTTACTTGAAATCGCGGTTTTCGGGTCCCGCTTCGAAACTGCTATCTCCGTTTGTGTGTGTAGTCACTTTGTTGGTCACATGGCTTACTTTGCAAAGCAGGGAGGCCATGCGAGAGTTGGCAGAAGCCCTCATGGGGACAAGTGCTCAGAGCCAGTCCAGCGCTAACCGGGAGTCTGTGCCAATGGTGCAAACTTTGAACATACTCCGAGGCCTGTCAAGGTTTCGCCTGGATGGAGACAGTATGATCGTTGAATTGGAGCCGTTCACGCACGAGGGTTACCTCGGCGCTACCGTGCCAAGCAAATAGATCCAAACCATCATATCTGCCAGCCCAAAGCATAAATTCAAGTTCGTTGTCCAAAGTGTAGTCCAGAATCCGTCAGGCTCGTTACCTGTCAGCCCAAGAGCAATCTCAAGGTGCCCCCCATATCCTCAGGTCTGTAGGGAGCAACACTCTCCAAAGAATGCTAGCCTCCAAGAGTATTTCTGTCATCCGGCATTCCACCTGCAGAGGAAGCTTGAATATTGCATAATGTTAAAAACTTTTAGGACGAATTGCCAGCCAATTGCGCACGTACTCGTCAAACTTCGTGATTGCTTCATATCGTTTTCCTCTAAGTGATTTTTTCAGGGGTACGTACAAAAGGTGGCCACAAAAGGACAAGTCTGGACTATAAAGAGGGTGTTCGAGCATTGCTCAGCGCATTTCTTCCAATTTACCACGTGACAACACCGCAGTGTGCGGCTTAGCATTGTCATTTAGAATGATGACCTCTCTTATGGTCAAACCTCGTCTTTTGTTTTGGTTGGAGGTTTGCGCTGACTGTAGCAACTGGCGATAGTAGACCAAATTAATTGTTTGTTGATCAAGAATAAAATCAGTGTGTAAAACTCCCCTTGAATAAAAAAACATATGTGCAAGAACTTTAACAGCTGAGACGTAAGTTTTGGCCTTCACTGGCCAGCCCTCATCCGCTCTTTACCATTCCTTACGCACCATTTTCTATTGAGAGGTATAATAGTGGTCTCATCAAATGTGACGATTTGCTCCAAAAAATCATCTCCTTCTTGCCAAAATTGATTCAGAAGTCTCTCAATGATCTCCGATCTGAACTGTTCTTGTACCCATTGAGCAAAAATTTTTCTGGTCAAGATGATCAATGATAATGAAGTTAGCAATTTTATAGCTGACACCCACTTCTGACGTGATTTCTGAAACAGATAACCGCCGATCACATTGAATAAGCCCTTAAATGGCATGGATGTTGTCATCTGTAAGAGTTGTCTTTGGACACCGATCATGATTTTTATTTTCGACACGTCCTCGCCAACCCTTAAATTCACTGGCCCACGTACAGCATTGATTTTGAGACAATGTAGTATTTCCAAATTGCGCCTTTAAACAAGTAAAAATTTTCCACGGCTTAATGCCTTCATTGGTTAACAACTATATGATGACACGTTGCGCGGCAGACGGAAATACCTCTGGTTTGGTCATGGCTGTACTGAGGCCAGAACTGAGCATGGCCACTAACTTCCTCCACTCGTTATAACCGATCTACCAACTGCCATACGATATTATCTATTTAGAAGAACTAAATTATCATTTATTGTAAAATTGATTCACTCTCGTATATATATATATATATATATATATATATATATATATATATATATATATATATATATATATATATGTATGTATATATATATATATATATATATACATATATATATATATATATATATATATATATATATATATATATGTATATATATATATATATATATGTATATATATATACTACCGACAAAAAGTTTGGAAGCATCTGTAAATTTTTAGAAAAATTAGAATAAATCGATAATAGTCGATTTAATCTATTTTTCAGTTCAAAATACAATTATTTTGAATTATTCTACTGCATTTTGAATAATTGTTGCGGTCTTTATTCAAGGATATTGATGAAAATCACAAAACCAATAAAAATCATAATAACTTAATGTCACTTTGTTTAATTTGCTGAGCACCTTGCAATAAATTTTCTCGCGTCAAAGTTTATTGCACATTGACATTACCAGCTGTCGTCTCCATTAAAAATAGTCGTTCATTAGTTGTGAAATTGATATTTTTATATTTTCTGGTTGTTTAACGTGTGCTTTGTAAAGATATCGGTAACTTCTTTTATTTTGTGTTTAAAATGGGAAAAGGAAAACAATTATCAATTGAAACACGATCGGGTATTATTATTTTAAGAAGTGAAGGATGCTCCGAAAGAGAAATTGCAAAAAAACTCAAAATATCGCCTAAGGGAGTTCATTACACCCTTTCGAAACATCAAGAGATAGAAAACGGAGCGGTCGGCCAAGAAGTACTTCTGCAGTGGAAGACAGATTTATAGCAACCACTTCCAAACGTAATCGTCGACTTACAGCACCCGATATCACCCGGGAGTTGAATAAAACGCGATTCAAAGATGTTTCAATTTCTACAGTAAAGAATCGTCTTGCATCTGCTGGTCTGCGTGGTTGTGTAGCGGTAAAAAAACCATTATTACGGGCAATACACAAGAAAAAACAACTGGGATGGGCAAAGCAGTATCAACATTGGACAGTAGAACAGTGGAAAAGTGTTCTATGGAGAAATGAGTCCAAATTTGAAATTTTTGGCTCTAGTCGACGAGTGTTTGTCCGCCGCAGGCCCTATGAACGAGTATCTGAAAGTTGCTTGGTATCATCGGTAAAACACGGCGGTGGTAACGCTTTGGTCTGGGAGTGTTTTGCTGGAACAGCTGTCGGAGATCTTATCAAAATTGACGGAATTATGAGAAAGGAGCAGTAATTGCGAATCTTAAATGATTATGCTTTACCTTCAGGGACACGCATTGCGGGTGAACCAGTTGTGTTCCAAGAAGATAATGACCCAAAATACACGGCTAGGATATGCAAAGCCTTTTTAGAGTAACAAGAAATGAATGGTTTTCTTGAACTGATGGTGTGGCCCCCGCAATCACCTGATCTATCGCCAATAGAAAAATTATGGGATGAGTTGGACCAAAAAGCTAAAGAACGTTTGCCGCAGAGTACTAATCAGCTGTGGCAAATTGACGCCGAATATTTAAATAAATTACTAGCAAGAACGCCTAGCATCTGCCAAGCTGTTATTAAGGCAAAGGGTAGTCACATAGATGAAAATCAATTATAGATTATGTTAGTGTTTGATAAAAAAGGATTTTGTTTTTTTTATAGTTTGGTTTATGATTTAATTAAAAACATAATCGTTACTGTTAAAATAATTCTCTGTCTTTTATTATTTTTCAAATACCAAGGTTATTTCAAGTGCTTCCAAACTTTTTGTCAGTAGTATATATACTCGTATATACATATATATATATATATATATATATATATATATATATATATATATATATATATATATATATTATATATATATATATATATATATATATATATATATATATAAATATATATATATATATATATATATATATATATATATATATATATTTATATATATATACATATAAATAAATATAAATAAATATATATATATATATATATATATATATATATATATATATATATATATATTTATATATATATATATATATGTAGTCTGTGTGGTCTAGCGGTTAGAGCACGAACGCATAAGCCGAAGGTGCCAGGTTCAAATCTCGTTGGGAGCAACGTGATTTAGTTCAGGGGATATTCCGGACAGCCTACGAGTGTTCACTCAGTGGTGATATGTACTGATTTAAACAGATCATATAGCTGAGCAGGCACATGGGAGCATGGTACTGACCAAACCAACTTCCGAAGAAATCAATACGGTCATGAAAATGAGATACTCCGACTATCTCTAAGCGAAGGCCTTAGAGGGGCTGTAGGGCTACAAAGAATATATACTCGTATATATACATAAAAAAAAAAAAAAATATATATATATATATATATATACATATATATATATATATATATATATATATATATATATATATATATATATATATATATGTATACACGAGAGCGGTTCAAATATGAATATGCTGGAGATAACCGCTGTAGATGGCGCGCATGTATGTTGCGCAACATATTGTCATTCGTTGCTTAGTGTGGAAAGACGTTCAAAACACAGACATTTTTCTGCGTTGGTGAAATCAGTTTGATATTGAGTCCTTGAGTAGGACTGCTGTGTTTAAATGGGCCAAAGCATTCAAGAATGGTCGCGAAACCGTCGAAATGGGCCACATGATCGTCGACCGCGAATCAGCATCACACGAGACAACATTTGCCGCGTAGAACAACTAATTTTGGAAGACCGTACGATGAATATTCCAGAAATTTCGGCTGAGCTCGGCATCAGTATTGGTAGTGTAGTGTCTATCATCCAGGAGCAAACGAACGCTCGAAACGGAGGAGTATTCCAGCACGAAGTACGATCATCTCCAGCATAACGCGTGCCCTCATACTGCACGTCTCACGCTCGATACAACAACGCAGTTGGAGTGAGAGGTACTGAAACACCCCCTTCTATAGTCCAGATTTATCACCCGGCAACTACCACATGTTTGGACCATTGAAGGAAGCCCTCGGAGGTCAAAGATTCAGCACCGACGACGTGGTAAAGGAGTTCATGCGCATAAGGCTGTCCGAGTTGCCCAAAGAATTCTTGGATACCAGCATCAAAAAGCTTCCGGAAGGATGGACAAAATGCGTAATTTTTAAGGGGGAGTACCTGGAAAAGATGTAAATTCTTTCGATAATAAACAAACGTATCAGAGAATTTGTCTCGATCAAATTTGAACGACCCTCGTATAAACATATGTCTATAAGGGGCTTCAGAGAAAAGCCAGCTACAACCGACGCTTTGGAAGCCAACATTACTAATGTCATTCGCGAGATACTGGTCGCTATACTGGAACGCGTTGTCCAAAATTGGTGCCTCAGGATGGACCATTTACGGCGTAGTCACGGTCATCATTTGAATGGCATAGCCTTTACAGAGTATATATATATATATATATATATATATATATATATATATATATATATATATATATATATATATATATATATATATCAGATGCTCTTCTCTTAGGTATTTTTCTGGAGAAAAATTTGCTTGTATAAGAGGATTGAAAACAAATTTAAAATTCATATATGTGAGTGGATCTCATGTCCTTATTATCGCATACTTACTATTATTCTATTTTTGGAATACCCATATTAAGCCGCACGTGTACAAAACATTTACCAATCATCCCAATATATAGCCTTAAGAACCCTAATAAATTTTCCTCTGACTTATGTCTTCTATAGGTAATTGTGCATGTCCTTCTGCGAAATTATTATTATAAAGAAAACACACGAGCCGCATCGAACCATCATCAATTCATCCTTTTTTTTTCAACTTATAAAATCATGATAAGATTTTATTGTTGTTTAGCATTTAGGGATTTAATTTATTTTTAACTGAACAGACACAACATGCTATCACTGGTTAGCATAAAAAAGGACAAGGCACAATGAAACCATAGCAAATAATTCTAGAAACAACATTAACCTTTTGCCCGAAGGCTAGTAATAAATGAATGCTTAAGAAGATTTTGTGATGCTTTTGTTATAAGAGATACCAAAAAGCTTTTACTTAATGTAGTATTTATTGTCTAGGATTAGGATTTAATTTGACAAGCAATCTAATTGGTTTAGTTGTAAAAATGTGATTTGAACGATATGAAGAGGTCTGATCCTTAAGGAATAGGATATTTACTGTTGGTATTAATTGGACATTTATAAATTTTTGAAATAAAATTTGAGGACCTTTTTTAGGATTTATGTATTAAATACATGCATATTGAAATCGCGACCTGTATCCGTCTTTCCATCCTTATGTCATAACAGTTTTTCTTCGAAACAGAATAGCTACAGCCATGAAAGTTTGTGCAAAGGTCGAAAATGACTGCTAATAGAAACTTTTGAGGAAAAAAAGTTTTTTATAAAGTTTTATAGAGCAATGACCCTTAAAAAGATTTTTTTTCATCAAAGGTAGTCAACTGGGGTATCATATGAAAGGTCTCAGTAAGATCTTTTCAAAACAGTTATTAAAGTTATTTCATCAGTGTTGAGGGGGGCAGGAGAGGGGGAAATACAGGAAATTTTTGCGTAGTTCTCCTCGTGATTGGACACTTTTCATCCGACAAATCTGACAAAAAACAAAAGCATAGACCTTTATAAAGTCGAAATTCATTAAACTATTACTAAAAATTTCAGAAGGATCGAGTATTATTTAACAAAGTTATGGTGGATTAAATTTTCCTGTACTAAAACAGCAACTATACTATACATAGCTGTTCCTTAGCCATGCACTTCCAATCAACTCAGACACTACGGGTTTGCTAGGATTCGTATGAACGTTTCAGGAATTATATTCATAATGGAAATCTTTGAGGCTTTGTTCAACGGGTGACATCAGTTATCGCAAAACAAAATGGCGCCTATTTCAAATGAGAGTATTGCATGACATTTTGTTATTTTGCCCGAATTTCAACATTTAAGGTTTATGCCATTAACATTTGATTGAATTTATTAATGAAAAGCTGGAGATGAGCACCTTAAATTTATCGATTAAATAATCATGAAGGTAGATCCAATAACAAATGACTGAAATGTTGAAATTCGTTGAACTTTGCTAATAAAAGTAATATTTGTAAATTTAACATTTTCCTCAGTAAAACTGTATTATTATGATCAAATTGGATGAAATTAGATACTTAAGTAGTCCTCTATAGTTATAGCAGTTTGAATTTTCTCAAATTACAGCAATGATTCACGGTTTTCCCACTACATGGGCTCTCCATCGAACCAGACACTACAAATTGAATTGCACTTACTCCAAATATATTATATAACTTAGTCAATAATCATTAACATCGAGTAACATTGGTTTTTCTTTCAAAGCAAAAATATATTTGGTGTGCATGTCATTAAAGTTTTTCTTGAATTAAAACATTCTATACTAAACCCTTCTGACATGTATATACTTCTGTGTACCCAACTTGCTTTAGTTTGATCCAAAATAAAATTTAAATGAATATGAATAAACTGAGAAGAATATTTTAATGTCAATGTACTCGTATATTCATGTAATTGGGTTTTTTTTGAGGATACAATGATGATATTAGTTGCTTGAACAAAGACTTGCCACTGTAACTAAAAAAATGTTTCTTTTGTTCTTTCCTAGTTTAAAATCAAATAAAAAGACATGCATTTTTAAAAGGCTGCTATTCGATTCTCTTCACCTGTTTTCACGGCTATGATACATGCATTGTTAGCTAGTTCACCTTATATTATTGCAGCCTTCTGGTGGCAGCTCGTTTTTGCTTTACAGGAGCTCTCGATAGGGATTAGGAGTCCTTGTATGTGGGCTCGTACCATCAAGAACTCAGGTCCGGTTGGGTGAGGTACGAGGCGGGACCAACACTAACAGATGTTTCATATTTTCTGTAGCCGATGAAAATGTTAGCAAAGAGAAGTCGCTTCAGGCTACATCAATCGTCCTAAGGAAAAATAGGTTTTGGAACTTCGTTCTTTTGTGATTGCCCTCTGGTTTAGGCCAATGCTTTGATGTTTATTTTTATTGTTTGTCAAGGCAACAGTTCGTACATCTGTTTTGTAGTAGCTCTTCTGCTGGGAGATAAAGATCCGACCCTATCACACCGCAGGTAGCGTTCCATTATAATAGTATTTCTAGCGATGTAATTCTATCTGGCCCGCTTAGGCAGCAGTCTACCGCTACAGTCCTCTAGAAACGTAGACAAAGAAAGAAAACTCTGCAAATGATGTCCAAAAAGCCCGGCTGTTTCATCAGTCGTGAGTCCTTTACAAACCATCGTCTCTAGGCAAACATACAGTTGTCAAACCTGCAGGTAGGTCCCCAATTTTAAGACTGCTTTCGAGTGTTGTGTCGCTTGTTCTTGCTTTTGACTAGTATATTGATGGTTTACTGCCATTATATGACTAGTAATGTCAAGTGATATTAAAGTCTCTGAATGTTGCTTGGAAGTATGCCCATCCTACCATTGGATTCGTTGGTTCTGATTCGCACCCCAAACCAAAGCGGGACCTACGTATCTTAAATTACATGGATTTTGATTTCATTGAACTGACTGAGGAGCTAGTCTACGACTATCCATGACAAAACATACACTGCTTGTGAATCAGCAACAACATACTGTATGCTTATTTTTAGCCGGCTTCCATAGAAGGTTACAAGTTTCATGCGTATTCTTTTGGTTTTTTTATGTATGTTATCGCATAACTTTTGAACGCTGTCAGGTAAAATATATTCAATCCAATCCTTCTCTCAACCTTTCAAACTAATGGAGGGCCTTAAATTTTAATCCTTCATAAATTGAGAGCTTTTTCGAATTTTCATCAAACTGAACATTTCAACTTGAATTCAATGTAAAGATATATATCAACTTGGATTCAACGTAAAGATATATTAAAACCTTCTATAATATGCCAATAATTACGGCGAGAAGAGCAGAATGAATAAGTTACGCCGAGCTCTAGAAAAAATATTCTTTTCAACAAAACATTTATGAGAATTTCGAACATATTAAAAAATCCTTTTTTGTTTTAGCACTGCAGTCCTTTTCGGGCCTTTGCTTAAATATAGTTAACCATTATCTTGATTGTATTATATATTGACTGAGCAGTCCACAGCGATATGTCAGGTGTCCCTTTGTTACACGGATGAGTCGAAAAGTGCAATCTGCTTTCAAGCTGATGGCCATGATTGAAATGAAGATTGATTCAAAGCTACGGTATGTGGGGACGAGTAGCTGATGATTTGCTGGTAGTAATAATGAGGCTCCTGGAGTCAACCAAGGAATGCATACTTGGTTGACTCGCTCCAGTTATAGCCGATGGAGATACCGGCGCACTTAATCAAGAACTGACGATTGTAAAGAAGAAGACTCACCACTAGTCAGTTTAGTTAGAGTGAGGCTTATTTTGGCAGCTTTAAGCAAATCTGTAGTTTAAGATTGCTTAACATCCAGCTTTTTCTTCAAGCTATTGAAAGGAAATGAGAGAGTTAAAAAAGTTTTTGACGAAAGACGGAACTGTGCATTGGTGGTGCGATTCGCAGTGCCAATAAACCTCTGTTTAACCAGGAACCTCGTACTGAATTGGATGAACAGCGATGTCTATCATAACGTACAAAGGACTGTTTTTTCGAAACTTGGAATGTTAGATCATTGATCAAACAAGGTGCACTGTTTCAACTTTTGGATGAAATAAATAGATACAAATATACATTCAACATGCCGGTGAATGTATATTTGACATGTAAATGCACACCGTGCTTGAAAGCGGGAAACCAAGGAAGCCATGAGTTTGGAGTAGCTTTCATTGTTGATGGCGCATTTAAACAAATTATCACTGACTTTAAACCCGTTAACGAACGCTCCGTGCGATTCATGTCAAGACTTAATTCTTTAATGTCTGGCTACTCAACGATCACCTGCTCACTAAAGACAAGGAAGAGGCAATCAAGGACAAGTTTTACAGTACCCTGGAACGCACTGTCAATAAATTACTGTCAAACGACATTAAAATTGTTTTGGGTGACTTCAATGCAAAAAACGCCCGAGAAGCGGTACTTCCAGAGAATACAGCCTCCATGCAGAGACCAGTGACAACGGACAGTGGCTTATAGACTTTGCGACTAGTAGACGCTTCACAGTAAGCTCCAAATGCTTTCCACATCGAAGCAGAGAACGTGAGCATATTCAACCAGATCAACCATGTTCTCATTCAAAAACGAGCCGCCACCAGCATGATGGACACACGCTCGTTCTGTGGCGTTTTCTGTGATTCGGATCACTACCTTATAAGAGTCAAGTTCCGATGCCGCATAATCGAAGCGATGGTAAGGCTTCCACATCCTAGCTTGCACCAGTCTTTCTAGGAGAAGGTAACCTGAGCTTTCTAGTACTTTAATTTTTGAGCATCACCCTGCGGGTATTCATCATCTCGTTAACTATTTAGCATGGTGTCCTCAGCTCCAAAGGCCGAGGACACAAGGGACAGATGCTGGAATTTAGTTAATGGGCCTCAATATGTCCACGATGAAATCGGTGGGTATATACCAGAGTGTGTACAGGTTGGTCTTTAGATATAGGTTCCTGGTAGATTACATATAGCACTGCCTGGCCAGCATCTGAAAATAGACGTCAGCTGTCAATGTGTAATGATTTTAACTTTATTCGTTCGTCCAAGATTTTGCGAAGAAAATCCAAACCGACCTCCCATCGGTGCCAACAGACTGTATCCTACAGGTCAACGAGTTCGGGCATCCTAAGCCCACTCCAAGGTGGCTACTTGCAGGCTAGCTAGTTTGGAGAGGAGCTTCGGTCACAAGTCTTGCGCGAGTAGACTAAGTCCGAACACAATTTTTTCAACCAGTGACCAAAACGGTCGTTTAAAACGCGTTCTAAAAATTTTTTAATGGAAAAGTTTCGTTTTTACTTTAAATCGGCCTTTGAGAGGCTTTCCATCACTCCACAACAACCAAAAAAATTTCCACGTCACCGATCTCAATTCAAACACGGCGTCAGACGTAAGCTATTCTAATTGAAACATTCTACGGTGATAAAAATACCAAACACAAACTAAGGCACCGCGTAACCGAAACAAACGACCGAACCGATTAGTCGGGGATTGTTGAAACCAATATATCTCTATTGCTTGAAACCGATTGTATTCTTTCACTGTTCAATCGAACTTTTTTCTTGCAAATAAGTTTTCGCTTGCATTCCTAGATCGCCTTTGGAGAGGCCATTTGAAGAGCTCATCTGTCGAAAATCGTATAGATTCATCGAAATTGCTGGGGCAAATGCTTTCATTTTAGTCAATCTAGATTAAAATTACCACAAAAAAAATTACATTTCCTGATATGGCAAACACGATACAAGCATTGGCGACATGAAATGTGGGGCTACCTGGATAGGTATCCAGAAATGATTTCACCGTTTAGAAACTCTTCATAAATACTCATACGAAGTATTATTGTAGGCTCGATGGTAACATAAGCAGCATAAGAAAATGCTGTACTTTTTAATCCTGCACTAAGTATGGTTTTTGGAAGTGGTATTTCTATGTAATACCAAGAAGTTATAGCGAAAATTTCAAAGCACATGCTAGTATTGCCCACACCACATGCAATGAAAAATGACCGTTATTCATCCATGAGTCCAATAAGTTTGATAGGTTTTCTACTATATCTGTCTGACCAACCATACCTAAAGCATCAGAAACTGGGTTGACTTCATCAATTATCGACCGGACCATAAAAATATTTGCGACGCATGGCTGTAATTCGGTTCCAATTTTCGTTGTTTGATGTTTGGCGATTTTTGAAACAATTAATTCGCAATCAGAAGCGTTGTAACCATAAACCTCAGTATGTGTTTGGAAGATAATCTTTTTATGAATGATCATTCCCTATAAATTCATTGTGAAAGATAACGCCAAAACTGCTGGCTCGAGTACTTTATCTTGAAAAGTGTACGTGAATCCACCCTTTCACTGGACCTCCGGCGAGCGCTATCAAAACTCTTCATTCAGTTGTTCTACAAAAGGTGAAAACTTCTCTTTTACGGAGAACAATCACAATATTTATAAAATCTAAAGTGGATCCTAAAGCAAAATTTCCCTATTGAGCTTAGAAATTAACGAAGTCTTAAGATTCCCATGTAGATTAAATGAACAAAGTAGTGTGTAGTTACCGATAACGACTTTGAATGCCTGCATAATTAAACGAAACCTTTCGCCAATCGCCGTGGACACAGATTCGTACATCCGTGGACACTGAATGCCATCCAATGCACTATCGTTCGATGACAATCAATCACGGAGACATATGATCTGAACTTCGAGGAAGGAACAAATGGAGAAGCTCTGCCCGTCGAGATTGAAGGGAAAATGATATGACCGAGTCCACTGTGTTTGATTGTCATTTAGTTTCTAGTATTTTTTGATTTGACAACCCAATGGGGGCGCGGAATTTCACTAAAGCTGTGTCTTTTATTACAAATGGTCTGGTTTGTTGGCATCGCAAATGTGGGCTATTTGAAGTATAGGTACTTTGCAGAAAACACGTTGTATAATATATGTGACATAAAATAGTAACATAAGTATAGATATGTTATATGTTAAAAATATTATAAGTATAGATAGCTGGATCCTTCCGTGGCCAAAAGTAGCGAAGTATTTAAAAACAACCTCACAAAAAAAGTAAAGTGTAAATATATACTGGTTCCCGTCTTCTCATTTCTCAAATAAACCACGACGGGGTAAGACCCCAATGAAATCTTTCTGCATTTATAGAGACCGCTTTCTTACGGAAAACTAACACTATAACTCAAAAATCGGTTTTGATCACCTCCGGCTGATAAGGAAAAAAACTTTTAGAAAAATATCAAGAGAAAAAACTGATTTGAAAATGCCCTAAATAGGGTGAAATAAATTCTATGAAATTAGAGGCAAACCGGTTACCCGTTTTAGTCACAATTGATTGATTTTCTTCTTCTTAATACTACAGCCCCTATCACGCCTTCGCTTTCGACAAATAGTGCCTTCAACTGTCTCCGTGCATTGACTGCGTCCTCCGATTTTAAAATCTTAGCAGCAATGTACAATCTTCGTCGACCGAGTCAGACCAGCGTTTCCTCGGTTGCTCCACTGGTCTCCAGCCTTCAGTTCTCCCAACGAATACCTTCTTGGGTATCCTTTGTTCGTCCATTCGATTCATGTGTCCAGCCCATTGTAGCTTCCGTAGTCTTACAATCGTTGAGACCTCCAGCTCGTGCAAAATTTCATACAGCTCATGGTTGTATCGAATTCGCCATTGGTCCCCGTCTAGCTTCACTCCGATTATTCGCCTCAGGAGCCGTCGCTCAAAGGTGCTCAATATCTTTGCAGATGCTTGGGCTAGGGCCCATGTTTCACGCCCATAGCATATCACAGGTCTTCTTACAGATTTGTATACTTGCAGCTTAGTTCTTCAAGATCGTCAAAACTGAAAAAAATATTTTATTTGAGAGCTATATTCTTCGGCGTATTTCGTCTCTTTCATTACTGGTTCTCGTTGTTTTGGCGCCTAAGTACACAAATTTGCTCATATTTTCGATAGTTTATTCGCCAAGTGCGATATTTTGTGTGCTTGAGGTATTTGTCCTCGACTGCGTCATGAGCTTTGTTATATTTCCATTGATTTGTAGCCCTCCTAGTTTAGCTCCGCTGATGAAATTTAAGAAGAGTTCATTGGCAGTTGTCAGTGACCGGGACAAAATGTTGATGTCGTCCGCATAGGCCACTACTTGGCTCGACTTGTATAGTAATGTACCTCGTATTTCGACAGGTAGCTTCCTTATGACGTACTCTAGAGCCAAATTGATTGATTAATAAGCTACTTATAACCGATTTCTGGAACGGGGAAACTGATTTGGCTTCAATTCCATAAAATTTATTTCACCCTATTCAGAGCATTTTGAAGTCAGTTTTCTTTTTAGGGTTTTGTACTAAAATACAAAACCCTATTGCAATCACGACCTGTGTCCGTCTGTCCGTCTGTCCGTCCGTCCGTCCGTCCGTCCGTCTGTATGTCACAGCACTTTTTCTCCGAAACTATAAGGGGTACAGCCATGAAACTTTGTAGAAAGGTCAGAAGTGGTGACTTCTTGAAAGTTCAATGGTGGAAAAATTTTTCAAAGGCGTTTAAGGGGGGTCTCCCCATATAAGGAGGTGACCCCTCAAAAAAAAAATTTCACCATTGGTAGTCGAGTAGGGTGTCATTGGAAAGGTCTCAATGAGATCTTTTCAAAACAAGTCTTAAAATTGTCTTATAAGTACCGAGGGGGGCAGGGGAAGGGGAAAAGCACGAACTTTTCGCGTACCCCCCCTCGCGATTGGACACCTTCCATCCGAAAAATCTGAAAAAAATCATGAATGTAGGCCTTAATGAGTACAACAACAACAAATACATGAGAAGTCGAAATTCACTCAACTTTGTTAGTAGTAGTATGATTTATCGATTTTGTGTTTTCTTGAATAAAATCTAAAGGGTACCCTTAAACTCAATAAAATTTAGCAAAAAGATGACTTTTTATAAGATTGATCTTTTCTGAAAGTTTCATAAAGATCGAATGGTATTTACCGAAGTTATAGCGATTTGAATTTTCGTGTATTACTATGGAGCAATATGCCCTGTATTACTATGAAAACATATGGCTATGGAGCCATATGCGCTTTTTACCGACTTAGACACTACAGCTTTGCTAGAATTTGCATGAAAATTTCAGGAGTGATAGGTATCATGAAGATGAGTACATACAATTGAAACAAGTCGAAGTGGCAAGAGAGAGCTCCTAGCAAAAGGGCTTTGTAACCATTCGAGGATTCGAAAAAATAGGCCATGAATAGATGATTACAGTACAGAGGAGTGGCCCCTGAAAGAAAATTTCATGAAAGGTAGCCGATATGAGTATCAAATGAAAGTTCTCTATGAGAGCTTTTCAAAACAGTTCTTAAACTGACAGTTTTTGCTTCAGTTGGAGCACAGGGGGGGAAATACATGAAAAATGTGTTTCCTCCCTCGCGAATGGACACCACTGATCTAAAAAATCTGAAAAAAATATCAAAGGAGATATTTATGGGTATAACTATAACAAATACCTCAGAAGTCAAAATTCGTTCAACTTTGTTAATAATAGTATGATCCTCGAATTTCACATTTTCTCCAAATAAATCGTCTTTGACATGTTTCTTGATTTTATTCGTTGCTGGTAACTGCATTTTGTAAGTTGAGTACAAAACCCTTCTGACATGAGCATAGGTCTGTCTACCCAACTTGTTTCCTAAATGTTACTTTATTTTATGATTTTAAATGGTATCTTAAACCCAAATCGTTTGAATTGTTTGGGTGCGTCAAAATCGTGGTCGTTCTGCGCTGTACGTCTTCCTTGTGCTCTACCCGTTAATGTTCTTTTGGGTAGCCAGTTTTTTTTCCAGTTTTTCTATGTGGCCCGCCCATTAAAATTTGCGCAACTTTACGCAAGAGGAAACAGGTGGATCATCAAATAGTTCATACAACTCATCGTTGTAAGGTAGTCTCCACTCTGTTCCTTGTTTCTCTGGGTTGTAAATTTTTCGGAGCACTTTGCGTTCAAATACGTCCACTGTCTTTTCGGATTCACTCATCAGGGTCTATGTTTCCCTTCAATATAACAGCACACGTTTGACTAGTGTTTTGTAAATACGAAGCTTATATTGCCTAGGCACAACTCTGGGCCTTAGAATGGGAGCTACGGAGTAAAACGCTTTATTTGCGATATGTATGCGCCTTTTCTATTCAGGTTAGCTCTAAAGTAAATAAAATCATCCATACTTTCCAGGTTGTAGTCGCCTAGGGTCAGGTTTTGTCGAACTGGAGTTTTTTTTTCTCGTTCGAGTCATGCATTTAGTTTTAGTATCATCAGCTTGTAGGCCAATTCGGTTTCCTTCATATTCTAGGCTCAGAAAAGCTCCTTTGGCATCTAAAATTGAACGTGCCATAATATTAATGTCATCAGCATATGCTACTATATGTGTGGACTTGAACATAAGTGTACTCGAGGTTTCAGCTGATGTCTTCCTGATGACGTGTTCCAGCGCAATATTAAAGAGCATTGGGGCAAGTCCATCCCTTTGTTTTAAGCCTGATTCCGTTATGAAGCTGGCCGTTAGTTCACCGTTTACCTTGACCTGGGACTCTGTGTTCAGCATCGTGATCTTGACCATGCGGACTGGTTTTGTTGAGACGCCAAAGTCAAGCATTATTTTGTACTGGGCATTTCTGTCGACACTTTCGTATGCTTGCTTGAAGTCTACAAAGAGTTTGTGTATATCATCGCTATATTTCTAGGACTTTTCGAGCACCTGCTTTACTAAGAATATTTGGTCTATTGAAGGATGGCTATTTTAAAAGCCTCGCTTACACTCTCCTATAATATTTTCAAATTACGGCTTCAATATTCTTTCTATGATTTTGGAGAGCACTTTATAAGACGTGCACAATAAAGCGATGCCTCAATGATTTTTACACCTTAATTTTTCGCCCGTCGTGTACAGGACATATTATACATTTTTGCCAGTCCTCTGGTTGCTCCTCTGACCATATTCTACATATTAGTCGATGCAGACGATTACTCAGCTGGGGACCCCCGCTTTGGAGCAGTTCTGCTGGTATTCTACCAATTTCAGGGGCCTTACTTTTCCTGAGGTTCTATACTGCTACCTGTGTTTCGTCTTGTTGTTGGAGGTGAGATTGGAACCTCTTGCTCTGCTTCTGAAATTTTCACAGCTACAGCAGGTGTTGGGAACGCTGTAAATCACTTCTGGAAAAAGTGCAGCCATCTGTTTTTGATTTCGACTGGGTTGGTTATGATTTTAAATTGTACACTTTTGACTAGACTTGTTTGTGAATTGAAGCCGTCCTTTGTTTTTTTTATAGGGCCATATGCCGACCTGACTTCATGAGTTATATGTTTTCGTTTATCTGTTGGGTCTTGGTGGTGACGGTCTGTCGTTTCTTTTTTCTGCCCTTTTTTTTGGCTTGAGGTCGAAGGCTTTTATATGATTCTTCTTTGGCCCAATTTTGTCCCATGTTGCATTCGGCTCCTTCTGTTACTGCATCCCTTACTGTCATCCACATGATTTTGATATCATCATTACTTTCTCCAGCCTGCGGGGATATGTTGATGAGATTAACCAGCGCTGACATGTATGTGGACGCTACTGAGCTACAATTTAGCTTGTGTTTCTGGTACCTTGGAGGTACTGATGCTCCTTGTTTACAGCTCTTGGAAATGCGGCATCGGAACTTGACTCTTATAAGGTAGTAATCCGAATCACAAAAAACGTCGCAGAGCGAGCGCGTGTCGAGCATGCTGGTGGCGGCTCGTTCTGCGGCGTTTTCTGTGATATTTAAAAAAATCCTTTTTATTTTTCTCAACTTCGTTCAAATTGAACTCACCTGCAGTGTAGGAACGTTGATTGGGTACGCCGAACCGGTGTACTGAAAGTCGGAAGTAGTGGAGGGACGTCAAAAAGACAGTACGAGGAAAACTCCTCAACCGGTGACGACGGAATGTGCGTGTTTTCAGTTTTTATTTTCTTGGTCTTTCCATTTTCTTTTTTTTTGTTTTCTTTGTGAACGTACTCCTGTGTGAAAGGCGTTTGGCAGCGTGGAACACGAGACTCAAAGGGAAAGGCGCAATATTTAACACCTTCGGCCAAGTTGTATTCACCAATTATGGTGCATTGTTCGGAAACCAAGGTAGGTACATATTGGAGTATTTTGGGCATTGTATGCCAATTTATTTCCAACCCAACAGCCAAATTCATCGGTGCTGGTGCCGCCACAGCAGGAGTCACTGGTTCTGGTGCTGGCATCGGAACAGTATTCGGTTCCTTGGTCATCAGCTAAGCAAGGAATCCATCCCTCAAGCGACAGTTGTTCTCATACGAAATCTTAGGTTTCGCTTTGTTGGAAGCTATGGGACGGTTCTGTCATATGATGGCTCTCCTGTTGCGCTCCGCTTTCTAGAAGTTGCAACGCAGAAATTGGAACATCCACACGCACAGAACCAGGACTTGTCGCGTATATGTCAGGATTTGTATATCTTTGCTAGGATGCTGGCTGGGTTGCTGTTTGAGCCCTTGTGAAGTAACGAACGTATGAATGTACATCACACTTGTCCGAATTACAAAGCGTAACTAGGCGTGATATACGATAAAGTTACGGCGGCGACAACGACGAGAACTAACCAAATGAGTAATCTGCTTCTAAAGGTGCAAAATGCTAGCCTGAAATTGATCATATGGATCATCCGCGCAACTTCTTAACTGTGAGTAAAGTGAAACAAAAAAAAAGCAATAAAACAAAGATTCACATAAATTAAATAAATTTCATAAATTGTACCTAACAAATCGAAGAAAAGAATAGAAGTAATTGTTATATTTTAAGTGAAAATATGTTATCACATATTTGATAAATCGGCACAAATTCACGACTCTAACGTCACTTCCATCTTTCCTTCTTGTTGTCTCATTACGCCATCACTTTTCTACTTTTTCCATTTCCCTCCCATGTTCGTTCTTTCCCATCACAATTCACTTAATAAAACAGTGGTACTGAAAATACAGAAGAAAAAAAAAAGGAAAAAGGGAGAATCTAAAACCAAAAACAAATGATCTTACAATTTAGAGGTATTATTTTAATTCAATTGCTTAAATTGAATTTATGTATGAAACAAAAAATATAAGCCGTGGTTGCTTTCAAAGGAAATTATTAAATACTATAATGATATTCAAGTAAATCTACTAGAATTAATTCTATGATGTATGGAACGAGATTAAGTAAGCGATGAAACAGAACTTTCAATGAGAAAAGTAAGAAAAAAGAGGAAAAATCACCTTTTAAATTTGTATTTTGAACGAATCTACCCTTAGCTTGTAAATTAATGAAGAGAAAAATAATATTCGGGTCGTGGTTAGCAATCATTTTATATTAAATTTATGTTCATTCCCTCATGTTCTACGTTTATGTCTTGCTTCTTAGTTAATTCCATTCTATTGACTAGCGATATTCCATCCTGCAATGATTTCCTCTCCTGAAATATTTCGAGCTTTGAGAAATTTTCAAACGAAATTGTGAAACAAATACCATACGACGGAAAGTCAATCTCCTGCCGCAATTGAATCTCAATGTAATACTTCCTTTATATTGTATATATTTAAATCTGAAGGTACTCATATTGTACGCCATCTTATTTTTAACAAAAAACGAAACGAGTACGCAATACAAAGAAAAGCGAAATTTTTCATTCGAATAAAGTTTAAATAATTCATAATTATTAGAATCTCTGTTAAGTGGAGGAATTTATTGATGAGTGCAAACTATTGTAAGACTTTAATTATCTAATAAATTTCCATAGCATTTAGACTCGATTCTGTTGTTCAGCCGAAACAAAACAAAGAGCAAGAGCTCTTAAAGAAAAAAATATTTTTTGTTTTTGAAAAATAATATAAATAAAATGGATTGTTAAACGTAATCCGTCGGCCTTTCCCTTTCGCGTGATCAGACCGGGTATAGGCCCCGCATCGATGGCAGGCTCTTTCGTCCATATGGGCTGGCCATCGGGCGCGCTCCACTGTATTTTGTCGTTTAACAGGGTAGAGTGGCCTACCGCTCGCGTACGCTTTTATGGTATAGGGTTATGTGATTCGATCACATAATTCTATAAGATAAATTAGTCACGTCTATATTTCTCTTTTGATGGAAAAGTTCATGCAAATTATGTATGTATGAGTTTTCCACTCAAAAGTGAAATATATGGCCACGTCTACGTTTGGATCTTGATCCGGTTGGGAGGGTGCGAGTGGGCACCACCTCCATATGGACGTCCCGTTCTTATTTGTGGGCCATAAGAATCGTCAGATAAAGACGAAGTTCCCTTAAGTCGTCTGCAATTTCCAACTCTTATTTAGTGACCTGCTTTTTTCGACTTCGGTTGACCTGTTTGTGACCCAGGAATTCATGAATGCAAAACTCTTTTATAGTGGGTCCTTGTGCTGGGGGAAAGAACCCGCCCCACGACACCGCAACGCTAACCTGCCAGCGCGTTCACGCGACCCCAGACAAGGCCAATCTCGGCGGATCCCAACAACCCCTTCCGCTGAGACACCAGACCATGGCTGCAGTCCTTTAGGGACACTTCTATACCTACTTTCACCATAGTATCGGGTAGAACGCAAGATTTTCAGTGGAGGTTAAAATTTTGAGTAACGCTAGAGAATCATCATCATAATCAGTTGACTTTTTTTAATTGTATCGGTTTTATTTTAATTTATGATGTCTATAAGCAAGAAGAATGAGAATATTTTAATTTTTTACCATCAAGCTTGAATATCCATTATCCTATCAAATTTGGTCTGCTTTTAGTTCTCACATCGTTTCGTGGAATCTTGAAATATATACTTTCCCTGCAGTGAGTGGTTTCAATTTTTTCATGGCACTAAATGAAATACTCCAGGAAAGTGCAACAAACATACTCTTATGTACTAACCAAGCAATCTATCAACATTTTCTTAAAAAGTTTTACCATCACCAAATTTATCTTCGGCAATTTATTATAAACCCACGGTGGATCTATACAATTTGTCAAGCACCTAACGAGTAACTACCCGTGAAAATTTCCAAAACATTATTTTGAGATGACATGAAAAGGACACCGTAAGTAAACGACAGTATCATCAACAACTTCCCTCGAGGGTGATACTCGTATCATTAAGGAGCATTTATAATGCAAAACGTGCATTGTAGCGCCTGTAGTTGAAAGGACCTTTCAAGATCCAAACTCATATAATTATGTTAGTACCTTGAGGTGACAACAAGAGCATATATTTTTCGAGTAAAGCGAGCAAAATGAAGATTTTTCGTTCGTAATAAATACAAGTTCTGCTTTGTAATCGACTTCTACATTTTCGTAGACATGGATATGAGCCAATAAAAAGTTGTATGTGTTTCACATTATCTTAGTCCATAGAGTGTAATGCAATCTTCCATCTATTACCTCTAGTTGGGTAATGAAATCATTTATATTTCTTTTCTACAAATGGAAATAGAGTGGTGAAAGGTCTAGGGTCAAAAACATATTTATATTCGAAAACAGTTCTTTTGAATTACTTCAGCATGACCGAAATATATTAAAAAAAATGTTTTATCTTAAAAAAAACGGGTTTATTGTAATGTAAAACTGTCTGCATGGGTATATTTGGTTGTCATGTCCTTCTATTTAAATTGATCCAAAGACAAGTTGTCTCAATTTTCATGAAATATAGGGCAGTCATAAAGTGTGGACATTTTCCGAAAAGAAAACGTATGCAATATCTAAAGAATATATATTTTATTTAATTTCGGGTCAAAAGGTGTCCTCAACATTATTGTTCTCTATCTTTCTAACAACTTTTACATTCCACTTGAACACAGTGCTGTTCAAGTGGAATGTAAAAGTTGTTAGAAAGATAGAGAACAATAACTGGCCGAAATAATTACTCGTTATGCATATAAACATTTAGGATAACAGAAAGCTCTCATGAGCAATACTTTAATAAATTGGCCGCTTATTCTGTGAGTAAATTTGTCCTTTCCTCTTCAACCCTTCCTTGATGAATTCCTTTAACAAACTATTATATCCTGGATGCAAGGACTTGCGTTACAATGCCAACTATTCTATATGCGTTTCCTCTCATCCTAGGATTTATCCTGAAATAGATAATCTTGGCCCGTTGAGCTCTAAATAAATCCGTGCTGGCGTCAATGATAGTTGGTTTTATGCCTTTTTCAACCGTTTCCCAGCACGAATGACAGCTGATAGTCAGTACGGCAGTGTGGTTCTGTTGGCGGTCAAAATAATTGCCTACTCGTTTTCATTCTGACGTTTGTAGTCATAAAAAATCTCTACCCATTTCTCTTTCTTATCTTTGTTTTGATTTGATGTGGCAGAGCCGGAAATGTTCGTTAGGCAATCTCATGAGCGGCTGTGGTAATAAATTTCAAAAGAGTGCCCTAAGCATCGTAAGCTCAAGGCATTGTTGAAAGAATCGCGAAAGGATTATGGTTGTGATGACGACATGGATCAAAGTATTTCTTAAAGTGTGGAAACAGAGATGGAGAGAGATTTTATTTGCACCATTGCATTGAGTAGTCTAATCAGTCAATTGCTAACAAAAAACTTTTTCCCAGGAGTAAGTAATAATCTAAACATTATTTTCAAAGCAAGGCAGTTAGTTGATACCGATATAACATTTAGTAAGTTTTGCAGAATACTGAGTATTGTTTGCTTGTTTATTTTTTATGTTGTTGACAAGATGACCACTCTTGAGCGCTCAGGCTTTTGTTCATTCCACTCGATAACCCTATCGATCAGCTCCTTCTCGTTTTTTAGAGTAACGAAGTAGGTGGGCCAGATTTCTATCGGTGATTATGTTCCAGCTCATATGTTAGCTGTGACACCTAATATCTACAGCCTAGCATAGGCAGAGATTGAAAATTCACATACATAGTGCATGGCTGTCTCATTCTCTTCCATGGACTGTTGGCAAATCGGGTCTTCAGGAATACTTATTCTTTGCAGATGAACATGAAAGAATTTAATTTATTTCGTTTATTTATTCACTCCATTTAACAGATAGTGAAACCTTAATATTCCTTGTAATTCTCCCTTAACGGTTTACGAAGCCTTCTTCGATGAACTCTCTGCCTATCTTCTTGCTCGTCACCCACATTCCACAATTATAATTTGTGGGGACTTCAATCTACCGGCAGTGGAATGGGACCACTTAACAACACCTGGTATTTCCTCAACAAATAATCCTTCTTTGTTACTTTCTTCCTTTCTTTCCCTTTGTTCTTTTTCACGGTTTAATCATATCCGTAACCCTAATGGTCGTCTTCTGGACCTTGTCATGTCAAATTTTCAAACTAGGTGTCTATCTATAGCTCCCGTTTTACATCCTTATGTTCAACCTGATCTCCATCATCCACCTTTGTCTCTAGCACTATCCGTTGTTACCCTTAAACCCCAGAGAACTGCCTCAATTTGTCGTTACAATTTCTTTAAAGCAAATTATGAGGCAATTAAAACGAATCTGGACTCGGTCAACTGGTGTACCTTCTTCACTCGTCTTGACTGCGATAGTTTCTTTGACAAATTCTATGATTACCTGAATAATCTGATTGCTCTTTACACTCCGCTCCAAGCTCCTCGCAATGCGAAAATGAAGCCTTGGCTTACCCGAAGTGTTCTTCGTGCCTTAAGAGCCAAAGATAAGGGGCATAGGCACTATAAATTGACCGGAAGTGATGATGCTAGGCAAAATTTCTGTAGATTGCGCTCTTTGGCTAAAACAGAGATCAAAACGGCCATGAAAACTATTTTAGCAGCTTAGAGAGTTCCCTCCTGACAAATAACCCTAAACCCTTTTGGTCATACATCCGATCCTTTAAATCTTCCTCTTCCATCCCGCATACTGTGAAATGGAGTAACACTGAAGCCTCCTCCCCTCAGGATATTTCTAACCTATTTGCCGAATATTTTTCCTCTACTTTTTCCTCTTCTGACATACTACACTCCCCTATAAATTCAATTCAAACTTATCCAGCATCAAGTACATCCTATTCCACTGATCCTTCTGAAGTTGAATCCCTTATTAACTTGCTCGATCCGAATATTAGCCCTGGTCCTGATGGATTACCTAATATATTTGTAAAGTCACTTTGTTCCTCTTTGTGTTTTCCTCTTTCCCTTATATTCAATTTCAGTCTTAGTACTGGCACCTTTCCAACGTACTGGAAAGATGCAAATGTTGTTCCTATCTTTAAAAACGGCGACCCATCATCTGCCTCAAACTATCGTCCCATATCACTCCTCTCCTGTTTCTCTAAGCTGCTGGAACGACTTGTGCACAACAGGCTTCTTGAGTCTCTGAGTTCATTTGTCACACCACAGCAACATGGATTCTTAAAGGGTCGTTCAACTTCTACGAACTTGGCTGAGTTCGAAGACTATATTGCTAGAGCTTTAGACAAACAGCTTCAAGTAGATGCAATATTCACGGACTTCTCGAAAGCTTTTGACTCCGTGAACCATGTTCTGCTCTGTCAAAAGTTAGCTTTGCTTGGCATATCCGGTTCCCTTCATTCTTGGATTTCATCATATTTATCCTCCCGTTCATGTCGTGTCAATCTCTATGGCACACATCTTGTGTCCCTCAAGGGTCAATCCTTGGACCTCTTCTTTTCGTACTGATTATCAATGATCTTCCTTCTGTAATTTCCTCTTCTTGTCTCCTGTATGCTGATGATTTCAAGGTATTCCGGACAATTAGATCCCTTGAAGATTGTCAGCAACTCCAAATTGATCTTTTTAACCTGTATAACTGGTGTAATGTAAACTCCCTTCGTATTAATGTTTCCAAATGTTTTAAAATGACTTTTACCTTGAAAAATTTCCCTTTAATTTTTAATTACACCTTATGAGATGTTGTTCTCTCCTCTGCAGACTCATGTAAAGATCTTGGTGTAATATTTGACCCCAAGCTTAAATTTGATGTCCACATTTTTAGCCTAATTACCATGGCATCAAAAGTTTCGGGTTTTCTTATGCGGCATTTGCATAAGTTTGCAAATATTGCTACCGCTGTTCGCTTGTTCACGTGTCTTGTCCGCCCGCTCCTTGAGTACTGCTCAGTGGTGTGGTCTCCTAGACATTTATATCTTATGAACTCAATAGAAGCTGTTCAGCGTAAGTTTACCCGTATTGTGTTTTTCAAATTCAACGTAGCTTATGAGTCTTATGAGCGTCGTCTATCCATACTTCGTCTCCCTTCTCTGTCGTCCCGTAGAACCTTCTTAGATCAATGTTTCCTTTATAAGTTGTACCACCAAAAAATTGCCTCCACCCTAAGCGCAGACTTGCAATACAGACTGTATGCACGACCTAGACGGTCTAATTACATTCTCGAGGTTCCGTACGCCCGAACAGATTTATATTTTAACTCAATTATGCCACGAATCATCAGAATGCATAACAGCCTCGAGCTTGGCTCTCTATCCACGTCCTACTTTGTTTTTAAAATTAAATTAAAGATGTTACTTTTTGCGAATAGTGATTAATGTTCCATAGCACTAAATTTTACAAACTTTGATCTTGACTCTATCTTCATTTCTTTCATGTTTTAGATTAACTCTTTTCTGCTTGATTTGTTGTATTGATTTGTCTTACTCTAAATTATATTTAACTATATTTAATTGTCTAAGTCTATTTTGTAATTGGATTTCTGTCTGTTAAATAGACTTGAATAAATAAATAAATAAAAATAAATTAATACAAAATAGGGAAAAATGAAACAAATCGTAAATAAATAGAATTTTGAATATAAAATGAAAGAAGAAACACAAAAAATGACAAGATAGGCAAATGGACTAAAATGCCTAGAAATAAAGTTAAACATAGCATAAAAACATTTTTTGACACCTAAAAAAGAATGAAGAAAGAGTCCTAGTTGAAGTTTGTCATGTTGTCGCTTAATCCTGATCATTGTTGAAAAATAGTTAACATCGTTGCGCGAGTTAAGGTTCTTCTTATATTTTCTTAAAAAAACGCAAGACTACAAATTAAATCGACTTATTTATTCCACTGCTAAATTACAGCTGAACTGATTTGAATTTTTAATCCAAAAGTACATTTTTGCAATTTAGAAAATATCAAATGAAATATTGTATTATCTATTTTGTCTGTGCCGGATGTCGTCTGCATTCCTTGCTGACTAATGTTGCCACGTCTGATGTTCTCACGTTGGATGGCCACATGATAGGCGTCTCACGTTGTTGGGTTTTATGTATATCTGGTGGATGTAACTTGCGCCAGAAATACCTCAAAGAAATTTTAAATTCAGGTAGGGTGGGTAGTACATCTAAATGGAACCTCATTAAAGAAACGGGTGTCTGACAGTCCATAACAAATTCGATATAGGGAGCATTCGTTAAGAATATGTGACGATGTTCGAAAGAGGAAATGCCGAGGATGGACAAATGTTCATCATAATAACAGTAGGGAATATAAAATTTCAGGCAAACAGCACGAGTGAAATAACACTGGTTAGCTACAACTGACGACTTCAGGTAAATTACGTATGGGGACCAAAAAAGAGAGCAGTATTCAACGATGAACCAGACTAACTGATGTAAAACTTAACACAACAAAAGGGGTCAGAAAATAAGTGTAAGTGATGCAATACAAAATTAGAAATTCATGATACTCTGGAAACAATTTCAGAGATGTGAACATCGAATTTTAACTCAGTAGCAAAAGTGACACCCAAACACTTGAATAATTATTTTCAATGTCAAATTGGAATTTATGAGGATTGGGAATAGAGCAAAAAGAAAAATGAATGCATTTGAAAACATTTAAGGATAGCTCATTAGCACGAGACTAAAGTAGTATAGAAGCTAAAACTTCTTGAATAATGAAGCCATCACCAGATGAGGATATAACCCTGAAAATTTGGACGTCGTCTGCGTAAAGAAGTTAAGGAGAATTAAATACAGTGGGAAGATCATTGGTGTATAAGAAAAATAATAATGGTTCTAAAATGGAACCCTGAGGGACACCACAAAACGGAACTAAATGCGTAAAGACACAAACTTTCAAATACACTTGATAGATTCTATCAGTGAGGTAGGTAGAAAACTAGGACAATAAAAGATTACATAGGCCCAGCGATTGAAGTTGTCATGATTAGCCGAATTGAAAGGTCTAAAAAAGTCCAAGTAGATAGTCTCCACATGTAAGCGATCCTTTGAAACCTTCGCGAATTCGTTAGAAAACGCCAACAGATGGATTAAAGCAGATCAACTTTTGACAAATCCATGCTGTGAAGGAACTAGAACGTTTAAACGGAAGAATGAAAGATTGTGTAATAATTTTTCCAAACAGTTTCAGGAAAGAAGACAACAAGAAAATTGGATAAACTTTGTGATCAGATAATGAGTCATCCTTTCTAAAAATAGGGCTGAGGTGAGTTCTTTTCCAAAGAAAGAATCCAGTTAATAAGGTTACATTAAAAATGAAAGATAAAGGAACCCAGATGGAGGGTGTAAGATATTCAATAAAATACAGTAAATGGTTTAATTGAGTATTTGATATCGAAGTTATCCCGAGCCAAGGCAGAAACTAGAGTAATATTAAATCTTTGTTGTGATTTTAAGGGCGGTTTTTAAGTGAAAACTTCAACAAATGTGATGGAAGTAATCAAAAATTTGACTGGAAAAGTGTGTAAAGACTTGAAATGCTCACAGTTAGATTTTTTAACCAAATTCAAAAACGATCGCTAGTACATAATGAACATAATGGCAAGCCCTATTAATCAAGGAATTGCTGATGACATGAATCGAATATCAATTAGTCGCCGAGCCCAATCAACGGAATGGTATTAACAAATTATTGGATCACAAACTGGCATTACATGACTCCATAAGTCTTTATTCAAATAAGATCCAAAGGATGAATTCACTGAATTATTGATCGAACTTGCGCTTAATCCAAAATGAGGTAAAGCTGGATACGAAAATGAATGCGTTTAATTACAAAACCGTCAAATTAAATCGAACTTAAAGTTTATGCCAGCCGCCTCATTGTAGCCAACGATAGCTTACCAAAGAATTTTCTACGTCTATTGCATTCTAGTCTGGCAACATTACCTACGCCAATAATGCTAACCAAGTAGTAAACTGAACGCGATTCATGAACCCCACCACTGGAAGTGATGGAGCCACTTTGAAAACCACTGGTGGAACGCACGAGCGCAATCCAGGTCGAATCAATTAAGAGTGAGAGAAAAACCGGAAAAAATAATGGCAGTTTCAACGAAGATGAAGTGAAAGCTGGAGGAGGGGTTCGAGCCGTTTTTTGGCGCTAAGACTAATGAGCAAAACAAAATGAAGCAAGTCAGAAGGAAGGAAGACGGCCGGCAACGAAAATCAACTTTAAAACTGGAGTCAATCAAAAAACCAGTCGGAAAGTCAGGGCGCCCCTTGGATTTAGGTCAAATAGCCTAGCAAGTAAGAAGAAACTGGTTAAAAATAAATTGTAAGTGTATTACTGAGTTTACTTTGTGAATATCATGGTTAATATATTCATCTTTTATACAGTAACGAAAGGTGTATCTTGTAACAAAGCACAACGGCCGAACTTTTTGAGTGATAAATTGTAAACTTGTCTCGGATGCGATGCGGTAAGTCAGCATCTCTTTGCTTATTGAAAAAAAGTTTTAGTTTCAAATAGTGCGAAGGCTCGAGTAGGGTGCAGTGCTAATTAGTAAATTCCCAAGTGTTTGATGAAATTTTACGAGTGATTAGGGAGTCCTCATTTTTTTGGGCTGGGGTGATTAGCGTGGTCCATTTTGGTTTCGTTAATTCTCAGACTTTTCATTTGGGCAATTTTTGGGGCTGTGGCGAGTCTTAGTCTCGCTCGACAACTCTTGGGGCTTCATAGGGAGTGAATAGCACCCCATGGCCCTCTCCGACGGGCAATCTGGCACCGACAAGCCCCGCCATAATCCTCTACCTTGCGGAATCATTCCGTGATGAGCATTTCGTGGTGAACATAATTCATTTCGTGGGCAACAAATTGGCGCCCAACGTGAACCAGATTGGCACCCAACGTGAATCCGATTTGGAGACGATCCGTGAAGGAGCTGTTGCGGTGATGCAAGAGGCATTTAGAGATATCCATTGCTGGAACTATAGGGGTACAGAACACATTTCCAAGACCTGTGGCCAGCCCCGAAAATGCTTCAGCTGCGGAAGAACAGGAGTAATCAAGGCAACTTGTCCAAATTGTACGTCCCGATCAGGCGGAAGAGAGCGATTTTCTGCCAGAAGACGCCAGCTACTCTTATAACACGCAGCGAGTCCAGGATCCTCGGGAAACGAGAATCGTACCCACTTGGTGACGTAGGGGGTACGAGCGATCACATTGCACCTGTCGCAATGAAGAGCGGAGTTAATTACGCATTGAAGGAAACACTAACGGATAGTCGTCCACATATGGAGGTTGAAATATTATATTTGGGCGAACAATGTTGGGTTTACTGGACTCGGGGTAGACTCATTTAATAAAGGGGGGAAAAGCTGGGAGAGTCTAGAGGCTCGAGGCCCTGAATCAAATCCAGCGGGCAAATTGCAATTAGAATGGTAAATAGCGCCAGAACGATACTAGAGGGGGAAGTATGGGTGCCCATCATTGCCAAAGACCAGAGAAAATGAAAGCCAATGCTGGTGGTAATAGACCCTTATTTTAGGAGCAGTTTATTACGGTTCTTTGAGATTGTGTTGAATGTCAAGGACGAGTCGTGGGAATTTCCCGTAGTAGCTTGTATGGATGCTCTACAAGGAAGGTATCGTCTTACGAAGACAGAAGAGGAGGCACTGAATACCTTCATAGAAAAGGAGTTCAGGCTGATAAGGGAAGGCCTTAGTTGCACAAGTGTAGTAGAGCACGAGACCAAGACAAACTCTCCACCTATTAAATAGCACTATAATCCTGTTTTCCCTACCGTCCAGTAGCACATCGATGCAGAACTGGATGTAATGCTCAAGTTACGAGTTGTGAAACCTTCTTCTAGCCCGTAGTCATCTCCGATATTATTTGTCAAAAAGAAATACGTCCTATATCGGTACTGAATCGATTTCGGGAAACTCAATAAAGTCTCCAAACGAGATGCCTACCCGCTTCCGTATGTTTCTGCTACGTTGGATAAGCTTGGAAACACTAGGTACTTTTCTACTCTTGACATTAAGTCCGCATATTGCAAGTGCCAATGGCAGAACAATCGAAACCTTTTACTGCTGTTATCAATCCAGGGAGGGGCTTACTCCAATTCAAACATATGCCGTTTGGCCTTCAAAACGCCCCAGCTACATGGTAAAGGTTAGTAGACCAAAACTGGGACCAGCTTTAGAACCCTACGCAGTTGTCCATTTAGATGACGTGATTGTAGTCATCTCTGTCTTACAGAAGCATTTAGGGATATTGCAAAAAGTGTCACGCTGGTTGCGAGAAGCCGGACTTTGAGTAATATCGTGAGAAATGTGAGCTCTGTCTCCCACAATTAAAATACTTAGGTTGCATGGTAAATGATAGAGGATTGCACGTAGATCCTGATAAAGTGGAGTATTTACTGAATATTCCGCGACCAATCAACGTAAAGAAGATACGACCGTTTTAGGCATAATTTCGTGATACCTTCGGCTTATTCCAGGTCACATCAGGCTGACCGCACCACTTATTGATTTTCTCCGGGGAAATCGGAGGTTTGAGTGGTCAGCACATTGCGAGGAGGCCTTTCTACGATGCAAAACTAAGTTGTCTACAGCACCCATTCTTACTTGTCGTGGCTTCAACAAACCCTTCAAAGTACAAACTGATAATTCAGATACAGAATTAGGGGCGATATTAAGCTAGTATGAAACAGAGGGGGAGAAGGTAGTTTGTTACCTCAGTTGCAGTTTGCTGAAGGCAGAAAAGAAGTACTCGACAACCGAAAAGAAGTGCCTATCGGCGTTGTGAGTGGTAAAAAAGTCGTGTTCCTATTTGGAAAGAGCCAGGTTCAGCGTGATTACCGATCATCATTCATTGGTCCGGCCGAATAATTTAAGGGACCCGAATGGACGGTTGGTACGATGGGCCGTTTGGCTCCAGCAATTTGACTTTGACTTCATTCATAGGAAAGGAAAATAGCACTTAGTCCCCGATGCATTATCTAGGTCAGTTCCAGAGGTAGATGTTGTTCTAGCAGAAACGGATGCGGGGGATAAGTGATAAAAGTAGAGGAAGAGCAGCAGAACTTCTCGATTCGAAGGGTAAAAGATGAGTAGCTATGTAAGCGCCTCTCAAGCAAATATCCAGAGCTAGTCGGTGATAGCTGCAAACGGGTGATTTTCAAGCCTGAACGTAGCAAGGTAGTACAATAATGTCACGACGATCCATCAGCGGGCCATAGCGGGCTAGAATGAAAGCAGATATTAAGCGTTAAGTGCCAAATATATCAATCCACTAAAATAGAAGGAAGGCGGTCGTATGGCCCAATGATTTCTAGAGTAGGTAAATCTAAGGAGCCGTGGAAGATGATATGCATTGACCTGGTAGGGCCCTTACCTCGCTCGACAAAAGAGAATTGCTATATTTTAACCGTATTGGATTACTTTAAAAATTTTCGCTTATCTTTCCGCACCCACAAGCTCAAGCAAAAACTGTGTCACGAGTACCGGATCAGCACGTTTTTCTATTATTTGGGGTACCAGCAAAACTCAAATGCGATAATTATGTAGAGTTTCGTTCTAGGAAGTTGCGGAAACTAGTCACCGGGTATGGAACTGAGGTCCAGCTCACAGCTTATTACTATCCGCAGGCTGACCCTGCAGTGCGAGTGAACCAAAATATAAAAAAGATGCTGAGATCTTATGTAGGAGAGGATCATAAGTAACGGGACAAAGAGTTGGCAAAAATTGGGTTTGCCCTTCGGAACCATACTCAGGAAGTAATGGATGTGATGCCCTATTTTGTCAATTTCGGGCGGAAAATGGTGACTTCGAGAGAAGATAATTACCCCATAACAGACTATAGGGGCCAGAACGATCCAACGTTAAGAGGGAGTCTGATGGCTAAGATGCGAATGGACGGAGAAGCCCGAATAAGAAAAGCTGCAAAACCGAGTACGCAAAGGTACAACCTACGGAAGTGGACCCTACCGTTTCAGGTGAACGACCTGGTGTGGAGACGGAATTTTGCATTATCAACGCAATTAAAGACTACTCATTGAAATTGGCACCCGAGTACGTAAGTTCGTATAGGATTATAAAAAGGAATCAATATATGAGTATCGCTTAGTCGGCCAGAAAGAACGGGTAACTGGACTATGGCATGTGAACGATCAGAACAAATATGTCCCGTAAAAGCAGGAGTATCAGGAGGAAGGGGTGACTTAATTAAAAGGGGTTCATGAAGTCATTGTAAAGTTTCCCTTCAGACTAGTTGAGAATTACGTTTGTAACCAGAGCGTAGTCGGTTTGCATTTCTTTGTCCAGCAAAGAAACTGCAAAACGCAGCTTAAGGAGCCAGTAACTGGGCACGACGTAAATCGGTGTCCAAAAAAAATCAGAACCAAAAGATGAACAACATAAGTAACATTCAATAATGCTTGGGAGCTTATATAGAACAAGCAGATGTCTCTTTCAGCATTGTATTGGTCGTAATGTACTGAACTAAGTAATGCTTTGCTTCAGCATCCCAGCCAAATTTGTCCAATTTACCAAAGTAACAATGACGTTGACGTACCCCCCATGTGCGTATCAATAACCAACTCACCGATGCTGTCCAATTTGGCTCTAGAGTGCGTGATAAGGAAATTACATCGATACACGACGTACATTGCTATACAAGTCGAGCCAAGTAGTAGTTTTAGCGGACGATATCAATTTTTTGTCACGGTCATTAACAACCGCCAAGGAACTCTTCCTGAAACTCGACAGTCAAGCAAAACTAGTAGGGCTACAAATCAATGAAAATAAAACAAAGCTTATGATGCAGTCGAGGGAAAATACCACAAATACAGAAAATATCACACTTGGCAAATACAGTGTCAAACACGTCCGAGAGGGGGAGCTACGATTTGCGAAGAAGATGCCTAGCAAATCGGTGGATAAGCAGCAATTGCTTTAGAGAGGATGCAAAGTGCATGCAGACCTAGCTACCAAAACAAGAATTGCTGCTGGTGAGAATTTAGATCTTGCTGATGCCTCTATGAATGATGTTTGCGTACACGTAGCTGCTGTTGCTGAATGTATTTGGGAGGCTTTTGTTGACAGGAATATAGCAATCGTTGCTCCTGCGCTGGTTGTTTTTGAAAGAGCTCCTTTCCATGTGTCAACGGCAATTGCAGAATCAGTATTTTAGGTAGCAGCTCTAGAACCCCCAGTTAGCGATGATAGAGCTTCAGTATTTGACGCTTCTTCCATTTAATTGGAAGAAGGAGTAACGATTTGTTTAATGTAACTTCCCAACATAATTTCTACATTTTTCCCTACTTAATTTATGTAAAAATTTTCTTTTTTTCACAAGTTATTTACTAAGTCTACATTCTTGCCAAGACTCCACTGACTGTGTCTTTAGCCAGCAGTTCATTTTGTGTATAAGAGCTGGGGACTCCTGTACAGGGTTCTGGGCTGTAAGACAAGGTTTTAGGGCCCTCTTTTGGTAAAACGTCAGGTTTTTTATCGCCCATACTCTCTATTCCCTGGTACCCAGAACCTGAGAAAATTGTGTTCAACATTAAAGTTTAGTTTGTTCAGGCATTCATAAACAAATTTTGATCTTACTTTTTGCCCTAAGAGGGCAAGCAGTGCCATCTAGCTGTTACTGCAAGTCTTGATTTGTCTGCCTTTCTATATATTATGCTTGATTCGTGAAACTGTGTCTGGTATAGCAACCACTTCCGGCTGAAAGACACAAATCAGCATTGCCAGCGATATTGATTTCTGATTATTTTGGTCTAAGAACCATTCTGCTCCAGTACCCCCTTTAGTTCTAGAGCCGAATAACGACCTTGAATGTGACCACTTGATTCTGTCTGGAATTCAGATATGAAACCTTCTGTAGAAGCTCGGAACAGCACTGATCCTGTCAACAGGCATAACCATCTCGGGGACATATTCCGCCATCAACTTGAAGATACTAAAGGTTGTTTTTTTTAGAGGTATAGAATTTTAACTTGGCAATATTTTTTAGTGCTACGTTTGGTGTGACAGCTGTCATACGTTTCATGGTTAGTTTGGTTTAACATTTTATCATGAAAAGGTTTTATGGGCCATTGGTATACATTTTCGATATATTTCGTTAGTGTCAATGTAAATGGTGCTTTTTAAAGTATAGAGCTTTAAGTTGGCAACACTTTTTAATACCACCTATAGTGTGAAAGTTGTCATGAATTTTATGGTTAGTTTGGTTTGCCATTTTATCATGAGTAAGATGGAACGGAAAGCAAAATTCGCCACGTCCATGGTGAGGTTCGGCCCCAATCATTGGTTAGATTTGTCGAAAATTGGACCTCACGGCTAGTAGTGGCGCTCACATGCCCAAAATTATATTCAAGTTGAAATGGCAAAGAATTATCTTTCGAATAAAACAAATTTCTTGGCAATCAAAACAATTTATCCGTATTTTATTTCATTTCAAAGTTCTATGTATCCTGCAATTGCAAGTCTCAGGGTAGATTTCAGGGCCTCTCTTTTTATGAAGAATTCAAGGAGAGGTCGGTTTGATACGCCATTTAAAGCCTTGTCTGGTATCTTCCTAAAAGATTCAGTGATTTCCAGATACACCATTCTTTGCAGCCAGCCCAAGCAAGACGACGCTCAAGAGAAGTACTGTTTATGCCACCAGACTACATCCGTAGCAAATTAGTGGCCTGATAATCACTGTTTACAGCCATAGGGTCTGCTTGGGGAGAAAACTCCTCGCCTTGCCAAAAGCATTTCTGTATTTTCCAAATAGTCTGCCAGCTTGCTTGGTCTTCACAAGCTTTTTTTCTTGCTCCCTCAAATTTAATCCAAGCAGTTTCAATTCTCTCGGTTTCTTTTTTTCGCTTTGGTTAGCTAAATAGCTCTACTGTTAGCACCATCACTCTTCTAACCAGCCAATCTTCTACCACATTCATAGGATCCCAGGTGTTCAAGACAGACTCAAGCCATATGACCAATTTCCTGGGAGTTTCAGACCATTCAGAACACGTAAAGCAATCCTTTTATCGCTATCAGAATACGTCCATCAATTTCCTTTTCCTCAGCATGTGGTAGTTCATCTCTTCCCAGAAGCTATCGCCGTGATTTTTCGCAAGGGATTCTGCCCATTACTCTCAATCCAGATCCTTCCGGTTATGGCCGTGGTTCCTAATTGCCCAGTACCAAGTGAGGGCTTTACCCTCAAAAAGATCTACCGCCGAGTCATATAGGTTATGAGAAGCTACTATTCAAATTTGATTCGTCGTATGAACTACAAATTGGAAGCGACTTCTCCAAGAAGAAAAGTCCAAGGTAGTAGTCCGCGTGGCATAGTATCTAGAGTGATCAGTCCGTAAGCAGGAGGTCCCTAATTCAAATCCTGCTGGTGACAACAAGATTTGCTTTGGGTAATTCTTCGAATGGACTACATGTCTGTTAAATTTTGATACGTACTAGTTTAGAACTTCGTTTCACAGCTGGGAGGATGGACGCACGGCTAAAGCATAGTACTGGCCATATCACCTTTTCGAGTGCCGGTACATACCCTCTGGATAATGAGATACGTCAATTATCTCCAACCGGAGGCCAGAAAGTGATTGTACTGCTAATTTAAACAACAAAAAAACTCTCAAACGTAAAGGCCCAACACGAGCTATCTCGCAATAAGGATCGACACTGAATCACATAGGCATGAGATAGCAGTCCAAATCTAGTCTATGTGTTGATGCTTCCAAAATCCATAATCAAGGTTCTTTATGAGAGAAGGCATATCAAAAATTGAGCAAAGCTTGTCTGATCCTATTTCAGATTGAAGAAAATAATAAACCAGATTCAAGATTGCGTATTTTTTTCCTTCCTGAATTTCAAAGGGAATTCCGCAATAAACCCTTCTCCGGGTAATTCGTTCATCAATTCACCGGAATCCATTTGCAAAAAGTTTCACAGCGTTGATTCGTAAAATGTATGTATGCTGCCAAGATTTTATAGAAAACATCCCTGTTCTTTCTAATCTTCATAAGTATTAAATCTGGGAAATTTTCATTCAGCATCCTTGAATTGCAACCAAGACAAATGATATGGACCTGAGTAGAATAAGTAAAAATATTTCACCTTTGTTGACAGTTTTGTGTATTAACTTAGGCATGAGTGTATTTTATGACAGTGACCTTAGATTCAAAACAAGGTGTTATGTTCGCACAAGATGATGCAAGAAAAATTGTTGCGAGTATCTCTCATGTAACATACTTGTGCTTACGCAAAAAAAGATACACTTCGTCTGAACACGTTTCATATCATTGTATAAAATTTACTACGTGAGCTTTTGTGCGTATTCAGAGTGGATTTTACGTTTTGATGAAAAGGATAAAGAGTCATTGTGCTATCTAATGTTTTGGCACCGAATCAGGATTTCAACAGTTGATTAGAATCATAACTCATAAATGCAATTATCATTTATAACTTTACGTGTTTGGTGATATGAATGTTCCATCGCTTTTTTATAAACTTGAATATCGTGTAACGCAATATGGTGTTATTTATGATCCTTTGGAATGTTGTTGAATGGGTTTATAGAAAAGGATTGAAATAATTTTGGGCAACGAATTACAACAAGCGTGGTTTTGGCAATTGAATAATTTTTCACATGGTGTTCTAAAATTTTTTGAAAGCTTCAACAAAAGACAAATTTTGATTTAATTATCTCTGAAAATATCTCGCTTTTAATTTTTCAAGAGATTATTTAGGTTGGGATATATTTACTGGCACAGAGAATATTATTATGTGATATGAGAGCAATGGAGACTTAATTCATCCTAACTTGAACAAGTTCAGAAGCTCCACATTCAGTGTACCTTTTTGAAAATTGAGTTTGCAAAGTGATGATGATCATTGAGCATGCCTAAATGGGTATTAATCTACCAATTCCCAAAAATATCAACTTTAGAAACTGCTGGAGTTTATTCCATTAGAATTTAATTAGGTTTTTCTCAAAAATTTAAGCAAATTAAGTTTAGAGAGAAAAACTTGAACCATTTTGTTGCATAAAACCGAAAAAATTCTTGGTAATATCATAAAATATTTTGTACTTTTTCAGACGTCCTGCACCTCTTGTTACAAAGACAATTATTACCAATTTAAGACCTGCTTTGAAAGGTTAGCATGAATATTAATATTTCCAACACAAGCGGATATGTTATGGCTGGGGCCTACGGACCCGGAAAACTCGTCTGGAGAAGGACACAGGCACCACTTGCTTTGTCAATGATCACGGTTGAGCCACCAAGAAATACGCGGCTCGCCAAAACTCAACCAAAAACACCTACGGATGAACTCTGCACTTCCTACAAGGTAGCCTTCTTTCGTTTCTTGTATGTAGCTGGGACACACTTTCGCCGCAAAAGAAAGAAAAGATTTATTCCCGCGTGAAATTAAAGCCACAGATAGTTGCCACCTGAGTAAGGTTCACGTTAATTTTCTAACCACATGAATACTTTTCCGTTTACTATAAAAACACTAACCTCATACCAGTTCACTCTTATTTTCAGATTTCAAAATGATATCATCCACAAGATTCAATAAGCTTACTTGCAGACTCCTATGTTGTTCGAAGAAAAGGGTCCCTCGATATGTTGCCACTGACTGATCTTTTTGTCTCCTCCAGACTCAATTGCATAATTTGCCTCTATTTCGTTGGGCGGTCTTAGTCCCACAAATCTGCCGTTATATATCCTTTCGCTTCTCGAAGTTCGTTTTCCAAAAAAAATTTGAAGGTAAAGAAAGAAACCTGGATTCTAGACTTCTTGCTTAGCTGCCAGTTCGTCAACCTCCACAATTGAAATGTCCCAATATCCATACTTTGAGGTCCCTTTTGTCCCTCTTATTCACCGAGAATTCCTTTATGGCCATCACCGGCGTAGTTGAAGTTTGCGTTTTCCGAACTGGTGCGTGTAACCATCAGTGTAACTGCGCCAAAATGCATAAACAGCATTATCGCCAAGAGGTTGGAGCCAACGCTAAATGAATACTCGTTAAAAAGATCTTTTTGTAATTCCTTTAAGGTTAAACATTTCGATTTATTGCAATATTTCACAAAATCGCGTGAATTGAAAATGTTCAAAATTAGGCGAGTTGAAAATGATCGAAATTAAGATCAATCCCGAAATAGGGCATAATCTCACTTTGAACGATTGCGACACTTGAAAAAAAGTTATGCTTTTAACTAAGCCCTGCTGAAGAGTTTCAAATTTTCACTTTCATGAATATCCTTTCTAGGCACTTATATTTTCAAGCTGTCCCTTGTTCCAAATCCATTCATTACAAGCAATTATCAAATTTCAACTTTTGCACTTTCTGAAGCTTTTCTCAAAATGCGAATCAAAAAAAAAAAAAAAAATTTCCCAATTTTCCCAACCTAGACGTAAATCCAAATCGTCAATAAGGTTGTCAAGGGTTCTTGTCAACTGCGCACGAAACGTCAATTCGCTGGATGAAAACGGCGCTTCGACCCACGCTGGCACCTGTCGTTCAACGTCGTCGGCGAGTCTGAACACGTCGCGATTACACAATGTTTGAAAGTCGAAAACTCCTCCGTTCCCCGGGATATTTTAATTCGAACAATTTAATGAAACTTTCGCCCCGAAAAGTAGACTGCATTTTTCAGTAGCCATTCCTATGCAAAAATAAACTGTAACCATTTGATCACCACACAAGACATCTCACACGAATCTCAAGTTCAATAACGCCTGCCAAAACACAACCAAGAAAACCAAAATAAAGATTTTTATCGGTACCCAATTCTACAAATTTTCCCCTAGCTACATTGTTCAGTTCAACGTTCAACAATAACCAGACCGACTCAAACGAAAACACACGGAGCAAATTTGCTAGTGAAAAAATCAATTCCAAAATGAGTTGAGAATAATTGCGCGGGGCGCGTCTATGAAACAAAAACTAAAATTTTCCGAAGTCCACTGCACACCTTCGCAATGGCACTCATCTGATTGCGTTTGTCGACCGCTAGCAAAATCACTCCCGCTCGAGTTTAAAATCCAAGTCCCGCTTCGTAGCAATCTTTCCGCTTATTTCGACGAGCCTCTTCATGGCGGTAATGGAGGTTTTTCTTGTCGAGATAAACTAGCGATTGCTTCGCTAAATTGCGTCGCAAAGTTGGTTGCCAATAGCAATTATTCTTGTAGTTTTATTTAATTTTTGATTTGTTTCTTTGGAAAAAATTTTCCCTGATAACGGTAGCGATGGTAGTGGCGGGGTTTAGTACGGGCTAGAAAATAACAATGTTGATAAGTTTCGTATCAAATTGTTCCGCACTTATTGCATTGTTATTTTCATGAAAATGATATTTTCTTCGCAAAGGTCTTTCGAGCAGTTTGCCTAGGCAGCTGCTCGATTACTACAAGTAGTTTATGTGGAGATTTGAATGTATGGGGGTATGGAGTGGTAGGTGAAGTTGTATCTGACGTAACTAATCATAGCAGCGGGTACATGAGCGTGAACGAAAAATAAATTTCAGCCAAACTTCATAATCATGCGCAGCGACAAATCGGAAATTTCCGCTTTTCTCGTTGAACTTCGATCCCCAATCATCGAGCTCAGTTCTCTTCTGTCAAATTCCTTTCCTCCCGTTTGCCCTTTGCACTGCTTTTATGTGCATCATTTGCGCGTCCGTTAGGTACCCTTTGCGTAGCTGTTTCATTCAAACGTCGCTGGGCTTGAGAAAATGAGGTACACTCGTATCTCGTCAATTTTAACAGACTCATTACAAATATAGTTATAAACAAATCAATGAATTGCCCTCGACTGATATCTTTTCTGGTATACTATTTTGGTTTTAGGAAAAGCTTCGATGAATAATGTTCCTATTCTGATGCTGCCTAGTAATGGATTCTCTTGCAAATAATACGCTGATTAATTAAATCTTCACTTTGAAGACTACTAAAGTAAAAAATGTTCAATTAGGGCGACTACCAATTCAATAAATTGATTAAAAACCATTTCCATGACACACTCCGCTCAAGAAACATTTAAGCAATTACTTTGAATAAATGATAATCATTCTTTCAAATTATTTTCTTGCTGGTTACTGCCATCCCTTGCATTTCTACGAATACAATCTTCAAAATTTAATCCAAACAAAAGATCAACCATCAAACGCTCATTGCCTCATTTCTCAAATGCTTCTAAGTCCCTCCAGACTACTTACGGGTACGCTATGCTCTCTGACTTCGAGTCCTTATGCGGCACATCAGAAATTTTTGTTCATCATTAACCCAAATACAAACAGCAGCAGTTCATCGAACTGAATTCAGGACCAAATGACCTTCACTTTGCCAAAACAAAGTATCGCACCCCCATGGTCGTTTACTTTAAATTCTTCCATTCTTCTTCACTTGGTGAAGTCCATTTTCTTAGCATTTTTGCTTGAATCTTTCGTCATTTATAGAATGGGAGTATCTAATAGTGATCCATTTTCTAGGCATCTGGGAAATGCGATGGAGCGTTGCAAGTTAGGATAAAATGGTACAAATAAGATGGCGGTTGGAAATGGATGATGATGATGATGTTTAGTTGGTAATTACAAGAAAGTTAAAAGGAAAATATTTGCATAGGCTGGGCTGGTTTGGTCTGGTAATTTTGTGGATTTTCCAAAAGCAATTAGTAGAAATTGAATTGAAATTTACGTCGGAGAGCATTAAATGCTTTTCAAATGAATATGTGATTAGTTCTGATGAAGTTGCTTTGAGAGAAACAAAAAGAGAGAAAAATGTTCACTTTGATGTGGTTGGATGTATTTTGTCGACGAGAAACATACACTTCTAATTTTATTCGTTTTTAGGGTTTTGTACTAAAATACGAAACCCTATTGAAATCGCAACCTGTGCGCGTTTACCTGTCCGTCTGTATATCACAGCATTTTTTTTCTCCAAAACTATGCAAGCTACAGCCATGGGGTGAAACATTTTTTCAAAAAGTTCTAAGGACGTCTCCTCATATAGGGGGATTGAACCTTAAACAACTTTTTTTCATCAAAATTAGTCAGATATTTTCAAAATAGGTCTAAAAATTACATTATCAGTATCGAAGTGGCAAAGGAAGGGAGAATGCACGATGTGTTCACGTACCCCTCTGCGCTATTGAACACCTTTCAGCCAAAATACGCCTAGCAGATGGGAAAAGTTTTTGGTTTTCATCACTTAATCCTAGAAACTCTTAACCCTCGAAAACTTGATAAAATTTAATAAGTACTTTTAACCTAAGGAAATTCAGTGAAATTAAATAAGTTCAGGCCTTCTGTACTTTTCTACAAATACCCTCGCTCAGTTTATTCATTTGTTTTTCCTTCGAGATTTTGGCTTCATTGTAAATGGCTGTAACCTCTCCAACCCACGACATTAAATGTTAAAAATGTAGTGAAGCCGAATCTTTACGAAATAAATTTATTGAGTCTGATATAAATTGTGCGAAGTCCTTCCACCTAAAATGTCCAGGTATCCCAGTATCCTTTTATGAATTCCGGGCAAAATTCGAGTCAAAAATTTTCTTTCGATGCAACGACTGACAACCTCGGATACTCTCAGAGTACTAAAAGAGCAATCAAATACTTTATATAAAAATTGCAGCAAATTATGTACTCTTACCGCTTTTTATTCGATACAATAATTGTCGAGGAGTGACAATCTTGAATACGCTCAGAATACTACAAGAGCAATCAACAATTTTAACATAAAACCCGCAGCAAATTAAGTACTCCTTCCCCAACGGCCCAGTGAACAAACCTCTTGCACTATCGTCAACATTATGCTCTGTTTCAGCTACAAACAGCTCTAGTATGTGTATTGAGGTAAGTTCCAGCAAGGGAGCCATTCTAAAGAAGCCTCAACAGCAGCTTTCACTTCGTTCCCAAGAGCGACCTCATAATGTACAACAACTGCAGCGGCAAACACAACCGAAATATCTGCAATTGACAACTAATCAGCAGCAACCTCAACTTCTGCAGCCTGCTTCCATAACACCGCAACATTTAGTTGGTATCGAGACTAACCTAAAGTGTGCATGCTCGCCTGAGACCTATTTTACAAGATTTCTAGTAAAAAGTAATGTTGATACCGAATTGATGATAAGCAACGTAGGCTCACCAGGATCTCTATCTACCAGCCGAGGCCGTCACCTGGAGTCGATATGACGGCAAACATTACTGCGATCAAATCTGGTGTCCAATAGTGTGCTAAAACTCCCGTTATAAATATTTTGTTTGAGATTAGAATACAACACACTGATTGAAGACATCATCGCTCATATATGATCTTCTTCTTCTTAGCATTACAGTTCCTTTGGGGCCTTCGCTTGCTGCAAACAGCGCCTCCAACTGTCTCGGTCCATTGACCGCGTCTTCCAGTTCCAAAATCCGAGCAGCGATGATGAGTTAGGCCAGCGTTTCCTCGGTTTCCCCACTGGCCGCCGGCCTTCAGTTCTCCCAACGAAAACCTTCTTCATCTCTTTCATTAGCAATTTTCGTTATTTGGGCACCCAAATACACAAATTAATTCACATTTTCGATGTGTATTTGAGGTTTTTTTTTTCTCCGATTGCGTTATCAGTTTTGCTTTATTCTCATTGATGTTTACCCCCACTAGTTTTGCTTCGCTGTCGAGTTTCAGGAAGAGTTTGTAATGAATTTTCTGTCTAAGTTGTGCGAACGAAGTCGGAACCGACCTCTCATCGGTTTTAGACGTGAAGTCTGAGTCGTTCCAACAAATTCTACCAATCAGTCAACCAGTTCGTGCACTCGTAATCCATTTCGCGGTGACTGCTTGTCGGCCAGCTAGATCAGAGAGGATTTCGCTCGCAGATCTTAAAATGGATTATGCTCAATTATGTATTTCAGCCACCATTAAATGCCCGTTTCAAACGCGTCGAAAACACAAACATACGGAAACGAAATCTACTTTATTTTATTCCGTATTCATTCATCAATAACAAAAATCTAATTTCTATTTCGCGTTCCCGAATTTTACCGACGCGGTACCGCAAAATACACTACGTTAACTCAATCCCGAAGAACTCTACGCTAAGAAAAAAAGGTAAGACAAACTAAGGTACCGCGTACACGACGCGAAACCGGCCATCCGTGGATTTTCTCAAAACCCTACCCTCTTCCCGGCATACTTACCATGCACTCCCACTGCCTCTGAAAAAGAAAGGCCGCTGGAAAGGAAAGTCGTGTTTACTTTAGCAATTCATGTTTTAATCCTCTTGTTTAATCTCGATTATAAGCGTCTAGTTTCTGTACAAACATTTCTATTAGCTATATTTTAGTATTACGAAACTTTTTACACACTGTTTTAAATTACACTCTACTACTCAAATGCAACCATTGTATGTCCTGTACATTAATCTGATATAGGCAAGACTACATTACTCGCCGAAAAATCAGCTACGTTTGAATTCTAGAGGAAAATAAGTTTTTTTTTGAACACTACAATATGTTATCTGTTAACCTTGAAATGACGAACCATACATACTCAATTGTGTTGAAAGGTGTAGCGCTACAGCTATAGCAACAACAAAAATTCATAAAACGCTGCCTCGACATTGAATGATTTTTTCAAAAGGGCACTTGGTTAATTTAAAACTAAAATTTGGTTTCTTGTCTAGTTTATCTAGATTTAATTTTCTTTCTTGAAAAAATATTGTATTGCAACCAAATTAACAAATTTTTTTTTTTAATTGTTTCCGAAGCTAGCCTACGCTGTAAGATAGCTTTAGTTACACTCTAAAATATTGTCCTGAGAAATCATGAAACTAAAACTAGAATTCATTAAAAGGTTAGATATGAATATTTACGAAATGACTTTCCCTTCATCGGCAATGGACCAGATGATTAAAGGTTGTATGTAAACGTACTTGCAAAACATTCAAAATATTCTCAACTAATTCCCAGAGTACAAGATCTTGAGTGTACTTTTACCATCATTAAAGCAGATATTAAGTCTGTTCCAATTATATAACGTTAACCTTATTACTATTTGGATTCTTTTAACCTAGCTCCTATCATCTTAGTTCTTAAAAGGAAAATAAGGCGATAATAAAGAATGAATAATATTAGCCTAAAAATTATCAGAGGAAAACATGCATTTTGGAATTGTGCACTGAGTTACAATCGAACGTTACACTCGCTTTTCAATAATGAGGCACCAAACTTACTCCGAAATTTTCTTCTCTAAGAGCGGCCATGCAGTTCAGTCTTCCAGGCGATCCTATCGAACTTTGATGATTGATGGTTGCTATGAACGCTTCCAATGCGGAGGTGGGTGCATTTTTCACTAATATCGCTAATTCCTTAACCGATGGCCGTAGTGAATTTGTTGTCAGTTCTAGGAAATATTCGGCTAGCATATGATTTTCTTCAGCTGTGCTTGCTGCTTTGGAGAACCGTCGCGAGAAGTGACTATTGGACGGTTGCCCCAAATTAAAATCAATGTTGCTGGTGATCCTTTGTGCAATGCTTAGGATCTGCGGCTTTGTGTAAGAATCGTCCGCGATATATATACATCATCCCCCAATTTCTGGTGGATAGGGCTCTTCGTACTTTGCGGCCAGGAAAAGAGCGCCAATGCCTGCTAGTTGCAAATGTGGTCACACTGTTGTCTGTACTTCCTCTGTCGGCGTATCCAAGTGTCCTTTGCCAGCCGATAATTCGATTTCCAATGGAAGAAGGTACGAGTGTATATATCGTTTATATAATTTGACTACACGGCAAATAATTGCTCGATAAAATTTGTAGATTTTCCCAATAACCATGCACAAGACCCAGATCTCATTCATGGACGATGTTTGAATAACTCATATTTTTATTCGACATGGTTCCTGTTTTTCAATGCTGAAAAAAAAATTTGCCTGATGACATTTCCCTCTTAGCGAATTATGTTAGTGCTGTAGAAGGATTCCTTACCTTGTTGCGAGTCGTGCACCTAACTTACTTTTTAGGTTGTATTCCCCTACCACGAGGTGACACTGCCTTGGCCCGTTTTGACAGCTTCGGCCGACTCCAACTGCCATCAGCTTTGGGTGACATTCCTCGACTCAAACTGACGTAGGATGGGAATGTCACCCCAAGCTGACATTCGCTCGAAAGCCATATGGCAGTGATGCGCATGTGTGCGAGCCAGCATTGGTGTAGGATCGACTCATAACAAGTTCTTTGGCGGTTGTTAATGACTGTGAAAAAAATCTTGATGTCGTCCACATAGGCTACCACTTCACTTGACTTGATTAGTAATGTACCTCTTGTATCGACGAGTAGCGTCCTTATAACGTACTCCAGGGCCAAATTGAATATCAATGGGGCCAGCCCATCTCTCTGCTGAAGCTCGATATTTGTGTCAAATGCATCGGTGTGTTGGTTATTGATGCGGACTTGGGAAGTCGTTGACAACATTGTCATTTTGGCAAGATGGACTTATTTATCTGGGATGCCAAGCAAAGCATTTTTTGGTACAGTACGTTACGATCAATACTGCCGTTTGTTTGCTTAAAGTCAATAAAAATTTGGTGTACGTCTATGTTGAACTCCCAGCATTTTTCAAATACATGCTTGTCAGTGAGAAATTGATCTAGTGTCGATCTACCTGCTCTAAAGCCACCTTGACACTCCCCAATAATACTGTTGGCATATGATCTGATTTTATTTTCTAAGATCTTTGCGAATATTTTGTACGCCGTACAAAGTAGTGATATACCTCAATAATGTTCGCACTGCAGCTTGTCACCATTTTCGTGGATAGGGAATACAATTGATGAACTCCACTCTTTTGGTATATTCTCTTGTCACCAAATGTGCTGGATAAGTTTGTGAATACCTTTATGAATACTGCTGCTACCATGCTGCGTGAAACTTTTGGCCACAGATGCCATTTGGATCCGCAAATGTCAAATTTTTCTAGCGGGCTGGTCTTCGTTGTATATGCCTTTGACATACGATATCGATAAATTAATTTGATCAAATAGTGATCTGAGTTATCATTGGCTCCTCGTATGTATGGACGTCGAGTATTCTCAAGCCCCAACGTTGTTGGTTTTGTGTGTTGCCATCCCGTGATAACCACGTCATCATATAAATGCATCGATGTGGGAAGCAAGTCAAACGCATGACTAGATTTCTGCTACATGCAAAGTCAAGCAGGTGGTAGCCGTTGTCATTTGTTTCAGCGCGGATATTCCAGTGGTTCCCAGATAATATAGCTCAGCTTAAGCATTGAAATCACGCAAAATAATTTTTGTGTCGTTTTGTGATTTGAGCCCCCTACCCACTTTTGAATATTGTGTGCGATCTCATGTCTTGAATATCACTTCCAGTGCAATTCGTTTCTTGGGTTGCCATTAGTTTTTGTTTATATTGACAAAAGTCCTTAACATCGCCAGGGTGACTGAGTGATCTGATTTCAGGATTCAATGCCAAGCTCTTTTTTCCGTTTGCGAGGTCGTTGGCGTAAGTCCAATCAATTCCGACACCCTTCTGCGTGTTTAAAAACATTGTAAGATTTTCCAGGGACGGGGAGTTAGCCCGTCGGCCAATCTCCTTTCTGGCAAGAGGGTCATACTACTACTATGCTTAATTATTGAGCCGATTGGACGCCGAACAGCAGAAAAAAAGGTGCAATTTAGTGAAGAAAATAGTGCTCTTCCACTATGACAGCACACCAGATCACACGGCCAAATTAATCAAAAGAAGCTGTGAACTGCTACCCCGTCCGCTTTATTCTCTAGATTTGGGCTCGTGAAAAACTCCTTCGCCAGGCAGAAATTCGCGTCGATTGAGGAGGTCATCGGTGCCAAAGAGGCCTACTTTGAAGACCTCAAGAAAACGTATTTTACAGATGGGTTAAAGAAGTTGGAGCATTGTTGGGTAAAGTGTATATGAAGAGAGCTAAGAAGAAATTGTGTTGAGAAATAAATACCCTTTTTCCAAAATTTTCGTTTTTCTTTTTTGGGCTAAGTACTAGTACTTAGCGGACCACCTTTACACAATTGTATTTTTTGCGTATTCAAATGAAAGCACTCAGAAGTTACGAGTTCACTGGGCATCTTTCAAATTGAGGATAGTCCCGTGAGTGTCTTTTACTCTGAATGGCTCGTCAGTGGGCTGGCAAGGGCGCCATTTTCACTTCTTGGACACTTCAAGAAGCTATTGGGCAAGACTACAGCTCATCATATGTACCAGTATTCCTTGCCTATGGCCCGATGTGGAAGTCTAGGTACTTTTATCTTATTAAAGTTAAAGGTTCCCTAACCGTATTGGATAGTATCGTAGGACTAAGTCCATAGTACCCAATGAGATACCATTCTTTGGTCCTTAACTGAAATCATGAGGCTTAGAACATCCCTGCATAGCTGATCGCTCATTATATTCTCTTATTTTTCACTGCTTTTAACTTTAATGAATTGAGAAGACTTTACGAAGTGTGACAATTAAGTAATGAGAATGATTCCATGAAAATCATACATTTAAAAATTATTCTATAACTCTGCCATTTCCTTCAAAGTAGTCTCCTTGGGCAGCTATACAATGATTCCAGCGTGTTTTACATACTTCGTAACATTTCTGGAACGCTTCGACTGGGATGTCCACGAGGATCCTCGTGACGGCCGCCTGGATGTTCGTAATCGACTCAAAATGGGTTCCTTTGACCACCAATTTTGTTCTAGGGAACAAGAAAAATCACAGGGTGACATATCGGGTGAATAAGGCAGCTGTTGCAACACAGCGATCTCTTCAGAGGACAAATACTGGGACACGCTGAGGGCAGTGTGGCACGGTGCGTTGTCTTGATGAAGAATCCAGTTACAAGCGATGTCTGGGCTCACCCTGTTGATTCGTTTTCAGCAACAGTAGACTTAATTTACGGTTTGTATCGATGGAGCAAATTCTTTGTGGACAATTCCACGGCTATTAAAAAAGGCAATGATCATCATTTTCACCTTTGACTTGCTCATGCGAACTTTTTTGAGTGAGGGGCGTGCGGAGACAACCATTGTGAGCTTTGGCGTTTGGTTTCCGGGTCGTGTTAGAAAAACCAGCTCTCATCGCCAGTCATAACTCGATCAAGCAGCGTGGTATCGTTTTCTACTTGTTTTAAACAGTCTTTTGCGACGGTCATTTGATGCTGCTTCTGCCCTTCAGAAAGGTTCTTTGGAACCACCTTCGCGCACAACTTTTTCATCCCAATATCGTCGGTTAAAATTTGTCGGAGTGTTTCACAGCTTATACCCAGCTCCGAAGCCAACATTCGAACTGTTAAACGCCGATCTTCATGAGTTAGGGCGTGATTACGCTGCGCATTTGCGTCAGTCCGCACCTTGACTGGTCTCCCGCTCCGCGCGTCGTTTTCCACGCTTTCACGTCCCTCCTTTTAAACTTATGCCATCGAAACACCTGGGCACGGCTTAAAGCACTATTACCATGCACTTTAACAATTTTAAGCGTACGTTTCCGAAGCTGTTTCGCCCAATCTGGCGCAAAATTTTATCTTGACGCGTTGCTCTTGATTTCGTTTCTCCATTTTCGTGACGAGCACCACCAACACACGTCTACTCAACACAACACAGCAGGCGAACTAAACAGGCTAGAGTAATTATAAATGTACCAATGGAAAGAGGAAAGATGCCGGGGAAGGAGAAGGGAATTTCAAGGTCACAGGTTTACCATAAGCGCGGCAATAAAATTAGTCTCATTACGTAATTGTTACATTTCGTAGGTTATCAACTTAGAAGATATACGCTTTAGTCGATATTATCGGTATATGTAAATTAACCAGGTTTCAAAATTTTCTTACTATGCCTTAAGTATTCATTAACAACGCGCTAATTTGGAGCTACCTTCGTGCTTGTCTTTAGCTATTCATCTGAACTGCCTCTATTTATAAAATATGATTGTGGATCTGGTAGTTAGTTTATATTTCCTAGCCTCTTTGGAGTTGAGAAGAAGCAAAAGCGGTCAAGTCATAATTCAAATCTATTAATTGCTGTTTGACTTAAACTATTTTTGGATTGAGTGCATTCTATTGGAATTAATTGAAATACTCAGACATCGTTTTCAGTAAGTGTAATTGGTAATACGGTGAAATTGACTTCAACTTAGCCCTAGTGTTTGCTTCTTTTGTTGAAATCTCCAATTGTTTCATAATTTTCTTTGTCTGGCTCACTCTTTGGGTTATGATACCAAACGATATAGCAACTAATTACAGATCATGTTGCAAAATTAAACTTAGCTTCTGCAAAATTAATTTCGCTTCTGCACTTTCGAACCCTCCTAACCAAAGACCATCTACATATAATGGAGGTATTATTATTCGACCAAAGATCAAACAACCATCAAACTGAACAATGAGGGGAACGAAAGAGACTTTCAAGCCAGCTAAGGCACACATTCCTATAGTGTATCAGTAGAAAATAACTGATGGGGGCATCATTCTTAAGACAGAAAGCTCGGCACATAATATGGTTTTTGTCAGTTGATTGCACGAGTGTGTGGGTGACTTTTTACTGTGGATTTTACTAAACAGATAAACCCAGAGCTTTTGGGAGTGTTGAACTTCTGTCTGAGATAAAGACCCTTAATGCAGACATTCCAAACGGCCCATTGCTAGTTGTTAACAATTTGGAAGAGTAGGGAATCTTAAAAAGGGTGTTTAATTTTTGAAGTTCCAGGAGGATTGTTTAGGAGACTAATAAATCGGTCAATCAATATTGACTACAATACTCATTTTTGTAGGGAAGAGTTCAGTATCAGATGTTTCAAATGTCCGAAATTTGGACACTGCGAGCTGAAATGTAGAACCAATTTACAGATAAGTTCCAACTGAGCTGATTATCTTAAGTAGTACAAGGAACTGTAATTCTCAGACGACAAAGTGTTCAAACTATACATCAGCAAATCATAACAAATTATCGCATGGCGATTGACAAGTATACTTCAAGGGCATTAAGAGTTTCCTAAATAAGATCAGCAATGATTCTTAATTATGAAGAAGTCTAAACGTACTTGCTAATATAACAAACAGTAGAGATAAATTTGGTGATTTTGAGATATTTTGTAAATCGCAAGTGAACCTTGATGTCATAATTCTGAATAAAATTTGGAGAAATAGTGAGAAGTCTAATTTATCTCAGTGGCTTTCAGGCCATTCACAACTGCAGAGCAGACTGCCAAAGTGGAACAACTGCAATTTATATAAGGAATAGTATTAGTTTTAAGATTCTCCTTGTAGACATTAGTTATATAATAAAAAGAGACGACAATTTGTAAGGGAGTCCTGAATATAGGGAGCTTTTTTAGAGCTCCAATTGAGAATTGTATCGAATTTTGTAGATTATTTAGATGGTATGTACTAACCTCCAATCTCTCGGAGCGATACACGACACAATCGCTGATCATTTGACGAGTGTCAGATGACAGATCCCTGTCACTGAACCGCCGCTTGACGTCAGTCATGTGGTGAATTGATGTATTTCGAGTAACGGTGCAGACTAGCAGCATATGTACTGCTGAACAAATGGTACTGTGACTGTATTCGTTGCAGGTTTCACTCGTTAATCAAAAATCCGTAAGAAAAATGTTAAAAGAATCGGTGATAGTATTTTGTAAGGTACGGGCATTGAAAAAATAGTATTGAAAGATAGCGCTGGAAAGTATTTCGTGTGATTTTCAAGGAAGCGTGAAACAATTGCGCCATTTGAACGTTTTTGGTGAACGAATGGGAAGGATTCGCAGCAAAAGTAAAGTTTGGCCTGGTGCTGAAAATATAATTTAATATAGCGAGCCTGTCCGGAACGGAGCTTTTGCTTTTGCTACTCAGTTCGTATACATTGTGCCCCTGCTGACGATTTTTGACACTTTGGAGGACAGGACTGACCAATTAAAAGTTTGGAGTGGAATATATCCTATTAATTGCGTTTTTAAAATGATCGGCATAGAGAAAACAGTAAAGTGCCATATCTCAAATTTATGATGTTTGAGTTGAGTAAAAACTCCATGTTGCACATAGCAATGGAAACTTATTATTTTCTCATTTTTTTTTTTTCATTCTTTTCGGTTTCCAACTACCATAAAACTAATGTGGAAAGCGTGGTATAATAAATTATTGAACCAGAAAGACTTACAAATACTTTTCTCTTGAGAACATAAAACACGACGCAACTTACATTAGTCCTTTCTTTTAGAGACTCCGCTGTGCAAACTTCACCATTCATCACGTTTAGGATAAATATTAAATTAAACGAGCGGTAGTGGCAACACCCTTTTCAGGTCCTTGTAAAATTTTTTTTTACAAAGAACTACTAGTTTCGCGACCTGTCTGTCCGTCTGTTCGTCTGTCGGTGCGTCACAGCTAGTTTCCTCAGAAACTATACAAGCTAGAATGCTCAAACTTTGTGAAATGGTCAGAAGTGATGATCTCTCAAAAGTTATGGTCTTAAAAAAATTTAAAAAATTGTTAAGGGGGTCCCCCCTAATAACGACTGTACCCTTAAAAATTTTTTTTAACACCTTTGAGCTTAAAAATCTGAAAATTGTCACGAATGCGGACCTTTATGAGTACACTTTTATTTTCTTTCAATTTTCATGCAAATTTAAGGAAAAGTGTTTAGCTTGAACATGTTCAATTGGCTGAACATTCAGAACAATCATTTAAGCTAGATTGAAATGGCGGCTGCACTGTATTTATGAAAGAAACTGCATCTTTAGCAGAAATTTGAACGATTACATATCCAAGTCTTCGATAAATAATTCAAGCCATCGATTCACGCTATTAGAAAACTTGTTTTTAACCCTTCTGGTAGGAGTACCCTCCTACTTACTCAACTTGTTTCTATACAAAGTTTTGTGGGTCGAGTGGTAGCAGTCAGTAAATTGGTAGCGTGCAGTGTGGCTGGTGAATAAAAGAAATTACATTTACGATTGGCAAAGTGCGCCTCATTCAAATTCGATGCTTAAGATTTGTATAATTGAACTGATTGATAGTGACACTTGAGTTATCAGCTCTACAGAAAAATCTATTAGGAAGTGAAATAAAAAGTGAAATCAGCTGTTTTTTTTCTTTAGTGAAGTTGGTGTTAGGTTCTCTGCTATTTCTCGGTGGAAATCACGGATAAGTAGTATTCATCTTAGCCAAATTTTTCACTTAAAGTTTTCTTTGTGCTTAACATTGCTAACGGTTTATTTTCATTTATTATTTGTACGAGGAGAGGGATTCTCGTGTAGTACAAATTGAACATTTCTGAATATTATTAATAGTAAAATTTTAATTTCTATATAGTTATTTTCTATAATATATAAAATAATTCATTTGCAACATAATCCCAAAAATACTGATAAACCAAAAACTAACAATATTTTCTATAATAAATAAATCGATTCATATTTTTTTTTTTTTTTCATCTTGCTTTTTCCCTCGTTTGGAAAATTTTAAACATTCTTTTTAATCATAATTCAATTCATTCTTGTTTTAATTGGTCGAAATACTGTTTCATATTATAAATCGTTAATCCTCATTATCAAATTTAATTAAAATCAATTAAAAAATATAATATATAATACTAAGTGAAAATCACCAATCATGGCAGCGCCACCTGATGCTGACAAATTTGTTAAATGCAGAAAACCAGTGGAACCAGTGGAGGAAAACCATAAAGGCATGGGCTGCGATGGCATTTGCAATAAGCGGTTTCACCTGAAATGCATAAAAATGAGTGAGGAGACATACCGCAAAATCATGGATATATCTAAGGATGTGATTTGGATGTGTTCCTCGTGTAAAAGCTACCATCAAAAAACGAAAGAAGATCGTCTCCTTAACCAAATGAAAGAGGTCGAGAATCACATTCTAGAAATGAAAACCACTATAACCTCATTGGTTGCAAAAGCAGCACCTATGCGTCAAACCTCATATGCTGATACCAAGAGAACGGAACTCTTACACAACGTGCCAAAAAGGGATTATAATCAAGCCAAAAAAACATTCGTCCTCGGAAAAAACACTTGCAGATTTCAAGTCGAAGATAAAGCCGTCCAAATGTAAAATTCCTTTGCAACTACTGCGGCCAATTCGTGATGGCGGTGCCATCATAAAAACATCATCAAACGAAAACACAACCACGCTTTACAACATGGCAAAAGAAATAATGCGGGACGAATATGATATTATGGAGACCAAATCCCGTCAACCAAGACTGATCATTAATGGCCTAGAAAAAGAGTTTTCTACTGAGGAGTTAACGAATGAAATACGTTCCTTGAACCCTAATATTGGGGAGAATGAAAAAATGGAAGTAGTTCACGCCAGAAAGACAAGAAATGGAAAGTGGTTACATATTCTGCAGGTGAATGGGTGTATGTACCAAAGATTGGTAAACAGATACGTCAATATTGATTATGGGTCTTATTTTATCAAGGAAGGCTACAATATTACGAGGTGCTATAAATGCCAAAAGTTTAATCACAAGACGTTAAAGTGCGAAGGGGAGCAAACATGTGCTAAGTGTGCAGGAAAACACGAAACGAAGGCCTGTAAAAGTGATTTCGAGAAATGCTTCAATTGCGCGGGTAACAGTAAGAATGTTGATTACTCCCACAGATCAGACTCTACTCAGTGCCCAGAATACCAACGTAGGATAATGATTGCCAGGAGGAGCATTGACTACGACTGCAAATGAATTGTAACGATACAAACCGACTAAGTGGCAAGCAACTGACTCTCCTATATGCGAATATTAGAAGCTTACGGCACAAACTAAGTGACATTCAAATTTATCTGCAGCATAATCCCAACATAGATGTGATCATACTAAATGAAGTCTGGATTTATCCTGAGGAAGCTAAATACTTTAACATTCAGGGTTATCATTCAGTTTTCTCCTGCAGACCCGGAAGAGGTGGCGGCACAGCAATTTATATTAAAAACTCAATAAATTTCACCACTAATCGTGTGACCCCTGATAAATATAATATGATAATAATCGAGTTAATCCAAGCTGGTAAAAAAATAAAAATCGGCACTTTCTACAACCCCAGCCGTTTGAACGCGCAAGATCTTTGCTCTGTTCTAGACAACATATACTCAGCAGAAAAAAATTTACTTACAGTAGCTGACACAAACATTGACTTAATCACCGAGTCCTCAGAATCAAGGCTATATAAAGATACTCTCGATACAAATGGTGCTATTGTTATTAATAACGAAACAATTACTCGTCCTGTTTCGAATACTTGCCTAGATCATATAGTCATAAATGACAAGCTTACTGCGGAAAAAATTAATTTCAAAGTAGAGAACTGGCCAGAGCTAGACCATCAGGTTCTAAAAATAAGCATCCAAAACTTCAACGTTCATAAACAAAAGCCTAGTTACAAATCGTTTCGATATGTAAACAAGGACCTCTTCAAAACACATCTTCAACGGGTATTGGAAAACCAGAAACCTACTAATCTAACAGAACTGACAAATATGATCTCTGAATCCAAACGTCACTCGACCATCGAGAAAAAACTTAGATGTCGCCAGCTAACTTGGATTACGAAACGAGTTATAGAAGCCAGTATAAGAAAAAGGAAGGCGTATACGGATTTCAGACGGAACATGGAAGATCTGACGCTTAAGTACATATATATCCAAGCGAAAAAAGAGTCAAAGCGTCTCGTAAAGGAAGCAAAATTTTCATATTTTTCCAAAAGATTGGAGGCAGCGGCTGATAATAATCGCGAAATATGGAAAATAATAAACGAAGTAAAAGATAACTCTCTTCCCCGGACTTTTTCACCTGATTTGCAGATCATTCCAGTCTCTCTGCCTGATTCTTCGCAACAAAATGAAGCAGCAACAATTCTAAATAACTTCTTCTCAACTATTGGTGAAAAAATAACGAGCGAACTTGGTGCTCCTCCAACAAGTATAAGGAATGATACAAATACCTCGCCTAGATCCACATTTCACATCCATCCAACCAACAAAGACGAGGTGCATAAAACCATCGAGGCAATGAAGAAGAACACTGCTCCAGGCAGTGATAACATAACAATGGATGAAATTATGCTCGTCAGAGACGAAATAGCAGGTCTCCTTGCTGACTTTTACAATGAGCACATCAAAAACGGGACGTTTCCTGAGGAGGGGAAGCTAGCGAAAATAATTCCAATATTTAAGGGAGGTGATCGTTCGGACCCGAATAACTATCGCCCGATTGCGCTTCTTACAGGATTCAGTAAAATTTTTGAAAAAATAATTAACACCTGTTTAACATCGTTCATTGTGGATAATTCTATCCTAAATTCCCATCAATATGGTTTTCAAAAAACCAAAGGAACACTTGATGCTTTGATCTCAGTAACCCATTTCATCAATGAAAGGCTTGACAATGGAGACTATGCTGTTGCCATTTTTGTGGATCTGAAGAAAGCGTTTGATACGGTCGACCATGACCTTCTGCTTCGTAAATTAGAATCATATGGTGTACAAGATAAAGCGAATCAGTTATTTCACAGTTATCTAAAAGGTAGATTGCAAATAACAGAAGTCAATAATTTTTTGAGTGACCCAGCACCAATGAAATCAGGAGTTCCACAAGGTTCCATACTAGGCCCCACTTTGTTCCTATTATACACGAATAATTTGATTACATGTAGACTAAATGGGCATTACACATTATATGCTGATGATACAGTACTCCTGTACTCGGGATGTAACAAGAATGCCATTGAAGACTCCATCAATGAGGATCTGAAAACATATAGTTTGTGGTTAAACGAAAATAAACTAGCGCTGAATGTAACAAAGACTAAGTTTGTTATTTTTAAACAAAAGAACAAGGAAGACATTGATATTGATATAAGAATTAACGGCGAAAATCTGCAAAGGGTATTTGAATTTAAATATCTTGGCCTAATCATTGACCACCGTTTAACTTGGTTCCCACATATAAACAGCTTAAGAAGGCAATTAGCCCCCATAATCGGCTTATTACGTAGGTACGAGGGATTCCCGAGGAACATCAAACAACTGGTTCTAAATGCATTCGTATTGTCGAAATTACATTACGGAGTGGTAATCTGGAGTCAGTCATCAAAGATAAACATTAATATCATCTCCAGGATGTTAACTAAAAATATGCATAATCTCCCAAGGCTCACGTCAACAAAATTAGTGTACCAATCGTGTAACGCATTAACTTTTAGCCAAATCATTATAATGGAGAAAGCTAAGTTTATCTTCAAATGCTTAAACCTCAACTTGTCCCCACAAGTGCCATTTGTTAGGGTATCACAAAAGAATCAATACAATGCTAGGAACCCAGACCAATTTGTTATACCATTTGCAAGAACAGATCGTCTAAAGAACGATCCTACAAATGATGCCCTTCGTATATACAATGATCTTCCGGAATCAGTGAAAGAAGTGAATTCACTTATGATCTTCAAGAAAAGACTCAGGAACTATTTAATGAATAGCGATTGAATCTCAGCGCAGAAACTTTCAACGTAGCATCTTAGGGCAATTTTTTTTATCCTATCATCGAGATGCCTCAAGACACAGCTAGCCTTATGATTTATTATTATCTGTCCAGTAACTTCAAAATAGCATCTTAGGGCATTGTTGACCCTATCGTCGAGATACTTGAAGAAACAGCCATTCTTTTAACTCAGAGTTTTTTTTACTGCGTCGAATTAATATTTTTTTTTACCTCTGAGAGCTGTTAACGAATCGGACATGAAAAGATTAACAGGATGACTTCACATATTTTTTTGTGTGCCCCCTTATACCGATGTTTACAACATTGTCTGGGTGGCACACCTGTAGAAACGACGAAATGTGAAGTGCAGATCGCACGAGCGTTGTGCGACGAAGAAAGTGTGATGGAGAGAGTGGAAGGGAAGGAGGTATTTAAAAAAAAAAAAAAAAACAAAAAAAGATACGTAGCATAGTTTTTCCCTATCATTTTTGGTGCTTCCTGTGGGGAATTGAATTCAAGACATCTGTGACTATTTTTCCCGCAATTTTCCGAGCAAAGCCCGTGTTGTGCAGTGGTTGATTTGATAGTGCTTGGACATTTGTTACACATACATACATGCGTGCTTGTATTTTGTTTAGAACATTCTTTTGCAAGTTATTGAATATATATATATATATATATACATATATATATATATATATATATATATATATAAATATATATATATATATATATATATATATATATATATCTATATATATATATATTATAGTGGCATTATTTGCATTTGGATTGTTCTTCTTGGCTCGTATTGACATACTTGAACATATTGTGCACGTGCGTGGGTGGGTTTTCCCCGAGCAGTTAGTGTCGTATATCCCAGTGACATTTTAGGTAAATTTCTCGAGAGAAATTTACCTATTGCGGAGAGCAATATATATATATATATATATATATATATATATATATATATATATATATATATATATATATATATATATATATATATTATATATATATATATATATATATATATATATATATATATATATATATATATATATATATTGTTACATGTACAAATAATTTTGCGAGCTACTGTCGCAATTGTTTTCACAACAATGAAGAACACGAATTCACTCGAAGCCACGAGAACGCAACAAGCATGATCAACATCTGCAAGTGACGTCACTCCATTCATTAAATTTTCTCGAATCTACCAGCTACCTCTCGGTAGAACATTCGCCAATAAACGAGAAATGGGTGAATAGGTAGAGACCCTATATAAAGGCGAGCTGAATGAATGGGGGGATCATCATTCATTCGACCGCGATAAGAACTGCGCTTGTGTGTGGGAAGCGAAATTATTCGAGTAGTAGAAAAGTGATTTTTGTAATAGTGAAGTGATTTAGAAGACAATTGCGATAATAAATTTATGGACAAGTGTTAGATAATTTTAATAGTGACAATTAAAATTAGTGAAAGTGTTAACTGATTATTGTGCATTTTATTTAATTAAATAAACACTTTTAACTTAAATTAAAAGACATTGCGTTTTCACTTTCCCGGAACATTAAAATTATTGGCCGCGAACCAATAACACGCGACAGTGGTGTCGAGAAGTGCGATTGAAATTTTGAAGTGAAAACGTTTAAACAATTTTAAAGTGCACAATTGTGAAAAGTAACTTAAAAAAATAGCCGAAACAATAAAAAATGCCAGGAAATTTACATCTTAAAATTAATCAATTGAGCATATCGGAGCTCAAAGAGGAGTTGGAACAACGAAATCTGGCTACACAAGGTACAAAGGCCATACTGATTGCACGCTTGCGTGATGCGATCGAGTCGGAAGGCGTGAATCTGGATTTGGGTGAGCTCTCAGATGCAGAAAAAGGCGCAGAAGGGGGTGAAGCCGGAACACCAAAACCAAAGGAACCAGAAAATGCGCTGATGCAGATGTTGATGCTGATGCAGCAAGAGCAGCGACAACAGTCATCCAATTTAACAGCGAAGTTAAATGAACAATCAGCGCAGCTAAATGAACAATCAGCGAAGCTAGACCAACAAGCGTTCGAAATCAAGGCGGACATCGCACAGAAGCTGGAAAAACAGTCAACCGAAATAAAAGCGGAGCTCAGTAGTCTCAACAGCCAAATTAAATGCGTCGAGGAGAAGGTATACCAGGTCGAGGAGAGAATCAACCTTGAGATCAGCCAGGTCAACCATGAGATGGAAAAAGTGAAAAAGGATTTGGAAGCAGCGAAGGCAATAGTAACCGCCTCACCAGCCCCAATTATAACAGCAGCGCAAAGCTCATCTAGAAATGTGCAAGCACCAATATTCGATGGGCAAACGGTCTGGACTATTTACAAAACCCAGTTCGAAGCAGCCGCTCGCATAAATCACTGGAATGAACAGGAACGAGCAACTGCATTGATTCTTGCTCTAAGAGGCCCAGCTGCCGAGCTGTTGCAGACGATCCCCGTTGAATTGCACTCAAACCCGAATGCTATAATGAATGCGCTCGACATGCGTTATGGAGACGATCATCTAAAGCAGATTTATCGGTCACAGCTAAGGCACCGAATGCAGAAGTCTGGTGAAACCCTACAGCAGCTAGCCCAAGACATTGAGCGACTGGCACTTTTGGCTTATCCAGCCTACGACCCAGAACATCGAGATGATGCAGCGACAGAGGCATTCATCAGCGCACTAAAAGACCCGGAATTGCAACAAGCCGTGCGTTTAGCTCAAAAGCAAACGGTTAAGGACGCATTGGCTTATAGTTTGAACTTTGAGGCAGCGAAAAATGTGACTCGTACCACTGCCCGGGTTCGTGAGGTAGTGACAGACGAGTGCAGGTGTGAGCGCGTGGAAATTGAGCGAGACCGGCATGTAAATGGTGCGCCTAGATGCTGGAATTGCGGAGAGAAGGGGCACTTGCAAAGAGACTGCAAGAAGCGAAGAAAACCGAGCTATTGTCCAGGGTGTGCAGCTAGGAGGAGATCCAGACCGAGTCAGGAGCCCAGAATGGAAGCCCTTCAAACAGAGGGGTCGGGAAACATGTAAGAGCCAACTTCGTGGGGCAGAGGTTGGCTAGGAGGATCGACGTCCCCAGCACCACCATCATTGTGTCAAGACTACATCGTGGAGAAGCGGACTTATGCCTTCCGGGTCAAGTTGACGGAGAACACTGCACCATAACAATCGACACTGGTGCAACCCGATCGATTATCCGACCAGACCTAGTTAGACAGCAACAACTTCACAAGGGCAGAATTTTCTCACTACGGACAGCTACGGGAGAAACTGCACCTGTTCATGGAGAGGTCAACCTCCAGATACAGTTGGGAGACCTTGTGTTCCGACATAATTTTCTGGTCGCGAACATTATGGATGACTGCATTCTCGGAATGGATTTTCTGCGACCACATGGAATCACGTTGGACTTGGGAAAACGTGTCATGAAATGGCAGAATGTCGAAGTACTGATAGAGGGTCCCAGCGTCCAAATCCCCAAGATGAATGTAGTGGTATGTACTGACACTGATGTACCGAATTCTTCCGAAAGCATTGTATGGGCCAAGCTTGATGGTGATTTTGGAGACCACCGATCTTATCTGATAGAGCCAACGAAGACATCCGCATTGCGCAGTTTGATTGTAGGACGAAGCCTTGTAAAATCTTTAAGGAACGGATATGTGCCGGTTAGAGTCCTTAACACCGCAGACTCAACCACGAGCATCAAAGCGGGAGAAGTCATCGGCAGCTGCCAGCCTGTTTCCACCATCACCTCTTTGGAAGCTACTCACAACCATCATTGGAAAAGGAGGCAAGACACAGACAAAGCCCGGGAATCCACGTCTGCAATATTGAAGCAAGTCAAATTGCCGGTGCAGCTATTCAAACGAGCCTCTGATCTGGTCACCAAGTACAGTGACATCTTCTCAACAAGCCCGGATGACCAAGGCCGAACGAGTTTGGTAACTCACGTCATAGACACACAGGGAGCCAAGCCGATTCGACAAGCACCAAGACGTCTCCCTATAGCCAAACAAGGAGAAGTGAGCGCGCTGATCTCGGACATGGAAAAGCAAGGCATTATCGAACCTTCTGTAAGTCCATGGGCCGCGCCTGTAGTTCTAGTAAAGAAAAAGGATGGTAGCACTCGCTTTTGTGTCGACTATAGGCAGCTTAACGACGTCACTAAGAAAGATAGTTACCCGCTCCCACGCATCGATGACATCATGGACACTTTAGCCGACGCAAAATGGTTTTCTACACTCGATCTCAAGAGTGGCTACTGGCAGGTAGAAATTGACAAGAAGGACCGAGAGAAGACCGCATTTTCAGTTGGGACCGGATTGTGGCAATTCGTGGTGATGCCGTTTGGGCTTTGCAATGCTCCAGCCACTTTCGAACGCTTGATGGAATACGTGCTACGTGGTCTAACCTGGGAAACCTGCTTGGTGTACCTAGATGACATCATCGTCATCGGGAGAACGTTCGAAGAGCATGTGCGGAACTTAGAAGAGGTCTTCTCCCGACTGCGACTGGCAAATTTGAAACTTAGTCCCGACAAGTGTACCCTTTTCGCAGCTGAAGTAAAATACCTGGGACATGTCGTATCAGCTGAAGGGGTCAAAACAGACCCTGAGAAAATTGAAGCCGTGAAAAGCTGGCCAACACCAAACAACAAGCGCCAACTACGAAGTTTCCTGGGCCTGGCAACCTACTATCGAAGATTCGTCAAAGACTTTGCCAAAATAGCTAAGTGTCTTCATCAGCTAACCGAGAAAAATCGTCCGTATGTCTGGAATGAACAATGCCAGACAGCCTTTGAGACCCTGAAGGAAAAGCTATGTGAATCACCCGTACTGGCGTATCCGAAACCCGGAAAAATGTTTGTGGTTGACACCGATGCAAGCAACGGCGGTATTGGAGCTGTACTCTCCCAGCAGATCAATGGCGAAGAAAGAGTCCTCTCGTATTACAGTCGAGTTCTTTCAAAAAGTGAGAGGAACTACTGTGTGACCAGGAAGGAGCTATTGGCTATAATAGAGGCCACCAAGCAGTTCCATAAGTACCTATATGGTCAGAAATTTGTTCTTCGAACGGACCATGCATCATTGAGATGGCTACTTAACTTCAAAAACCCCGAGGGACAAGTTGCGAGATGGATCGAAAGATTGCAGTCATACGACTACGAAATTGTTCATCGAAAGGGCGGAGTTCATGGAAATGCTGACGCCCTATCTCGTCGCCCATGTCCAGCTAACTGCAAGCATTGCCGACGGATTGAGGAAAAGGAACCGCCCGTTGATCTGCGACTGATAACGGCCGAATTCGATGAAGGTTGGTCATCGGAGGAGATTCGAAATGCCCAGCTAGCCGATGAAGACATCGGACCATTGCTCGTATGGAAGGAGACGACTGGGCGACCTGAGTGGAAGGACGTTTCAACGCATGGCGCAACCCTAAAAAGCTATTGGGCACAATGGAACTCCCTTCAGGTGGAGGGTGGTGTACTCAAGCGGAAATGGGAAACGGCGGATGGCAGCTCCTATAGGATGCAAACTATACTACCCAAAAGCCGAATCCACGATGTGGTAAAGGAAATGCATGAAGGATCCTCGGGAGGCCATCTTGGTGTTAACAAAACCTTAGCGAAATTGCGGGAAAGATTCTACTGGCTCCACGCTCGAGAAGACGTAGAGGACTGGTGTCGCAGATGCACCATTTGCGCTTCCGTCAAAGGCCCAAAACGACGACTGAGGGGACAAATGCAAACCTATAACGTAGGCGTGCCATTCGAAAGGATTGCTGCTGACATCGCTGGACCCTTTCCTGAATCTGAATAGGGAAATCGATACACGCTGGTTGTAGCTGATTATTTCAGCAAGTGGCCCGAGGTCTACCCCATTCCCAACCAGGAAGCAACTACTGTAGCCGAACAGCTAGTGTTAAATTGGGTCAGCAGGTACGGCGTGCCTTGTGAACTACATTCGGATCAAGGCTGAAACTTTGAGTCACTAGTTTTTAGCGAAATGTGCGAGCAGCTGGGAATACGGAAAACGAGGACAACACCGCTGCATCCCCAATCCGATGGAATGGTCGAACGTTTCAACGGCACGCTCAATAAACACCTTGCCAAGATGGTTGACGAGAACCAAAGGGACTGGGACCGACATATCCCACTATTTTTAATGGCATATAGAGCCGCTGAACATGCGTCGACGGGCCAAGCCCCAGCCAAAGTCATTTTTGGAAAGACTATTCGTTTGCCAGCCGATATAAAGTTCGGAACATCCCCTGAGAAACCCCAAACGGTCTCGGAGTACGCAAGTGATCTAAGACAACGGTTGAACCAGATACATCGGACAGTGCGAAAACACCTCGAATCGGCTACTGACCGCATGAAGACCAGGTATGATCTAAAGGCTAATTCTACTGGCTTCCAGCAAGATGACTTGGTGTGGCTTTATAACCCGCAACGGCGAAAGGGTAGGTCTCCAAAGTTGCAACATAATTGGGAGGGACCATACCGAGTTACAAAGCGAATCAACGACGTCGTATACCGAATACAGGAACATCGTAAGCCGAGAGCTAAAATGAAAATCGTGCATCTGGACCGTCTTGCCCCATATTACACCCAGGGAGAATTGACTACAACTGGCGACGCATCTTTTCGGGGCGAAAAGAACTGAGGTGGGGGCAGTGTTACATGTACAAATAATTTTGCGAGCTACTGTCGCAATTGTTTTCACAACAATGAAGAACACGAATTCACTCGAAGCCACGAGAACGCAACAAGCATGATCAACATCTGCAAGTGACGTCACTCCATTCATTAAATTTTCTCGAATCTACCAGCTACCTCTCGGTAGAACATTCGCCAATAAACGAGAAATGGGTGAATAGGTAGAGACCCTATATAAAGGCGAGCTGAATGAATGGGGGGATCATCATTCATTCGACCGCGATAAGAACTGCGCTTGTGTGTGGGAAGCGAAATTATTCGAGTAGTAGAAAAGTGATTTTTGTAATAGTGAAGTGATTTAGAAGACAATTGCGATAATAAATTTATGGACAAGTGTTAGATAATTTTAATAGTGACAATTAAAATTAGTGAAAGTGTTAACTGATTATTGTGCATTTTATTTAATTAAATAAACACTTTTAACTTAAATTAAAAGACATTGCGTTTTCACTTTCCCGGAACATTAAAATTATTGGCCGCGAACCAATAACACGCGACAATATATATATGGGATATAACGAAATTTGTGACCACGCTAGAGGTTGCAATTTTGCTTTCGATTTTGAGGAAAGGTGTATTGGGTAATTGTCTCGGTTAAGTTCGTGAACCAGCTATATCGGCTGGGCAAAAACAAAATGGCGGCCATTTTAGACGAAAAATCGCGATTTCTGTTCTGACCAAAGTGTAGCTCCGATTTGGATGAAATTTGGTACAAGGGTTCATTAAAGTATGTGATGAATCTCACAATAAAAAATCCAAAGTCGGTACGGCAGAAACAAAATGGCGGCCGCTCAAAGGTCGAAAAACGTGCAAAATTTTGTTGTTGTAATAGTGGTCAAAGCTTTCAACAGATTTTCATGAAATTCGGTAGTTTGATAGAAATTGTAAGTATCTAAAGAATTACGTAAAAAAACTGGAAGTCAGGTTGCAAAAAACAAAATGGCGGCCAGTTGAAAGTCGAAATTTCAAAGGCTTTTAAAAGTCGCAATTTTGATCCGATATATATGAAACTTGATTTCAAGATAAACATTACTTACACCTACAGTCTTTGATATTTTGATGATCATGCATGTGCGAATTTCAAAATGGCGGCCGTTTAAATATGCGTTTTTTTCATGTTTTTGTGGCCCTCTAGCGGTCACATTTTCCAACGGATTTTGATGAAACTTGAGATTATGAATCCCTGTACTATGTTCTTGTATTTTGCAGGAAATTATTGAAATTGAATGAAAAATAAAACAGTCAAAAATTTAAAGCCTAATAATTTTAGCTGCGATTTTCTTTAAAAATTTAATTATTTTGCCCTGTCTAGAGTGAAACTCCTATTTGAACGAGACAGTACATTGATTGATGAGGCCCTAGCATACAAAGATTTAAAATAATCCAAAATCAAATGCATGCATTCAAAATGGCAGCCCCCAAAGGTCTGAAGGCAAGCGCAATTCGCTATTTTAGTGCCAACTGAAATAATGAAAATTTTTCATGGAAACGTTCCAAATGACTTTACTTGAAAGAACTTATAAACCAGATCATTTTTAAGATATTGTATAATATTTTTAACAATACCCTAAAAAATTATAAAATCGCGACTTGTCTGTCTGTCCGTCCCTCCGCCCGTTTGTTCGTGCGTCATAACAAGTTTTCTCGCAAACCACATGAGCTAGAATGAGGAAATTTTCTACGTAGGTCAAAAGTGGTGCCTCTTGAAATTTGCAGTGCAAGAAAATATTTTAAGGTATTTAAGGGGGGTCTCCCCATACAGGCGGGTCTCCCCATACAGGGGGATGGCATACAATTTTTTTTATTTCTGTAGCCCTCTAGCAGCCAAGATTCTCAACAGATTCCGTTGAAACTTGAAATTATAAGTTATTAAGGCAAGTTAATTTAATTTGATTATGCAAATCGAAAGACAAATAAAACAGTCGAAAATTTACAGCTTAATATTTTTAGCAGCCGATTTCAATAAAAATCGAAATGACGGCCGTCACAGTTCAGAAAAAAATTGAAATGTATATATTAATGGCAATGCAAGTGCTGATTAAACTTTTATGGAAATCTTTTGAAATTAACTATTCGAGCTATTTAAGCCTTTGTGTGGTTACCACTGTGAACTGTGTAAACAGCAGATGCGAGAAGGGCGAAACCGGTATTTATATGTTTACAACAATATGTAATCCATACGCATGGAACTCAATTTAATTAGCAAAATATTTGCGCCCCGATAAAAGGTTTCTAAAAACGAACGTGGCCAGATTTTTTTTACGTTAATAAATACCCATGTGGTACTACCAAAATTGCAGAAAGAAGTTTAGTAGTAGGTAAGCCAAATTCTTTTTCGAAACTTTACGCTACATACGAGAAATTTACCTTTCCGGCTGGTGCTGCCAACGGAGATTTTTTTGAATTCGGTTCGTTCTTCGTGACTCGTATTCACATGCTCATACATGCTTTGAATCGTGTGAGTATGTGGTTTATTAACTCGGTTGCGTTTTTTGACTAGCTTTAAGTTGCAGGCAGCATTTTCTGTTTTTTTTCCTTTTGAGGCGAATTACTCAGGGAGAGAGAGATGGTGGACTTGAATAAACGTACAGCGGCAATGACTTCCATTCGGCGGGTAGCATCGGGGGTACTAGCTGACACTTACAATCAGCCCGAGCAGGAATTGGTTCAAGAGCTGAATTCTTTGCAAATGCACTTCGATAGGTTTATGCTCGCACATGATGGCTTGTTGGCGAGTACTGACCAAGTGGAGATGAATGCCCATAACGAGCTCTTTGCGGTAGACGAAGTGAGAGTTAATTTGGAGTTGCAAAAGTGTGTCGGATGGTGGCGACACTGGCTCTAGAGGATGCGGCTAGCTCCGTACGGTCAAACGTAGTCGATTTGCGACTAGCTGCACCCATTTTCGATGGGACATTACGTTATTGGCTGGCCTTCAAAGACTCATTCGAGACTCTGATCCACGAACCAGATCAATCAGAAGCGTAAAAATTGGTGAAATTGGATGCGGCGGTCAAGGGTGATGCAATGTCGCTGGTAGTTGGTTTGTATACAGGCGGTAATGGTGAAGTATGGAAGGCATTGAAGGTGAGATACGAAATGATTGGCAGAGATTTGTGTCTCATAGTTGCTCACGATGAAGGCACAGGTACAGAAGTCAACTTCGAATTTGTTGACTATTGTTGACCTGGTTTGAGAATCTCTGTGAGCATTAATGGTTATGAAGCTTCCGGTGGATCAATGGGATGTAATAACTGGTGACTCAACTGGCATGGGGTATGAGTCTAACCTTGAATTATATACCCGCTTTGAAGGAATTGCTGGCTTTTATCGAGAGGCGCGCACACAGTTTGGCAGTGGTTGTCTTGTTCTTGCCAGCCACCAGCAGCACTCCACAGGTAGGCACTCAACGACCTTTGTTTCCACAGAATCAGTCGCTGAGATTTATTCAAACCAATTTGGCTTCATCAATATCTGGCCAATGTGAGTACTGCCATAATGTAATTCATTCAATTGAAAAGTGTTCGCAATTGCTAGTTCTTCCAGTGGCAGAACATTTTCAGCGTATTAAAGGTTCGAATTTATGGTTCAATTGCTTAACACAAGGTCATTCGACAAAAATATGCCAATCAGGAAATTGTCGCAATTGCAATTGCAAACATCACACTTTGTTGTGTCGAAAGTTGACTTCAACTTCATCAGTGGCATCAGGCTCTGACTCAGTTGAGACAAAACCAGTGGCATTGGATAATGTGGCCCCACTGACAGTTTTTGGTAACCCACCACGAAATCATTTTGCGTGACTGGCCGACGCAGTGAAGACATTTATGCTCGTCAGGAACCAGGTTGTTCTTTTGGCAACAGCACTTGGATACATTACTGATGGTTTTGGCAATCGACACCAATCCTGATTATTATGTTATCCTGAATCTTAAATCAGCTTCATAACTTCGCGATTCTTCAATAACTTGGGAGTCCATGAAAGAAGATACGAGATTCAAGTGGATGGCGTTGGCTCATCGTCTCTGACATGTACATTGACTGACCCAGAATTCGTAATTCCTGCCAGAAGAAATGCAATGATTGGTATTGATTTTAGGGTTTCAATCACTCAAGATGGCATAGTACGTGGTTCATCCAATGAACCGTTTGCGCAGGTAAGGCAACTTGGCTGGTGAGTGCTCGGTCCAGCTTTAACTGACTTGGAACTTTTCCATCTGTCCGTTCATTACATGTATAGGCTGGCGATAGTGACCAACGTCTCGTCGATCTTCTCCGTAATTTTTGGGAGATCAAAGAGGCCATAGCTGTGTTAGATATGATGATGGAGGCAGACATTTGTGAGAAGCTGTTTTTGGTAACGCATCAATTCGACAGTGATGACCGTTATGTCGTACAGGTTCTGTTGTGACCAGATGCTCCAGCTTTGGTCAGCTCCCATTCGTTGGATTTGTGCCAGTTCCATCAGCTCGAGCAGAGATTGGCAGCAGATGCAGAATTGAAGGCTACATAAGTGGTATTAATGGCAGAGTACATTGCTCATGGGCTCATGCATGCAATGGACGAAACAACGGGCAATGAGTTACAGACATACTACATTTCTCATCATGCAGTCACTACGAAGTTTCATGTGGTATTCAACGCATCGGCTAAATCTTCTTTCATTGAATGTCACTCAATTGGTTGGACCAATGTTACAACTATCATTGGTGAAAATTATCCTTCGGTTCTGATTATTCTATGTGGCTTTATCAGTTGATATAGAGAAGATGTTCCGACAATTGCGTGTCAATAAGTGGCTTCACCCTTGGCAAAGAATTCTCTGGAAGTGGCAACCAAACCGTTGCGTACATTCGAGTTAACTACTGTTACATATGGCATGACATGTGGCCCTTATAATACAATCCGTGCATTACAACAATGTGCACCTGACAACCATGTGCAAATAACAAATAGCTCCCGGTTAGAGCCTGCTTGGAATAGTATTTTGTGCAAATACGTTGATGACTACTTGGCAAGTACTGAATCAACTAAGGAGGCAATTCAATTGGCAGACGATGTAGATTAGATTCTATGGCAAGGAAATTCCATTTTGCAGAAATGGCGATCAAATGATCCGGCAACATTACCAGGACTCACAACCAACCAGATACCTTCGGATAAAATGTTGCTAAAGTCAGCAAAAATGACAGTTTAGGGATTGCATTGGAATCCAGCTACGGATGAATTCTTCTTCAAAATCTAACTGGATGACTCGCCATCGAATACAAAAGGGCAGGTGCTGAGTAATACTGTGAAATTATATGACCCTACAAATATGCTTGCACCAGCGATTAAAGTAGCGAAAATCTTCATACAAAAATTGTGGCAAGAAAGATTAGCATGGTACACTCTCTTACCAGCACCACTATTGCAAGAGTCGCTTACTTTCTGGAATCATTTCAGACTGCTTGAGACGATTTGCATACCACGCTGGCTTGGCTTACGGTCCGAGGTTTAACCGCGATTACATGGCTTTTGCGATGCTAGTGCAAAGGCATATGCTGCAGTCATCAATCTCTATAGTATTGATCACAATGGCAAGCGAACATCAACACTAATTGCAGCAAAAACTAAGCTGGTGCCAGTGAAGGCAACAAAGATTCCTAGGCTTGAGCTCTGTGCAGCACAGTTACTGGCAACAACGATAAATGGTGTGCGGCATACCCCATCTTTAGAGGATACTCAATACGCCATGTGATTGAACTCCAGCATTGTCTTAAGTTGTTTCGGAAACCTGTGGGGACTTCAACTCCTTACGTGGCAAATCGTGTTGGCTACATTCAACTACTAGTGACATACGAAACTGGCATCACATTAGCACTCAGAATAATCTAGCGGATGGCGCAAGTCACGGAGTCAACGCCGGGAATCTTGGTGACTATCACTTATGGGGGCATGGCCCCACGTCAGTATTGACTGATGACACACCCGCAACCGAACTTCCAGTCCTTTCCGAGCAGGAAATTTTTTCAATGGCAGTAGCAGAAAAACCAGTCAAAACAACTTTGCCCCTGGCAACTGGTTCAATGAAAATTGAAACCCGTAGACCTGATGGCTCATTTATTAGCCTCCTCGCAAGGTTCAGCAATATTGGTAAGTTGCTATGAGTTACTGTATATATATATTACGATGGCAACCTTCTCAACGGCATTACTGGTATCGAAGATTCGTCTTGCCCGAAGAGATGGACGAGGTGTTACGATGGCATATTCGCAGCGAACCTGGCTGATATTTTGGCAGTGAAATTAAACAACTCTAACATCATGTTTACATTGCATCATCGAGCACTCTCATCACTCTTGCACTATACTGGGATGGTCATGGCATCCTTCGTGTTGGATCAACGCCACCCAATCATTTTGGCGAAACCGGGTACCCTTACTCAACTTCTGGACAAGCAAGCTCGTCATACTACATTGCACGGGCGTTGCGACAAACATACTGGATTATACATAGCCAGCCTGCTGTCAAACAGTGCATTTACCGTTGTATTACCTGTCGACGTGATCAGCAGGCTATGTCTCATCAGCAAATGGTGTCGCTATCAAAACCACCTGTCACTGCATCTTCTCCATTCGCATCTTATGGTGTGGACTTTTGTGGTCTCTTTAAATTACATGTTGGCACAAAAAGATCAAGACAATTATGGCTATCTTTGCCTGTGTGGCTACAAAGGCTGTGCATATTGAATTGGTGAACGACTATCCTCGTACGCCTCCTTAAATATTTTTCACCGCTTCATTAGTCGGCGTGGCCCTTGTCATCATCTACAGAGTGACAATGGGACTGCGTTTGTAGGCGCTAACAAAATTATGCAAGAGGATTTAATGGAATGCCATTCTACTCACACGCAACAGCAACTGGCGAATAGCGGCACTACATGGCATTTTATCTCTCCTGGAGCACCACACAAAGGCAGTCTCTGGGAAGCTGCGGTTAAGTCAGCGAAGAAGCATTTATCCCGTATTGTTGGCAACCAATCGATGTTCTTCGACCATCTTAGCACCTTAGCTGTACGCATTGAGGCGTGCCTTAATTCGCGTCCGTTATTGGCTTTGCATAACGACATGATGATCATTTGGTACTCAGTTCGGCCGATTGCCTTATCGGTCGATTGTTAATTGCCGCGTTGGAGGCAACCAAATCCGTTGGACCAACCTGTCGACTTAAGCAATGGTAACATTGCAAACTGGGAACAAACGGCATTTAGCATCACGAAATCTTGAGCTGAATGACATCATGGTAACACGGAATGAGAATTTACCACCCACGCATTGGCGTTTGGGCAGAATCATTGCTATTCACCCCGGTGAAAACGGTCTCGTCAATGTTGTTACTATCAGACATACTCATGGCACATGCACTAGATCCATTCAAAAGGAATGCAAGCTAATTGGCGACGATTCTGAACCCTCCGGTCCAGCCGGGCAGAATGTTTATGATAAATATCAAATGAAACGAGCGGTAGGGGCAACACCATTTTTTCTATGCAACGTTTTGTGGGTCGAGTGGTGGCAGTCGGTAAATTGGTAGCGTAGAGTGTGGCTGGCACTTATATGGCGAATAAAAGAAAGTACATTTGTGATTGATAAAGTGCGTTTTATTCAAATTCGATGCTTAGGATACATGGCATAGTTTTTCCCTAACACATCAGTTCATGTGCTGCACGCGTATTATCTTCAATTTCATGATTGTGATGTAATCCAAACGATCGGACGTAAAGAATTAGACATACACTGAAAGGTCAGCTAAAAGAGAGTTCGCCAACAACCAGATTTGAAACGCACAGGGAAATTCAAGAAAAATCTGGTAAATTTTTTGTAGAGGATTGTTCTCCTCAGACAAATAAAAGAATCTACCAACACTTTTAAACACTGACACATTTGAGGCCTATTTCAGCTCCGCAGATAAGATGTTAGCAGAAGGTCTCGATAAGAAATTCCATCCGGTAACTTTTAATTGTAGACCTTTACCTTTTAATCAAAAGACGATGTTTCTTAAATTCAAAGATTTTGAGGAAGTCTTTTCATCCATTCATTTATTAGAGAACGCTCCGCCTGATAAAGACGGTATTTCGCCAAAGGATTAAAACTTGTTAGCGAATTAATACCCGTGGCTCTGCACATTTCGTATGACTTCGCTAATCTAATATCCACTGAAATATTTCCTGATCAATTTAGGGACGCAGAAGTTTTCTTTTGAACATGTTTCTTGACTTTATTCGTTGTTGGTGACTGCATATCGTAAGTTGAGTACAAACCCCTTCTGACATGAGCGTAGTTCTGTTGACCTAACTTGTTTTATGTTTAAAGACGTGTAAATTCTATCCTAAATTCGTTCCAGTTACGGGACGCATTTCAGTTTTAACCCACTAGCTACGAAAACTTGCAGTCACGATAGAATTTAGATCAAAGAAAACGTTCTTCATTCCATCCCAAATTCTATTCAACATACCACGAAACTTACGAAATTGGCATAAAAAAATCAACATATGTAAGTAGAGCTTTACTTTTTCAATGCTTTGCGGAAATATCTATTTTGTCGCTAGCAGAACGAATACAAAGTAAGTTTTTAAATTTATTGCTAGTGAATTTAAATTAGCCGCCATTTCTACACATCTGTGAAGATAGTCAAGTAACTCGTTTCATTGTAAGTTTTCCACGAGTTACACAAACCCTTCCTTCCTCTCCCTGTCCATCCCTGTCTCACAACCTCATAAAGTCTAGCATTTTACTATATTTTGCAAAACTTTTCCCTTGCACGTCTCTTCTCATGCTGTAGTAGTAATTTATCAGAAAGTTTTACATCCTTTTCCAACAGCCAGCAATGCGAAGGAATAAAATTAAGAAGACAATGTCCCTGATGTGGGCGCGGACGAACTGTTTGCCTTTGCCACTGATCCTCGAAAATTCAAGTATTTTCATAATTCAAACTGAGCTTATTTAGAATTATTAACAAATTGCTTGTAAATTAAGAGATGGAGAAAGTTTTAAACTAAAAGAGGTATTTAAAGTATTATTTAATAAGCATGAAGGCTAAGGATATGAAAATGAAATGAAATGGAAATTATTTCATCTTGTTTCGCCCGTAATGTTGTTTGCATTTAAGATTGAAATGTTGGAAGTTTCAACACGAGTTGAGTGAGCTCTCCAAGTTTGAAGAGAAGTTAAAGATGAAAATAAAGAAGTTAAGTTAGCGAGTAAACCTTGTAAGTAGTTAGATATTATTTAATGGAAAGGAGTTGATTTTATGCTGACTTGTGAGTTCTGTACTTACTCTTCGTTGAAATTAGGTGCCTTGTAATATAAAGACAAGAACGCATTTGATTTAATTGTAATCAGTCTCAGAGCATAATAATTTAAACACCCTTTCCTTTAATGCGGCAGTCAAATCTTGCTTGTTCATCGGGCTCCTCTTTTTCACTCAGATTTTATGGAAAGTCACTGGTAGTTAGTTGAAATTTCAGCTTATTCTACTTCTGAACATGTGATTAGCCTCAGAGTATATAAATGTAAGCACTTCGTTTTGAGATTAGAAAGATTTCCCCGGATTTTATGCGAAACGATCTCTTTTTTTATTTTCACCCTCTAGAAATAAGTTTCGAATCATCTTAATTACTTTTCTCAGCTGACGGTGACTGTCAGCTCAAAAAAACCGGCAGAGAGCAGTGTACATACAGCACTTAGAAATCAAAAATTGTTGTAAGATTCACACAATTCAAATTTTGTCGAAAGATTCTTACAATGTGACCATCCTGATAAAAGATTGACCTCAATATCCAGATGGATCTGCTGGATCAAACAAAATGTCCGCTGTGAATAGAAATGAAATAAAACCACGCTATTCTTCTGAGTCACCTTTTCATTGCAGTTAGCATGCTCCACAGTCCGACCAAGCCAATGCCTGATTCTTTTCGCTGCGACAATTCCGTTGTTTGGCATCTGAATAATTTGACAGCTGTCTATGTCTGAAGCGACGTATCTATCATGAAGCAAGCTTTCCCCAATCACATAAAGTTTGTCAAAAGCTTCTTGTTTGCACCAGCCATTGTGTTTCTAATAACAAAAAAGTCATCCATTTCATAAGATTTTGAGGAATTACTGCACAGCAGGAAGTACTCGATGTCTATAATTTTTAATATTAGTCTTGCTAATGCCACTTTTCCTTCCTACTGGAAATATGCATATGTATTTCCTATTTTTAAGGAAGATGATATTAATTGTGTTACTACCCTACTGACCTTTATCTATTCTTTCCCGCTTCAACAAGATTTTCGAACGTGTAGTATACAATAGAGTCTTTCCATTAGTTCTTCCCTTATTGTCCCGTGAGCAGCATGGCTTCATCAAAGGTTAATCAACCTTGACCTACCTTTTATCCTTTACCGACACGGTCGCCTCTGCGTTTATAAACAAAGCCAAGTGGATGTTACCTATACGGGTTGCTCCAAAGCTTTCGACCCTGTGGACTATAATCTTCTTTTCAGCAAAATAAAAAGCTTTAATCTTCCCCCTTCCTTATATCCTGGTTTTCCACCTAACCGTGGATGTGTTTCATCTTGTTTTCGGTGTACCACAAAGATCAATTTTAGGTCCCTTACTTTTTCTCATTTTCATCAATGACCTTCCTGCTTCGTTATCGTCATTCTGTCTCATATGCGGACGATTGTAAAATATTCAGAGTTATCGATAATATGAAGGACTGCGTTATATGGCAAAACGATCTTCATAAATTAGGTCTATGGTGCATTTCTAAGGCTCTTAACTTGAACATTTCTAAATGTCGCCAAATGAAATACTCTAACAAAAAAAATCCTATGTTGTTTCCTGAATCCATTCTTGGTTTCACGCCTCACTGGCATTATCGTTAGATCCCCTGATAACTTTCGCATTCCTTCTACTTCCATCCGTTCCTTCGTTTCCTAAGTTCGTAGTGTGTTAGAATATTGTTCACCAGTGTAGAATCCCCATCTTGTTGAACCAATTGAATTTGTTCAAGGTACATTTACACGTAATTTATTTGACAGATGCCGGTTAGACTACAAACCCTGCATAGATCGCCTACTAGCTTTACATATTCCTTTTTTAGAATCAAGAAGATTATTTTTAGATAAATGCTTACTTTTGAAGCTTCCGGACAATCTTTGCTCACTTATTTCTCTTCATAGCTCAGTCAGGTCTAGTCGCTCTCATGATGTTTTCCGCGTCCTTTTTGCGCGATCAAACTTTTGATTTTGCTCTCCACGTGCGCGGGAACCGCGTATACATATTAGCTTGCGTCTTGGTCCTCTGCCTAATTCTTTTCATATTCTCGAAACTTATCTCAAACATTTGCTCTCTAACCATTCTTATGATATTGTTTAATAATTTTTACTTGTTTTATATTGCTTTTACATTTTATATTTTTATTTAATTATTTCATCTAATCTGTAATTGAATTAACTAGAGTAAGATATCCAACGGTGGCAAATCACATGATCGTGAGGGCCAATTAATATCGCCACAATGTGTGATAACATGGCCATTTAATTTCTCTCGCAAAAGATCCATTGTTTCGTTGGCTGTGTGGCAAGTGGCACCATCCTGTTGGAACCACATATCGTCCAGGTCCATAACATCAGTTCCTGGCCACAAGAAGTCCGTTATCATCTCTCAGTAGCAAACACCATTCTCGGTAACCGCTTGGCCGTCCTCATTTTCGAAACAGTACGGCCCGATGACTCCGCCAGCCCATTGCACCAAATAGTCACCCTTTGTAGATGTGTTGGTTTTTCAGTAATCGCGGCAATTCTGCTTGTTAACGAATCCACTGAGACGCAACTGTGCCTCTTCGCTGAAGATGATTTTCTTTGTAAAGCCACTATTCCCTTATGTCTGTTCAACCAACCATTTGGCATATTGCCGACGCTTGAAATGGTCAGTAGGTTTCAGCTTTTGAGTCAATTGAACCTCGTAAGCGTGTAAATTTAAATCTTTATTCAAAATTCACATCAGTGATGTTCGTCAGATGTTCGATTGTTGGGCCCAACGACGAGTCGAGATGGACGGCTCTTCTACCATACAATTGCGAACTACAGCAATGTTTTCCGCAGAATGAACTGAGCGAGCCTGTGTAGGTGATTTCAGATTTTCTACAGGCCCAGTTTGCTGAAATTTGCGCACAATCCTCCGGGTTGCGGACACATTTGGTCGATTATGCTGGCCAAAAAATCACGAAGTGCATGAAATGCATTTTGAATTGAACACCCATTTTTGTAACAGGCTCCAGCAACTTTAACGCGCTGCTCAATTATGTACCTCTCGTTAATTGAATTTGTCTAATACTGAAACAAAGAAATTAAATTGGGCGAAAAACTTGACGTGAAGGTGTGACTCACAATTAACATTGTGCATTATGGTTGGACCACCCTTTAGAAGCTGAGCGTTTGTTTATTAAATCGATGCATAGTGCTCTTGATGAATATTTGACAACATCTGACGCCAGTCAGCATGATCGATGGCTCAGTGAGTTAAGCCAAAACATTTTTCAATACCCGACTAACTTGCTCGGCCTGCTCATTGGCATGTGGCGAGGTGATAACTACCTTTATATGATTGATATTTATCTTCTCTAAATAGTCTTTAAATTCGAGAATAATGATCAAAATAGCCATCAGTGCCTTTAAATCTCTATCGAACCAGTAGAATTGGCAGGATAGAACCTGACAAACTTCGTAAAAGCATTAACAACAACCAAGATTAATTTACGCTTGGAGCTAATTGAAGGTAGTGGGCCAAAATGATGCATATGAACAGTGTCAAATAGTAAATTCTCCTCCAATTTACTATGCAAGTTATACACGTTAGTTCGTTTTGTTTCTGCGTAAACAATGTACTGAATACAATTCCTTACGGAATGTTCAACTTTATTTCTCATGTATGGAAACTTGTGATTCTTTTTAGTTTGTTTCCAAGTTTTGTCAATAAATATACGCCCGGTCTTTTCATGAATCATACGAATAGCGTTTGACCCCATCTCAGATGGCACATACAATTGTGCATGGTTTGTTCGATAACGCCTTAATTCTACACCGGCAATCAACTACAATACAATGTATCCCTCTCCAACTCTTGCGTTAGTGACACAGTTTTTCTACCTCGTTTCCGTGTCAGTTTAATTTGATAATCCAATTCACGCGCATCAACTGTGGCTACATTATTACAATGACTAGAGGCGTCAACATAACCCCACCGTAGATTGTCCCAAGGCCAGTTGAAAAAGCAGGAGGGACCCCCTTTTTTTCCTCGACCCACAGCTTCCGTGATTCCTCATCCTGAATCTCACGACCGCCTGGAAGCAAATGGTCTCCGATAAACTATTGGATTTACTGGTTTCAAAATGATAGAACATTAAATACCGGGAAATGCGAATAAATACAAGTATGTTACATCTACAGCTCTGCTACTAAATCCCACTTATATCCTTTTTGTGGTAACGGTAGAGGATGAAGGTAAGTCTTCCGCCTGTGATCACAGAATTGAAAGTAATAAGCATGTCACCAGAATGGTGGTTCAACAATGAGCTAACTCCTCGTCGCTAGAAAATCCTAATTCCTTTCGAAACATGCAACTGAGCTTCGGAATGTATTGGACCTGCTGCGATAACCTTGCAACCATAAACAGGGCTATGGCATTGGATCCTGGAATGTCAGATTACAGAACTACCCTAGTGCTATTAAGGATATTTTACAACAGGCCAGTGAATATAAGTTAAACATACAGGCAATCAAAGAAACGAACTGGACTGGAGGTGATATTCAAGATATGAGATCACACACAATATTCAAAAGTGGGAAGCCTGCCGGAAAATGATAATTCGGAGGATAGATAGGAAATTCAAATCACACGTTATTGATATTAAAAGAAACAATGAACAAACGTGCATGCGCCGACGTACATAATTTGACGGAACAAAAGCACGATAAACCGAAGTTAACGTTCTATATTCACTTAAAAGGACTAGTCGACTCATTGCCTACGAACGACACGAAAATAATTCTGGGTGATTTCACACTAAGATTAACAATGAGTCACCTCATCAGGGAGTGACTGGAGGACAAAGCCTCCACGATGAAACAAATGACAACGGCCAGCGCCTGATTGCTATAAGATATCTTTTAACTTTAAACAGAAGATGCTTTAATGAAGTCAACCTATGTGATCTTTTTTGGGGGGTGGAAGATGAATGAGTGTTCGACTCGCACCCATGCGAGCAACTGGACTACCCAATGAATACCGCCACTGTCAACTCGAGAATCTAAGCTGGAACTGTTTGATACATTATTTCAGGCCAGATCTCGTTTCGCTATGCTGTGAGGTGCCTTCAACCTATCAGATCCCTCTTCCAACCTGAGGATAAAAAGAAAGAGGAATTGCCAGACAAGTGATCCCCTACCCATATCGTTTCAGATTGTTGAGTCCCTTTTATCTTCTAGAAGAGTGCCCGAACATAGTATGCCACATAGTACCATTAGTCCACCGATCCAAGCATCACTGCGACTCTACTATTCGGTGTAAGCTCTACCGTCCCCCTATAGAGGTTCCGTCACAACTTGTCCTATATTTTGCACGCAAAAAATATGTGTGGCAGACATCGCCTTCCTCTCCTGGATAAAATCGACACTCCGGAGACCGTGCCTTACCAATTTTGTGCAAGTAAGACTGAAAACCTCCATGCCGACTCAGAAGCTAGATCAGATAGAAGTTAGTTTCACGATGCCTTCAATTTAGCCACAATCTTAGATCCAGGATGAGCCCCGCAGTCTATTTTCCCTTCGTGCGATTCACCAAAGACTGCTGCAAATCGTAGAGTACGGGCTATCTCTCTTCTCGGGCAATTGTTTCTTTTGTGCTATCTTTTTGACTTAGGTAAATAGCATGGCGCTCTGTATGTAGTAAGGAGAGTGACAGGTATCAACCCTGCAATAACTTTCATCGTGAAATCAGAGATTATCAGATATAAAGATAAGATCTTAAATGCTCCTCTTCACTGTACCTGTGACAGGCATTTTCGGTACGGTTCCTTACTATGAGCATCGCACTATATTTCTGCTCCGTACAGTCGCATTGACACTACGGTTTTCATCAAGAGGCATCTTCTTGATGAGTTGGGTCCCCCTACGCTGGCCATAAATCTAATGTGCCCTGATTTGCTCAGAGTAACTCAACTTCGGGTTGTTTAGTAGTCCGAGGCACTTCACCTCTGGTTTTGATTTACTTAGTATGTCTCCAGTACTTATCGCCCTTACTCTAAGGATTTTCTTTTTTGTCAACATGACCACTTCAGTTTTCTCCAGTGCTAAACACCAGTGAGCAGTCAACCAGTCTGTCATTCAGCGTATTGGCATACCTAGCCTAAATTGCGCCTGTTCAACGATGCATCCACCGGCTAGAGCCACACTTTCATCCACATAGCCGACAAACTTTACTCACCTGGAGTCTCCAGTCTCTTTCGCAGGCTTGAACCAAAGATAAATCCCTGGGAAACAGGCAATGTAACTTACATTCCTCGGTGGCGTATAGTCAAGCAGGGTTTGGTCCCTGAGGTAGTCACTCAACCTGCAATAGATATTCTGGAACTCGAAAAGAGTTTTTTAGCATATCCAGAATATCCACCCACCGAGCGGAGCGAAAAGCATTCCCAACGTCTAGTGTCACCAGCAGAATGATCCGGCGCTTGGCGCAGCTATTAATCTCTACCTTTTGGGCCATGCTCACCACCTTTGTAATTGCATCAATAGTGGTGACGGTTCCGTGCCCGTTTTATATCATGCTAAAATTTGTGACAGTCTCTTTGCTTCTCAGCATTTTCAGTCGACCACTTTGCACTGGGGATTTGCCCTGCTGGGGTTATTGATGGGGCATAAAAGCACTGCAAGCGGTCACTATGATACTCAAAGTTGAGTCCACTACATCTTGAGCTGCCAATTCTTCTGTCCCCTGTGAATACCCTTGCAATGGAGCACCTGCTGTGAGCATTTTAATGAATGTCTCAACGTCCGCTCTTCCAATGTTCCACGCAATCTTAGAAAGTTGAGGGCACTGACGCTGGGAGATAACATCACTGATCTCTAACAGAATGTACTGATGATCACAGGTTGAGTAGTCCTCTAATACTTTCCAATCGCATATCCTCCGTACAAAGGTCTCCAAGGTGAATGTCATGTTCGGTCTGATTCCTTCACAAAGAGCACCATTTTGGCTACCTTTTCTAAGATTCGTTACCCCTGGGGATCTGTTGAAGGTATTCCCACTCCATCCTTCCATCTGCATTTGAGACCGCGCCCTTCCAAGCATTAAGCTTGGCTTGGAAAGATGATATTGGTTTTTTTGGCTTTAGTTATACACATACATTAGTTACACATCACATTATATACAATGTATCGAAGCCACACAAAACAATCCCCCTTCCCTAGCCCTCCACCTGAAAATCAGTGTTCTGAGCCCAGGTTGCGTTAGTGCGAGATGTAGACCTTTTATCTGGGTGCTGTTTACTCAGCTGCAAAAAGTCGGCTTTCATGTCCCTCATAAACTATTCAAGCAGGTTATGGGTGCTTGAACTACGATGTTGGTGTACCTGCCAGATACGGGCCATCGAAGCTTTGATTTTGCCTTGGCTAAGGCTTCCTGGAAAACCCGACACTTCCCAGATCCCAAGACGTGCCCAAGATCCAGTCTTGCATTGGGTGTACAACTTAATAGCCGGAATTTGACGCTAGCGTGTCCATACTAACAAATAACGTGAAAGCTCGAACTTTATATATACTCGTATGTGATTTTGAAGGTACATTTGACAGCCATCAAAATCAGTCAACAAAGCAATTTTATCTTGTGTGCATCATAATTATTTTCCACGATGAATAACTGCAAAACTTGGAGAAAAAGGCAGCATTTGCGGGAGGTTATTTTTTTTGCAAATAAAACTGCTGCGGAAAGTCATCGTTTGCTTGTAGAAGTTTATGGAGACGATGCTTTAGCAAAAACACAGTGTTTTGAATGGTTTCAACGCTTCAGTGGAGATTTTGACATCAAACACAAAGAACACCCAGGACAGCCAAAAAAGTTCAAAGACGAAGAATTGGAGATGCTACTCGATGAGGATTCGTGTCAAACGCAAGAAGAACTTGCCAAATCATTGGGAGTGACTTAGCAAGCCATATAAAAATGGTTGAAAGCCGCCGGATACATTCAGAAGCAAGGTGATTGAGTCCCCTATGAGTTGAAGCCGAGAGACGTTGAACGGGGCTTCTGTATGTCTGAAATGCTGCTTGAGTGCCATAAAAAGAAATCATTTTTGCATCGGATCATGATTTGGGATGAAAAATGGATTCATTATGACAATCCCAAGCGCAAAAAGTCATACGTGAAGCCCGGTCAACCAGCCAAATATCCATGGCGCCAAGGTTATGCTGTGTATTTGGAGGGATCAGAAGGGGCCGTTATATTATGAGTTGTTGAAATCGGGCTAGACAATCACAGGTGACCTGTACCAAACACAATTAATACGTTTGAAGCGTGCCATCATCGAAAAACGCCTGGAATATGCGACCGGACACGAGGCTATAATTTTTCATCATGACAAAGCTCGGCCACATGTTGCAAGACCCGTGAAAAACTATTTGGAAAATAGTGGATGGGAAGTTTTGGCCCACCCGCCTTATAGTCCGGACCTTGCTCCGTCTGACTTTCATTTATTTAGCTCGATGCAAAACGCCCTCACCGGAATAAGCCTCACTTCAGAGCAAGGCATCCGAAATTGGATAGATTCGTTTTTGGCCGCCAAGCCGGCGCATTTTTTTCCCGATGGAATTCATAAATTGCCTGAAAGACGGGGAAACGTTGTAGCTTCCGATGGACAATACTTTGAATGAAATATATTGTAAGATTTTTCCACAATAAAGCATCCTTACAAAGGATACAACGTGCCTTATTCGTATACTCTTTCTATTTCATGTCTTATTTCACCACATTTGCAGCATAGGGAACTACTATCAGGTGGTATGCATACTTCTCCGGTATGACCATAGTCAATGCATTTAAAGCATTGAAAGGCACTGCTCTTTGGCGTATCTTACAGACAATCCACCCGATCCTTACTTTCCCCTGCTTCAAAAATTATTCCGCATCGTATTCGGTCAAGTCAGTGATGGCCATGCATTGCCCCGTATGGTTTTCTGGTGTCAGCCTCGCTTGACTCCTGCCCGCACTAGGCAGCTCCCTTTTGATGGCCTCTTCTAACTCAACCAGGTTCATGATGCAGTCAATGGCTCTTATTTGAATCGTTACCATCTGCTCAAGCAAAGCTACAATTGTGCTTTTGCAAAGGACTTTCCTTACTGCGTCGCAGAATGCTTCTTTATTGTTGCCCTCTACCCCGAATACGACCGGTATGTGGCCCAACTGGGTTTAATGTACTGCTTCTTATTTCCAGTGACATTTTGCAACACTTCTGCATAGGATCAGCCATCTTGGGGCTTCACGAGCTGCCGGGGACTTTTTTGTGGGTTGTTTTTCCTCCTGTTTCGCGTCAGGTATTTTCCTTGTTGGACTTCCGTGTGAAGTTTATTTTGTGGCATATTTTGAAAGAGTTTTTTGCTGCTTTTTTCACATTTTTCGTTCGCAATATCTAGAACTCCTAGTCTAGCATTCCACGGTCATGAAATGCCTCTTCCTTCCTCGTTCTATTCCGGCCTCATTCTATTGGGCTAGATGCCATTCTTTTATTGATGTCTGATGGTCAGCGCATGCCCTTGAGGCTTAGCTCTCAGCACTTCTTTAGCTTTCTGCTTTCTTCTGCTTTCTGGTCCTCTTTAGTCTTTGACCAGCTCCTTCGGCTATGCCCTACGTGGTCTAGGAGCTCTTCTAGTTCTACAAGTAGGAGCCCAATTTTTACTCATTTGCTGATCTTTAGTGGGTCGCATGCTAATTTCATTCTTTTTAGAACGTCTCCTTCTTTGCAGATCAGCCCTTTTTCTTGGTGTTGCTGGACGCCAATTGTACTTTGCGACCTCCTTACTCGGGAGAGGTTATTAGCTTACTTTTCTAAGTACAGTACTTCAGCCGCATTTTCGACGGTGGTGGTAAAATTGCACAATGGTGCTTCGTGTGTCTGGTTACTCCTCCCTTTTTCTGCCGTGATCTTTTTGTGGACCTCAGGATGATTCGTTATTATTTTGGGATTTTAAGACCCTTGCTTCGCTCGCTTCGGTAGCAGTCGCAGCAGTAATTGTCGTACAAACGATGTTCTTTATTTTTTTTCCAATACGCCAACATTTGGCGCGTCATGCAAATTTTTTCACTCTTCCTTTCCAGGACAATCTGACGTTCGCATCGTTTTTTCGCTGCGCCCGAATGCTACAGGAATTTGTTGTTCTATGTTTGTCCCTGATTTTTTTAGTCAACGTTGTTGCCACAAAAGATGACACCAGTATTTTTTGTTCTCTATCGGGGACTGCACTATCTTTGAATACGGCTTACTTTTTGGGGTTTGCTGGCTTTCTCTACGTTTGCTTTCTTGTTTTGATGGTGGTCGCGCCAACAAGAGTCTACGATTAAATGAATTCTCACTGTCTGGTCCAAGATTGTTTGTAGATATATCTATTATAGAAGCCAAATTCACTACCTCTATAACATTGGAGTCACTGGACGACGACGGCCGGGAGCCTGCTCGCTGACACCCTCTGCCACCGGTACTGGGAAAGTCATGCATACGGTAGCTCATAATTTCCATAAAACTATCGATTAACTTTTGCAGACGTGTCACTCACCTAATTCTGAAAAATACGACGAGATCGTTCCTAAAACGGCACATTTCTAGTCTAGACATAGTGTCAGCAATTTTCCTCTATTTAGGAAAACCGCATCCACGGCGTCGCCCCCAGGAATACAACGAAATTGTAAGCGCGCGGAAGGAGTGAAAATAATGTTTTTCAAAATTGTGAAAAGTGTTTTAGTGACTGTGTTAGTGGATTTATCTTTTTTTTTATTCTTTACTATGAATGGCTCTAAAACTGGCATCCGACTTCCTGCACAGTCAGTTTTTTCCCTTTCTTGACGTTTATTTTTTATTTTTTTCTGGATTGCTTCCCATAGTGTTTTACGTACCACCTGGGCCATTTACATACTCAAAAGTTTGCCAAGCCTCGAAACTTCATTCACGCCAGCCATTTTTTCTCCTGGCTACCTTGCTTGATGGGCACGGGTCGCTTAACACAACAAGGATATGAGGCAATGTAGCACCCTCGCTCCCGGCTCAAATTACATAAAAAGGAGGACCAACACTTTTAAACAGATGCTGTCCGCAGAGGAACCTTACCGAAGCCTCAACTTCCTTGGGTACGTAGGGACAGCACTCCTCGAAGAATGCAAGCCTCCAAAAATACTCATGTAGACCAGCCCTCTCCCTGTAGCTTAGTGTGCTGTCTACGTATTCACTGCTGCGTTGGTGTTAGTTGACTTTGATTTCACGCCAGTTATAGCTATCGCGTCTCCATCGGAGCCGCTATCTCATCCTGTCAGTTGTCACTCTATTGGTCCTATGGCTATTTCTGCAAACCAGGAAGCCCATACAAGGTTTAGAATCATAGTTTATGGGGACTGGTGTTCAGAGTTATAGCAATAATCATAGGGCATTTGTCTCTGTTGAATCTGTGGGTTTTCGTTCGGAAACAGAACCCAACAACTTTTTATCATGGGAAATGAAACTCCCTTTCTCATAAAAAACAAGTTTATTCGCGTCCGAATAAAATGAACATCATATATATGAACGAATTTATGAATGATTCAATATTAGTTGTCGATCGTTTTGCGGTAGACTAACTCTAATGCCAATCTTCTCTTGGTGTTAGGATTTGTTTCCTTCGCTGTGTTCATATTGCTGGTGGGGTTGTTTGTGTCAGTGGTGGAGCCGCCATATCTACCCCCTTCCTAGTGACTTTCTTGGAATTCTTGGAAAAAGTCACGATTTTTTTAGCTGTTGCGTTTTCTTGAGTTTTTGGTATCGCTCGAGTTTCTGGAATCTGTGGAGTTTCTGGAATCTCTGGAGTTCGTGGATTCAAGTTTTTATTCAATTCGTTTGCCTGGTCTGATTCAAGATGTGCTGCAGTCAGTCGTGATATTGAGACGTTTTGGTCTGAATCGTTGACTAGGATTTTGTAAAGATCATCGATTATTCGCTCGAGCACTTGATGCGGCCCTGTGTATGGTCTCTGCAGGGGGCTTTTCATGCGATCGCAGCGTACAAACACATGTGTGCATGTTTTAAGCTCTTTTGGCAAAAAGGTTTTATTTTTTAGTGATGAGCTGTCGGTATAAGCTTGATGCTGCGCATTATTTTGCGGTGGTTTTCCACAAACTTTACAGGGTCAGCTTCTGTGGTTCCTTGAGTAATGAAAAATTCCCCAGGTATACGTAAAGTTGGGCCGTACAGCATTTCAGCAGGTGACGCTTTTAAATCTTCTTTGTAGTATGTACGAAGGCCGAGTATTACTGAAGGAAGTGCGTAGATCCAGCCAATATCATTTTTGCACATAAGTGCTGCTTTTAGAGTACGATGTAGTCGTTCAACGAATCCGTTTGACTGAGGATGATATGGCGAGGTCCTGGGTTTTTTATTTCCCAAGAAGTTTGTTATGGCTTTAAATGAGGCAGACTCGAATTGCGGGCCCTGGTCTGTCGTGATGGTGAGAGGGGTGCCGTAATTGACGATCCAATGGTTGAAGACTGCCATTGCAACTTTCGGTGCTGTGGTCTCTTTCAAAGGTACCGCCACGGGCCATCGTGAAAATCGGTAAACGATTGTTAGGCAGTAGCGATATCCCTCGGCAGGATGATTAAATCGATGTTAATATGATTGAACCTAGAGCCTGTGACGCTAATGTTTTGCGGAGTTGTTTTGTTGTGGCAATGAACTTTTGATTTTTGGCACTCAATGCATTCTCGCGACCATTTTAGTGCATCTTTTTTGATACCGGGCCAGATGTATTTTCCTCGTAATGCGCGAGCGGTAGAGCGACCACTTGGATGTGGAAGGCCATAAGTGATTCTGAATGCAATTTTTCTTATGTTTTGAGGAAGGTACGGTCTTATTACATCTGTGGAGATGTTGCAGTAGACTGGCGAGTTTTCGATGTAGAGTTGCTGCAACTGAGGGATGTCGAGTTTTTTAATAACTCAGATAATTCCTCGTCGTTTTTTTTGTTGCTCACTAATTTCTTTTGGGTCAAATTTTGTCGGCATATCGATTGTGTTGATTCTCGATAGTGCGTCCGCTACGACATTCTCGCTGCCTTTAACGTAGACTATGTTGGTCGAGAATTGTGAGATATAGTCTAAATGTCGTAGTTGGCGTGGAGATGCTTTTTCAGATTTTTGTGAAAACGCATAGATCAATGTCATGTGATCGGTTTTTATTTCGAATGCCCTGCATTCGAGTTGATGTTGGAAATATCGAATCCCTGCAAAGATTGCCAAAAATTCACGATCGTAGACGCTCCAATTGCGTTCTAGTTTGGTTAATTTACGGGAGAAGAATCCGATACAAACGTTGTTTATTTTTTGTTCAAGTGATGCACCAATTGCTATGTCGGATGCATTGGTTATTAAACACAATCTCGCCGTTGGGGATGGAAACGATGCGAGTATGATGTCGGATAGGCTTTTTTTGCTTTTCTCAAATGCTTCAGTTGCTTCTGGCTTCCATTTGACTTGTCGTTTGTCGTTCTTTTTGGAGTCTTGGATGTACGAACTTAGGAACGCTTGAATCTTGGCAGCGTTTGGTATGCGATTTCGGTAAAAGTTTATCATTCCGAAGAAATCTGTGGAGATCACGGATTGTTTTTGGTTTTGTAAAATGGGTGAGGGTTTCTATCTTCTTTTCTGGTGGCTTCTTATCAGCAGCATTTATTGTATATCCAAGAAAATCAACTCCGTTTTTCACGAAAGCGCACTTATTGTAATTTATCGTGATCCCGTTGTCTTTCAGCCTTTGAAGGATGGTTCGTAAATGTTTCATGTGCTCTTCGTGAGTGTCAGAAAATACGATGAAATCGTCAATTGAATCAATCCAGCTTTGAAATGTTTGGGCGGTGTTTCGAAGACCGAATGGCATGACTAAATATTCAAATAGTCCAAAGAGTGTAGCGATGGCTGTTTTTGGTATATCTTCTTCGGCCATGGGTATTTGGTGGCAGGATTTCACAAGATCAATCGTGGAAAACACATTTTTGTTAAAAAGCTTAAAAAAAGATCTTGTATTAGCGGCGGCGTGTATCGGTATGGCACGGTTCGGGCATTAAGCTTTCGATGATCGCCACAGGGGGCGCCAACCGCCAGTTTTCTTTTGTTGCATGTGCAGCGGAGATGACCATTGACTTTTTGAAGGCCTTATATAGCCGGCTTCGAGCATTGCTAAGATTTCGGTTTCTGCGCTTCGTCGTTTTTTTCCTACGAGTTTGCGTGCTCTTTCGACAAAAGGGGGACCTTCAGTGATGATATGATTCACGGCGTGACAGTTTTACGTTATTGCCTTTTTTATTGATGGTTTCGTTAAGTCGTAGAATTCTTGCATCAGTTTCGCAAATTACATGCTTTCGTTTTCTGTTGTTATAATGGTCGATATTCCGTGCTCTGATGTGATTTTAATTTTTCCTGTTGTCGAGAGGGACGTTTGCGGGTCGATTAGGCGTCGTTTCCGCAGATCAACTAGAAGTCCGTAATGGTAGATGAGATCGGCTCCTATGATGCCCGTCTTAACTTCAGCAATGATGAATGTAAATAGCATGTTTTCGCGCAGTCCTAAATCCAAACTTAATAGTCGCTGGCCATATGTGTGGATTACTGAGGAATTAGCTGCGTAGAGTTTCAATGGGGATTGTTTGAGCTTCGTTTTGAGGCAGATGCGTGGAACGACTGATAACGAAGAACCAGAGTCTACTAAGTATTGTTGTCCTGTTTTATCTTGCAAATGTAGGTGGTGTTGTTTTTTCATGTTTTTGTTATCGTCTTCCACCTTTGATGTTGTTGATGTAGACGATAGCATATTTAGTTTCCCGGATTTTCTCTTTTGTTATAGGAGCATGGCGCGTGGCACTTTGCACGGCTTCTCCGAAATGTTCGTGATAGTAGCACAAGTCTGGACTCGTTTTTGTTCTTCTGGTTCGTATTTTCTCTGTAATAATTTTCTCTATTCCGCGATTTTGATCTCGAGCGCTCCGATTCTCGTAAATTCATTTGTGTTTTTAAATGCCCAAGCTCTAGTGAGATTTTTGCGATGTGATCTCGTAGTTCTGCGAGCGGGCTTATTTCACTTTTTGAAATCTCCGCCATCTCAAATCCATGCACCTTCAACACCTCTAGAATTTTGTTGGCTTGCACCGCAAGTTTGCACAGATCTTGGACTCTGCTTATTGCTAATATACTACGGATTTTCTTGGGAAGTTGTTCTAGGAAAAGCGTTTTTAAAATCGAGTCGTTGCATTGTCCGCCTGCAAGATTTTTAATTTTTTGTAGGATTAAGGACGGCTTCCCGTTTGTAATTTCTAAACCCCTGAAGAGGCGTCTGAGTTTTGATTCATTTGTTTCGCCGAGAGTTTCGATGATTTTTTGCTTTATTGCATCGTATTTGCTCGTTTTGGGTGGTGTCGAGATGATATCCGTAACCAGAGGGAGAGTCTTTGTGTCGAGGTTAGGGACCAAATGTTGAAATTTTGTTTTGTCGGTGGTGATTTTCGAAATAGAAAATGCTGCTTCTACTTGCACGAACAAAAGTGCTGGGTGGTCTCTCCAGAATGCGGGTATTTTGACATGATTGTTGTTGATCATTGCCACTTCGGCTTCCGTATTCCCATGTGACGTTTCATTATGATTTGTTGACATGTCTCTGAGTTGTTCGATAGCCTCTAGCTCCGCTTTCGTGTCTGCCAAAGTCATTGTAATATTTTCTGATTTATAATTTCACCTTTTATTTGAAGTATTTTTGCGTTTGTTTGTAAAATTTTCACTTTCGTTTGAAGCACTTTCATTTTTCACTGGTTTTTGTTCGAAAGATTTTCTTTTTTTTGTTTTATTTACACTTTGTTTATTTGTGGGGTCACCAATGTGAGTTTTCGTTCGGAGACAGAACAACTTTTTATCGTGTGAAATGAAATTTCCTTTATCATAAAAAACAAGTTTATTCGCGTCCGAACAAAATGAATATCATATAAAGGAATGTATGAATGATGCAATGTTGGTTGTCGATGCGTTGTCGCGTGCGTTTTGCGGTAGACTAATTCCAATGCCAATCTTCTCTTAGTGTTAGGATTTGTTTCCTTCGATGTGCTCGTATTGCTGGTGGCGTTGTTTGTGTCAGTGCTGGAGCTGCCACAAGCCCAAACCACTAGATCAATGGTGCGAATTTCGGCTATAATTGAAAGCCTGCAGAGGTTTTACCAGAAGGTAAAGAGTGTAATGACCCTCGGTAGTATCATCAGTTCAAAATATCGTATCAGCGAGTCCAAGATTACACAATTTAGATATACTAGCTAGTTTTATATAACTATTGTTAAAAGCACTTTTTAAAGAGGTAACAAGCTTTATTTGAGTAGCTCTTCAATTTACAATTTTACAAAATAAGTACTAACATTGCATTCCTAACGAATTAATAATGTTTGAGTAGCTCTTCAATTTACAATTTTACAAAATAAGTACTAACATTGCATTCCTAACGAATTAATAATGTACTCGCAATTTTAGTTGGATGCATCTTAACGCCACGGGATCTAAATTAATACTCGCTAATCTCAAGCCACATACTCTTATAATGCATTTTTTAACTTGAAACCATAGAATTTAGAATTCTAGTGTAGTAACACACCGGAATGGAAAGTTCCCAAGAATGTGCAAAAACAAAAGTTTCGGGTTACATCTCTGAGTTGAGGTGTCTTTTAACGTTAGACATTATTTTTGAAAAGTTCTCTACTGATTCGCTAGTTCAAGTCACTAGACCATTTAACGTTATCTATGGTATAATTGAAAATACGACCGAGGTTACATCAAAAATATATAAAAACGTCATCATTGCTTTAAAACCATATTTCATCACGCGATAGAAAAACTTGAGAGTAATGCATTGTAAACATATCAAGTTAACTTTTCCATCAATTTTTTTCTACAGGAGAAAATTTTCCTCGAAGGATTTAAAGGGAAACACAACAATCACTGTAAATTAGCATTTAAATACGCCCTGTAGTGTTTGCGGTTTTGGTAATTTACGTGTAATTATATAGTATAATTTAAGTGGGCTTTAATTTGCCTCGCTCCTGTCTAAATGTAATTGAGTGGTTGGTAATTTAACAAGAAACCCCATTCATCGCAGGTTAAACAGCAGCTATAAAGCATACGATGAGGTTAAGGGATTGTTTGAAAATGTTTGACTTAATTGTTAGAATGAATGTTGCAAATTCTAGCTAAGTACTTGCTTTGCCCACATCTGAGATTGTTACTCAAGGATTTGTTGCTTTGAAAAGTGAGAGAAAATTTATGTTTATGAAAGATAAGTACACGTGCGACGTAAAAATGTATTAAGAGATTTATGTTTTATGCTGATTATGATGACCGTGAACATTCGATTAACATTAAACTTCTTTTCAAGAATCAATTATCTATATGCAAATTAGACTAATGTTTTTTTTAATTTAAAAGATAATCATTTCAAGTAATATACACTGAAAAACTCTGGCACAATTGCCTTACACCTACAATCGATTCTTAACAAATGCATAAAATATTCACCGTTAAACGATTTTTAATAACTAAATATTCTCACCACTTTTATGACGTAATATCAACAATTTCTTCCCACCCTGCATTCACACTCGCATAATGCAAAATTTATCGAGGCAATAACGCACACATTATCCTGATAACAACTTCTCCAAACCGACATCAATCTCCATTTCCATGCCATTTAAGTCACATGAATTAATCTGAATTCTTAATCAACTGCTGGAAAGTCATCATGGCTGACGTGCTTATCAACAGTTGGAACCTTCAACAGCTCGGCCCCCATCTAAAAATAACAGGCCCTAAATTTCCGCCCACTTTCAATCAAATTCTAATCCAGCATACACAATTGTTGAGCTTTAATGTCTCCATCCATCAAAACTTTTTTCGCCACAACGAACACATGAATACGCTAGTTAAAAAGAAATTTGTGATTAATTCCGCAGGATAATTGAAATCGTGTGGCAGTGCTTAACATGCAAAAAGAAGCATAAAGTGAGCAACAATGGGTAACGATAGAGTAGCATTCGGGAAATGATTGTAATGTTTCATACTTAATCGCATTATTGAGTAATGCCTAGCGCACCGCCACGCACTTGAACCGTTAGTGTACGAGTATGCATATTTCAAGTTTGCGCGGCAGGATACTATTCGCTTGGGATTTTATGCAAATTTATTCGTCTTTTGCATGCAATCAAAGTAACGAGACAGAAAATGAGAGCCAGGAGGAGACTTAATGTGTCGAGGAAGTTTTTTTTCGGCGTGTAGCGTGTAGGAGGTTCGTTAATGGATTCCTAGTTTTGCGAGTAGTTAAAGATTTATGGTTGATATTTTTATTAAGATCCTTTTATATTGTTGCTCACGTTCAGTGGGTGGATGTTTTATTAAAGGATATCATATGACTATGGTGGTGAATGGAAGTGATTGAGCATTTTGTGGGGGTTTCCATGCGGAAAAAGTCTTATTTCCTTGACCGATAACGAAACATTTTTAGGTTGTAAGGATTTTTATTGCTTCCTTTTCGTGCAGTCATTCAAGTAATAAAAGTATAGCAAAACAATAACTCGCATTTTTAAGAGCATAAACATCATAAATTGTGGATAAAAACTACTGGTTCATACGTTGATTGATTGAAATGTTGGTGGAACAGTACTGAAGCGAACGACGTTGTACTCGCAATTTATGACACAACTTTCCACTATTATGCTCTTCAGTATTAAAACCTTCTACATCTTCTCGAAATACTATGATTTCGACATTGTAATGGAATTAAATTACCAAAGAGATGATGTCCTTCTCATTCCATTTCAAACTGAAAATCATCGGGGTGATTTCGGAAAAACAGATTGGAAAAAGTTTGACAGGAAGCTTAATCTTGAACACCAGAAGCAATTTTCACCTTCTAATGGCGCTAACCCTTGCCCAATTCTTCCTAATCATAGGAATCTATCCTACTGACGAAACAGATCCCTATTGGTCGACATTAGAGAAGCCGACATTGAACATCATTGAGTAAGTATCAAGACAATATGCAATGATATGAAACAGCAACCACCACAAGGTTGAACGATTTAAAAGCTTTCTACGCACGCAGCGTCAACAATATGTATCGACGATTTCTAGACACACAAAACTTAATCTATTCCTACTACAAGAATGAAGTCAGCAACCAACGGGCGGAGAAACTTGGGGGTACTGGTCCACAACATCCAGATGGCATTTTCACAAAAGTGATTAGCATATATCGTAAGAAGTTTCGAGTGAATGTGTAAAATCTTATAGTCACTAATATTCCACGCTCGGGGAAGGCCGGTCATGGACCCAAAAATATGCACGTTGCCGTCAAGTTCCTCCTGGGATGACAGGTAATTACTCTGACTGAATATGAACTATACTTTGGACAACGAACTGGAATTGATGCTTTGAGCTGGCGAATATGATGGTTTGGTTTCCAGGGTAGCGTCAAGGTGACACTCGGGCGCGAACAACTCCAATTTAACTATCATACCCTCTCCGTTTCGGTAAAACTTTCGCGGGCTTTGGACTATGCTCGAAGCTCGCACCATTGGTTTGGTGGTGTAGGTTTGGTTGAGACGGACTCCCAATTGATGCTGATTTGGCTCTGAGTGCTTGTCCTCATAAGGGCTTGTGCAAAACCTCGCATGACTTCCTTGCTCAGCAAAGATAACCCTGGGACCAAAAAGTCGACTTCACGCACGAACTGAAATGGCGACTCCGAAGGGGGATCCAATCAAGCTGGAGCAATTTCAACTAAAAAACCAGGTCAAAAGAATCCAAAAAAGCAAGTGCAAATATCAAGAACGGGGAAGCAACCAGCGGCAGCGGCTACAATATTCACAGCACATCGGGAGCGGTACTAATGACGACAAACACGGCGATGAATACAGTGACAGTAAAGATGGCCGAAAATCAGAGATTAGGAGATAGCCTTGTCCAGGCTAAGATTTTTGCAGCGTTTGGGCATAGCAAACAATAATGTGAACGCCAGAGCGTCCTAAAAAGAAAGAGCGGGAAATTCTGCTAGACGGGCCAGATATTCAAGATGTGGCAAAAAATATAAAGAGCATCAAGAATTTGATGGTTACTGCTGCGATCGCTACAGAAGCGAATGAAATAAGGGTGTAAAATCCCCAAATTATGAAACATCCTGGAGTCCATAAGGTTGCCATGGTAGGAAAAGGAGAGACTAGACAAATAAAGCACCGTTGTGTGATTTCACCATCACCTTCAAAAATGTGGCGGAAGTATTGTACTTGGAAACGAAAGCCGATTACTTCTCCCAAAAGGTTGGTCACAAAGTACAATTGCTGCCCAGCAGCATGAAGAAGAAATGCTAACCCAAAAAGCGGGAGATGTTCTGAAAAGAACTAAGTCTGCATGCGACTTGATTAAAAATTTTGAACTAGAAGAGCTCCTAGAATGCATAGAGCATTACCAAAGGAGCTGGTTTAAGAAGTCCAGGAGGCTGAAGAAAGGCAGAAGGAAGGCTAAAGAAGCGCTGAGGGAAAGGTATGCGCAGATAGCTCCACCATCAAACACCAATGAAGAATGGCATTTTGCCTAATTGAAGGAGATTGGAATAGAAGAAGGAAGGAAGAAGCACTTAATGGGCGTGGAACCCTAGGTCAAGGGTTCCACGCAGTGCTGACAATCGAAAAGAAACTCCTTCGAAAAACGCCAGAAAATAAAGTTCGCACGGACACTCAACAAGAAAAAAGACCCGATGCCAAACAGAAAGGACTCCTGTAACAGGTACCGCTCATAAAATCCCAAGAAGGCATACCCTACGCAGAAGTCTTGCAGGATTTCATAGCAAATTTGAGGCACAAAGACACCAACATTGCTATTAAACCAATACGACTGGCCCGTGAAGGCCAGATACTGGCCGAATTCGGAGTAGAGGCCGACAATGAAGAAGCATTCTACAACTTAGTAAAGTCCTGGATGAAAGCGCAACTGTAGCGTTAGTCAAGCTGATAGGAACGATTGAAATAGTAGACACTGACTACGTTGTGAACGTAGCCGAGGTAGAAGAGGCCATCTAAAGGGAGCCCCCTAGTGCGGACAGGATTAAATAGAGACTGATACCAGAAAACTAAAGCGGATAACACATGGCCATCATTGACTTTGTAGTAACCAAGCAGTCTGGATTTGCAAATTGCCCAAGGAACCTCCACAAAAGGACAACAGGAAGTGTTTAGTAGGTAGTTCAGCCGCTTGCAAGCATGCGAGCCCCACACTCAAAGCATAAATCAGATTTGTCTTCCAAAGACAAAAAGTTGTCAATTACAATATCTGTGTCACGGCCTGGCTTGAGTCTTACACGGGTATGCATAATTTTTCACATTTCTTAAAAAATCCGTCATTTTCAAACAATTTTACCCACCTCAGCCATATATTAGGATCAAAGACAAGATGGATTCCGTGGCACCACGATGCTCTCGAAATGACCAAATTCCAATCTTTACGCATCTTTTCACTCGCTAGTCAATTACTCTAAGTTCAAGTCACTGCACTACATGAACAAGGCAAATTGTTTTCACTTTCCTTACATTTCGCTTGACTTTACCGATCGACAGCGGCACCCAGATATGAAGAAACAAGATGGGTAAACAGACCTACGCTCATGTCAGAAGGGTTTTGTATTCAATTTACAAAATGGAGTCACCAGATCGAATCAAATCAAGAAACATGTCAAAGACGATTTTATTGGAGAAAATATGAAATACGAAGATCATACTATAATTAACAAAGTTGATCGAATCTCGACTTCTGAGGCTTTTGTTATTGTTATACTCATAAATATCTCCCTTGATAATTATTTCAGATGTCCATTTGCGAGGGAGGAAATACAATTTGTTCGAATCCTAGAATGGTTACAAAGCCCATTTGCTAGGAGCTCTCTCCCGCCTCCTTGACTTGTTTAACTTATGAGCATTAATTGTAGGTACTCATTTTCAGTCATTCATTAAATTGAATCAAGTGTTCAAAGCATGCACCTTAAACGTTGAAGTTGGGAAAAAATAACTCAAAATCATACAATCATCGCATTTAAAACAGCCACTATTGTGTTTTACGATTACTGATACCACTAGCTGAACCGATTCTCAAAGATATATATGACACCCATCATTCCTGAAATTTTCATGCAAATCTTAGCAAAACTGTAATGTCTGAGTCGGTAAAAAGCGCATGTTGTTCCATAGCCATATGTTGCCATAGTAATAAATGCAGCGCATATTGTTCCATAGTAATACAGGAAAATTCAAACCGCTATAACTTCGCTTAATATAATTCAATCTTTATGAAACTTTCAGGATAGATCCATCTTATAAATAAGCATCTGTGTACTGAATTTCATAGAATTTGAGGGTACCATTAAGATTTTAATCAAGAAAACATAAAATCGATAAATCATACTATTACTAACAAAGTTGAGTGAATTGCGACTTCTCACGTATTTGTTGTTGTTGTACTCACCAAGGCCTACATTCCTGATTTTTTTCAGATTTTTCGGATCACAGGTGTCCAATCGCGAGGGGGGGACACAAATTTTTCGTGTATTTCCATTCCCTGTGCGCCCCTCGAAGCAAACTTTGCCAAACTAAGACCTGTTTTGAAAAGTTCGCGTCAAGACCTTTCATTTGATACCCATATCGGCTACTTTCAATGAAATTTTTTTTCAGGGGGTCACTCCCCTATATGGGGAGACCCTCCTTAAATACATTATAAAATTTTTTTGTTGTTGAACTTTGAATAAAACACCACTTTACACCTACATACGAAATTTGATGTTTCTAGCTTAAGTAGTTTCCGAGAAAAACTGCTGTGACACACGGACGGACGGACGGACAGACAGGACGCGAAACTAGTAGGGTTTTGTAAAATTATTTTACAAAACCCTAAAAAGGAAGCAAACAAACGCACCATACCGAGCCATTTGGTATTTTGAATGGACAAGTTTTCAAACAGGTAGTCGGGAAAACTTAATGCAATGCATATAATTAACACTGAATGGACATTTTTGAGAGATATGTGTGGAATGTGTGGGGCTGACGAGATTTCGTGCGTAAACTTTGCAAAAAACCACAGAGGTTTCCTCTTTTTGACGTTTCGGAATTTTAAGGCTATGGCCTGGACATTTACTTTACTTCATTAGCGAATGAATGCGTTGAAAGGTTCCTCGATAAATGATAAAAATTCTCAGTCATGTATTTTATCCAAAAAAAAATGTTTATCACATAAGAGTCTGTTTTGCATGCAATCTACCCACCACAAAAACTTGGACTCTATTCCACAGCAAATCAAATTCTACTCCTCTCCTTTTTTTCCCACGGGCCGTGTTCACCGTGGCCAATGGTCAAATCGCATTTCTCCGACAATTACCCAGCAACCACCGCTCAAAACAGTCCCCGCTGACAGGTTTTTGAGCAACTCGCATATCACGCAAATTCACCCAGCAACCAGTCGTCTATGGCTGCTGATTAACGTTTGGCTTTAGGTTCATGGTTGTCGCATGATTCAATTCATGAAAATTTTTCTGTAGCAAGAATAACTGTCAAGAAGTTTCGGGTACATTTATGGTGGGTGTGTCTGCTTGTGCTAGATTTGAATTTGTCGAAACAACTTTCGATGGAATGATGTCTTGTTGATGAGTCAAAATATGTTAGCTGTTCCATCGCATTTTCGCTCATTGAGATCACATCGCGGAAGATTAACATTATTTTCTGAATATACGAATAATTCCTCTTCGTCGCTGCTAGTTTGCTCTTTCCGCCCATCTTTTAGCGTTTCAATTTTGTGAATAATAGGCTTCCAAAGTGGAATGTCATTTAATTTAATTAATTTCGTGATTTTTGCTGGATATTCTCGAATGAGGTTCGTCTTGAATTTCCTTTTGAATGAATTTCGCAATTTGTTTCAATACACTCACTTGAACATATCGTTCATATTTTTGATTAATGTTACGGCTTTAACTTTTGACGGTGTTAATGCCTTTTTATCCTCTTGAGACCCAGAGCCAATGTGAGCAAAAATTTTGGTACATTTGTTGTAATTTCTAACCACGGCTGGCGGTGTTTTGTTCGCTTGCATTATCGTTTACAGGTCCCGGCTGGTACACTTTCTGCGCATGAGGATAGCATAGTAACGGCTTTAGTGTCTTTTTACTTCAAAATACAAACATTCCCATCGCTTCTCATCCCATTCGCCTCTTTTGAGCTGCTTGTTATTTTTCAATTTTTTGAAAACCTCACCAAACCACTTACTCATAACTGCCCCTTTGTGGAACACGTTTTGTTTGTTTGCATTCAAATAGTCTGCAAGACTCAGACTTGGGAAAAACCTGTCCGTGTACAAAGCAGAATCTTGATCAATCGTCTGCCTCAGCAGTTTGACGATGCTTCCACCTAAGCCAAGTTTAGTCATGTCCTGTGGAGGTGCCATGTTAGAGCCAACATAAATGACAAAGTCCAATGTAAGACCGTCCCTCGCAGCCAAAACAAAATTTTTCAACCCTAAAGGATTAGGTTTCGACGGCACATATTGACGAAAGCCACTTCCTCCTCAAAATGGTATCATCTGCTCGTCGCTGGACATGTGTGTTGACTGAGGTAGACTGTGGCACTTTCGAAGGGTTTAAGATAATAACGGCCTGATTTTTCAGAGTTTGTCTCCATATTGGTTTTTTGCAGTGTTCTCAGTGAAGTGGTTTCGGAGTTCGAAGAAGCGATCACGCGTCATAGTTTCGATTATGACGTGAACAGAAAGGTCTCTTCTCCAATACAATCTCGCTGGGGAGTAATTTAGCGTGCCCATCATGATTTGTACACCTGTGAAGTTGATCATTTTTACTTGACTTGTTTTCACTGATTGAAAGTCTTTTTGCTGCGCCGAATCTAAATTTGTTTGATCTGCCACCAACTTCTGAAACTCGAGATCCAAATACTCAAAAAAGGAGTTTAGACAAGTAATCTCTCCACGAGGAGTCATTTGCTTTGACAGCCAGAACATTCTTGAATTGCTACCCTTAGGTTGTTGCATGACATCGTCCTGTTCCTCTTTTGATTCCAAAATGGCAGTTTCTGCAGCATCCTCGGTCGGCACTGAATCTATATCATCGTTATCGGAGAGAGCATCATCACTACTATTCAAGAGCTCCACTATCTCTTCACCCGTTAAAAAACTCGATATGAATTCACCTGAAAAATAGAAAATCTGTCATATTAGCAAAAACTGTGGTTCAATCCTGAGGTGCACAAGTGTGTATCTTACAAAAAGCACGTAATACACTAACGAAAAACTTACCGTAACAAAACTTTTTTATCGGTTTTGTAAACTTTTGTCCGATCCGTCTTCAAAACACCTAAAAAATTAGAACTTTAACGCTTTCCTGCCTTCGTTTAAAATAAACGATCACTCGTCACCTAGGCTCAAAATCGACTGAACATTCAATTCGAATGCTATCCTAACGATATTCTTGTTACGTCCAGTAGCCACCGTCTGCAATTTTTATAAATTAAAAATTTTGCAGATGTTCAATTATTGTTTTTTTTTCGCAATGGATGGCTCTGGCAAGAGAAAAGCGACAGTAAAGGCAAGTACACTTATGTGTATCAAGGGTCTGAAGAGGTTATTCTAAATTTTAGCATTATTTATAACTTTACTGTACGAAATCATACGCCACGTACTCGAATCATTTGGCAATTTAGCATTAATTGCGTTATTTTGCGCTGCATCTTTTAGAACCAGTCTTCCAGCTTCGGATAGAAATGTCTTTCATCATCGTTCTTCTTTTTTGTAGCACTATAGCCCTTCCAGTCCTTTACTTCCTACAGATTTCGCCTCCAACTGTCTCGGTCCATTGATCGCATCCTCCAATTTCAAAATCCGAGCAGTGATGAGCTGTCTTCCTCGACCAAGTCAGACCAGTGTTTTCTCGGTCTCCCCACTGGTCTCCGGCCTTCAGCTCTCTCAACGAATACCTTTTTTGGGCATCCGTTGTTGTAATTTTTCAACATTTTTTGGACGTTTCTTGACCGGTTCACATGCTCGGACTGCTCAACTACTTCAAGCAATCGCTGGTAACATTTACTTTTTGTGAAAGGCTGACGTAAGAGAGTGAAGGCGTTTCTTTTGTGCCTGATAATGGAATTGAAAGTAATAAAGGTGTCATCGGAATGGAGGCTAGGCAACGAATTAACATTTCATCCCTAGAAAACGTGACATTCTTTCGAAACCCGCATCAGAGCCTTGGAATGGATTGGACTTACGGCAATTACTTTGCAATCGAAATAAGGATTATGAAATTGGGTAGTGGAATGTCAGATTACTGAACAATCTTGGCACTGTTAAATGCCTTTTACAATAGGCTAGTCAATAAAAATAAAACATTCTGGCAATCTAAGAGACGAACTCGACTGAAAACAATATTCAAGAGGGGTAATCCTGCTGGAAAACGACAATTCAGAGCAGCTTTTATTGTGGCCAAGAAGTGGGAATCACACATTATTGATACTAAGGTAATCAATGAATGATTGTGTGCGACCTGCATACAAGCAAAGCTCTTAAAAATATTGCTGATAAACATACATGCCTACAAATGATACAAAAATAAGTCTAGGTGGTGTCATTGCTAAGGTTGTCAATGGGCTGTCTCATTGGAGAATGATGCGAGGATAAAGCCTCCACGATGACGCAAATGACAGTAGCCGGGACTTGATTGACTTTGCATGTAGCAGAAACCAAGTCGTACATTCGATATGCTTCCTACATCAACGCATACATAAAATGAACTAGCTATCACCGGACGGCAACATACAAAACCAGATTTACTATGTTCTGATTCAACAAAGATAGGTTTTGAGCATACTTGACGTCTTTACAAACCAAAGAGCAGATTGGAACTTGGATTATTAGTTGATTAAATTAACCGATCGATGTCAAATGTCTAAGGGGTGATCGGCGAAAATCAGTTCGACATTGAAAAGGTCCAAACGGTGTCTGTGGTAAACCCTTAATCATCAACTGACTCTCAACCTATCAGACATGTCGCTCAAAACACGCAACGAGCTGTAGGTGGAAGTGAAAGCGGCAATTCCGGCCGTGGCAGAACAGATGATCAGACGTTAAGCCCGGCACAAAAGAAATGATTTGTTCAATGAAGAGTACCAGAATGTGTTGGAAAAAAAGACGTGCAAACGATTTAGGTAAGAAAACCAGGACAAAGAGAGGACATTACAAAAATTCCAGAAGAGTAGTAAATAAGGTGATTATAATTAAAATTAAAATACTATGGTGACCTATTGAGAAGGGAGCAACAACACAAGACAAGCAGACAAAGTTTTAAAAAAGCTGAATGAGGCTTTCAGCACAAGACCATGCTCTGCAGCGGTTACATCAACAACATCATCGCTAATGAAAATAAGATTAAGGTACGATGGTAATTATATTTCAAGAACCTACTAAATTCTCTCTGCTGCTCCAGGACATTGAAGCTTATAGATATTCCTGGAGAGCTTCCATTGGCCTAAACTCTGGCGGAATTTTTTCCACCATCAAAGTCCACAAGAATGATCAAGGAAAACTTCTCCACCGACTAATATGCCGAAAATAGTCTGAAAGATTCGCGAAGAAGTATAATATGTATGTCCTTTCCACAGCAAGGGAGACAAGTTCAGGTTTGGAAATAACAGCGGCTTTGCTATACTATGTACGTTGTATGAAGGGTTTTTTGGAATCAATGAAAGAAAATTCATAGTGTAATACGAAAGTATTATTGGACGCAATCATGAAGAAGTTAGAAGTGGGTGCTCTAGAATAGACTAAATATTTTCAGCAAAGCCGATTCGTGGCAAGTGCTGGTAATATAAAACCGGCGGGGACCAATTCTTTGTAGTCGGCAGAAATGCCCTGTTCAAAATAATACTTTACTTTGTCGTCACAACACAAGTGGTCTACATGGTCAAAGTCGCAATGCTAAACACAGAGCGCTAGATCAAGGTAAACAGTAAACTAACTGATAGCTTCATAATAAAGGGTTTCCCAATACGAGATGTTATTTTGAATAGCTCACTATCTCGGTAGATGTCACTTTTGAAGCTGTAATTTTTTGACATTTGACAAGTAGAAGCTAAGTCATTAATAAAAATGGACAGATACATGCTTCAGTAGCGCATTGAAATTATGAAAATTCACTATAAAAATGGTGAAAATTTGGCAGAGACGGTTCATAAAACTCGAACGTTTTTGGGTCATCGTGAAGCACCTTGTTGGACCGCAATACAGATATCGGTGGAAAACTTCAAGCTGTTGGGAGAATTTAGTGATGTGAAGAATCAAACCCGTGCACCCCACTCAAGAACAGCCGAGAATATATCTCTCGAAGAGGTGATGACGATTGGCCACCGAGATCTTGTGATTTAACACCTTGCGACTTTATCCTTTAGGCCACGTGAAAGAGAAGGTCTACGCCAACAGCCCAGCGTCAATTCAAGACCTCAAAGATGGAATTCGTGAGGCTATCGAGGACATAAGGCAGCCACGTTGCGATTTGGTTATCGAAAATTTCATAAAAAGGATATGGTCCTGTAAGCGTGGTCGTGGTGGTCATTTGTCTGATGTTATTTTTCACTATTGACGGCATATCTTCTTCTTTATAATGAAATAAACAACCGATCGTTTGTATTAAAAAATGGCATTTTTCTTTTAATATCAAAATAACACCTCTTATTGGAAAACCCTGTAATATCAGGCTTAAAATAAGGGAGTGGACTCGCCCCAATGGTCTTTAATATCGACATAACATGTCATCAGGAAGACCACAGTTGAAACCTCTGGTGCAATAATGTGCAAGTACACATAATAGTAGCATATGCTGATGATATCAATATTATAGCATGGTCAATCACAGATACCAGAGAAGCATTCCTCAGTTTAGAATCTGAAGCAAACCAAAGTTGCTGATAAGTTAATGAAACGAAAACTAAACGCATATCTCAAACCAGTGAGAACACTCCAGTCTGACAGAACCTGGCCTTAGGAGACTACAAGTATAATCTTGAAAGCGTGAATAATTTTATCCATCTTGGAGCTAACCTAAATAAAAGGGGCACCAAAAAGGTTAAAGTTAGGCGCCGAATAAACGCCGTAGATAAGGCATTTTACTCCATACTACCCTTTCCAAGGTCTAAAGTTGTAAACAGGCAAAATAAGCTTCGTATCTATAAATCACTTACCAAAACTGTACCGTTATCTGGAAGTAAATTATGTACCTTGACGAGCGAGTCAAAACTTTTTGAATTAAGTGTATCTCGGCAATTTTTAAGATTCAATTATTTCGATTAAATGACAAAAGGCCTGGAAATATATCAATGTTTGGTCTTTTGCTTGGAATGTTAACCCTATCGCTAAATAGAACTCTGTTACGCCACCAATATGTCAAGTGGAACGATTTTGCAGCCATTATATGTTGCACTATGCACGTCCTCATATTACTTTATAAATCACTCTGTCTTCAGTGACTTTCCCAGTGATCTGAAAAAAAGGCAACATTTCCCCAATTTATAAATCAGGCAAGCACAAGTTGGTACGTCAGTGCCTATCTACCTCCTCACTCCCATGGTTTGGTAAGCTTTTCAAACGAGTTGTACAAAAAAGAGTTCATAACGTTTTATTCGAAGCAGCAGCTACCGGTTAGGCGTATTCAAATTCAGCCTAACTTACTTAGTAAAATATACACAGTTTTCTTAAAGATTTGGTCCAATTTAATCTTATATGATTCGCCGAATGTTGGGTGTTCAGTGATTTTACTATACTTGTTCTCTCAGTATAGATTCAAGTTTTAAAAATAAGTCCTTAACCCATAGATATAGAGAGTACTGGATCCGCAACCGGTCGTGAGAGCCGAAGCAATTGGCAACCTGCGCTAAAGTTGTGTGAAGTTGAGGTTTGAGGCGATATGCTTTTAATTTAGCACTCTATCCACGGCGAAACACGTTCACATTTAAAAAGTTTTTAATTTTAAAGATCGCGCGTACGTAATCGGAACTTTAATTCACTGTTTTAATTAAAAATTTATGAAATTTCCATCCACTTTGACACATAATTTTCCCGCGTGGTTCGCGCTCTTTTCGATTTTCTTTTGGTTTGACGTTCGATTTTCCGTGAGAGTTGTTTGTTGTTTATACTCAAACTGAAATGAAATTTCGTTGGTGTGCGCGGGTGTCAGTGGGGGAAGCGATTCTTCTGAAGAGAGAAAAGAAAAACCTGTCTGGAAAAAAAGGGGAAGGAGAAGCAGAGAGAATCATATAGTTTCGAGAGCGTAAGTTATTTATAACTTATTTATGTGGCAAATTTGCTTCTCACATGGACGAGTACACAGATTCTCGTTGCTCGTCCATTTGTTTATATGGCTTTGCCTTAACCTTGCCTCTCACATTTAGAGACCACAAGTTTCCAACATTCTCACTTCTTACGATCCTCCTTCCTCTCTTTTCTTTTGAACACCAAATTATTTGTATACAATCATATAAGTATATATGTAGTTACATGCTCGACACCATTCCCCACTCAAATACCTATTACATGTAGCTTAGTCAGACAACAGCAAAAAAGGGATGTAATGTTAAATCCTAAAGGATATCCATAAAACGTGACTAGAATGTTTTACTTTGAGTTACATCCCACTTGAAAACATCACGTTTCAACAAGACTGAATACAATATACAAAGATATATAAACAGTCCAACACTCAGACCCAAGGATATATATATGTAGATTACATGATCAGGATGTTTGCTTAGATTATTAAATTCCAAGGATGCAAGCTGAATGAATGAAAATGTCAAAAGACTGATATGAAAAAAATTAATTTTCCTCCTCAGAAGCAGCGACCGACTTCACATTCTTTTGGTCGAAAATATTTCAATATGATAATTCGAGTTGATTTTTGGGTGATATTTCAAAATTGGAATTAATTTAATTAAACAATGATGATTTATACTATTGAGAGCTAAAGGAATTAGGATATTTAATTTTGATCGTATGCAAGCTTGGAATTTAATTATAATGTAATGAGAGTAATTGGTTAACGCTTAGATGTTAAAATTACATTTCATTTATTAATCCTTTTTATAAAAAGAAAGAAGTAATCATCTATTTTTTTATGATCCTTTATCTCCTTTTCAGGGCACAATTGAGGTATGACTACCAAGAAAGGTAAGTTTTCGTTTATGTTCTTTTCTCTAAAATTTATAAGATTGTCATCTTCGAAAAAACAACAGGCATAATCAAAATTTAATGTATTCAAACAACCGTTTCCATCCTTCTGTATTCCAAATTTTCACAAATCAAATGAAATCCCTTTCATTTTTGTCTCCACCCAATATTCATGAAACCATCAAAATATTTCATGCAATTAACAAAGTATATTTATAATATCCCTGCGTCATAATTTCAGATTTAGCATTAAGTTCCTTCAACGATTCAAAGAAAACCCTGTTTAATTTAGCATATTTCTCCCTCTCTTATGGAAGTTGTTACGAAGAAGTTTCTTGGAATTATATTTTCAACACTATCCTGTTATCAAGATAGATTGCTTAAATTGTTTAAAGTGCACACAAAAGATTGTTATGTTTCGAAGAAGAAGCAACGAGAGTTCTAGGAGAAAGTTGCGAAAAATGAGGGTGAAAGGGACATTCGGTGGAAGACGAGTAAACCAGCGAAAATATAGAGTTTTATGAGGTTGTTGACAGGGAGTATTCGCATCCTTATTTAACAGTTTTCTGAGAATTGAACTGTAGAAATATTTTTCAAGATTAAAGGATTCCTTAAAAGAGGAAAGTTTTTACTATAGCTTTGTTATTCAGTTGATTGTATTGAAAAATTAACGATGATATATATTAATAGAATCCTTATACGAGCTAATTGAATTCCATCTTATGTACAATTCATTCAGGTACTAGTAATTAGCACTTATTTAGTTATGATTATGGGAGCAAACAAAAATATCTACGATATTGGGCATTTCTTATTTAGGAACAAAGTTGTAAATCCATTAGTTGCTCGAGTTGATAGGTATGGGGACAATTAATTGGGAAACCTTTCCAGACATCTCCAATTAAGGCTTAGACACTAAGAACGCATTATAATATCACTAATAATTTACGAAATTTTCCATCAAGCTGCAAAATCTGATGGAGTTCAAACCTAGCCTGGAATCGTTTGACACATAACTTCGCGCCAGGTCTCACTTTGCTAAGGCATGAGGAGCCTTCAAGCTGGGGAAATTTCCAGACAAGCTATCCCCGTCTGCTGTGAGTCCGTTTTATCTATTAGGGCTGCCCAAACATAATGGACCGCGTGGTTCCATTTGCGAACTGATCTGAACATTAACGTGACTATACAAACCAGGGTGAAATCTCCCATTTCCCTGTAGAAGTCCCGTCACAGTTTGCCCCATTTTCTGGAAAAAAAATATGTGTCAGCCATCGTCTTCCTCTTTTCGACAAATTCACATTCAAGAGACCGTGACTATCCAACCTTCACAGCTAAGAATGAAAGCATCCATGTCCGCTCAAAAGCAGGGTCAGATTGAAGTCAGTCTCAACATGCCTCCGTTTCAGCCTCGGTCTCAGATCCGGAGTGAGCCGTGAAGGCCACCTTCCCTCCGTGCGATTTAACAAAGACTGGTGCCAATCATTGAATGAGCGCCTTCTCCCCTCACGGGCAACCGTCTCTCTCGTGTCCTCATTTCGATGCAGGTAGATAGCATGGTGGTCTCCAGCAAAGATGGTGACAGGTATCGCACTTGCAATAACTCTCGCCGCTAAATGAGAGACTATTGGATATGGAGATAAAATCTTCAATGCTTCTCTTCTCAGTAACGGTGCCAAGTGTTTCAGATACACCTTCTTGCTGAGAACGTCTCCCAATATTTCTGCCCAATACAGTAGCACTGACTCTATGGCGCTCATCAAGAGCCGTCTTCTTTATGGGTTGTGTACGCTTACCTTGGCCATAAGTCGACTCGGAGCTGATACACTCCAAGCAATTTTCTCAACCATTGCCCTGATTTGCTCAGGGAAACTTATCTTCGAGTCGATCAGTAGCCCTAGGTAAAACGCCGCTGGCTTCAATTTGATTAGTATGTCTCCAAAACTGATCGTCCTTACTCTAGGGATTCTCTTCTTTGACAGGATGACCACTTCGGTTTTCTCCAGTGCTGGACTGAGCCTGCGATCAGTCAACCTGTCTCTCACTCGGCGCATTTGCATACTTAACCTAAGTTGTGCTTGTTCCAGCGACCAGAGCCGGAGCATCATCCGTATAGCCAATCAAGCGTGACTCGTCTGTCATCTCTAGTCTCAGTAGCCCTTCGTAAGCCACGTTTCATAGATCGGGACTAAGGATAGATCCCTAGGCAATACACGATGTAACTTTAATTCTTCGTTGGCGCTGAGTCATATCATAAAGACCTTCAGGTAGTCCCTTTAAACCGCATGAGATATTCTGGAACTCAAACTTTTAGTTTAATGCTGCAGTAACCTAAAATCAATTATGCTACGTTGATATCTAACATACATTAGCTGGCAATATTTCATTGCAGAGTTTTTAAAGTGCTTCCCCGTAGATAGGAGATTCGTCAATTATTCTCAGTCCAGCTTTTGTAGGAGTTAGGCGTGTTTGTAAACTTACTGTCTTTCAATTTAAAAAAAATAATTTGGAGTTAATTTTGAAAAATAACTGATGTGTGAAAAGGAGTAGGGCTACAAATCAATGAAAATAAAACAAAGCTCATAACGCAGTTGAGGAAAAATATCTTAAATGCCCAAAATATCGAAAATGTTGGCAAGTTTGTATATTCAGGGGCCATAATAATGAAAACTGCAAATGAAAGTGACGAGATACAGTGAAGAACACAACTTGCAAATCAAATACTTAATTCAGTTTTGACCATCTTGAAGACCAGCTGTGTGCTACGCTACGGATGTTAAACATGGACCCGAACCCAAGCGTCCGCAAACATATTGCACGCCTTTGACATACGGGTCCTGAGGTGAAAATTCGGAGCGAAGCTAGACGGGGACCAATGGCGAATTCGATACGACCATGAGCGGTGGTGTCAACAATAGTAAGACTGTGGAAGCTGCAAAGAGCTGACCATGTGAATCGTTTGCATAAACAACGAATACCCAAAAAGGTATTCGTTGGGAGAACTGGAGGCCGGAGATCAGTGGGAAAATCGAAGAAATGCTGTTCTGAGTTGCTCGACGATGACGATGCTCGGATTTTGAGATTAGAGTATGCTGTCAATGGACCGAGACAGTTGGAGGCATTTGCTGCAGGAAACGACGACCCGAGCGAGGCTATAGTGCTACGAAGAAGAAGAGAAGAGAATCAACAGGCATATAAAAAGATTCGTATAGGCACACAATTACAAATAGAAGAATTTTTTAAAAACTGGAACGGAGAGAAGTGGAAATTCAAGAGAACCGTCATTCTTCCAAAAAATATCCCCTTGAATCTCTCTGCAAAAGGAACAAAATGGAAAAACCTGACGGCTTCAGCTTTGAAAAAGAAGGTCAATAATTATTGGCCCATAAAAACTGAACATAAGAATTAAAACGAATCAATACGATGACGAACAAGAATTTCAAACTTTCTCGTTCACTAAAATATATCGCAAAGTCTACGTAAAGGAAAGAATGACGGCAGAAATTGCGATTATTGACGTTAAAATCAATGATTTGTTGAGCGTACAAGAAGGAACTTATCAAGAAAACTAAAAAATAAAACTTCCGGAAAGGCGAAACAAAAATATGCGCATGTAGAAATTTTAAGTTCGGAGGCAGCTAATTGCAGCCGTAGCTACTATGCAGTTTTGCAAGACTTAATGGATGTTATATTTTGTTGCATTTTTACTTACGCTTTTTTCAGCTCATCAATCCAATAACAAAATAGATGATATCAATTATAATAAATGCAAGTAAAAGCAAACAAGGCTACTTGAATAGAAAAACAAAATTAAAGAACATAAATCACTAAGAAAGTAGTAGGAACAAAGGAGGAAATTAGGCTATGTACTTTTAAAAGCATTTGGGGACTGTAGTAGGAGACCCAGCTGGAGTTTATTCTATGGACGTGATACGAGTACGCATATTTAAAACAAATAAAAATAAATATTTGTGCATGCAAAAGTCACGATAAATATGTTGGCCGAACTGCTCTTGAGGTGAGATGTATGTAAAACCTTTCTCGGAGATTACATGAAAGATTACCTTGATATATTTTAAATAAGCAACACAGGTCTTAGAATTTTGGGTGATGGGATGTTGTATCTGTAAGCACTCTTCGTAGGAGCTGTAACGCCACCAATAATCCAAGAGGTGTATTCCTGAAATCATGGATAACAGAGAACCAAATTGAATACAGGTGCAACCTATATGGGTCGGAGTTCCCAACATACCCTAGGACAAATTCATATTTGGACCTCTGCATTGCTGACGCAAGACTTGAATTCAGCTTTAATAGTCCTCAACGGAAACTGCAGGTGCTTCCTTACGATAGTGACCATAACGCAATCGTAATGGAAATCAATCATCAAAGGGATGATTTCTTCCTCATTCCAGTTCAACATGAAAACCATCGGCTGAATTTCAAAAAAACAGACTGGGGAAAGTTCCAAAAGAAGTTTAATAGGGAGTACCAGAAGCAATGTCCCACTTCTGATGATGGCAACGCTTGCTCAATGGTTCCTAATAACAGAAATCTAACTGACGATGAAATAGATCTCTATTTGTCGAAGTTAGAGAAGCTGACGTTGGAAACGATTGAGAAAGTTGTTCCCAAGATAAAACATCGAAACAATATGGAAGGATATGAAACACCAACCATCGCAAGGTTGAAAAGATTGAAAAGCCTTCTTCTCACCCGCGTCAACAATATTTATCGACGATTTTTGGACTACAACCATCCCTCGTTGGCTTTGTTGAAATTACACCTGAAGAATGTCCGGAACTTAATCCGTTCATACTTCAGGAGTGAGGTCAGCAATCAATGGGCGGAAAAACTGAGGGGTATTAGCCCACAGGACCCAGATGGCGTTTTCGCGAAAGTGAATACCTTATTTCGAAGGAAGTCTCGAGTGAAGGTATCGAATCTTGAAGTCACTAGTGATGAGATAAATCTTCTCGATAGGGCTGGTATCGAAATTGATAGTACGACTCCGGATAGAAATGGAAACAGGATTATATGTGATGGATTGCAGAAACTTGCCCTGATTGGAACACATTTTGAATTGGTTCATCTGCCAAACCCAGAGAGAAGGAATGAAATATTTTCGGAGGTCGTTGAAGCAAAAGTTTCCGACTTCAAATCAAGCCTGAACGGCCAATCAATTCTTCATTTCGATGAAACATTAACATCTGACCTCATACCGAGCTTGAATCTTATTGATTATTTTGTCAGCTATGAAGACTTGCGTTTCATATTTCGCAGAATAAACAACAAGAAATCATGTGGTACTGACGGTATTCCAAATATAGTTCTCCGACATTTGCCTGAGGTTGCTATTAAGAATTATTGCATATTGTTCAACAACATGTTGAACAATTCATATTTCCCAAATGAGTGGAAAAAGGCTAAGGTATTTCCAATCTTGAAGAAAGGAAAAGAATCTTCATGCCCTAAAAGCTATCGCCCAATCGGGTTGCTGCCTAACATCAGCAAGGTGTTTGAAGTGATACTCAACAGAGCATTAAACGCCCACATTGAGAAATATGAGTTGATGCCGAATTGCCAATTTGGTTTTCGTGCCAGGCATTCGACCATACATGCAATAACGAAAGTAACCTCAGACGTCTGTTGGAAACTAAACAACAAAGAATGTGTTGGAGCATGTCTCATTGATATGGAGAAAGCCTTCGATACGGTGTGGTTAGACGGACTAGTTTTCAAACTTCTTCAGGACAGGTTCCCCAGACACCTTATTGCCATGATGTGTAATATGTTATACGGGAAATCATTTGTTGTAACTGATGGAAATCTGACAACAATGCGCGAATTCAAGGTCTTGAATGGTCTACAGCGGGGAACAGTTACTGCGCCCCTGCTTTTCTCAATATTCATTCGCAAGCTATTGAACAGCTTTGATTTTAATGTCTCGCCAACGCGATCATTGGTAGCGTTTGCTGATGATCTGATCATCTATACGGCAGACCGAAAAGCTACAATAGTTCAGAGCAATCTTCAAAAAATGTTTAATGATGTGCAGCTCTACACCGACAATTGGCGAATGAAAATCAATGCGCAGAAGTGCGAAACAATTTTGTTTCGGACAACGCTGCAGGGGGCCAGTCAAGACCTGAAACGTAATTGGAAGGATTTCCACATTATGGCTGGTGAGGGTAGTTCAGAACGGGTTCCACATAAATCCTGTGTTCGATACCTCGGTGTTCATCTCGATCAGTATCTGTACTATACTGAACATGTCAAAATTATGCTCAGTAAAGCACTAAAAGTAGTCATGGCCCTTCGGCGACTCTTTCATTCCAGATACATTGATCAAAAAGTCAAAGTTATTTGTTACAACACCCTGGTTAGGCCAGTTTTGACATACGGATGCCAGATCTGGTACAACCAGAGTGCTAGTACAATGGAAAGATTAAGAGTTTTCGAAAGGAAATGTCTTCGTGCATGTACTGGTTTGTACAGAAAGTCTGAGACGGATTGGAAGCACTATATATCGAATAGAAAAATTTATCAAACCGCTCAAGTGACAAGAGTCGATATCTTCATATTGAAACTTCTTCGGAAGCATATCGCAAGATCTGTAACTGTGAGTGAAAACCCTTGGATTTCACAGCCGTTCCACGCTACAGACGGGTATATTGTGACTTGCCTCACTACTGGCCTCGTTCCTCCAGAAGCATTCGTGTATTTGGACATGAATCGATATGTTTTTGATTCTGACGGCGTCCCAATCATATATCACATATACCGACGGGCCACCGATAAGAAGATAAAAAATCCTCCGAATCTGAGTTCACGAGACCAACAATTCCAATGGAGATACTCATTTGCTAGATTCGTTGAGGCTGGTCGAGCTGAGATGGAACAATCTAGGTATTGGTGGCTGAATGACAATGTCTAAATTATTCGTGTTTATTTTCTGTTTTTATGCTTTTTCTCGATACTTAGGTTTTTAGATTCATCTCATTATTGCTACATCTAGTATTGTTGTTTATTTGTATTATAAATAAGGTGTAGGTTTCAATATAAGGTAACGTTTTGTTTTTTTTTGATTGAACTTATTTAGAATTAGGGTGTAACATATTAGGTTTAGGATATAAGTTCATTGTTGTGTTAGTAGTATAATAGCCCAGTCATATTAGGTAAAAAAAGGGGTCAACCTCGGAATGAAAGATAATAAGCTGCAAATTGGTATGAACCTTTGTTTTGTCATTCTAAATGTTGTCTCAAAAGTCTAAATCGTTATCGTGTTCGCGTCTCAAGATATTCAAGGTCAAAGGTCACGAAAATCGGTTTTTCGCGAATATCTGGCTTCCTATCGGTTAAATGAGATTTGCATTTATTATAAAAGTTGTAGGCTATAAAATTCCCTACAACTTTTGTTTAAACTTTTTTTTCATACGACCAACCGTTTTGAAGGTAGAGCGCGAAGAGTGCACATCGTACAGTCATATACGGCCTAATGCAAGGTCAAGCGTGAGTTATGGTTATCAGTACGTTATAAAGTCAATTATTTACTTGGAAATTATAATTATTAAACAATGCCTATTATTTATGTACTAACTATTAATTATTTATATTTAATTAAAGTAAGTAACTTGATTATTTATATATAATTATTCATATTTAACTATTTGACAAAACAAAGGTTCATACCAATTTGCAGCTTATTATCTTTCATTCCGAGGTTGACCCCTTTTTTTACCTAATATGACTGGGCTATACAACTTTTCAAAAACTTTGGTGAAAGTTGGAGCCGAATTGCGACCTCTAACGTGGTCAACAATCTCGTTATATACATACACACATATACAGATATATCCATATATATGCATATATATATACATATGTGTATATATATAGATATTTATATATATATATATATATATATATATATATATATATATATATACATCTATATATATACACATATGTATATATATATGCATATATATGGATATATCTGTATATGTGTGTATGTATATAACGAGTTGACCACGTTAGAGGTCGCAATTCGGCTCCAACTTTCACCAAAGTTTTTGAAAAGTTGTATAGCCCAGTCATATTAGGTAAAACAAGTTGGGTAAACAGACCTACGCTCATGTCAGAAGGGTTTTGTATTCAATTTACAAAATGCAGTCACCAGATCGAATCAAATCAAGAAACATTTCAAAGACGATTTTATTGGAGAAAATATGAAATACGAAGATCATACTTTTATTAACAAAGTTGAACGAATTTCGACTTCTAAGGTTTTTGGTATTGTTATACTCATAAATATCTCCCTTGATAATTATTTCAGATGTCCATCCGCGACGGAGGAAACACATTTTTCATGTATTTCCCCGCTGTACCCCCACTGAAGTAAAAACTGACAGTTTAACAACTGTTTTGAAAAGCTCCCATGAAAACTTTTATTTCATACTCATATCGGCTACGTTAGATGATTTTTTTTCAGGGGCCACTCTCCTGTACTGTTATCATCGATTAATGGCCAATTTTTTCGAATCCTAGAATGGTTACAAAACCCTTTTGCTAGGAGCTCTCTCCCACCTCCTTGACTTGTATCACTTATGAGCATTAATTATAGGTACTCATCTTCAGTCATTCATCAAATTGAATCAAGTGTTCAAAACATGCACCTTAAACGTTGAAGTTGGGAAAAATAACTCAAAATTGTTCAATCTTCGCATTTAAAACAGCCACTATTTTGTTTTACGATTACTGATACCACTAGCTGAACCGATTCTCAAAGATATACATGACACCTATCATTCCTGAAATTTTCATGCAAATCCTAGCAAAACTGTAGTGTCTGAATCGGTAAAAAGTGCATGTTGTTCCATAGCCATATGTTGCCATAGTAATAAATGCAGCGCATATTGTTCCATAGTAATACAGGAAAATTCAAACCGCTATAACATCGCTAAATATGATTCAATCTTTATGAAACTTTCAGGATAGATCAACCTTATAAATAGGCATCTACTTACTGAATTTCATTGAATTTAAGGGTAGCGTTAAGATTTTATACAAGAAAACATAAAATCGATAAATCATACTATTACTAACAAAGTTGAGTGAATTGCGACTTCTAACGTATTTGTTGTTGTTGTACTCACCAAGGCCTACATTTCTGATTTTTTTCAGAATTTTCGGATCACAGGTGTCCAATCGCGAGGGGGGGGGACACAAATTTTTCGTGTATTTCCCCTCCCTGTGCGTCCCTCGAAGCAAATTTTGCCAAATTAAGACCTGTTTTGAAAAGTTCTCATTAAGACCTTTCATTTGATACCCATATCGGCTACCTTCAATGAAATTTTTTTTTCGGGGGGTCACTCTCCTATATGGGGAGACCCCCCTTAAATACCTTATAAAATTTTTTTGTAGTTGAACTTTGAAGAGATCACCACTTTACATCTACACACAAAATTTGATGTTTCTAGCTCAAGCAATTTCCGAGAAAAACTGCTGTGACACACGGACGGACGGACGGACGGACGGACGGACGGACGGACAGACGGACAGACGGACAGACTGGTCGCGAAACTAGTAGGGTTTTGTAAAATTATTTTACAAAACCCTAAAAAGGGGTCAACCTCGGAATGAAAGATAATAAGCTGCAAATTGGTATGAACCTTTGTTTTGTCAAATAGTTAAATATGAATAATTATATATAAATAATCAAGTTACTTACTTTAATTAAATATAAATAATTAATAGTTAGTACATAAATAATAGGCATTGTTTAATAATTATAATTTCCAAGTAAATAATTGACTTTATAACGTACTGATAACCATAACTCACGCTTGACCTTGCATTAGGCCGTATATGACTGTACGATGTGCACTCTTCGCGCTCTACCTTCAAAACGGTTGGTCGTATGAAAAAAAAGTTTAAACAAAAGTTGTAGGGAATTTTATAGCCTACAACTTTTATAATAAATGCAAATCTCATTTAACCGATAGGAAGCCAGATATTCGCGAAAAACCGATTTTTGTGACCTTTGACCTTGAATATCTTGAGACGCGAACACGATAACGATTTAGACTTTTGAGACAACATTTAGAATGACAAAACAAAGGTTCATACCAATTTGCAGCTTATTATCTTTCATTCCGAGGTGAAAGCCCTAATATGACTGGGCTATAAGTAATTTTTGAATAATGTTGGTTGGTTTTTTCTCCTTTTTCCAATTGAATCAAAAAATATCTAATAATCTTAATTAATTCAAATTTGCAAGTGTATTTTTTTCATTAAATGTGTTTAACTAATAACGTATAAATTTAGAGAGCCATTCGGGCCATTAAGTTTTTTATAGTTTTATTGTTTGGAATTTGCTTTATGTTCTTTTAAAATTTATAACGATTAGTATTAAATAAAGCGCTTTTGACTTTGACTTTTCGTAGGAGCTGTCTCGAAAACTATATTAATAATATAGAGAATAATATAGAGAACGTGGGAATTCACGCAGTTTGGACTCTACAACATCCAATAGATTGGTATAGTGAGATAACTATACTTGGCAGGCGTCTTCAAGGATTGACCAACCCAAGAGTGCAAATAGATGAAGGCTGATAAAGATGTTGAAGGACTTAAAGGGGAAACGTAAAATAAATTCAGTGACACGTCAAACTCAATAGGTTATGCACGAAATATGGATATAAAATTTCTTACCTGGATCAAATACTACTCGAAAATCCTTAAAATTGTCTACAAGTGCAAGCGACGATCCACCAATCCAGTAATCATATCAGAAGGGTAGAATTTTGTTGGATTCCACAAACAGGAGATTGCTAAGATCATGTTGAAGGTGTGACCAGTCCTCGCTGGAGTTAACGCTGTGATAAATTTTTAAATCAGCAACACAGAGAAGTCAATAGAAGACAGGCATCGGGGTAAGTCATTAGTGAAAATGTTAAATAGCAAAGTTCCTATCATTGATCCTTGAGGAACTCCGAATTCAAGACTAAATGAGGCCGATGAAAATTTATTCCATGTAAGGGTACAAGAGTGACGGGATATGGCGAATAAGATCCAAGAGAGGATTGCGGCCAAAACGCGTGAACGGTCCGAGTTTTCCAGCCAAAAGACCATGATCAACACTGTCAAAAGCTTATGCAAAGTTGGTGTATATAACATCCACCTTTTGGCTCTTGTCAATAGCTAGACAGGCAGTATTTGTAAGTTCTTTCAGATGAGTTATCGTTGGGTGACCTTTAATAAAACTATGTTGTTCGTTAGCAAACGTGATACTTATGGCATCGTATATTTTGTTATGCATGACAGCAAAGAGCTTGCGAAAACAAACGATAATGAAATCGGACTATCATTCGAGATTCCACTGGCATCTCCGGATGTATGTATCGAAATATATTAGCTTGCTTCTCTACAAGAAAGAAGCAGCAAAATTACGAAAAAGCCATGAGTGTGGAATGTTTTTTATTGTGGACAACATATTTAAACAAATTGTCACCGAATTCAAGTCCATAACCAGAAGGGTCTGTGCAATTTATATCAATACCAAAGTCCTTATTGTCTTGGAGAAGGAAATTAGGGTCCAATTTTACAGCACCCTGGTGTACACTATAGATGCATTCCCGCCAAACGATACTAAAATCATTCTGGGTAATTTCAACGAAAAAAATTGACCGATAACCGGAGCATAGAGGAACAACTGGTTAGCATAGCTCCATGCAGAGACTAGTGACAACGGATCGCGCTTGAATACGTTGGCTACTGGGAGAAGCTTTACAGTAAGCCATCCTTCCCGCACCGAGCGATCCACAAAAGAACTTTGACATTCCCAGACGGTCGCTTATTTAAGCAAATCGACACCATTCCCATACAAAAATGATCTACCACCAGCATTCTCGACACGTTCTTGCTCCATGGCGCTGTTTGCGATTCGAACCACTGTCTAGGAGCAATCAATAAGGAAGATCAAATACCCCAGCGTACAAGATACACAAGCAAAACAATAGATCAGTAACGTCCACATATATATCAATGCTGAGAGATTGGAACAAAATATCCCCGCAGGCAAGAGAAAGTAATGATGACATCAAAACCATATGGAAGACAGTAAGATATACGGTGGCAAAAGCGGATGTGGAGATCTTGAGGCAGCAATCAAAGAAAAGTAAGAATGAATGGTACGATGAAGAATGGAGCGAAACAGTTGAAAAAAATCAGGGCCAAAGAAAATCACTATAATATATCATCCTCCGACGATAAACCCTAAAAATAGTGTGTCGAAGGAAGAAACGACTGACCATCATCACCAAGATCCAACAGATAAATGAAAACATGACTTCCCACAAAATCAGATCTGCGTATGCCTCTGTTAAATAACTAAGTGACAGCTTCAATCCATAAACAATTTTCCCAAATTAGTGCAAGGGTCCATCATAGGTAAACCAGTCGAAATCAAAAACAGATGTCTGCAATATTTCCAATGGCTACTTACAACAACCCCACCAATTACTTAAGCTATGAACATTGCAGAAGCAGAACAAGAGGTCCTAGTCTCAACACTAACCAGAGACAAAATACAGGCAGTAGTACGTGACCTCAGAAAAAATAAGATTTATAGAATAGATGGTATAGGAGCAGAGCTGCTTCAAAGAGGGTCCCCATGTAAGTAATCTTCCCCAGTGACTAATATGCGGAATATATTCAGAGGAGCAGTTACCACAAAAACGAGGGCTCGGTATGGTGTGAAAATTATAGAAGCATTGTCATACTGTTTACGGCATATAAAGTGGTGTCCTAAATTGCTCGTATAAGAAGAAGATTATAGCCGCACGTTGAAAGAATTACAAGAGAGTATCAGGGAGGCTTTCAAAGTGGATGGTCTTCAAAAGACCAAATATTCTCAGTAAAGCAGCTACTCGAAAAGTGCTGGGAATATAACATCGATGCACACCAACTCTTTGTGGACTTCAAGCAAGCATACGGCAGTATCAACCGAAATGCTTTATACAAAATAATGCACGACTTTGGCGTCCCAACAAAACTAGCCCGCATGGTCAAGATCACGATGCTAAACACAGAGTCCCAGGCCAATCTAAACAGCAAACTAACAATGAAACCGGACTTGAAACAAGAATCAACTTACGCCAATGCTCTTTAATATTTACCTAGACCACATCATCAGGAATTAAACATTTTAAACCTCTGATACACTATGATAAACCATACAACTAGGATCTGGAATCTTAAGTAAACCAAATTAGCCTACGGATTAAGGAAGCTAAAATTAAATTCATGACTCAAACGAGGAAGAACACCCCAGTCCAACAAAACTTGATGGTAGGAAAAACGATAACCTTAAAAGTGTAGATAATTTTGTCTACCTTGCAGCTAACCTGAATGCCGCAAGTAAAGTTATTCACTTTTTAATTCCCATTCTGAGGTCCAGAGTGATGCATAGGCAAAATGAGCTTCATATTTACAATCACTATTTAAACGTCTGCAGTTAAATACAAGTGAAACATGGACCATGACAAGTGAATCCAAAAAGGCAGTGAGTGTATTTGAACGCGAAATTCTCCGGAAAGTCTATGACATGGTGAAACAAGGAACAGAGTGGAGATCACGATATAACGATAATTTGTATAAACTTTTTGACGAACCAGCTGTATCTACCTTGTAAGGTTACGCAAATTGTAGTGGATGGACCATGTGGAAAGAATGGAAGAAAATCGACTACCCAAAAAAATATTAAAGGGTAGAGTGCAAAAAAGACGTGTAGACGAAAGATCGAAGACTGGATGGGAAAACACGATTAAAGCTGACAGCACATCCGTATTAGAAGTGATCAACTGGCGGATGAGGTCACAGAACCTTGACGGTTGGAGGAGATTAATCGCTTTGCGACGTAGATAATGAAAATTGATAATGATTAATATTATACTAAAAATTGTAATGAAAATTTCATTGAATATTTAAAAAACGAAAATTAGGAGAAGAAACCAACTTATATGTCTACTGGCTCCTCAGTCAAAATTAGTAAAAATACCTGAAAAGTTCCAACAATCAACATCTTTGCGTGGTGAGAATTGGAAGCCAAACGTAATAAAAAAAGCTTTGAAATTAAAAAAAAAATGCGCAAAAATTCGAAGCAATTTTGTTTCGGACTACACTGCGGTTGGTGAGTCAAGACCTGAAACGTAATTGGAAAGATTTCCACATTCAAGACCCGAAACGTAATTCGAAAGATTTTCACATTATGGCTGGTGAGGGTAGTTCAGAACGGGTTCCACATAAGTCTTGTGTTGTAACTTCATTATTTATCTCAATCAGAATCTTTTCTATAACGGACATGTCAAAACTATACTAAGTAATGTGCTTAACATGCTCTTGTCATTCTGATGATTCCTAATACAGTACAAAACGTCAAATATTACAAGGCTCTGATCAGATAAGTCTTGACATATGGATGCCCGATTTGGTATAATCAAAGTGATAATATAATGAAAATGCTACGAGTTTTCAAAAAGAAATATCTTCGTGTATGTATGGGTCTATACAGAAAGCCTGAAATAGATTAAAAGCACTATTTACCGAATCGAAGAATTTATCAAATTGGCATAGTGATTAGAGTCGATAGTTTCATTTTGAAGCTCGTTTGAAATCATATCGTGAAGTCTGCAATTATGGGCGGAAATCATCCCTGGATTGCACAGCCGTTCCACCCTACCGACTGGTACATTAAAACTCGGGTTGCCCCTGGTTTCATTCTTCCAGAAACATTCATTTATTTGGACATGAATCGGTATATTTTTTTATTCTGATATTACATACAACAGCCACCAATAAGAAGGCAAAACATCCTCCAAATTTGGGCTCGCGGCAACAAAAGTTCCAGTGTAGATACTCATTTGCAAGGTATGCTGATGCAGATCGAGCTGAGACGGAATAGTCTAGGTTTTAGTTGCTAAATGGTACTTACTAAATCATTCGTGGTCGTATGTGGTTTTTTCGTTTCGTCGCACACACTATTGCTACGTTGATTGTTGGAATGAGAATAACACATAGGTTAGAAATATTGAAATACTTATTACACTGCTAGGATTAATTAAAGTTGTTGGGATTTATTAGAATAAAGCTGATACATACTAGTTGTTAGTATAAAGTAAACTTTTTCGTTGAGTTTTATAGTTATAGAAAATTTTTAATCCTGGGAGTTCAACATGAACGTACACCAAACGTTCGTTGACTTATGCGAGCATACGATAGTATTGATTATAATGTACAGTTCCAAATAATGCTTTATTTTCGTAGCCCAGCCAAATTAGTCCATTTTACTAAAATGATAATGACGTCGACAACCTCCCAAGTCCGCATCAATAACTAACTCGCCGACGCATTTTACACAAATATTGGACCAAAGCAGGGGGATGGGCTGACCACATTGCTATTCAATTTAACTCTGGAATACGTCATAAGATAGTTACCTGTTGACACACTAGGTAAGTTACTATACAAGTCGAGGCAATGGTGGACTATATGGGCAACATCAATATTTTGTCACGGTCGTTGACAACCGCCAAAGAATTCTTCCTGAAACTCGACGGCGTAGCAAAACTAGTGGGGCTACCAACCAATGAAAATAAAACAAGACTCATGATGCAGTTGAGGAAAAATACCGCGAATACACAAAATATCACACTTTGTGAATACAACATCAAAAATATAGGCAAATTTGTGTATCTAGGCACCAAAATAACGAGAACCCGTAATGAAAAAGACAAAATATGCCGAAGAACACAGCTTGAAATAAATTATTTTATTCAATTTTGACGATCCTGAAGACTAGCTGCGTACACAGAAAAAAAAATGCTTCAACATACAATTCTGTGATAAGACTTGTGCTCTGTTATGGATGGAAAAAATGGACCCTAACCCAAGCATCCGCAAATATATTGAACGCCTTTGACCGACGGGTCCTGAGGCGAATAATCGGAGCGAAGCTAGACGGGGACCAATGGCGAATTCGATACAATCGTGAGCGGTATGAAATTTTCAACGAGCCGGGGGGTCTCAACGATTAAAAAACTGCAGAAGCTGCAATGGGCTGACCACATGAATCGTGCGGATGAACAACGGATACCCAAAAAGGTATTCATTGGGAGAACTCAAGGGGAGAGACCAGTGGAATAATCAAGGAAATTCTGGTCCAGAGAGTTGGAGCTATTTATTGTAGGAAGCGAAGGTCTGAAGGGGGCTGTAGTGCTACGAAGAAGAAAAAGATAGAAGCTTCAAAAATCTAACTTAGTGAGAAGCCAGAAATAGTGGTCTCTCAAAAGTTCAAGTCTTATCGATATTTCCAAAAGTTTTTAATGAGAGCGATCCTTTGAAAAAAATTTTATCGAAATTGATTGAGTAGGATATCGAGTAAAAATTTTAGGTTAGAACTTGTTGAACATGAATTCAATGAGTTCATTAATCGATCAGGGGACTCAGCAGAAAACAGGCTTTAAATTTTTGACATGTGTTTAAAAAGATTGATTTCGCTCACTACTAAAGATATCAAGGACCTTTTACTTATATAAAGATGTTTTGGTATTTTATAGAGAAATTTATATCTAGTTTGCCTATTGACGCTTTTCGTAGCTGAAGACATCTTGTTGATGCTGTTAGTGTAGCTCGTGAGCATATTGATCATTCAGGTAGCGTGAAAGCTTTCAACAAATTTATTCGCATGAAATTTGTCAAAGATACTGGCTACGTTGTATGAAAATGAACAAATGAATAGTAATCTTTTACGCGCATCTACACAATATTCACTAAATTATTGATTTTATTTTTTCATCATAACACCTTTACTCCTTACAAACGTCAAAGACAATATCTGTCTGGAAATGACCTGGTCTTCCATCAAGTGCTCAAATATCCCAAGAAAAGGAATCAGAAAATCTTTTTCTTTTATTTATTTCTTCTCAACACATTCCTCTTAAGCGCTAGGATAAAACTTTCCCCATCGTAAATACTTAACTATTCTCTTCCACCCAAACGTGTGTTTGTCTGAATAAACGACAACCTTCCAGAAATTCTTGGCTCCTACGTGAAATCTGTTTATGCGTTAAAATGAACCATAATACGATTAAGCTCCTCATTTTAACCAATAAACTCCTACGCACATATTGAACAATTGAAGGATGTTTTATTTGATACATAAATAGATTAATCAAATACTCGTATGTGACCAAGCCAATCAAGCATTCACTTGATGAATAAAAGAATATTGAAGGGTTTTCAAGTATTGTTAAGATCATTTCATTTGAAAAAGGATACAAATGGTAAGGAATCTGGTTGATAGCAAGAAGTTTAAATTAGAATGATATTGTGCAAATAGTGTTCGTGGAATTTTTGAAAATAAAAGGTAAAAAGGATGTGCTCTTGGGGTGCACATGTATCCAATTTATGTAATCGATGAATTGAAATAAAATGGAGCTTAACTTAGGAGTATCGATTTAATTAATTTAACAAGTTGAAAGACACGACTCAAAGTACGTTTAAAGTGCACACCGTTAAGTTAGTGTTATAGGTTTGGTTGAGACGGAATCCCAACCAGCGCTAGTCTAGCTCTGAGCACCTGTACCGATAAACGCTGGTACAAACCCTCGTATGGTCTTTTTGCTCTGCAAAAATAACCACGGGACTAAACAGCGACTACATCTGTTTGAGTCAGGACTCATTTTTCCTACCTATTGATTTTTTCTTGTTTTGATTTGCTTAAAATATTTTTCTTTGATTCAGTTAAAAATCCCAATTATAACATGCTCTTGGAGTGGATAGTTGTACAAAAGGTGGACACAGCCGAAGCCTCACCAGTGACATGCGGAGTTCTGTCAGAAAACATCCAGTTTAGCGAGACTACCGGCGATTTTGAGAAATCGAAGAAGAGCAGGATCCAAAATGCAAGTTTACGCTGACTGAAAGGGCATGTGAAAATCACTTTAGTCAGACAATACGAAGACAGTCCGATGGTTGTTTCCCTGTAAGACTTCCCTTTTACGATGACGTCAAAGGGCTGGGTGACTTAAAAGCAGACTTCTCGCCATAGAAGGCTACCTGAAGTAAAACGCTGACTTGAGGCTTTACTGCGAGGGATTATTGGAGAAGCAATACCACCAAATTATTAGTGGTGTTCGATGCATCTAGCAAGACGATTACGACATCCTTCATACGTGACCCACCATCCAGGACAACCTGTTTGCGATCCTCCTACGTTTCTGAATGTCCCGCTTTGCTTTCGCTGCCAACGTTAAAAGTATGTTTCTGTTGATAAAGCTTCAGCCCGAAGATTGCCGGTACCATGGTCTGATCTGAAGGAATAATGCAACACAACCATTGTGCTATTATCAGTTAAAAACCGTAACCTGCGGCGCAATGTGTGCCCCATACTTAACGACCGAATTTCTGCAGGCTCTGGTACAAGAAACCCAGCACAGAAGTCCCCTGGGCAGCAGCACGTTCCAGAAGGATTTTTATATCGACGATATCATGACTGAAGCAGACTGTTTGGCTGAGGCAATTTGGAAACAAACGGAGCTAAGTACAATCCTTTCAACTGCAAGCATGCATTTGCCCAAATTGTGCGCCAACCATCCTAGACTGTGGCAGAAGATTAAACTGGAGAACCAGCAGGTCCAGCAAGATTTCAGTAATTTCTCAGAATACTTCATCAAAAAATTTGGAGTAATCTGTTGTGCAAAGGCCAACGAGTCCCAGATTCACATCAACCTATAACCAACCGATGCAAAGTTCTTCATGCGGAAGATCGCGTCCATTATTGGCAGGAGGTTTTACCCATTGGGCGTCCTGGCTCCGGTCATCGTAACTGTCAAGCTATTCCTACAAGATTTATGGCGTTTAAAGTGAGACTGGGATGCACCTTCCCCAGCGGGGATCCATACTCAGTGGCAGTCTGTCCTCACTGTAGATGAGAAACCCATGCAGGTACAGTTGCACAGTTGCGATATACGTCCGATCAACACTGAGGAACAGTAAAATCGTTGTCAAGCGGTTGTGCTCCAAATCACAAGTGGTCCCGATGAACACGATAACTGTTCCATGCCTGGAACTCTGTGCCATGAAGTTAGGAGTGGAGCTTTTCAAAAGAATCAAAAGTGTGTCAACCTGCTGTAGGTTATCCAGGTCTTCTGGACTGATGCAAAAACCATTCTGGCTTGGATCAACTCTACGGCATTTTCGTACAGCACATTTGTTTCTGATCGGGTTTCGACCATTCAAACTTTTTCGAGGCCGAGGCAATGGTGACGCGTTGCTTCAGAAGATAATCCAACCGGCATTCTCTCACGGAGTATGGCACCGGCAGCTGTAACATGTGGTTGCATGGACTATCTTTCGTGGGCAAAAGGGACTTAGGCTGGCCTCCCTCATACCACCATGAGAGGGCCTATGACGTGGAGAAAAGGCAAATCAAAATAGCGATGGTGGCGACAAAGGCTGCCAATGTCAGTTTCATTCATGAAGTTTAACGTGGGAACACCGTCAAGAGGTTGCAACGCATAGTCACTCACATGATACGTTCTATCAATCGTCTCAAACCAGCTTGCCAGCCTCCTCAACTACGGAACCAACCACTCACAAACTATCCAGTGCACTGGAAATCGTTATGATGTACGTCCAGCAAAAAGATTCTCGAGACCAAATACAATACATTAGATTGGAGAAGCAAGTCAACAGGCACAGTCCTATAGTAAAATTGGCTCCATTCCTTGATCCTAAAGGAACTTTCCACATTCGAAGCTCTCGTTCAACGCCAATCATCCGTTGCTCATGCAAAAATATAGGGCGAAGCTCTCAGTAAGGAGTTATACTGAAAACGCTTGTCACAGGTACAGAGAAGAGGAGCACTGAGGATTACATCTTCGTATCCGCTAGCCTCTAATTTGGCAGTGGGAGCTATTGCATGCGTAGTGCCTGTTGCCCTCCTTGCTAGAGAGCGCCACGATATTTACCTACGCCAAATTGAGGACCCAAGAGAGATGGTTGTCCGCGAAGAGAGGCAGCGCTCGCTCAACGATTGGAAGCAGTCTTGGGTGGATCGCACGAAGGGAAGGTGAGTTGCGCGCCTCGTCCCGGATGTGAGACCATGGCTCAATCGAAGGCATGGTGAGACTGACTTCCATCTGACCCAGCTTTTGAGCGAACATTGGTATTTTCAGTCTTATCTGTACGAGATTGATAAGTCATGGTCCCTCGATTGTTGGGTTTGCCCAGGAGAGGAAAACAATGTCTGCCATACATTTTTTGCGTGCACAAACTGGTACAGGCTGCAAAAAGACCTCCATAGGGAGACGCGAGAGCTCACCCCGGATAATATAGTCGTGGTGATGCTCGAATCGGTTGACAAATGGAACCAGGTGGCACATTATGCTCGGGCAGTCCTAAAATAAATAAGGCACTCACAGCAACCAGGGGCGTTAGGGCTGGGGGATCGCTTGTCTGGCAATCCCACTAGAAGAGGGATCCCTCAGCTTGAAGGTGCCTCACGGTGTACAAAAATGAGGACTGGCCCGAAGTCATGTAACGGAACAGTTCCAGGCGGGGTTTCCGGGTTGACAGGGAAAGTGTTTAGTGGGTAGCCCAGTCGCCTTCTTGTGAGCATGGGAGTCCTACACACTGTACGTAAATGACATTCACCTCCCAACCACAAAAAAAAGGCATTTGAAACGTTGAGGAGGAGCTGCTCTTCTTCGTATCCTACAGGCAACCTACCCTAGTCTTACTTTGCCCTTATTCAGAAATCGTTCAGCGTTCTTTTTGGCCAAGTAAGCGTTATCATCTTTTGTTTTCTGGTGTTAGCCTCACTTTGGTCCTGCCCACAGCAGGGAACTCACTTTTGATAGCCTCTTATATCTCGGCCAGATCCTTGACGCAGTCAATGTCTCTTATTATGATCGTTGCTATTGGCTTGAGTGAGGCTATAGTTGCGCTTTTGCCGAGAGCTTTCTTTACTGTGTCGCAGAAGGCTTCTTTGTTTTCGGCCTCTGCTCCGAATCCGACCAGCATGAGGCCCGACCGCGCTGGCCATACTTCCTTAAAAGCAGTGTTGGTCTTTGGGCCTTATATTTCCCCGCCTATCACACATTACCTCCACGTAGGATCAGCTCTCTTGGGGTTTAACGAGTGGTACCTGCTACCGGAGTCTTCCTTCTCTTCCTTCCTACTCTCTTTTTTTCGCATAAGGGCTTTTTTCTTGTTGGGCGTCCGTGCGAACATTATTTTCTGGAAATTTTTAAACAAGTTTTTTTGTGCCTTTATTCGCTCCTTTTCTCAGCACTATTTTCAACCTCTGATCTGGCATTACGCGCCCATCAAGTACCTCTTTTTCCCATCTTTCATCCCGATCTCATTTAATTGGGCCAGACGCCAGTATTTTATTGATGTTTGATGGTGGAGCCATGTGCGCGTGCCCTTTAGACCTGGCCCTCAGCGCTTCTTTAGCCTTTTGCTCTTCTTTGGCCTTCTGGCCCTCTTCGCCTTTAAATGAGCTCCTCTAATAGTGCCCTATGTGGTCTAGGAGCTCCTCTAGTTCAAGGAGCCCAATCTTAACTCCTTTGTTGGTTCTTGGCGAGTCGCATGCAGATTTTATTCTTTTCAGAATATCTCCCGCTTTTCGGATAAGTATTTCTTCTTCATGTCGCCGGGCGGCAATTTTACTCTGCGACCACCATCCTTGGAAGAGGTTATCGGCTTCCGTTTCCGAGTACAGTAGTTTTGCCAGTGGCGATGAAATCACACAACGGCACTTTATTTGTTTGGTCACGCCTTTCTTTTCCTGCCGTGATACCTTTCTGGACTTACTATTTTGGGAATTCGCTTCGGTAGCGATCGCAGTAGTAACCATCGATCTCTCGATGTTCTTTATATTTTCCTCCCCCGCTCGAAGATCTGGTGCATTCTACAGAATTTCCCACTTTTTATTTTTAGGACACTCTGGCATTCACATAATTTTTTTGCTGCACGGAAACGCCGCAGGAATCTCAGTCTGGATAATACTGTCTGTTAATCCCCGTTTTCATCCGTCGTCCTTGTCATTATATTCGTCGTCGTTTCTGTCATTGTTAGTACCGCTCCCAATGTGCTGTAAACATCCTAGCTGCAGCCACTGGTTGCGTCGTCATGGTTGTTATTTTTGCCTTCTTTTTGTGGTTTTTTTTTATCTTTTTTCGGCTTTCAAGTTACTCCAGTCTCATTGGATCCCCCTCGGAGCCGCTATCTCCGTTCGTGTGTGTAGTCGCCTTTTTGGTCCCATGGTTATCTTTGCGGAGCAGTGAGGCCATGCGAAGGTTGGCACAAGCCCTTATGGGGACAGGTGCTCAGAGCTAGACCAGCTCTAATTGGGAGTCCGTCTCAACCGGACCTACACCACCAACCCAATGGTGCCAATTTCGAATGTACCCCGAGGCCTGCCAAAGTTTTACCGAGTAGGATAATTGAAATGGAACCGTTCACACAAGAGTGTCACCTCGGCTCTACCGTACAAAACAACTTGGTCTGAACCATTGTATCCACCAGCCCAAAGCATCAATTCCAGTTCGTTGTCCGAAGCGTAGTCCAGATTTAGTCAGGGTAGTTACCTGTCATCTCTGGAGGGAATCTCACGGCGTCCCCAGTACTGGTGGGTCCACGGGGGCGGCACCTCCCAAAGAATGCTAGCCTCCAAGAGTTCTCCTGTCGACCGGCATGTCCCCTGCGGGAATTACCTCGGGTATGTGAGGGCGGAACTCCTTAAAGAATGCAAGAGTATTCATGTCGGCCAGCATTCCCGACATACCTTTTTATCGTCTGTGCAGCATTGCATAATCCAAAAACCATCCTTGGGAGCTCAAAAAGGCTAAAACGAGTACAAATAGCAGTCTTCTCGATATCCGATGCTTCGAATGATATTGATGATAGGCCTTTACCAAACCCAATGACGAAAAATTTCGCAATCCAACAAGTTATTTGTGAAATGATGAATACGTGGTGTTAAAAAGTTATTCACGACAGTTTGACCGTCTGTAGTCACCAAATAGTCTCCATTCGTCATTTTTCTTCGTAACTTCATGTTAAGAGGAAGACCATTAGCTTTTTAGGGGCTACATATGCCAACAGGAAATATTTTTTCCAAGTCTTCTTTTGCCTCCAGATATCTTTATCTTCTGAGTTCTCTGACTTTGGAAGAAATCGAAAGTAATGTTTTTATGTCCAACTTTGTGTTTGGTCAGTTAAAGACTTAATTTTAATTTTACAAAACCCTAAAAAAAGAAACCAAGTAAAGTTTGATATATTTAATATTTTGTTGTTATTATCCAGTTCTTTCCTTGAACCGAATCACGTTCAAAGCCAAATTTGGGGCATTAATAATTCAACAAATTATCTACAAGTCCAATAAACTTTTATCACCTTTCGGGTGAGCAAACAATTTGGGAAACTCAAATAAATCATCACAATCAACACTAATTAATCGTTTTTGCTCATAACACAATTATTTGTGCTCGCTTCGCTCCACTGACCTGAGCACAACCTCAATAAATTAAATTCAAAACGAATTTCTCCCACGTTCCATCTTCCAAACTCCATCGGTCGTGACTTTGTGTTCAAAAGAAAATTTACTCCTTTCCAAGGATTAATTTCATGGCAATTAAAATCGATTTACAACCGCCATTTGATTTCTCTTAAGCAAATCTCTTGATATTATTGTATCTTTCTTGGAAATTTACACCATGTCGAGTCCTTTCCTTCATTCCCTTTTTCTTCTTTATTCTAGTTTTAGATTTCTGTAAAATACTAAAATTTAGCAAAGGAAACCAGTCCTTCTTGAACGGGTAACCACGATTTGCCTAGTCGTATATCTGTTTGCGTCCGGCTTTAATTTATTTCTGTAGTAAGCATGCAACATCCCAGCAGGACGATAAATCAATAAAAAGTGTTATTCGCTTTTTGAACTAGTACGTGTAATATCATATTCATTTCCCTTTGTACACTGTAATATCCTTAAGATGAATGCGTACAATGTAATGGTAGAGCTTATAAAATTTACTGGCGGATCTAAGGATATTTCGAAATAACCATTTGATTCCTATGGTGCTTGGATTTAAGAGGGACGGAAAGGAAAGGATTTGTATTGAATTTTATATAATATCAAATTGTATAGCATATGCTGAGTGGTATTATGTGGAGTCCTTGTAGATGTTTGCATTTCAGACGGAATAATCCTTTACGAAAGATTGCACTTAAACTACTAAACTCTTCAGAAACATGTGTATTGGGTATTAAAGCATTGAATGGAAGATGCTTACAGATAAGCATCATTTCATGGTGATATTACAGGAAGGATGTCAACATGTATGGTAATACATTATCCTTTCGAAAAGGAAAACTTTTCAATTGCTATTGATTTGCACGAGCGTGTTTTTTATCAGTTTCCTTTTGCGTATTCTTTACAATAGAATCAATCTATTTATCGGACAAGGATCGTATAAGTCTGTTCAAATGTTTGGTATTGAGTAGATAAGACTATTTTTAAACAAACTCAGAAGAAGAATTCACCGATTATATGCTTATAAAGAACTCTTAATAAGAAAAAATGAAAAGGATAAGAACAATGACGGGGATTTGTTTATTTATTTAAAATTCCATTTAAGAGATTAAGCACAATCGAATTACAATATGAAACAAAACAAGCAGAAACGAAAATTTATGAAAACTAGAATTCAGCGAAAATGTCAAAATAAAAAGACATTCAATAATATTAACAATATTAAGTTCTTCGTTGAGAAAAATGCATGTGAAATTAAATTAAAGCACAAACAAGTCAAATATTTAATCCAATTGAGTTGTAAGGATCAGGCTTCTTAATCTCAATTTAAAAACAAGGTATGAGTCCGCCGTAGACGGTCCCGTTTGAGAGAGGAAGAGGGAACCCTTGCTCTCCCAACCCATAGCTTCCACGATTCCTCATCCTAAACCCCCCAACTAAATGGTACTAAATGCTCTCGGCGTCGCACATTGGGTTTACTGGTGTCCCCAATAATGGGACATTAAATGGCGAGAAACGCTAAAAACTGAAACTACGTCTACAGCTCTGCTTTTAAATCCTACCTACACCTCCTTTGTGGGGACGTAAGAGGGTGGAGGCGAGTCTTCTGCGCCTGATAATGGAATCGAAGTTATAACCATGCCGCCGGAATCAGCGGCGGGCTAACTCCTTACCCCTGGAAAATCCGAAAATGTTTTGAAACTTGCAGACGGGCCTCTGAATGGATTGGACTCACGGTAACGACCTCAGCATCGGAAAAAGGACTATGGCATTGGATCCTGAAATGTCAGATCACGCAACTACCCTGGCGCTGTGAAGGGCCTTTAACAGCAGGCCAGTCAATATAAATTAAAAATTCTGGCAATCCAAGAAACAAACTGAACTGAACATTCAAGACATAAGATCAAACACAATATTCAAAAGTGGGAAGCCTGCTGAAAAGCGAGAATTCTAAGTTTCCTTCATTGTAGATAAGGAGTTTAAATCACACATTATTGATTTCAAGGCAATGAACGAACGGTTGTGTTCGATCCGTGTAGAAGCGAAATTCTTCAAAATTTGGTTGATAAATGTTCACGCCCCGACCGAAGAATAGGACGACGAAACTAAGGAAACGTTCTACACTCACCCAGAAAGACTAGTCCGGGTGATTTCAATGCTAAGGCTGGCAATGAGCTATCTCGTCGGGGAACCACTGGAGGATATAGTCTCCTCGATGAAACAAATGACAACGGCTAGCGCCTGATTGACTTTGCTTGTAGCAGAAATCCAGTCATACGTTCGACTTGCTTCACATATCCACTCATTCATAAAATGACTAAATATCACCGGATGGCAATACACAAAAACAAGATCGATTATGTTTTGATCTAGCAACGTTGGGCCGCGCGCCTTCTTGACGTGCGTACATACCGAGGAGCTAATTGTAACTCAGATCATTACTCGATCAAATTAAACAGTCATTGTCGTATGTCAAAGGCGTATTCCGTGAAGACCAATCCGCTAAAAAATTTGACATCGAAAGGCTCCAAACGGGCATCGTGGCCAAAATTTTCACGGAAACCCTCGACAACCAGCTGGCTCCCATCTTATCAGACGCATCGTTAAAGACAAGCATCGAGCTCTGGATAGTAGTGAAAGCGGTCATTAAGACCGTGGTAGAACAGACGATCGGACATCAAGCCCAGTGCAAGAGAAATAATTGGTTCGGTGATGAGTACCAGAATGCGCTAGACAAAAAGAATCAGGCGTACAAAGAATTCGTACGTAGGAAAATTAGGACGAAGAGAGAGCTCTATGAAAATCTCAGAAGAGTAGCGAATAAGATAATTTGAATTAAAAAAAGAAAGTAAGATGGCGACCAATTGAGAAGTAGAGATGTAAGTTTAGCGATCAACAACACAAGACAAGCACTCAAAGTAGTAAAAAGCCTGAAACGTGGTTATCAGCCCAAGACCACGCTCTGTTGTGATGACATCCGCAATATCATCGCTGATGAAATCAACATTAAGGAAAGATGGGCATCATATTTCAAGAACCTCCTTAATCCTTCACACTGCTCCAAAACATTGGGGTCCATCCATGCTTGTGGAGAGCTTCCATTGGCCCCACCATCTCTGGATGAAGTTTGTTCCATTTTCGAAGTCCAAAAGAATAATAAAGCGCTGGGCATCGATAGGATCCCTGTGGCAGTATGGTGGCAGCAGTGTAAATAAAGCTTTTAACAAAGTCATCCAGCAAATTTGGCAACAAGGACATATGGCGAAAGAGTGGAGCCAATCAATTATATTCCCAATCCACAAAAAAGGTGCCAAGCTCCAGTGCGAAAATTATGGAAGCATATCACTACTTTGTATGGCGTACAAAATATTTTCAAAAATTCTAGAAAATAAAATCGAACCATGCGCCAACATTGAGGAGTATCAAGGTGATTTTAGAGCTGGTAGATCGATAATAGACCAATTGTTTATAGTCACGCAGGTACTTGAAAAATGCTGGGAGTTTAACAAGAGGTACACAAAATTTTCGTTGGCTTTATGCAAGAATACGACAGTATTGATCGTAACGTACTGTGACAAATAATCCTTTGCTCTGGCATCCCAGCCAAATTAGTTCGTCTTACCAAAATGACAATGACGTCGACGATCTCTCAAGTCCGCATCAAAAACCAACTCACCGATGCCTTTGACTTAAATATAGGTCATGGGCTGACCCCATTGCAATTTGATTTGGCCCTGGAGTATGTCGTCAGGAAGCTACTTGTCGATACACGAGGTACATATCTTACAAGGCGAACCAAGTAGTAGCCTATGCAGACGACATCAACATTTTGTCAGGGTCATTAACAACTGCCAAAGAATTCTTCCTGAAATTTGACAGCAAAGTGAAACCAGTAGGGCTACAAATAAATGAAAATAAAACAAAGCTCATGACGCAGTCGAGGGCAAATATCTCACATACACGAAATATTAAACTTCACGAATACAGTATCAAAAATTTATCGAGGCGCTAAAATAACGTGAACCAGTAATAAAAGAGACGAAATGCGCCGAAGAATAAAGCTCGCAAATAAAATATTTTATTCAGTTTTGACAATCTTGAAGACCGGCTGGATACACAGGAAAACAAAGTTCCAAGTATACACATCTGTGATAGGACCTGTGTTATGCTTTTGGCGTGAGACATGGACCCTAATCCAAGAATCCGTATATATATTGAACGCCTTTGATTGACAGGTCCTAAGGCGAATAATCGAAGCGAATCCGATACAACAAAGAGCTGTATCAAAATTTTAACAAACTGGAGGTCTTAACGATTGTAACACTGCGGGAGCTGCAATGGGCTGGATACACGGATCGTATGGATGAACAACGGATACCCAAAAAGGTGTTCGCTGGGAGAACTGAGAGCTGAAGACCAGAGGGGAAACCGAGGAAACGCTGGCCTGACTCGGTTGACGAAGACAGTTCATTGCTGCTCGCATTTCGAAATTAGAGGGCGTGGTCAATGGACCGAGACAGGTGGAGGCGCTATTCGCAGGAATCGAACCCTGAAAGGAGCTGTAGTGCTACAAAGAAGAAAAATTGGAGAAATTTCCAATGGCTATAACTTCCGTGTATATCATTCAATTTTCATCAAACTGATAACAAAGTATGAGGATGTTTCGTAAGACCACTTAAATATTGAATTTGGTTAAATTTAAGGATACCTATATGATTTAATTTGGGAAAATGTGAAATTCGAAGATCATACTACTATTTAAAAATTTGAGCGACTTTTGACTTCTAAGGTATGTTTTGGTGTTGTACTCATAAACATCCACCTCCTTAATTTTTGTAGATTTTTCAGATCGTTTGTTTTCAATTGCGGGGGGACATAAATTTTTCGTGTATTTCCCCTCCCTGCGCCCCCTCGAACCAAAAAATTTCAATTAAGACCTGTATTGAAAAGCATTAATCAAGACCTTTCATTTGATACCTGTATCGGCTACCTTTGATGAAATTTTTTTTTTCGGGCCCCACTCCCCTATATGAGGAGGTCCCCTAAACTACCTCATAAAATTGTTTTTTGGTTAAACTTTGAAGAGAGCACCACTGCATGCAAAATTTGGTGTTTTAAGCTCAAGTAGTTTGCAAGAAAAATTGCTGTGCCACACGGACGAACAGAGAGACACACAGCTCACGATTTTGGTAGGCGTTCGGAAATTATTTTACAAAACCCTTAAAGGTAACAATAAAAATAATTGTCAACTCTTTCGCTCACCGTGAATTATAGCGATTATAATAGTAAAAAAGTGTTGTTGTTCGAAAGCTTCTAGCACGACTGCACTGTGAATTTTGACGCTGTCCCAACGTTTATTTGTACAATGGGAATCTCAGGCCTCTACATTGTTGTTGCTACTCGCAAAACGAAAACCGAAAGTTGGTTCAAAATTGACTACGCTTATTCTGTATGCATCCCGTTGGTCAGGTATAGCAATTTTGACGCATAGTCAAGGAAGTGTTCGCGAGTGTTATTCGAGTTGAAATTTCAAATTCGATTTAGATGTGGTGACCTGTGGCATTTAGAACTGTAAAAATTCTCGTTTATGATTATAATAATTGAGATTTAGTGCGTTCATGTTTTTACTTACGTAAATGTGTTTCTGGGTCATCGCAACTTGGTGTTGGGAGTGTTTCAAAGGATTTTAAATGCAGTATGTGGAGACCACCTAGACAACTTTTTTCACCAAAACAACTAAAAAGACTATTAATACGAGTAGAAATTAGTTTGGGCATACTTAAATGGACATAAGGGCCTGATGCGGAAACAGTGCGGCTTGCCTAAGTTAGGCATGCCTCATGTGGGCTTAATGGGGGTCCAATTAAGCATGTCTTAGCTTGCTCAGATTAGGACTTGTTTAGAGAAAACGCATTAGGCCTTAATGCCAAACGTAATTCATTATCCAATCAATTCCTAAAAACGACGTCTTTAGGCACTGATGGAGTTTTCCTAAACGATTCCTAAACAGAAATATCTTTAGTCAATTATTTTGTTTATTCAAAAAAAAAAAAAATCTTTGTTGTGAATAATTTGAAGAACACTAAAATTTCTTAGTAAGAACTAAGAATTTTAAAAACATCCGCCAAAAACGATAGTTTCGCGAACATCCATCAAAAACGATAGTTTTACGAACATTCGTCAGAAACGATAGTTTGACGAACGCTCGTCAAAAATTATAGTTTTGCGAATATTCGTCAATAACGAAAGTTTTGCGAAAGTGTTACGATAGTTTTAACATCGGTTGACGATAGTCGAAGGATAGTTTTGCGATAGTTTTACAATAATTTGACGGTAGTATCACGATAGTTGTACGATATTTTTATGATAGTCTTAAGATAGTTTCACGATAGGTTTACGAACATTCGTCAAAAACGATAGTTTTACGAATAATTGTCAAAAATTATAGTTCTACGCACATTCGTCAAAAACAATGGTTTTACAAGCATTTGTCAAAAAAATAGTTTTACAAATATTCATCAAAAACGATAGTTCTATGAACAATCGTCAAAAACGAAAGTTTTACGAGTATTTGTCAAGAACGAAAGTTGTACGAACATTTGTCGAAAGCGATAGTTTCATGAACATTCATTAAAAACGATAGTTTGACGAAAATTCGTCAAAAACGATAGTTTTACGAATATTCGTCAGAAACGATAGTTTGACGCACATTCTTCAAAAACGATAATTTAATGAACATTCGTCAAAAACGATAGCTTTGCAAATGTTTTACGATAGTTGTAAGATAGGTTTGACCGTAGTCAAACGATACTTTTGCAATAGTTTACGATACTTGTGCGATATTTTTACTATACTCTTAAGATAGTTTTACGATTGTTTGACGATAATTTTTTTTTATGAATGTACGATACTTTTAAATATATCATTTTACGTTTTTTTACATCAACTTTACGTAAATCTATACGATATTTTTTTGCTCTACAGTGAACTTTTATTGCATCGTGCAGGTATTGATCATTTTCAATAGCTCCGATAGCTTGAAATTACTTATGAAAATTCTTTGTGTATAGCTACATAATTGAGCTGCTTTTGAAAGATTTTTTCTGAAAATTATTAGAGAAAAAAAATGTTAGAAGAAGGAAAAATGTTATTAAGACTGATGGTCAGAAGAGAATTAGTACGCACGTCGAAACCACCTTCTTCTAACATTCTTCTTTTAAAAATTTTCCAGTAAAATTATCAAAAAGCAACTCAATTAGGTAGCTATACACAAAGAATTTTCATAAGTAATGATGTACAATCGTTTTATGATAGTTTTAAGATAGTCTACTCGTGCAATAGTGTTACAATCGTTTTGTGAAAGTTTTACGATAACTCTAATTGTGTTACGACAGTTTTGTGAGAGTTTTATGATGTTTTCACGGTTTGCCAAAAGAAATTCGTTTCCTGGGCAATATTTTTCTTCACTATACAAATAAAGTTACGATTTGGACGGTGATAGGGTTCGCCTAGCTAGTTCCTAATCTAAGCAGTGATGGAGGATGCCTAAACATTTCCTAATTTGGGCGTTGATGAGGCTTGCCTAAACTGTTCCTATAGACAGGAAGTCAGTAAATACTCCTTCTTTTTTGGCTTGAACACCACAGCTCCGTCCAGGCCTTTGCTTAGAGATAGTTAGAGTATTTCATTATCTTGATCAAATGTACAGGCACTTAAGAACGTGATATGGTCAGTACCACGCTTTAGCTATGTGTTTATTCACTCATCTGCGACGCGTTCTAATTTTAAACCAGTAAGTATGGTGACTAAACTAAATTATAGTCGGTCCAATAAATTACTCCAAACAAATCTCATTGTCACCAACGGGACTTGCACCAGGGAGCTTCTGCTTACGCAGCAAGTTCTCCAACCACTACACTACGCGGAACTTACTTTAGAAGTTGAGATTCACACAAATTTTTTGTATGATTTGTCAATTTTACACTTTTCTCAGTTGCACCATGTATAAGAGCTTAGGCTTTCGGCGGGGAGTCCAAGTGTTGAGTCCTCACGTCTTTTTATATTTTGCCCGTGAATTATTGTCTAATTAATGCCTTAAAAATGTGATGGATAAATTCTTCTTTAACTATTAATTTGCGTAACCATTTAAAAATTAATAAAAGATAGAGCATACATCATGAGCATAATAAATGTCCACACGGGAACTTGAACCCTAGAATCTCAATGGTGATGGCCTAAGCTCTTAACCACTTCGTCGCCGATGCTGTTGAAATAATATATATTATATTCATGTAAATATGATTTTTAAGAATAATAATAATCCATCGCACAAAAGTCCAAATCCGAAACTAGGCGTGGAGATCTATAGCTAAGGTACCTCATTCCATGACCGCAACGGAATTCAAAGTGATATGGTCAATATCACGCTCAACCATGTGATTTTTACCTAATTTTTCAATTATTATCCATCATAGCTGAGTGGGCTGAGATTCCAACAGCAACATCAGAAGCTTGAACTCGATTGCGCCACTAAGGTTTGAACTTGGGAGCTGCTGTGCAAGTAGAGTGTGCTCCAACCCACTGCTCCACATGGACTGCAAATATGATAATTAGGGTCTTTGAAAGAAATTCTTGAACTGCACCGAATGGCTTGAAGGATGTGATCTTGATGGGGGGAATTTCCCTCCCTCCAAGTTTTGTTGAAATCGATGACCCATATTTTGTGACTTTCCTTCTTTATAATAAGTTTTATTTTGCAATCGTTACTGTATTCATAAAAGGATATACTGTTTTTTCATAAGCATTTACAACTTTGACCCTTTAGACTTTCTTTAATATTCTCTAAAACCTCGCATTGACGTTGCCATACTTATTTTCTCATTAAACCTCAAATAGAATCTAAGACAAAAGAATTTAAAAATACACAAATAATTCAGAAAATATTCACCTCATTGTCGTTTCGACACATTGTCCTTTATTGCTTTTCAACTCTCTTTCCAGCGTTTTTATTTTCAGCATAGACTTTCCTTCATTCAGAATAATTTCTCTGTTCATCTCTGTTAGAAAAACATTAAACATTTCTTTCTTAGCATTTCTCGGTTCTAGTTCTTTCTATAATACGAGTACTATTGATGGCATGGTTCCAATGTCCTTTCAACATTACAGTCGCCTATATTTAATTACTGCTGGCTGGAGCCCTGCTGGATACCTTGTGTTCTGACAATAAATTTTACACTATCGTAAGTTTTTATTTTCTTGACCGAGAAAGTATGTACAACAACAATGGGTATGGGCAAAAAATTTCATCGTGGCAAAAAGTTAAATGAAGTAGTGATGAAACTGAAAAAGCAAATATAGAAAAATGTCCATAATGGCCTAAAGAATTTTAGTTGTGCGCAGTATGTTTTTGTTAGTGCGGATATAATTGTAACTTGAATAAAGTAGAGTATCAGGATCAATGTAAGGAATGTAGATACTGGTGGTTGGAAATAATATAAGCAATCTGAGGTGTTATAGGGTGATTCAAAAGTTTCACGTCAAATCAAGTTCTTGCAACGGTAAGCCACTATAATTTGATGAGTGACACGGGTTATTTGATTACAGGAACATTGGGTTTATTGGTTCCGCAATGATGGGACACTAAACGCCGAGAAATGCTAATAACTCTATATACACCTACAGTTCTGCTACTGAATTCTATTATACCTCCTTTGTGGTGACGTAAGTATGTGAAGACGACCCTTCAATGCCTGATAACGGGATCGAAAGTAATAATTATGCCATCAGAATGGAGATTGAGTGACGGGCTAACTCTTCGCGCCTGAAAATAACTATATTATTTCAAAATCTTCAACCGAACCTTTGAATGTATTGAGCCTACGGCAATGATTTCTCAACTGAAATAAGGACTACGGCATTGGATCCTGGAAAGTCAGAGCACTGAACTACCCACGTGCTGTTAAAAACCTTTTACAATGAGCCAGTCAATATAAGTTAAACATACTGGCAATCCAGGAAACGAACTAGACTGGAATTGATTTTTAAGATATGAGATCGCACACAATATTCAAAAGTGGGAACCCTATTGGAGAGCGAGAATTGGAGTGGCCTTCATTGTGGATTGGGAGTTCAAAATGCACGTTATTGATTTTAAGGTAGTCAATAAACGGGCGTGTGGGTTCCGTATAAAAGTGGAATTTGACTGATAAACGTACACGTTCCGACCAGAAAAAAAAGATAAGAAACGATGGAAACGTTCTACACTTACCTGGAACGACTAGTCAACTCATTGCCTACAAACAACACAAAAATAACTCTGGCTTATTTCAACGCAATGAGCTATCTCATCAGGAAAAGCCTAGATAATATAGGCTCTGTGGTGAAACAAATGACAAAGGGCCACACCTGTTTGACTTTGCGTGTGACAAAAATCTAGTCGCAAGTTCGGCTTGGTTTCCATAACGACGCATATATTATATGACCTGGGTATCACCGAATCGCAGCACACGAAACCAGATCGGCTTTGTTATGATCCAACAACATTGGGCCTCGAGCATACTTGACGTCCATACATACTGAGCAGCCGTTTGTAACTTGGGTCATTGCTTGATCAAACTAACCTCTTGATATCTTATGTCAAAGGCGTATTCGGCAAAGACCAGCCAGGCAAAAAAAAATTCGACATCAAAAGACTCCGATCGGTGTCTGTGGCGAAAATTTCACACAGAATTTCAACAATCAGCCAGTTCCCATCCTATTAGACCCATCACTAGACACAACCAACAAACTATGAGTGGAAGTGAAAGCGGCAATCAAGACCATCGCAGAGCAGATGATTGGACATCAAGCCCGGCGCAAAAGAAACGATTGCTTCGATGATGAATGCCAACACGTTAAATAAAAAAGGATTAGGCATACAAACAATATTTAGGTAGGAAAATCAAGGCAAATACAGGACACAATGAATATCTCAAAAGAGTAGCAAATAAGACTACTAAAGGGTGATTCATAACAAGTGTACACATTTTTGTCGAAAAAAAACATAGTTTTTGTGAAGAGGCGCTGATGAATGCTTCTGTTGCTGCGTCATCTCGATGTTCTGGGTCGTACGCTGGGTAAGCCAAAAGTGCCAGTCGCTCAATGTCTTGCGCTAGCTGCTGTAAGGTTTCACCAGACTTCTGCATCCGATTCCGTAGCTGTGCCCGATAACTCTGCTTCAGATGGTCGCCTCTATAACGCATGTCGAGCGCATTGAATATAGCAGCCGGGTTTGAGTGTAAATCAACGGGGATAGTCTGCAAAAGCTCGGCAGCTTGGCCTCTTAGAGCAAAAATTAATGCAGTTGCTCGTTCCTGCTCATTCCAGTGATTTATCCTAGCGGCGGCTTCAAACTGGATGTTGTAAATACTCCAGATCGTTTGCCCATCGAATATTGGTGCTTGCACATTTCTGGATGTGCTTTGCGCTGCGGTTACAAGCGGGGCTGGTGAGGTGGTTACTATTGCCTTCGCTGCTTCGAATTCATTTTTCACTTTTTCCATCTCATTGTTGATTCTCTCCTCGACCTGACTGACTTTTTCCTCGACCTTAAGCCTTTTCCTCGACGCATTTAATTTGCTTGTTCAGACTACCGAGCTCCGTTTTTATTTCCGTTGACTTTTTTTGAAAATCTGCCTTGATTTCGATCGCTTGTTGGTTCAGCTTCGCTGATTGTTCATCTAGCTTCGCAGTTAAACTGGATGACTGTTCGTTTACCTTCGCAGTTAAACTGGATGACTTTTCACTTAGCTTCACTAATTGTTCATCTAGCTTCACAGTCAGACTGGATGACATCAGCATTAACATTTGCATCAGTGCATCTTCTGGTTCCTTTGATTTTGGCATTTCTGTGTCCCCCCTAAGCTCCGTCATGGTAAATTCATTTATTTTTATTATTTCGATTTTTATTTATTTTTTTTTTCACCAGTTTCCACGTTAACTTTCGCTATTGTGCACTTTAAAATTGTTTAAATGTTTTCACTTCCAAAATTTTCTTTCTCACTTTTTGACACCACTGTCGCGTGTTATGGTTCGCGGCCGGGAAAGTGGAAACGCAATGTCTTTTAAATTAACTCAAAAGAGTTTATTTGATTACTTAAAAATGCACAATCACTTATTTAACTATTTCACAATTTTAATTTTCACTATTAAAAGTCTAACTTCCACTTGTCCATAAATTTCTACCGCAATTATCTTCTAAAATCACTTCACAATCAACGAAAATCACTTTTCTATTACTCGATCAATATCGCTTTTCTATTCGCTCCACACTTACGCAGTTTTTACTATCACGGTTCTAATGAATGATCCCCCCATTCATTCAGCCCGCCTTTATATAGGATCTCTACCCATTCAACCCATTTCTCGTACATTGGCGAATGTTCTGCCGAGAGGTACCCGGTATGTTCAAGCAGCTTAATGAATGGAGTGACGTCACTTTCAGATGTTGATCAAGCTTGGTGGGTTCTCGTGGTTTCGAGTAAATTCTTTTTGTTGATCATGAAGTTCTTAATAGTTGTGAAAACAATTGCTACAGTAGCTCACAAAATTATATATAATTTTTCTTTATTGGAATGTATGCGGTAACAGAGGCCTTATAATATAGTAGGTGTTCTGACAAAGTCATCTCACCATCGTTTAAACATTACTTAAAACTATGCATATTATCGTATTGCTATGAGATTATTACAATTAGCTAGAGGAAAATTTAGGCAAAAACCTCTACTGAACTTATATTAGCTTAACATAACTTAACTTTCTACTTATAACTAGCTAAAATCTATGAGGCTAGGTTACGGCCAAAAGATAGGTGGTAGCAACTGCTGATTTTCAATTCGCCAGGGCATGTATTAGCGGATTGGGTGAGTCTTTTGCTTTCGCGATTAATTTGTCACGGCGCAATGCAGCGAGCTTACGAATTGGACTAACGCCAGCCAGTCTGTGTAGCTTTTCAGAAGAGAAGTAAAATGGTTTGTTAAGGACCATTTTCAGGTATCTATTTTGGGTGATCCGAAGCTTTGTTACTAGATATTTAGCACATTGGATCCAGGTAGGCGAGCCGTATAGGATGATCGGTTGGATTGCCATTTTGACGATGAGGACTTTGTTTCTGGTGTTGAGACGTTAATTACGATTAAGAAGGGGATAAAGCGAAAGCACGGCCTTAAACGCTTTGGAGCTAATATGCTCAATATGTTTTCTGAAAGTTAGTTTTGTATCGAATATAAGTCCAAGATATTTAAGATCCTCGCTCCAAGGAATAGTTTGCCCTAAGAAATTTATTGGTCGCTTGGGTAAGTGAGCAGGCTTACGCTTCCTGGTGAAGTATATTGACTTCGTTTTTGCAACATTTATTTTAATTTTCCATCTATGGTAGTATTGATAAGTAAGTTCTAACGCCGTTTCAAGGCTAGAAATAATGGAAGTTGGATCTGCGCCTATGCTGTATATGCAAATGTCGTCTGCAAAAGCTTCAACTTGGCAGTTTGGTAAAGAAGGGAAGTCAGACGTATAGATGTTATATAGAGATGGGCTTAGGCAGGAGCCTTGCGGAACACCGGCAGATATACTTTTTAGTGAGGAAATGCTTTCCCCGACTTTGACCTGGAACTTCCTATCAGTTAAAAATGATTGTAAAAGGTTCAACAGGTATGGGGGTGTATTGTATTTGTGAAGTTTGTAGACCAGAGCATCATGCCAGACAGTATCAAAGGCTTTTTCTATGTCCAGTGTCACCAAACCTACAGACAATTTATTGTACATCGCTGCTTTGACGTCCTTCGTAACACGGAGGAGCTGATGCTCAGTCGAATGTCCGTTTCTGAAGCCGAATTGGAAATCCGGTAAGATATTATTGTTAGCCATTAAATTATTTAATCTTTTCAGGACTATTCTTTCAAAGAGCTTACCTAATCCTGGTAGTAAGCTAATGGGCCTGTAGTTGTCAGGAGAGTGCGGATCTTTTCCAGGCTTCGGGATAGGTATGACTAGAGCTTGTTTCCAGATGGATGGAAAGAGAGAAAGCCTAAGGCATGCGTTGAATAGGTGGCATAGGAATACTATTCCTTTTTTGGGTAAATTTTTAAGTACTATATTCGGTAGGCCATCGATACCAGGTGCTTTATCGTTTTTAACTTTTTTTAAGTAAACTTATTAACTCCCTGGTTTTTATTAATGCACCAGGAGGTAAAGATGTTTGTTTAGGCTGATGTTCTAAAGCTCTGGCCACCATCATTTCTGCTAAGTTGTTGCAGAACCTATTGGAGATATTATGGAACTGCTTAAACTTATCTGCAAGTATATCTGCTTTTCCTTGATTAGAGTAAATATGCTCTTCGTTGTTATTTGTAATCGAATACGGTAACGCATGATACTTTCGCTTAAAAATTCTATTTAAATACCAGACTTTCCGCGAGTTGTAGCCTAGATTTGATAGCATGTTGTTCCATCGGAGATTCCGGAGCTTCTTAATTTTATTCTTAATTGCTAGAGTGAGGATATTAGCTCCAATTTTGAGAGACCTAATGCGGGTTTTTTGCCATTTACGCCGCAAAGAATTACGCTTCCTTATTAGCTTGTATGTTTCTTCATCAAATTCTATTAAATTATAGGAAGCTTTTGATCGCTTTGGAACGCTAGACTCGATAGCTTGCCAGATAGTGTTTGTGAATTCTACAATTTGCTCCTTACATACTGAGGGAGTATTGAGCGATTCTATCGTTCTTGGTGCTAAAGTCACTCTTTCATCAATAAAACTCCGGAATCCAGACCATTTTGCTTTTTTGAAGCAGTAGTATGTAATTTTCGATTACATTTTCGCACATTTCCGGCGTTATTAGGCGTATGTTGGCTCGAATATTGTTTTTTAATGCTTCAGTAGTCTGGGAAGCATCAGCGTAAATACGATCCTTCAGAAATCCCCAAAGGAAGAAGTCACACGGAGTCAAATCACACGATCTCGCCGGCAAATTTATGGGTGGACCAAAAAATTCACGTAGAGCGTGAAACGTTTGTGTATGACACCATGGTTAGAATTGTAAAAGACCAAACTGTCATAATCTGTCAATATATGGACCTGAAATTGGTGATAAATAAAAGTTAAGGCCCATTCACATGTGTATACTTGTTATTAATCACCCTTTAGAATTAAGAACATAAAATACTATGACGACCAATTGAGGAGCATTGATGTAAGTCTAAAGTGATGACATCGGCAACATCATCGCTGATGAAACCAAGATTAAGGAAATATGGGAATCATATTTCAATAACTTCCTTAATGCTCCATGCATAGTCGAATACGATTTACATGAGTACCTGCCATGTAAAGGCCTTGTGGCTTTTTTGTAACCCGAGCTATTGAATAAAACGCGCTCGGCAGAATTTAACCTGTTGTCTTTAAAACGCTGGTTTGAAATTTGAGCAACTGTTGAATTATTTTTATCTTATTCGCTCTATCATTGCTACAAAAAAGAACGAACATTTTGCAAACAGTACTATCTGTAACCTTACAACTAATACTCTCATATGACAACATTGTATTTTTTACCATGGGCCATCTCGTGGTGGGCTCGAACGTTACTCTGCCTTACTATCTCAAATCAATTATCAACATCCCCACCACCCAGAGGGAGAGGATTCACCATCTTCTGTTGGGGTCTCGATATCTACAACTGCCAACTTTGACACTGATCTCTTTGGGATCCCTGTTCCCTGCTCACATCAGCTGAACGCACCACTCCATCCTTTCCATAATGTAGCTTGCACACTCCACCACGCCTCCATTTATTTCGCGGAAGACCTACATCACATATAAATGCGAGAAAACGGTATAGACTTGGATGGCTGGTACCATTTCACTCGGTGGGTAAACTCTGGCAAGTACCCCTTTATCCATCGATGCCACATTCAATTTTTCAGATTCTGAACAAGACGCCACTGCTTTTGCAAATTCATAAATTTTGGTTCAAACTTCGATAGCGTTTGTGTGGAGTTTGTGCAGCCAAGCAAGAAATGGTTCGGAGTAAGGAGGTCCGCTTCTTCTGGCGTTACAGGCAAGTAAGTAAGTGGCCACGCATTGACTATGTTTTCCGCTCGATCAAGAAGCTTTGCAGCGCTTCCAGACGTGGTGATTTTTCAGCCAACATTACCGTTAACACGTTTTTCACTGACTGAACCATTCTTTCCCATATTCTACCTTCGCTCAGATTAGAGGGGGCATTGAATTTCCATTCGATTCCAAGTGGACTAAGCTTGGCTTTCATACGGTCGTCGTCGAGAAAACCCTGAACACCTTGCAACTCTTTGCTTATTCTGACAAAGTTGGTTTCATTGTCACTGCGAATTTGATGTGATGAAGTTTCGTATGAAAATATTGTACAGTCAAGGAAAGTTTTCGCAATGATTTTTAGCTAAGATGATCGGCTGCCTTGTATCTTCTGGTAACATTAGAGCCCGACCTATTCTTCCATTTACGCGGAGGATATTATCCTTGTCAATGCGCGGATTCAATCGCTCTTAGAAATCAGTTCACCGCGTTGTAAGCGCATGCGTTCGCTTTTAAAAGATTGCATCTGTGCCCAATGACATAAATATTTTTCGGCTGCAAATTCTTCGGAAGATGTCAGCTCTCCATTGACTCTTGGTGCTTGTCGTATTTTCCTACGTAGATTATCAAAATACCGGAATACCCAAGCTACCACTCTTTTAAATCTGTTGCATTTTTAAAATCTTTTAATATCTGGTACAATCAAATTCATTTGCCACGCTGCCAAAAGAAAATGTTTGGCTTTTAGTTCTTCGTCACTTTTATCGTTGCTGTAACCTATCGAAATTTCTTGTGGCCACTGCTCTTCCTCTTTTTTCAAAAAATCAGGCCCATTTAGACAGATTCCATTTGCTGCGTAGTTTCTCGGAAACTTTGCCCTTGTTGTCTCATCAGCCGGGTTAATAGAACATGGACACCATCGCAAGTACTCGACTCCACTACCACCCAGAATTTCCGACACCCAACTTGCAACATATTGTTTATATTTTCGGTGGTCTGATCAGATCCACCTAATCACTGTTTGTGAGTCGCTCCAAAAAACAAATTTATTTATTTTGACTGTGCGGTACTGTGCTGCTTGTAGTTCCAGCTTCAGTATAGTGTGGTACCGGGTGGATGCACACGAACTTTTTCCTGCGACAAATGCTACTTTCAGTGTATTTGAACTTATTCCTTTCCAATACGCTACCGCAGCCATTGCCCCATCGCTTACGCCGGCAAAGACGTGTAGATCCAGCTGCGTTTTTCTCAAAATCTAGGAAGTAACATCGTGGTACTCTGAACTGGCTCACTATTGGCAGCTCCTCCATCCAAAGTTTGAAGCGATGGTATAAGTCGTCAGCTTTTCACACTGCTTGCATCAACACTTTTGCTGACACCATCAAGTCAGCTGAAAAACTGAATGGATCGAAAACGGACATATTCACACAAAACACTTCGCGTTTTGTGGGCTTTCTACTAAAGATCAATATTTCTTTTGGCACTTTGTGGAAGTGCAACTTGAAAATAAAAACATCCGGCTGTGATAGCCAGAGCATGCCTAGGGTTCTCTCCAAGTAACCTTCTATGTTGATCGTTTTTCTTGAGTCACCAACAGCGTTTCCAGGCGACGCTCTCAGCAAGGAGGTACACCGAAAAGAGCAGAGGTACGGGGCGACGCTCTCAGCAAGGAGGTATACCGAAAACGATTGGCACAGGTACAGAGAAGAGGAGCACTGAGAATTGCATCTTCGTATCCAACAGTCTCCGACTCGGCGGTGAGAGTGATTGCAGGCGTGATACCTGTCGCCCTCCTTGCTAGAGAGCGCCGCGCTATTTACCTGCGCCGAAACGAGGATGCGAGGGAGATGGTTGTCCGCGAGGAGGGACAACGCTCGCTCAACAATTGGCAGCAGTCTTGGAGGAATCGCTTGAGGGGAAGGTGGACTGCGCGCCTCATCCCGGATGTGAGACCGTGGCTAAATCGAAGGCATGGTGAGACTGACTTCTATCTGACCCAGCTTTTGAGCGGGCACGGGTGTTTTCAGTCTTACCTGCACAAGATCGGTAAGTCACGGTCTCCCGATTGTCGGTTTTGTCCAGGAGAGGAGGACAATGCCTGTCACACATTTTTTGCGTGTACCAAGTGGGCCAGGCTGCGAAGGGAACTCTACAGGGAGACGGGAGAGCTCAACCCGGATAATATAGTTGCGGTGATACTCGAATCGGTTGACAAATGGAACCAGGTGGCACATTATGCTCGGGCGGTCCTAAAATATAAAAGGGACTCACAGCAGCCGGAGGCGCTGGGGCTGGGGGATCGCTCTTCTAGCATTTTCCTCTTCCCCTCTCCCCTCCCGCTAGGAAAGGGACTCCCCAGCTTGAAGGCGCCCCACGGCGTAACAAAACGAGACCTGGCCCGAAGTAATGTGTCAAACGGTTCCAGGCTAGGTTCTCAGATTGACAGGGGAGGTGTTTAGTGGGTAGTCCAAGGGTATCCTCCATGGGAGTCCCACACTGCCAGACTCGGCGGGCTTAAATGGCTTCACCTCCTTACCACAAAAAAAAGCGTTTCCAACAACAGCTTAACTTTGTCCGAGTTAGAAACTATTTTCGCAATTTAAACCCACTAGCTCCTTGTATTTTGATGACGGATTGTATAACATATATGGCATCGACTTCCGACTGGAAACAATCCACATAGTCATCAACATAATGTTTTTCTATCATTGCCTCAACTTCACGGGGAAACTCCTTTTCGAAATTTTCAGCAGAGATTATTTTATATATTCCGCTATTGTAGGCGGACATGTGGCATCGAAAATCAAACACTCCATCACGTTCACCTCAGCGGGCTTAGTCACGTCACCACCTCTCCACAGAAAACGCTGACTATCTGATCTCTCTTTAAGATAGCTACTTGTTGAAACATCTCTTTTATGGAGGAGGAACAAACTCTTCCAAAGGAGTCCAGCCCCATATCTAGCACCGAGTCTCATCGTTGATAACTCTAAAAAATTCAACGTTCTTTCGTCATCTTTTGAAACAGTTTTCTTTATATTCGGGCTCAGACCAAAATTTTCAGCGTCAAAATAATCCGACATAAACTTGTGCATCTCTGCTAACATGTCACCCGCTCTTCTCTAATGTAGTACACGTCCTGTATCTGATTTGAGCTCTTTAACTTCTGTCGGTCCATACACCATCCTACCTAATCGAGTTTTCCCTGCTATCGGTCCAGCGGGCAATGATGTACGTGGTGCTTCAACTGGTACAGTAAGAAAAGCGTGAGCCAGACTTAGAATTATTTGTGGCTGTATATCGCTATACTCCTGTATTGCCAATCCTACGAAATGCTGACAATTCTTTTTATTTAACTCATTATACTTAAAAGTCTGCACTGGCAATGTTAACTCGAATGACGTATAAACATTTTTCATATTAAAAATTTTCGCGGTTTCGTCCATTCCGCTTATATGTACGTCCGCTATCTCAATTCGTTGCGACGTTTTTTCATTATTAAGCCATTGCAAATCTAAAACATTATGTTGTCCACGGATACCTAATTGTCGGGCAAAATTCTGGTCCACCATCGAGACGTTTGCCCCATCATCAACAAATGCGTACGTGGTGATGATTTCAAAGGGTCCATGTATCTTCACTGGCAGTGCTTGGAACAAAATTTTCCCATTTCTTCCGTGACCACCTGCATGGCGATTGCGACCTCCTGGAATTCGCGGCACTATGCAAGATGTGTGTGTTGCTGGTACCTGCTTCTCTTGCTTAGCATGAAGTAGCCGGTGGTGTAACCTCTGGCATCCGTCGACTCTGCAGTGACGCCGCTGCCTGCAGTTATTCATCTGGTGGCCGTTCTTCAAGCAGGAAAAACAAACCTGACTTTCTTCAACTTTTGCATAGCGATTATCTACAGTTAGCTCTGAAAAAAATTTACAATTATTTAACGTAGGGCACTGCTCATCGTAGGCGCAACATTTTGTTTGTGCTACGCTTACTCCAGTAAAGTGCTCTAAAAGGTTTCTAGCTTGTGTTAGCAAGGATGATGTTGGCAGCGCAAGCATTTAAGCCACTGACTATACTCAAGCAACGTTGGTGGCCGCTCAAGCAAGATACATTTTGCAGCCCACTGCATTTGTCGCGAGATTGGCAGTTTTGCGACGAGCTCACTGAACAATGTTGGATTGGTAAGGTGATGTTCGCCGTGAAAACTCTGTATAAATGCTGCCTTATTAACCATCTTGTTTGTAAATTCAATCAAAGCGTCCAGATTGCCTTCAAGTAATGGGGGCACAGCACGTATCTTCTCAATTTGGATTTTAGTTAGTTGATCTAACCTTCCAAAAGTTTCCCTTAGTGTTTCCATAATTGCAGGGACATTACTAGAGCTGCAGAGTAAAGACTCAACAGTCTCTAGCGCGGCCTCTTAGTGATTCACGTAAACGCGTAATATTATGTAGTTGCAAGTATTTAAACTCAGCAGTAGCGGTACCAAATGCTTCGGAAAACGTCTGCCATTTCTTAGGATAATCTGAAAATGTTGGCAGGGGGTACACTTTTTCTGTCTGTATACTGTTTCAGGTAAGGAAAACGGAGTATTGTGCTGCAATTGTTGTGCAGTTAGATCAAACTGAGCTGATTGTGTTATTCCTTGAGGTGGCTGTATCATGGATGGCATCTGAACTGATGGCATAAAGGAAGACTGCGGAACGAATTGTGTCGATTACTGCATTGATTTTGACAGCTGCTGCATAGGCTGTGATTGCTGCTCCACCAGCTGTGATGGCTGCTGCATTTGCTGTGTTGAAGGCTGTGGCGGTTGTTGCATCGGTTGCGAAAGCGGCTGCATCCGCAGTGATAACTGTTACGTGGTCTGTGTTGGTTGCGGTATATGTTGTGATACCTGCTGAGCTATAATAGCTGCTGCATTGGCTGTGATGGTTGCTGCATCTGTTGTGATATTCCTGCGTCGGCATTATATATTGACGCATTTCTTCCCGAAGATTACTTACAGTTCTTTATAGCTGCTAGTTATTTGAGATGAGTATCGCCTGCATGGTATGCATTTGCCAGCCAAACTCGTTTTTCATGTCACGCAGCTTATGATCGTATTCCCTTAATATTGCATCTAACTTAAAATCACTGTTTTCAGACATGGTGGCTGACATAGTAGAGGCGGTTGCGTTGTTTGGTGACGTTGGCGGTTCTTGACTAGTTGTTGCAGGCGTATTTTATGGGGAACGTTCAATTGGCATGTTGCTGAAATCAATAAATCGCACTGGCGGAACACCCTCATTCTTTCTCTGCTAAACCGTTTCAACGACTCTTTATCGCTCATCAACTTGCAGCTTGTTGAGCAAAGTAAGTAGAAAATGGCAGTTCAAGGGCAGCGTCTAAGTGATTTCGAAGAAAGAATAAAATTTTGTGGCTTTTTGTAACTCGTGCTATTGAATAAAACGTGCTCAGCAGAATTTAACCTGTTGTCTTTAAAACACTGGCTTGAAATTTGAGCAACTGTTGATTTATTTTTATCTTATTCGCTCTATCACTGCTACAAAAAAGACCGAACATTTTTCAAATAGTACGTTTTATAACCTTACAACTAATGCTCGCATATGACAACATTGTATTTTTTACGATAGGCCATCTCGTGGTGGGATCGAACGTAACTCTGCTTTACCATCTCAAATCAATTATCAACAAGCATAACCTTGCGGTCACCATTAGACTGCGATTGGTTTAAGCGCCAATCATCGCCACCAAAATCAGCTTTAATACTGGTAGATACGAGACTCAACTGTTTCTGACGCTATAAGGTCAATGCAAACCGAAGGGCCGCAACCAATCAGCTGACCATCCGAAGATGGGGCTCATCAGCTGCCTGTGGTACCTGGGTATACCTCCAGGGTCGAGGTTCGCTGCAATGAAATGACTTTGTTATCGAACAATCACAAAGCCACTATGCTTTGAATCAAGTTTCTGTCCTAGTGTTTTTACTGAGCGATTCGGGTACCCCGGGAACACCAGTCCCCATCGGTTTCACTGGAACTGGAGACGATAACCCCACAATAGCGATTCCACCCCTTTGAATTCCCAGATCAGTCCCGTCCTGGAGGGGCAGTGATCCGTACAGCTGCAGAATATTAGAGTTTTCATGGGTCTGACCAGCTTTGGAGGAAATTCTTTCCACTATCAAAGCCCAAAAGAAAAATTTAGCACTAGGCGTCGATGAGATTCGAATGAAGTTAATTTTATATGGTGTCAGCGGTCTTCAGAAAGCCATCCAAAAAGTCATCCATTACATTTGACAACAAGAGCCTATACCGAATGAGTGGAGCCAACCACTTGTATTTCCTATCCTCAAAAAGGGGACAAGCAACAGTGCGAAAACTAGAGAGGCATATCACTACTTTGTACGGCATACAACATACTTTCAAAGATCATGAGAAATAAAACCAGATCATATGCAAACAAAATTATTGGAGAGTATCAAGGCGGCTTTCCAAGTAAAAATTAATATATACTTTGGAGGGCGCTGTCTCAAACGCAGATGGCAACGTGCTTGCGACACAACACAGGGCCAACGAAGGATGGAAATTACATCGGGTGTTGCCCAGGGATCTATCCTTGGTCCGGACCTGTGGAACGTGTCTTACGACGGGCTACTGAGACTCGAGATGCCAGATGAGTCGCGCTTGGTCGGCTATGCGGATGATGTTACGGCTCTGGTCGCCGGACGCACCATTGAACAAGCGCAACTTAGGCTAGGTATGCTAATGCGCCGAGTGAGGGACTGGTTGACTGCTCGCGGGCTCAGTTTAGCACTGGAGAAAACCGAAGTGGTCATCTTGACAAAAAAGAGAATCCCTAGAGTAAGGATGATCAGTATTGGAGATATACAAATCGAATCGAAGCCAGCGGTGAAGTCCCTGGGGCTACTGATCGACTCGAAGATGAGTTTCTCTGAGCAAATCAGGGCAACGGCTGAGAAGGCTGCTTCGGGAATATCGGCCCTGAGTCGACTTATGGCCAACGCAGGGGGACCCAGCCCATCAAGAAGACGCCTCTTGATGAGTGCTGTAGGGTCAGTGCTACTGTACGGAGCAGAGGTATGGGGCGACGCTCTCAGCAAGGAGGTATACCGAAAACGATTGGCACAGGTACAGAGAAGAGGAGCACTGAGAATTGCACCTTCGTATCCAACAGTCTCCGACTCGGTGGTGAGAGTGATTGCAGGCGTGATACCTGTCGCCCTCCTTGCTAGAGAGCGCCGCGCTATTTACCTGCGCCGAAACGAGGATGCGAGGGAGATGGTTGTCCGCGAGGAGGGACAACGCTCGCTCAACGATTGGCAGCAGTCTTGGAGGAATCGCACGAAGGGAAGGTGGACTGCGCGCCTCATCCCGGATGTGAGACCGTGGCTAAATCGAAGGCATGGTGAGACTGACTTCTATCTGACCCAGCTTTTGAGCGGGCACGGGTGTTTTCAGTCTTACCTGCACAAGATCGGTAAGTCACGGTCTCCCGATTGTCGGTTTTGCCCAGGAGAGGAGGACAATGCCTGTCACACATTTTTTGCGTGTACCAAATGGGCCAGGCTGCGAAGGGAACTCTACAGGGAGACGGGAGAGCTCACCCCGGGTAATATAGTTGCGGTGATGCTCGAATCGGTTGACAAATGGAACCAGGTGGCACATTATGCTCGAGCGGTCCTTAAAGATGAAAGGGACTCGGAGCAGCCGGAGGTTCTGGGGCTGGGGATCGCTCTTCTAGCATTTCCTCTTCCCCTCTCCCCTCCCGCTAGGAAAGGGACTCCCCAGCTTGAAGGCGCCCCACGGCGTAACAAAACGAGACCTGGCCCGAAGTAATGTGTCAAACGGTTCCAGGCTAGGTTCTCAGATTGACAGGGGAGGTGTTTAGTGGGTAGTCCAAGGGTATCCTCCATGGGAGTCCCACACTGCCAGACTTGGCGGGCGTAAATGCCTTCACCTCCCTACCACAAAAAAAAAAAAACGTGCATGTTAGGATGGACTTAAATGCTTGAGCAATCAATAGGGCATGCCTCAAGCAGATCTGCCGGAAAACGAATCCTCGAAATGGTGGCTAGGACGGCAATTATCGTACTAAAACCCGGAAACACGCCGACTTTCCACCGTATTTGCAGCGAGGGAAACATACCACATGTAACATTCGCCTTGGAGTCCTTAGTATGGAAAAAAAACAACTGAAGAGTATGAGAGGACTACTAAGCCAGTTATAAACAATCCATTCTGCTTGAGATCCGTGATGTTGTCTCCCGTCATCCCTGCTCTCAACCTTCTTCAATTGAGTGGAACATCGTAAGGATGGACGTCGAGGGGTTTATCGAGGTGCTTACGATATTTGCAGTAGAGAAAAAAAACGGACGGACAGATGAACAGACAGATGGACGGGCGGGCAAATGGACAGATAGGAGAACAAACTAGTAGGTTTTTGCAAAAGCCTTAAAAATCAAGGAGCTAGATCCAATAATATATAATTTTAAGGCTGAAACTCGTTAAACTTTGCTAACAGTAGTAGGATTTAACATTTTCGTCAGTAAAACTGTATTCGTATCATTAAATTGGATAAAATCAGCTATTTAAGTAGTTCTTGAAAGCATCATCTTATTCTATAAGTTTTGATAAAACTTACCGACGATATAACCATTTGAATTTCCTCCAACTTCAGCAATTATATACGAATTTTCTACTACATGGGCTTTCCAGATAAGATGTATCACAAAAATACATTTAAGATTCAGGTCAGTCAAGATTTTAGTACCAGTCTTGTGGAAGCCGTGCATCGTTGCGGACATTCAAAGTCAAAGTCGTCAATTAGTGAGTGAATATAGTCAGTGATTGAAAAGTGAAAAGTGCGAGCAGGAGGGAAGAACCTTAGCGAGAAGAGGAAAGAACAAGCTGGCGAAAAGGCACGTAGTCTTCTGAGTGAGTGATTTTTGCTTTCCTTGGTTGCGGGAGCGTATTGTTTTGATTATTCAGCAGACCGCTTTGCTGATTGGCCAATTGCAAGCTTCGCAATCGGTGCAGGCACAGCTTAATGAAGCTATAGAGTAGTTGAGGCAGGCTCAGCAACAACTTATTGAGGAGTTGGCAGAACAACGCCGAGTCAACAAAAAGCTCATGAAGCAATTGAGGGGTTTGGCGCTGGCCAAATCAAAAAAGAAAAACAAAAACAAAAACAGGAAAGTGGAGCCCTCATCTTCTTCATCAGAGAGCTCTCCGCCCTCTCCTCCTTCTTCAGAAGAAGAAGCTATGGAAGAGGAAGCAATACAAGAAGAAGATGAAAATGAGTCCATGCAGGAAGACTCTGCTGAGGTGGATGAAGAATTTCCTGCTCTGCCTCCGCCAGATCCCTGAATGGCTCTACCAGAACTAGCCATCTCACCGAAAAAGAAAACCACTCCCACAGCGCCCACTCCATCCCCAGACGACGACAAGAAATGGACAACGGTACCCGGCATCCTTCGAGAGCCTGAAAAGTGGACCCAAGTCCTAAAGGAGATGAAAGACCTTTGAATTAAGCACGAATCCACCAAACGGGTCTACTTCGGGATCCAGATAATTCCAGAGACACCACAAGACCACAGAAAACTGACAAGATACTTGACAGAAATGACAATACAATACCACACGTATATCCTTTCTGAAGAAAGAAATCTGAATGTGGTCATCAGTGGTCTGTATGGACTATCAATTGACGATATCGAGGAAGATCTGGAGAGCCAAGGATTTCATCCCATTGAAATCCACTATATAAAGTTAAAGAGATGGGCCATCCAGGTTGGTGAAGGCCCTCCTTCCCAAATCCGAGACTGACATATACAATATAAGGGCAATATGTCACCTCATATGCAGTGTTGAAACGCAACGCCCCGTACAGGACAAGTTATGTGCCACAACTGTCAACAGTTTGGACACTCCTCCAGAAACCGTCACGCACAGGCCCGTTGTATTAAATCCGATGGGCTCCACCATTTTTCCAAATGCGTTTAAAAAGCAGAGGAAAAGCCAAAATGTGTGAACATCCACCATAGTTGGCTGGATGTGGAGAACATCCAGCCAACTATGGTGGATGTCCTCGAAACCCAGTGAATGTCAGGAAATTGTTCGCACAAGTCGTAGCTGCAAATAGTAATAAAACCACCACAACATCTATACAACAACAAAATAAAAACACACAAAAACAAAAACAAGCAAACACTCCACTAAACACAAACTACAACATGAACACACTCTTTGCCACCATGCAAACAAAATTCCAAGCCATGATGCAAGACATGATGGCGAAAATGATTCAAGGAATGTTTGCATCACAAAACAGTAACAACAGCATACTGACAAAGAAACAATAATGAGCTTTATGGATCATTTAACCATTCTCACATGGAATGCAAATTCCCTGCTTCATAAGACTGGTGAGTTGACTCAAATTATATTTGATTATAAGTTTGATATCATTTTCATCCAGGAAACCTTTCTGAAGCCTGGAAATCACCTACGCTCCCCTTACTATTTTCTGTACAGAAATGAAAGAACAACAGGCAGAGGAGGCGGAACGGCCATTCTTGTGAGAAGGAGTGTGAACCATAATCTTGTATTGACACCTACCTTACAAACGCTAGAAGCTACTGCGATTCAAGTGCGGACGGACTCTTTTGAATTCTTGGTAGTCTCGGTATACAGCCGCCTTCAGGCAGCTACGCTCATTGAAGATATTAAAAAACTTCTGGACTTTCAGTGTCCCATACTACTTGCCGGAGACTTCAATGTCTATCACCAAAACTGGGGAGCTGTGAGAAGCAATCGTGCTGGGACTGAATTAAACCGATTCATCACAGATAATCCACTAAGCCTGCATATCCCCAACGAACCAACACATTACGGCTACAGAAATAGTTATTCTCTCGATATTGGTATATCACGTACCTTTGAATACGATGTACGCATCGAAGTCCTCGACGAACTTTCATCCGATCACAAACCGGTGCTCTTGTTAATAGGAGGAATATACATAGACGAACCCCTACAAGTAAAGAAAAAAATTGATTGGCAAGCTTTCCAAGTCACACTGGCTAAAAAAACCATTATTCAAACACCTCAAACAGCCAGCGGCACTGAGAAAATGATAGAAGAAATCACAGACAAAATAGTATAAGCAAAAGAGGACAACACAGTCACAATTCTGAAAAGGGTGAACTCCCTAACGACATCAAAAACTTAATAAGGAGGAGAAATCGAGTTCGGAGAAGGGCTAGAAACACAGGTGATACTAGATTACGCCAGGAAGCAAATCAAATTACGAACAAAATTCGTGATCGGATATCGAAATTCCAAAATGAACAATGGGAGAGCTTCTTGCAAAGTCTGGAGCCTGGCAGCGACGCTTTCTGGAGGGTTTCCAAATACTTTCGTATTAAAAACAAGCTTGTAATACCACCAATTCACAGCCCTTACGGTATCAAATTCTACAGTTCTGGTAAGGCGGAGGCCTTCGCAGATACTCTAGAACAACAGTTCTGTGAAAATTCATCTGATGAGCAGGACCTTGACGAACATGAAGATCACGTCAATCTAATACAAAGCACCTGTCTTCAAGAGGTTATAGACATCATATAAGTACTGAACAGACGGAAAGCACCGGAATTGGATTTAATACAGGGTCTGCATAATAAGTAACCGGACTGACCTCAGGAAATTTTTTTTTGGCAAAATATGTACAATTTTCCTTTAAAAATCTTCAATTAGTCCCCATTGGAGTCGATAACTCGCTGATACCGGATTTTCCAATCCCCGAACGCTCCCTGGAAGTCGGTAATCTCGATGCTGTCTAGAGCCCTCGTCGTAGCACGTTGAACGTTTTCCAGAGTCCCGAACCGCGTCTCCTTAAGGTGTCTCTTGATCTTGGGGAACAGAAAGAAGTCCGCTGGTGCCATATCCGGGCTGTAAGAACTCTGGTTTGGTTTGCAGTCGATCAAGGATTTCCGAAGCGACAGCAACACGATGCTCCTTTTGCTCATCAGTCAGGTGTTTGGGTACCAGCTTCGCGCAGATCTTCCTCGTGCCCAGATCGTTCTTAATAATGTTGTGAACGGTCATCTCATCAATTCCAACCTCATCTCGATAGCCTGAATGCTCAGACGACGATCACTGTTCAACACATCACGCACTTTTTGCACATTTGTGTCCGTGTGACTCGATGATGGAGGACCGATGCGCTGTTTGTCATGGACATCATCGCGGCCCTCCCGGGAATTTCTGTGCCACTGAAACACTTGAGTACTGAACAGAGCATCCTCACTGTAAGCCTCTTGAATCATTTGATGAGTTTCCGTGGCCGTTTTCTTGAGTTTGACACAAAATTTGATGCCAACACGTTGCCCGATTGTATGCTCCATTTTCACTCCGACGACGTAACTGAACACGCACTCCGCTCTCACTCGATGCTATCTCTCCAAGCGCTTGGAGGCAGCTTCTGCAGCCCGGTTCCCTGTACCTAGACCCCCGCCACCACTACAGCACCAGATACCGGTTAGCAGACGCTTTGACGGCGCGGGGCAGGCTCAGTCCGGTTACTTATTATACGTGCCCTGTATCAAACACCATGGTAAAATGGCTCCCAAATAAAATTCTCGATGCAATAGCAGCAATTATAAACCCAATTTTCCGCTTGCGAAAATACCCCAAAATATGGAAATCGGCAATAGTTATTGTTCTTCCAAAACCTGGTAAAAACCTCATGTTTCCTCAAAACTGGCGACCTATTAGCCTATTATCCTCTCTATCGAAAATGGTAAAGCGGGTGCTACTAAATCGACTAACTGAGGTTGTTACCGAAAAAGAAATAGTTCCAGAAAAACAATTTGGCTTCAAGCCATTACACTTCACAGAACTCCAGCTTACTGGGGTGGTCCAACACATTAGAATAGGGCTACACCACAGGAAATCAACGGGTTTGGTTATGTTTGACATAGCCAAAGCCTTCGATAAAGTCTGGCATGCAGGACTTATTTACAGAATACATGAATCCCAAATGCCACTGCAACTCATCCAAATCATTGGCTCCTTTCTAAAAGGCAGATCATTTCGTGTCAAAATTGACAACCACCTCTCAACCATGCGGCAAATTCAAGCTGGAGTCCCACAAGGATCACCCATCTCCCCCATACTATACAGCATCTTTACTGCAGAGCTACCTCGGCTGCCTTTGAATGTCCACAAGTCCCTATATGCCGACGATACTTGTGTTTTATACTCATCCAGACAAGCAAGAGTCATCACTACCAAACTGCAACTCTCCATAGACATACTTTTGAAGTATTTTCGCAAGTGGAAGGTTAAGACAAGACGCAGGCATTATTTCTAACTAAAGACGCAGGCATTTTTTATAACTAAAAAAAGACAGCAACAACCGAAAACTCTGACTGTTGAAAACGAAAATATTGCCTGGTCAAGAACAGCCAAATACCGAGGACTGACATTCGACAGCAAACTCTCCTGGACCGACTCCATACGCAACAAACGAGGACGTTGCTACAATGTGCTAACCCAACTCTTTCCACTCCTTAAGGCCAAGAAACTCAATATCAAGAACCGTCTGCTGATCTACAAACAAATAATACGACCGACGCTACTCTATGGTAGTACAGCCTTCTACCAGACGACAGAGACCAACAAAAAGGCACTACAATCCATCCAAAACCAAAGCATTAGACAACTCTTCGGAATTCCATAGTATGTTAGAAATACGGACATATACAAGGACCCTAGAATCGAACCGGGCGACATATTCATACGTGACAAGGCACTTAAACTGCTCGACAAAGTAGACTTATGGCCAACGCAGGGGGACCCAGCCCATCAAGAAGACGCCTCTTGATGAGTGCTGTAGGGTCAGTGCTACTGTACGGAGCAGAGGTATGGGGCGACGCTCTCAGCAAGGAGGTATACCGAAAACGATTGGCACAGGTACAGAGAAGAGGAGCACTGAGAATTGCATCTTCGTATCCAACAGTCTCCGACTCGGCGGTGAGAGTGATTGCAGGCGTGATACCTGTCGCCCTCCTTGCTAGAGAGCGCCGCGCTATTTACCTGCGCCGAAACGAGGATGCGAGGGAGATCGTTGTCCGCGAGGAGAGACAACGCTCGCTCAACGATTGGCAGCAGTCTTGGAGGAATTGCACGAAGGGAAGGTGGACTGCGCGCCTCATCCCGGATGTGAGACCGTGGCTAAATCGAAGGCATGGTGAGACTGACTTCTATCTGACCCAGCTTTTGAGCGGGCACGGGTGTTTTCAGTCTTACCTGCACAAGATCGGCAAGTCACGGTCTCCCGATTGTCGGTTTTGCCCAGGAGAGGAGGACAATGCCTGTCACACATTTTTTGCGTGTACGAAATGGGTCAGGCTGTGAAGGGAACTCTACAGGGAGACGGGAGAGCTCACCCCGGATAATATAGTTGCGGTGATGCTCGAATCGGTTGACAAATGGAACCAGGTGGCACATTATGCTCGGGCAGTCCTAAAATATAAAAGGGACTCACAGCAGCCGGAGGCACTGGGGCTGGGGGATCGCTCTTCTGGCAATTCCTCTTCCCCCCTCCCCTCCCGCTAGGAAAGGGACTCCCCAGCTTGAAGGCGCCCCACGGCGTAACAAAACGAGACCTGGCACGAAGTAATGTGTCAAACGGTTCCAGGCTAGGTTCTCAGATTGACAGGGGAGGTGTTTAGTGGGTAGTCCAAAGGTATCCTCCATGGGAGTCCCACACTGCCAGACTCGGCGGGCATAAATGCCTTCACCTCCCTACCACAAAAAAAAAAAAAAAAAACAAAAGTAGACAACCATCCTAACACTACCCTGGGACTGGGAATCCTAAGACGCAAAGCACTCTCAAAAGAAATTTATCCAACTTTCCTCGCTAGCTTTAACAAAATATAATTGACCATAATCAAAGTAATACAACCTCGTTAATCACGGTGAGCAAATTATTGCTCACAGATAGAAGGGAGCTAGAGTGCTAAATCGCACCAACTCCAAGGAAAACGAATCCAAGAAGACAAGATTTTAGTAATATTGGAACAAAGTTTTTGCTGGTTAAAACGGAGTCCTTTTGAAGCAAGAATATATATATATATATATATATATATATATATATATATATATATATATATATATATATATATATATATATATATATAACCCACATATTGTAGATTAAATACAAAGCCCATTTCACATGAGCGTGGTTCTGTCTACCCATTTAATTTAGTTGATTTCCATATTTCGTTATTTTTTCCGTAGTTCAATTAATTAGTGTTGTTGGAAATTGCATTTAATTGGTAAATTGAAACGGAAATGATGATTAAACTGCCTTACTTCCCTTCGTGATAGGTTTTTAATGCTAGGTGGCCCAACACGAGCAGAAGATTTCCTGGAAAGTTGCACGTCACGACTAAGCACTAGCCGGCCTCGGAGTGCCACCCCGGGTTAAAAAATTTTCTGCCAAATATTAATGTCTGCATTAATAGTTACGTGGGGTGTTAACAGAAAAGTCTCCAAAAATAGTTTTATCAGGAGGAGTGCAGGGAAATTCTGAGAAAATATATTTGAAATCCAAATTCGCTGAACTTTGTTAATAATAGCAGGATTTACAGATCTCCCATTTTCCCCAATAAAACTAAATGGGTACCCTAAATTCAACGAAATTTTATATGTAGGTAAGCAGAATCCAGGTAGCGAGGGTAAAGTTGCCTTGTCCAGCAATCAAAATCTAACAATATTCTGTGAAGCAACAAAAATATTTCCCTACCATATTGCCCTTCTCTCATACCAGGCGCTACAGTTTTAATTACAGTAGGATCTTCTTGAAACCTTTTATTTGATATTTATATCTTCGTAATACTTTTTGAAGTTTTTCATTAGTTGCGTAGCCTTCTGATAGGAGCTTACTTCTGTAATTGCAATATGTGAAAAGTTTAGCACAATTTTATATTCAGTGTTTTCAAAACTCACCCTGTACTCTCTTATGAACGCAAAACATCCTCTGACTTTTCTCCTTCTTGAACTTTTAATATCCTCTCGACCAACTACAGTTCTCACGATACTTCCACCATGGCCACGTTCGAAAAAAAAAATGCCAACATCAGTGGTAGTTTAAAGCATGTGTTGCTTCTCGCAGCAAGGATCAAATGTTAGCACTTAGAAGTGGTCAAACTATTTTCCTTGCATTCCAACTAACACCATCCTAGCAATTGTTGTTGACCATAGTGAAGTAGTTTTTCTATTCACAGTCGTCCGAGTTTTTAGGATTCCTTCCCGGCAGTCATGTTTGTTAGAAAGCTAACAAAATGGGAAAAAAGAAAGAAAAATAAATATAAAAGCAATTTAAATATGATACAGAGACTTGGAACAGAACTATGTTATACGGTGGCATTTCTTCTGGTCAACCATTGTGGAGACATGTGCATGAGATAGTTTGAATTGTTGCTTTCAACAGAGTCAGGGAGATGAACGTGGCTTTATTTTCACTATGGAAACTGATAATTTCATTTTTTGTATCATGGTTAGGGAAGAATCTTGTTGTGAAAATTGAAAATTATATTAATATCATCCTCCAAAAAGTCAAACGAATTTTAATGATCATGCTACCTAATCAAATTTAATGAACAAAGAAGGAAAATCATTATTTCAACATTCGTTTCATTTTGAAAACAGCAAAAAGTCCTATCGAAGGTTACTGCCTTCTTGATTAATTTATTTCAAGGACGTCTATCTAAAAATACCATTCTTTTTTCGCTTTTATCACAACGACCCAAAAGGGGATCTAAATTCATTTAATTTATTTCATCCCTATTAGCCGTGTAATCTGACCGTTAAGATTCCACGTGGATGATTATGACTCGAAATGAATGGTATTTTTTTTGTCTTGAAATTTAATGAAATAAGTCATAAGAAAAGTTCAAATTGATAAAGTCATTTTAATGACCAGATGAATGGAAAAACAATGAAATCGAAATGGAGAAGACAATTTTCATCTGGCATGGTTTCAGCACCTTATTGAAGTTTATTTTCAATGTAACTTTATCCAAGAATCTCCTCTTTGTGTTGAGTGTTTGCTACAGGGAAACATTTTCTAGCAAAAAATTAGGGACCAATAATACTTTGCTTTCTAGACACGCAAAAGCAATTTAAAATATGTCACGGATCAAATGATTTTGAATGCTGATTTAGGGAACTGACTCCTAGCAAGGGTTTAAAGTTCATGGAAGGGCAATAGATTTACGGTAGCTTTCGACTAAATTGATTGGGGCATTGATTAAAGAAAAAGAAGGTTTCGTAAATAAGTTATAAATTGTGAGATTTATCTCTATCCACGACAGCATCAAATCGACAGCAGGCGTAGTAGTTTTGGCCAAAACCAAAAAACGAGGCATATTTTCAAATCACTAATTGGTGTTCCTATTGGAATTCGGAAATTTGAAAATGATGGATTGTCCCACAGATTAAGCCGTGAAAGTGTAGTACGTTTTATTAATTACCGAGAACGCGCATTAAAGAACCGAAGAACCCGATTTCAAAATGACATGAAATTTTGATTATAGCCTTTGGAAAAAAACCGCTCAACGACTTGTGAGTTTTTAGTCATCACAAATGAATGAAGGTTTGGACCTACCTTCATGTTTTTTTTTGCAGATTTAATGATACCCAAACTTTCAAGGGGATATCACTTCTGATTATCTTACAAACTTAAGTGTCCGTAGTTGTTATAATTTTGGGAAAAAGGCTTTGATACACAGATGGATTTGTAAATAGTACAAAGCCCTTAAAACCATCCTAAGACAAGTGTTGAGTTAGCTCAATGAATCCAACTTAATTTATATGATGTAAAAAACTAGTTTCTTGTGATTACGGATAAAGTATGAGACTCATATGCTCACGACCGACTGGTCTTTCCACTAACTACCTCCACTATCAGCCAGAGAACCCAACCTTGAACCGTTTGACACATTTCTTCACTCCAGGCATCGGAGAAGAACAGAGGAATTTCCGGACAAGCGATCTCCAGCCCCCATGTCCCTGGCTGCTTTGGATCCATTTTATATTCCAGGACTTCCCGAACATTATGTGCTACATGGTTCAATATGTCAACCTATTCAAACATCAGTACGACTATACTATCCGTGGCGAGCTCTTTCGTCCCCCTTTAGAAGTCCTGCCACAGCCCATCGCATCTTTTGCACTCAAATGTGTAGTAAGCATCGTCTTCTTCTCATAGGCAAAACCAACTGTCACTGAACCGTGATTTATCAATATTGTGCAGGTTATACTGAAAACACCCATGCCCTCTAAAAATCTGGGTCAGAAAGAAGTCAATTTCATAATTTCTTCGATCTAACGATGGTCACAAATATGTGATGAGCCATGCAGTTCACCTATTCTTCTTGCAATTCACCCAAGACTGCTGCCAATTGTTGCGTGACCGTAGGCAACCACCTTCCTCATGTAAATAGTGCAGGTAAATACCACCATGCTCTCAAAAAAGTATGAAGACAGGCATCACGCCTGATATATCTCTAACCACTGAATCAGAGACTGTCGAATATGAAGATGCAATCCTCAGTGGTTCTCTTCTCTGTATGTGAGCCTAACGCTTTCGGTACATCTCCTTACTGAAAGTGGCACCCCATATTTCTGCTCCGTATAGTAGCACTGACCCTACAGCACTCATCAGGAGGTACCGTCTTGATAGGTTAAGTTCTCCTACGTTGGCAATAAGTCAACTTAGTGCTGATACACACGAAACTGCCTTCTCAGCTGTAGCCCTGATTTACTCAGCGAAACTCATCTTTGAGTTGATCAGTAGCTCCGGGTACTTCATCGCTGACATCAATTCAATTAGTTTGTCTCCGGTAGTAATCACCCTTACTCTAGGAACTCTCTTTTTAACCATTTAAGTTTTCTCCAGGTCTAGACTGAGCCGGCGAGCAGTCATCCAGTCTCTCACTCAGCACGTTAGCATACCTAGTCTAAATTGCACTTGTTCAACGGCGCGTCACGTGGCTGCAGCCGTGACGTCATCCACATAGCCAATCAAGTGCCACTCATCTGGTATCTTTAGTATCAGCAACCCTTTGTAAGACACGTTCCACAGGTCTGGGCCAAGGATGGATCCCTCGGCAACACCCGATATAACTTCCATCCTCCGTTGACCCATCCCTGGGCAACACCCGATACAACTTCAATCCTCCGTTGACTCTGTGTTGAGTCGTAAAGCAGGCTTCGATCCTTCAGGTATTTCCTCAGAAACCGCATCAGATATTGTGGAACTTAAAAAGGGTTTCCCAGCGTATCCAGAATATCCACCCATCTAGCGGAGTTGAAGGCGCTCCAAACGCTGGGTGTCACCCACACGACGATCCATCATATGGTGCGGGTAAATGCCTTTGCCTTTTGAAACGCGCTCGACTCCTCTGCAATCACAGCAATGGTACAGCGTCTCTCTCTAGAGCCTGAATTCTAGGAAGATCGATCCTCAGCAGCACGAATCGCGTTATTGAGTCTTCTCTCGATGAGTTCTTCTAGTATTTTTCCAGCCGTGTCTAGCAGGCTTAACGGGTTGTATGAGGATGGTAGTTGGGAGTTTTTCTGCTTCTTGCTCATCAAAATGAGACTCACCACCCTCCATTGTACTGAGAAAACCCCGTTGAATGTGCTGAGCAACAAGTCAGGACAATGGTGATAGACAAGCTGCAATACCAGCTAGAACACTAGCTGGACCTGGAACCTTCCTTGCTTTTAATAGTAAGACTGCATCTTCCAGTTCTAGTTGTATGAAGAGTGGGGACTTGATTGCTATTTCATCTGAGCAGCGTCAAGATGGACAAGATAGGCAGGGCAAAGTGCCCGCAGTATCTTGCCCATTTTTCCGCTCAATGTTTGCAAGGTGTCCAGAGAGTACTAAACTTCCACATAATTAGCTTGCAACCAAATCCCCACGAATCCTAGTTCACATTATCGACTAGATCTTGCCAGCGGTGAGCTTTGGCTTTGTTAATCGATTTGCGAAGGAATTACCTGGCTGACTTACATACTGCTACCCGGCTGAATTTCTTGTCTTAGTTCCGGGCCCGTCGATCCCCATGCCGAAGCTTGTGACACTTTGTTCGCTCTTCAGCAATTTCCGTCGTCTGCCAATATACTGGGGGTTGCCGTGCCGGGGTTTTCGAGGGGGAATAGAAGCACTGCAAGCAGCCATGATGATGCCAATAGTTGGCTTCACGTCGTCTTGAGCTGCCAGCTCTTCTGTTATCAGTGAATCATCCTCCAGTGGAGCACATTTTATGAGTACCTTGACGAACCTCTCGACGTCCATCCTTCTAATGTTCCACCCAATTATAGAAGCAGGATACGGGTCATCGAATTTCAAAATTTGCCTTTACTAGGGCTTCCTTCAAAACCCGACATTTCGCTAACCCCAAGACGTTCCCAAGATCCAACCTTGGGTCAGCATCTTTGCAAAGGATCCTTTGCACACTCTTTTCTCATATGTCCCATTTCAATAAATTTGTAACATAGGGAGCTCTTATCGAGTTCTTTGCATACTTTGGTGGGAGAAGTAGCCATGGCCAAGGCATTGGAAGCATCAAAGGACCACTGTTCTTTACCGTATCCTGGAGACAATTCACTCTTTTCTTACTTTGCCTTGACTCAAAAATAGTTCGACATCCTTTTCAGTTAACTCAACGATAGCCGTACATTGTTTCCTATAGTTTTCTGGTATCAGCCTCAATGTGATCCTGCCGACACTAAGGAGCTCCCTACTGATCGCGTCTTCTACCCCAGCTAGGTTTGTGACGCAGTTGATCTCTCTTATTTCGATCGTTGCTATTGGCTCAAGCGAGGCTACAGTTGCGCTTTTGTTGAGGACTTCCTTTACTGCGTCGCAGAATGCTTCCTTATTGTCGGTCCAAGCTCCAAATTTAACCAGTATGTAGTCTGACCGCGTTCATTGTACTGTTTTAATGGCAGTGTTGGTGTCTTCAGGATATCCCGCAGCATGTCTGCGTGGGATTAGCCATCTTGGGATTTCATGAGCAGTGCCTGCTGCCAGGGTCTCCCTCGTGGTATTTCCTCTTCTGTTTCGCGTCAGGCCTTTTTTTTCTGCTAGGCTTCGTTGCAAGTTGTATTTTGTAGAACATTTTAGAGGAGTTCCTTTGCGGCTTTCTTCGCTTCTTATGTCAGAACTGTCTGGAACTTGCGATCTAGCATTCCATACCCATCAAGGCCTCTTCCTTCCTGCATTCATCCCGATTTCCTTTGGTTGGGCTAGACGCCATTTTTCATTGATGTTTGATGATCTATCAGCGTTGACTTAGCTTTCTGCTCTTTTTTAGCCCTCTTTTAGACCAACTCCTCTGGCTCATGGATCCCATATTTTATATCTTTGCTGATTTTTAGCAAGTTGCATGCAGATTTTATTCTTTTCAGAACGTATCCCGCTTTTCAGATTAACCCTTCTTACTGATGTCGCTGAACGGTAATTGTACTCTGTAACCTTCTTTCTTGCGAGAGATTGTCGGCTTTCGTTTCCGAGTACACTATTTGAGCTAAATTTTCGACGGTGAAATGGTCTCTTCTTTTTTTTTCTGTCGGGATCACTTTGTGAACTTCAGGATGGTTCATTACTATTTTGGGATTTGAGACTCTTGCTTTAGTGGTTTTGGTAGCGACCGCAGCAGTAATCATTGAAATCTCGATATTCTTTAGACTTTCCCTCACCGCACGAACATCTGGCACGTCCTGCAGAATTTCCTGCCCTTCCCTTTTAGGACGCTCTGGTGCTCACATCATTTTCCTTTTTTTTGCCTCCAAAGGCCGCAAAAATCTCACTCTGAACAAGGCTGTCCGCTAATCATCGCTGAAGGTAATTTGCTTTTTAAAGTTACCATTTCCTTCTGTCTGTTCAACCAACCGTTCGGCGTATTGCCGACGCTTGAAATGGTCAGTAGGCTTCAGCTATTGAGTCAATTGATCCTTATAAGCTTTTAAATTCAAATCTTTATTCAAAATTCGCATCAATGATGTTCGTGAGATGTTCAATTGTTGGGCACGACAACGAGTCGAGGTTGACGGCTCTTCTGCTACACTATCGCGAACAACAGCAGTGTTTTCCGCAAAATGAACTAGGCAAGCATGTACAGGTGATTTCATATTTTCTACAGCCCCGGTTTGCTGAAATTTATGCACGATTCTCCCGATTGTGGACTCATTTGGTCGATTTTGATTTGAACACCCGTTTTTGTAAAAGGCTTCAACAACCTTAACGCGTTGCTGAATTGTGTACCTCTCCATGGTTGAATTTGTCAAACCCTGAAACAAAGAAATGTCAAATTAAATTGGGCGAAAAACTTGACGTTAAGGTGTGACTTACAATTAAAACCGTCCTTTAAAAAGGATGGAAGAAAACCAGCAACTTAAAAGAACATTATAGGGTAGAGCATAAGGTGGACGTCCAATGAGAAGACTCAAGACTCGATGGGATGACGCTATAGAAGCTGACAGCAGATCGTTGCTGAGAGTGATCAACTTGCAAACGTGTCCGCAGAACCGTGATGATTGGAGGAGATTAATCCTGGAGGCCAAGCCCCAGCTTGGGTTATGACGCCATCGATGGTGATGATTCAGGATCGAGGAATGCTAAGCCTGTTACGTATTAACATGCGCGAAACCTCATTATAAAACGGGAGCTCTTGCCCTTCACTTAACGCCAGCAAATAAGAAGTTGCTTATTAACGCTTGATACTTTATCACTGGGCGCGGAAGGTAAGTGTTGAAAGATAATCTGCGATTTGGCCCCACTTAAAGTGAATTTAGGTACACAAAGTATAGCACAACCCCAACATAAACGGTCCCAGGCTAATTGAGAGAGGAGGAGAGATCCCTTCTTCCCCCATCCCCAGCTTCCATGATTTCACCTCCTAAGTCCCACAAACAAACGGTAACAAACGGTTTTGGGGTAGCATGTTGAATTTATTGGTTCACCAATAATGCAGCATTAAATAACGAGGAATGCTGCAAAAATACATGTGGCTCTGCCAATAAACCCCACTTGCACGTCCTCAGTGGTGACGTTAGAAGGTGAAGCCGGGTCGACTGCGCCTGATAATAAAATTAAAACCAACAACCATGCCAACAGAATGGAGGTTGGGTGAGGGACTAACTCACCATCCCTGAAAACCACTAAATTGTTTCAGAACCTGCAACTGAGCCTTGGAATGGATTAGACCTATGGTAATGACCTCGCAGCCGCAAAAAGGACTATGGCATTAGATCCTGGAATGTCAGATCACTAAAAACCTCTGGTGCTATTAAAGGCCTTTTACAACGGATCAGTCAACATAAATTAAACATGCTATCGGCCCAGAAAACGAGCTAGATTGGAAGTTATAATCATGATATGAGATTACACACAATATTCAGAAATGGGAAACTGCTTCAAAGCAAGAGTTTTTGTTTTTTGTGGTAGGGTGGTGAATGCTATTTATGCGCAGAGTGTGGGACCCCCATGTGCGACTGGACTACCCACTAAACACCTCCCCTGTATACCTGAGAACCCAGCCTGGAACCGTTTGACACATTACTTCGGGCCAGGTCTCGTTTCGTTACGCCATGGGGCGCCTGGAAGCTGAGGAGTCCCTTTTCTAGCGGGAGGGGTGAGGGGAAGAGGAAATGCCAGAAAAGAGATCCACCAGCCCCAGCGCCCCTGGCTGCTGTGAGTCCCTTTTATATTTTAGAACTGCCCGAGCATAATGTGCCACCTGGTTCCATTTGTCAACCGATTCGAGCATCGCCGCAACTATATTATCCGCGGTGAGCTCTCCCGTCTCCCTGTAGAGTTCCCTTTGCAGCCTGACCCACTTTGTACACGCAAAAAATGTGTGACAGGCATTGTCCTCCTCTCCCGGGCAAAACCGACAATTGGAAGACCGTGACTTACCGATCTTGTGCAGGTAAGACTGAAAACACCCGTGCCCGCTCAAAAGCTGGGTCAGATAGAAGTCAGTCTCACCATGCCTTCGATTTAGCCACGGTATCATATCCGGGATGAGGCGCGCAGTCCACCTTCCCTTCGTTCAATTCACCCAAGACTGCTGCCAATCGTTGAGCGAGCGCTGTCTCTCCTCGCGGACAACTATCTCCCTCGCATCCTCGTTTTGGCGCAGGTAAATAGCGTGGCGCTCTCGACAGGTATCACGCCTGCAATCACTCTCACCGCCGAGTCGGAGACTGTTGGATATGAAGATGCAATTTTCAGTGCTCCTCTTCTCTGTACCTGTGCCAAACGTGCTCGGTATACCTCCTTGCTGAGAGCGTCGCCCCATACATCTGCTCCGTACAGTAGCACTGACCCTACAGCACTCATCAAGAGGCGTCTTTTTGATGGGCTGGGTCCCCCTGCGTTGGCCATAAGTCGACTCAGGGCCGATATTCCCGAAGAAGCCTTCTCAGCCGTTACCCTGATTTGCTCAGAGAAACTCATCTTCGAGTCGATCAGTAGCCCCAGGTACTTCACCGCTGGCTTCAAGATTCGATTTGTATGTCTCCAATACTGATCATCCTTACTCTAGGGATTCTCTTTTTTGTCAAGATGACCACTTCGGTTTTCTCCAGTGCTAAACTCAGCCCGCGAGCAGTCATCCAGTGCCTCACTCGGCGCATTAGCATACCTAGCCTAAGTTGCGCTTGTTCAACGGTGCGTCCAGCGACCAGAGCCGCAACATCATCCGCATAGCTGACCAAGCGCGACTCATCTGGCATCTCAAGTCTCAGTAGCCCGTCGTAAGACACGTTCCAAAGGTCCGGATCCCTGGGCAACTCCCGATGTAATTTCCATCCTTCGTTGGCCCTGTGTCGTGTCGTAGAGCAGGCTTCGGTCCTTTAGGTAGTTCCGCAAAAGCCGCATTAAATATTATGAAACTTGATAAGAAGTTTCCAGCGTGTCCAGAATATCCACCCATCTAGCGGAGTTGAAGGCATTCCTGACGTCGAGTGTCACCAACAGGACGATCCGTCGCTTGGTGCCTCTGCCTTTTGGACCGCGTTCACCACCTCTGCAATCGCATCAATGGTAGAACGTCCTGCTCTAAAGCTGTGCCGAGGAAATAGGTCCCCAGCAGCACGAATCGCGTCAGTGAGTCTTCCCTTGATGAGTTTCTCTAGCATTTTCCCAGCCGTGTCTAGCATGCATAACGGGCCGTATGCAGACGGCGATCCGGGATTTCCCTTCCCCTTGCTGATCAGAACGAGCCTCGCCACCTTCCATCGTACCGGGAAAACCCCGTCCCGTAGGCAAGCGTTAAATGTGCTGAGCAACAAGTCAGGACAATGGTGATAGACGAGCCGCAACACCTCAGCTGGAACACCATCTGGACCTGGAGCCTTCCTCGCTTTCAAGGAGAGGACTGCCTCCTCCAGTTCCAGCTGTGTGAAGAGTGGGCACTCTACTGCTGTTTCACCATGGACAGCGTCAACATGGACGGGATGGGTGGGGAAGAGTCCCCGCACTGTCGCGTCCATCTTTTCCGCATCATGTATACAAGGCTTCCGTAGGGCACCAAGTTTCCCCATGACCAGCTTGTAGCCAAGGACCCACGGATCCTTGTTCACATTGTCCACTAGGTCTTGCCAGCAGCGAGCCTTGCTACTGTTGATCAGTTTGCGAAGGCATTTCCTGGCCAACTTATATGCTGCCACCCAGTTGCATGCCTCGTCACGGTTCCGCACCCGTTGAGCCTCACGTCGAAGCTTGTGACACACTCTTCGCTTTTCAGCGATTTCAGTTGACCACCAGTACACTGAGGGCTTGCCGTGCCGGGGTCTTCAACGGGGCATAGAAGCGCAGCAAGCAGTCGTAATTATGCTCATAATAGAGTTCACCACATCTTGAGCTGCCAGTTCTTCCGTCCCCTCCGGAGCTCCCTGCAGCGGCTCATCTGCTGTGAGAACCTTGACGAACCTCTCGACGTCCATCCTTCCGATGTTCCATCCAGTTGTAGAGGGCCGAGAGCACGGGCGTCGGGAGACAGCATCACTTATCTCAAGCAGAATGCACTGATGATCACTGGCTGAGTAGTCCTCTAATACTTTCCAGTTGTGTATCCTCCGTACTAAGGACTCCGAGGCGAATGTAACGTCCGGTATGGTTCACTCACAGCCAATGCGGCGGAAAGTCGGCGTGTTTCCGTACAACGAGTGCCGTCCTGGCCGCCATTTCCAGGATTCGTTTTCCCCGCGGATCCATCTGAGGCATGCCCCATTCGATTACTTTAGCATTGAAGTCGCCCCCAACGAGCACTTTGCCCTCTGCGTTCGAGACAGCGCCCTCCAGAGCATTATGCTTGGCTTGGAAAGATGATATTGACTCGTTAGGCGTTAGGTACACACTAAAGAAGTTGATCCCTGAACACCGAACCCACACGAAACCATCCCCCCGTCTACAACTCTCCGCTTGAAAGTCACTGTTCCGAACCCAGATAGCGACAGTACCAGTTTCATCAGAATACCATAATGCAGGACTTATATTATGGTATTGCTCACTCAGCAGCACGGAGTCGGCTTTCATGTCCTTCGCAAATTGCTCTAGCAGATTTTGGGTGGTTGAACTGCGGTGTAGGTTTAGCTGCCGGATGCGGGTCATCAAAGCTCTGATTTTGCCTTGGTTAGGGCTTCCTAGAACACCCAGCATTTTCCTGATCCCAAGACGTGTCCAAAATCAGGTTTTGGATCAGCATCCTTGCAAAGAATACAGTGTGCCTCCTTCGTACACTCTTTTCTTTTATGTCCCATTTCACCGCATTTGTAACATAGGAAACTCCTATCGGGTCCTTTGCATACTTGTGTGGTGTGACCATAACCATGGCATTTGAAACATTGAAGAGGCGTTGCTCTTCGCTGTATCCTACAGACAACCCACCCAATTCGTAATTTGCCCTTGTTCAAGAATTGTTCGGCGTCCTTTTCGGTCAAGTCAACTATAGCCATGCGCTGTCCCCTGTTGTTTTCTGGTGTCAGTCTCGCTTTGATCCTTCCCACGCTAGGAAACTCCCTTTTGATGGCCTCTTCTACCTCGGCCAGATCCGTCACGCAGTCTTTGTCTCGTATTTCGATCGTTGCCATCGGCTCAAGCAGGGTTTTAGTTGCGCTTTTGCCGAGGACTTTCTTTACTGTGTCACAGAATGCTTCTTTATTGCCGGCCTCTGCTCCGAATTCGACCAGTATGTGGCCCGACCGCGTTGGTCGTACTACTTTAATGGTAGTATTGGTGTCTTCGGGCCTTACGCTTCCCCTGATGTCCCGCAGTACCTCAGAGTAGGATCGGCCATCTTGGGGCTTTACAAGCAGTGCCTGCTACCGGAGTCTTCGTCGGGGCTTCTGCCTCTCCTAGTTTGCATCAGGTCCTTTTTGTAATTGGGCGTCCGTACGAACTTTACTTTCTGGCTTTTTTTGAAGGAGTTTCTTTGCTGCTTTCTTCGCTCCTTTTGTAAGCACTGTCTGGAACCCCTGATCTAGTGCTTCACGCCCTTCAAGTGCCTCTTCCTTCCTTCTTTTATCCCGATCTCCTTCGATTGGGCTAGACGCCATTCTTTTATTGACGTTTAATGGTGGAGCTATCTGCGTGTTGCCTTTAGATTTCGCCACAACCGCCTCTTTAGCTTTCTCTTCGTCTTCGGCCCTTAACCAGCTTCTCTGATAGTGCTCTATGCGATCTAGGAGCTCCTCTAGTTCAAGGAGCTCCACCTTTGCTACTTTGCTGATTTTTGGGGAGTCGCATGCAGCTTGTATTCTTTTCAGAACATCTTCCGCTTTTCGGAGTAGTCTTTCTTCTTCATATCGCTGGGCCGCAATTGTACCTTGCAACCATCCTTGGGAGAGGTTATCGCGTTCCGTTTCCGAATGCAGTACATCCGCCACATTTTCAACTTTGGTGGTGCATTCACGCGGTGCCTGGTCACTCTTTGCTTTTAGTGCCGTAATCTCCTCGTTGGCTTCTGGGTTTTTCATTGCAATGTCGGTATTTGTGACCCTTGCATCGGTCGCTTCGGTAACGATCGCAGCAGTGACAATCGAATTTTTGGTGCTCTTTATGCTATCCCCCACCGCTCGAACACCTGAAGTGTCCTGCCGAGTTTCCCACTTCTCCTTAATAGGACGCTCGGGCGTTCGCATCATTTTTTTGCTGCGCTCGAACGCCGCAGGAATCTCAGTCTAAACCAGACTGTCTGCTATTCTGCGTTTTTCATCCGTCTTCACTGTCGTTGTGTTAGTTTTCGTTTTGTTCGCTGTTAAGTACCACTCGCGATGTACTGTTAACATCGTGGTTGCAACCGCTGGTTGCGTCGTCGTTATTATTTTTCGTTTCTTTTTCTGGGTATTTGTGGTCTTTTGATTTCGCTTGCTCCAGTTTTGCTTGGTCCCCACTCGGAGCCGCTATCTTCGTTCGTGTGTGTAGTCGCCTTTTTGGTCCCATGGTTATCTTTGCAGAGCAGGGAGGCACAAGCACAAGCCCTTATGGGGACAAGTGCTCAGAGCCAGACCAGCGCTAATCGGGAGTCCATCTCAACCGAACCTACACCACCAACCCAATGGTGCGGACTTCGAACGTACTCCGAGGCATGCCAAGGTTTTACCAGGACGGAGACGGTATGATAGTTGAATTGGAGCCGTTCACACACGAGTTTCACCTCGGCGCTACTGTGCAAAGCAACTAGGTCCAAACCATCACATCCGCCAGCCCAAAGCATCATTTCCAGTTCGTTGTCCAAAGCGTAGTCCAGATCCAATCAGAGTCGTTACCTGTCATCCCAAGAGGGAACCTCACGGCACCCCCCATATTCTCGGATCCGTGGGGGCGGCGCTCACCAGAGAATGCTAGCCTCCAAGAGTGCTCTTGTCGACCGGAATTCTCCCTGCGGGAATTTCCTCGGGTACGTGGGGGTGGAACTCCCCAAAGAATGCTAGCCTTCAAGAGTGCTCTTGTGGACCGGCACTCCCCCTGCGGGTAAAGCACGAGTTTGGAGTGACCTTCATTGTGGATACGGAGTTCAAATCGCACATTATTGATTTTAAGATTGTGAATGAATGGCTATGTGCTAACCCAAGCATCTGCAAATATATTGAACGATTTGCGAAACGGATCCCAAGGCAATTAATTGGAGTTACTATAGACGGGGACCATGGTGAATTCAATACAGCGATAAGCTGTATGAAATTTTCGACGAGCCGAAGGTCTCAATGATGGTAAGACTGCGGAAGCTTCAATGGCCACATGAATCATATGGGCGAACAACGAAACTCAAAAAGGTATTTGTTGGGAGAACTGAAAAGCAGAGGCCAGTGGGTAAACTAAGGAATCGCTGGTCTGACTCAGTCAACGATGATTGAAAGACCCTGTCAATGGACTAAGGCAGTTGGAGGTGGTATTTGCAGGAAGCGAAGGCGCAAGAGCGGCTGTGGGCTACCAAGAAGAAAAGGAAGATTATTTACCGTGCCTACCCTGTCAGAGAGCGTAAAGCTTTCGATTAGTGGTTGAAAACTGCACACGCTCAAGGTTGATCGTTCGCTCTGTAGTATTTGAGTAGAATGTAGCGGTAGACTGCTGCCTCAGTGAGCGAAAAATTTAGTGCTCCATTAGAATGGCCTTGTCTAGTGGGGATTTAGCGCACTGACAGCTAGCGTTGCGGTTTCGCGGGGCGAGTTCGTTTCGCTAGCCGAAGGACACACTGTAAAAAATTTCATGTTTTTTTTTTTAAGTATCACTGGGCACATCCGAAAGATGTTGAAAGCCGAGGTAACTGAGCGAAGGGTACAAAAATAATGAGACCTGGCGGTTTTTAAAACTAAACCGCGCGGGAGGTTGGACACGAATGATTTGGCTGCGTCAGGAGTGGAAGGCCAATTATTCCAGGCTAGATTCCCTGAAACAACAAAAAGGGGAAAAACTTCGCCCAATCGCAAGCTCATCTTTAGGGAGGAGCCGGCCAACATTTCGGGTCTTATACCCGTTCGAGAGAAAAGAGAAGCTCAGTTATTTTACTTCTAACAATTAATATTTTTTTTTTGTGAATTATTCAATCTCTCAGGGAAACCACAACAATAATTTTATGTAATGTTCTTGAAATTAAAAAAAAATGCGCTTTGCTCCCAGTTACTGGAAGAAAAGAAACTCATGAAAGAACCGTTCCTATGATCGCATTGCTGAAAATAGCAAGTATATATGTTATATGTAACTTAAAATAGAGCTTTCCGATGCCACTTTTAAAATATTTTTTGTTTGTATTTTTTTTCTGCTATTGAAATATATCAGAAACTCGAAAGTGCTATATATTCAAAGGCTACACGAAAATACACACACTGAGTACCGTAAATCAGAACTCGAATAGATTACATAAAAAAACAGATTTCTCTGCAGAGAACTGTTCCTCAGTATGAACATCGATATATTTTAATTGATTACAATTATACCTCAAGCCATAACCTTTTTTAAGGGTTTTGTATTAAAATATAAAACCCTATTGAAACCCTATATAAAACCCTATCCGAAACCATAGAAGCTACAGCCATGAAATTTTGCGGAAAGGTCGGAAGCTACTACTACTACTACTACAAAGTTTTAGGGTATTAAAAATATTCAAAAAGTTTTAAGAGGGCCCCCCCTATAGAGGAGGGACCCGCAAAAAAAATGTTCCATGAAGTTGGGTATGAAAGACCTTGATGACATCTTTTCATAACAGGTCCTAAAATTACTTTATCGTTATCGAGGGAGGCAGGTGAAGGGGAACAGCACGAAATTTAGGCGTTTCCCCTCTCGCGATTGCAAACCTTTCATCCGAAAAAACTGAAAAAAATCATGAGTGTAGACCATTGTGAGCACTACAACAACAAATACGTCAGAAGTCGAAATTCACTCAACTCTGTTGATAATAGTATGATTTATCAGGTTTCACTTTCTTGAATAAAATCGTATTGGCAACCTCAAATTCAATAAAATACAATATGTAGGTGTCAATTTACAACTGAACTGTACTATACTGAAAATTTCAGAAAGATCGAATCGTATTTAACAAAGTTGTGGGAGGTTTAAATTTTCCTGGATTACGACAGCAACTACACATGGCTATGGGACAATATGCACTTCCAATCAACTCAGACACTATGGTTTTGCTAGGATTTGCATGAAAATTTCAGGAATTATATTCATGATGAATATCTTTGAGAATTTGATCAACGGGTGACATCCGTAACCACAAAACAAAATGGCGGCCGCTTTAAATGAAAATATTAAATAAAATTGTGTTATTTTTCGCGAATTTCAACGTTTGAGGTTTATGCTATTAACACTTGATTGAATGTATTTGTGAATGCCTGAAGATGAGCAGCTTAAAAATAATTGGTGAAAAAATAATGAAAGTAGATCCAATAAAAAATAACAAAATGGTTGAAGTTAGTTCAACTTTGTTAATAATAGTAGGATCTGCAAATTAAATTTGTTCCCCATTAAAACTGTATTTGTATAATTAAATTGGATGAAAGTAGGAATTTGAGTGTCCTCTTAAAGGTCCTTATGCTCTATGAGTTTAAATAGAATGCCCAGAAGTTATTGCCGTATGAATTTTCTCCAATTACAACAATCAAACACGGTTTTTTTACTAAATGGGCTTTCCATCAAACCAAACACCACTTTTAATTGTACCAGAGTGGTTCAAATATGATGGAGACAAACGCTGTAGATGGCACGCATGTATGCTATGAAGATCGTGGCTTGAGTATATGGTAGCTGGATTCCTTACAAACAGTGTGGAATAGTTTTCGTCGGGAGTGCATGTTTCACGCGCGTGCTACGACCATGAGCGAACGCCAAGTATCGACCGCCGTTGCGCAACGTATTGTCATTCGTTTTTTAGTGTGGGAAGGCGTTAAAAACACGGAAACTTTTCTTTGTTTGCGATATCACCGTGTTTAAATCGGCCAAAGCATTCACGGATGGTCGCAAAACCGTCAAGAATGAGCCGCATGATAGTCGACCGCGAACCAGCATCACACCAGACAACATTTGCCGGGTAGAACAACTCATTTTGGAGGACCATGGGATGAATGTTTGGGGCATTTTGGCTGAACTCGGCATCAGTATTGGTAGTGTAGAGTCTATCATCCATGAACACCTTCAATATCGCAAAATAACGCTCGAAACGTGGGAGCATTCCAGCACAAACTGCAATTCTTCTCCACTTTAAGGCGTGCCCTCATGCCCCGCGTCTTACGCTCGATTCAATATCGGAATCGGGGTGGAAGTTCAATCCACTCTCATATTCTTACCGTCTGTTTTGTACCGGACTCAAATTATTTTTGATTATACTTTTAAATTTTAAACTGAACACAACACAAAAATCACTCTACTCAAAATAGTTCGCAGCCTTGGTCTGGTAAAAATTTAGCCTGTTCTATGGGTAAAGCTCTTTTTTTTTAGACCACATTGAATGCGGCAAATGCTTCAATAAATGTAAATGCTAGTTACAAGCCTTTTGAGCATTGAAAACTTCACATAGAATATAAAATTCTGTATGTCTATTCAACATAGACCCAGTTGTTCTCATCTCATATTTTCCATGGATAAAGAAGTCAAAACTTAATAATTCAAGCCTAAACTGTAAACCATGAACAACCGATTATGAATGCAGAAATAATAAAATGTAATAATAATTTTTCATTTCATACTTTTTTCATCTTGGATTTTACTTATCTGCAAACTGAAGAAAGTCGTCAAGACTTTTCCCATTTCCTTTCCAGGATGCAACATTTAATCCAAAACGGCTTCGGAACTTATTCGAATCGCTGGCTTGTAAACCGCAATCATCGATCCGCTGATATTCTGGACGTTCAGGAAAGTCGTAACTGGTTTTGCGAGTGAACAGCGTGACGCACTTTGGGGCTCTGTGATTTGCACTGTTGCCAAGTGTATGGTTCGACGATCGTGAGAAGGCACAACTGACGCAAAATGAGTGCGCCTTTCTTCACTGTGGTCAATTTAATCCCATCCAAAAAACGTTGCAAAGTTCTGATTGGTCCCAAAAAATTTCAATCAAGGAAAACTGACCGACGTCGTCTTGGAAGTCTCTAACTGACGAGTATACTTCCAATTCTAAGGGATTTTATGTTGAAATTGGTACCGCTTCAACTCAAAATACTTCCCCTAAAATTTAAAAATAAAACATGTATGGAAAATCCAAAGGTTTCGATCAAAATTACGAGGACATACAGCTCCTGCCAAAATTTCCACTGAAACTGTCTACGAACTTTTGGCCTTCGAGTTGACAGCTGTTAAAGCCACAACCAAGTATACAGGGGAGAATGCCGACAAACAGGAATACTCTTCGAAGCCAGCATACTTTGGGGAGTGCCAACCCCACGTACTCGAGGATATTTCCGCAGGGGGAATGCCGGTGAACAGGAATATTCTTAGAGGCTAGCATTCTTCGGGGGGCGCCATGAGGGATGACAGGGGGTTGACAGACAACAACTCTGACTAAACCTGGACTACGATTTGGGCGACGTACTGGAATTGATGCTTAGGGCTGGCGGATATGATGATTTCGGCCTAGTTGCGTTACACGGTAGCATCGAGGTGATACTCGTGCATAAACGGCTCCAATTCAACTATTATGCCAATCCATTCTCGTAAAACCTTGGCAGGCCTCGGAGGAAGCTTGAAATTCATAACATTGGGTTGGTGGTGTAAGTTTAGTTGAGTCGGATTCCTGACTAGCGCTGGTCTGGCTCTGAGCACTTGGATTCCCTCCTCTAGAAAGACAACTATGGAACCAAAAAGATGACTACAAATACGAACGAAGATTGTGGCTTAGAGGGGAGAGCCTACAAAACTGGTGCAACTAAAAAAAATTCAAAAAAAGAATCACAAATAACAACAATGACGACGCAACCAGTGGCTGCAGCTACCATGTTAACAGCACATTGGGAGCTGTACTAACGATGACAATGAATACAATCACTGTGAAGACGGATGAAAATGGAGATTAACAGGCAGTCTTGTCCAGACTGGGACTCCTGCGAACGTCAGAGTGTACTAAAAAGGAAGAGCGATATTTACTGCTACGATTACCATCAAAATTACCAAACAAGGGTCGTAAATTCCGAAATAATGACAAATCACTCTGAAGTTCACAAAATGTTTACGGCAGGAAAAAAATGAGTGACTAGGCAAACAAAGCGCTTGTGATTTCATCGTCACACTCGAAAATGTGGGGGAAATATTGTACTTGGAGACGGAAGCTGATAACCTCTCCCAAAAAAGGTAGTCGCAAAGTACAATAGCTTCTCAGTGAAACAAAGAAGAAGGACTAATCCGAAAAGTGAAGATATTCTAAAAAGAATAAAGCCTGGATGCGACTCGCGAATGGCATCTAGTCCAGTCGAAGCAGATCAGAATAAAAAAAAGAAGGTAGATCAGGGGTTTCAGACAGTGCTGACAAAAGGAGCCAAGAAATCCGCAAAGAAACTTCTTCAGGAAGTGTAAGAAACAAAAGTTTGCATAGACGCCCAACCAGTAAATGTAAGGCCCGACGACACCAACACTGCCATAAAAGTAGCACGACCAACGCGGTCGAGCCATATACTGGTCGAATCCAGAGCAGAGGCCGACAATAAAGAAGCATTCTGCGACACACTAAAGACAGTCATCGACAAAACCGCAACTAGAGCCTCGTTCAAGCTGATGGCAATGATTGAAATAAGAGACATTCACTGCGTCACGAACCTGGCTGGGGTAGAAGGGACCAAAAGGGAGTCCCTTAGCGTGGGCAGAATCAAAGTCAGGCTGACACCAGGAAACCATAGTAGATAACGCATAGCCATTATTGACTTGACGGTACAGGACACCAAACAATTCTTGAGTAAGGGCAAAGTCAGGATAGGGTGGATTGTCTGGAGGATACGGCAAAGAGCAGTACCTCTTTAATGTTTCAAATGCCTTGGCTATAGTCACGGCGCACAAGTATGCAAAGGACCTGATGAGAGCTCTTTATGCTACAAATACAGTGAAATGAGACCTAAAGGAAAAGAATGTACAAAGGAGACACTGCATTCTTTGCAAGGATTCTGATCCAGGACTAGATCTCAGGCATGGATCAGGAAAATATTGGGTTTTCCAGAAAGCCCTAGTGAAGGCGAAATCAGAACTTCAATGACCCACATCTTGCAGCTAAACCTACACCACCCCACTGCCAAAAGCATGCTTGAGTAGTTTGTGAGGGGCATAAAGGCCTACTTTTAGCTGCTGAGTGAGCAACACCACGATAAAAAGATCTGCCATCATGGTATCCTAATGAAACTGGTACTGCTATCGTCTGGGTTTGGAACAGTGGCTTACAGGTGGAGAGCTATGGACGGGGGGATCGTTTTGTGTGGGCTCGGTGCTCAGGGTTCACCTTCTTTAATGCGTACCTAACGCCGAACGAATCGATGTCATATTTCGAAGCCAAGCTTAATGCTTTGCAGGGCGCTGTCTGGAACGCAGATTGAAGCGTGCTCAGTAAGGGAGACTTGAATGCTAAAACAATCGAATGGGGCATGTCTCTGTTGCAAAGAGATCCGCAAGGAAAGTGAACCCTATAAATGGTGGCCAGGATGATGCCTGCCACACCAAATATCGAAAGTACGCCGACTCTCCACTGTATTGGCTGCAAAGGAATCATACTAGACGTGACATTCGCCTCAGAGTCCTTAGTACAGAAGATAGCTGCTTGGAAAGTTTTAGAGGACTACCCAGCCAGTAATCACCAGCGCATTCTTCTTGAAATCAGTGATATTGTCTCCCGATGTCCGTGTTGTCAACTTTCCACAACTGGATGGAACATCTGAAGGATGGACGTCGGGAGGTTGATCGAGATGCTCACAGCAGGTGCTCCGCTGCAGTGAGATTCGTATGGGATGGAAGAACTGCCAGCTCAAGATGTGGTGGACTCAACTTTGAGTATCATTATAACTGCTTGCAAAGCTTCTATGCCCCGTCAAAAACCCCGATACGGCAAGCCTCCAGAGTACTGGTGGTTGGTTAAAATTGCTGAAAAGCGTAAGGAGTCTCAAAAGTTTTGGCATCAGGCTCATCGGGTGTGGAACCGTAAGGAAGCATGCAACCAGATAGCAGAATATAAGTCCAGCAGGAAAGGCCTTCGCTAATTGATCAACAACAGCAAGGCTCGCTGCTGGCAAGATCTAGTGGACAATGTGAACAAGGATCTGTTGGGCGTTGACTACAAGCTAGTTATACCGAAATTTGATGCCCCACGGAAGCGTTGCATGCATGAAGCAGAAAAGATGGGCGAGATAGTTGGCACTCCTTCTCACCTATTCCGTCCATGTTGACGCTGTCCACGGTGAAAAAGCAAAAGAGTGTCTATTCTTCACACAGCTGGTACTGGAAGAGGTAGTCCTCACATTGAAAGCAAAGATGGTTCTAGACCTAGATGGGGTTCCAGCTGAGGTATTGCAGCTTGTCTATCACCCTTGCCCTGACTTGCAGTTGAGCACATTCAGCGCTTGCCTACGGGATGGGGTTCCCCCGTACGATGGAAGGTAGCAAGGGTCGTGGTGATGCCACCCGTTACGCACGCTAGACGCTGCTGGGAAGATGCTAGGGAAACCCATCAAGAGAACGCTCATTGAATCAATTCGTGCTTCTGGAGTCCTGTCTCTTCGGCAGCATGGCTTTATAGCAGAACACTCGACCATTGATGCAATTGCAGAGGTGGTGAGTACCGTCTAAAAGGCAAAGTCATTTAGCCGCATCAAGCGATGAGTCGTCCTGTTGGTTATGCTCGACGTTTGCCTTCAAACCTGTTAGACGGGTGGATGTTCTGGATACACTAGCAGCCTCGCGGCCACTTCTTGGGAGCGCTGCACTGATACTTGCTTAGCACACTTCACTTAGTCAGCTGACAAGCCAAAACTTGACGCTCTCTTACGGTATAAGCGAGCTGTATAGTGTGCTGGTTGATTTTCTTCAAGAGGAGTAAAATCGCCTTGGCACAGTAACTTTCTGCGCCTGATGAGTATATGAGGGTGGTCGTATTACTCGGCCTATAAAAAAACCGAAAATTTTAAAAAAAAATTGTGATTTCACTTCACACAGCAATGCTCACTTCTTTTACATGTCTAAGAAATAAGTTTTCTTGAGTTTTGCAAAGTAGGATTCCGTGGCGGCGACGACCTCCTCATTCGACACAAATTTCTGCTCAGCGAGTGATTATTTCAAGTTTGGAAACAAAAAAATTCACACAGGGCCAAGTTTGGTGAATACGGTAGATGGGATAGCAGTTCGTAGCTCGATCCGACCGATTTGGACTTGATAACGGTGGAGGTTTGAGTTGGTGCATTGTCATGGTAAAGGAGCACACTTTTTCTTCGTCCAATGGGGCCGTTTTTCTGCAATCCCACGTCGAATCGCCCCAATAATTCGGCAAGATAGGGCCCTTTGACCGTTTTGCCCTTCTCCAGGTAGTTCATGCAGATCACACCTTGTGAATACCAAAAAATATGGGCCATCATCTTTCTGGCCGATAGGACAGTCTTTGCCTTCTTTGGAGCACGTTCACTGGGCGAAGTTGGCTGTTTCGACTGCTCCTTATTCTTTGGTGTGTAACAGTGGACCCGTGTTTTGCCAACGGTCATAGAATGATGCAAGAACTCCTTTGGGTTGCGTCAAACACTGCTCTGAAATGGTCTCACGGTTGTGTTCGTTGTCCGGAGAGAGCAAACGCTTTCTTATGACCAAAATTTCATGCAGGATATGACCAACGCGGTCTTTTGAGATGCCTACTGTCTCAGCTCTCTCGCGCATCTTCAATCTATGGTCTGCCAATACGAGCCCGTGAATTTTGTTCAAACCGACGTGTGACCACGTTGAAACTCGTTAAACCAATTTTTTACGGTCGCCATCGCAGGAGCAGAATGACCGTACACAGGATCCAAGCGTCTTTAAATTTTGCTGCGCGATTTCCCTTTCAAAAACATGAATCGGATCACCGACCAATATTGCTCTATCTCCACTTTCCTAAAATTTGCGGAAACGTCCGCTTGTACACGGGGTCAAAACAAAACTACGAGTCCGATTCAGCTGAAATTATGAAGGTGGCCATCTACGAAAATGTTCTACATGATAGTGAATCTATCTTGTGATAGTGACGCCATTAAGAGGTGAGGCTAAGTACTTATCCGACCACACTCCTAGTGCTGAGAAGTAACTCACTTTTGACTGGCCGTAAAGCAAAGATCGGGAGTTTTCGTCTGAAAATAAAATCCCGCGTTTTTTCATGCGCAAGTAGCCTTAGCTTCCCCATTGATTCAAGGGTACAAATAAAAGCTTTCCTGGTTATTTGAAAACGTACGTACAATGAACGTAAATACTTTTCTTTGTTAGATACGACTTCAATGGTATTCGTTTTATCTCCAGGAATTTGTCTTATTCAGGCATAATCTGCATAGAATCCAAATAATTTCAAATGATATACCCCTCAAATATTCCTGTACACACAATGCTTGCTAACTTTAAAATTGTAATCAACGATAAACAAATGCATATTACCCGAAATACGTGATAGCAATTCCAAGTTTGTTGCCCATCCCTCAACAACCATTTCATTCCTCTCTAGTTACTTTCCATTCCAATATTTTCAATATGTTTACAAATGTATTTTCCAATTTTTTTCTTCTTTTCCTCCTGTTTTGAATACATATTGGATTTATTCAGGAAGTGTCCTGGATCCGGTAATTTATGTTCATGCAGTTAACTCTCAATTGGATTTGCCTGACTGCCACCTTGTTGGAATGGGAAAATTTTCTAGGATGGTAATTCTTGGAGTTTATTCAAATACAGTGTCCTCTGTTCTTGGAACACTTAGGATTCTTATAGTTGGAAGAATGAAGGTGCAAAAGAAGACAAAACAAATAAATTTTTGATAAGTATGCAATCGTAAACTCAATCAACCTCTAATATAAATAAATCCTCTTAAATCCTAGAATCGGTCACGTTCCCTACCATCTTTTGGATGACATTACATAGGGCTAATAAATTACTTCCTAGAATTGTACACCTGAATGCTTTTAAGGTCCCCTTAGTGCCACGAAAAAATAAGGAGATAGTACGCGAAATTCAGCTATTACGTATTAATTCACCATCGATACCACGCTGATAAGATAAAAATTTCCACAACTGCTGGAACACGTGAACTCATCCTGATTTCTTTTTGAAGGTACCGAAAGCTTAATTCGAACGGCCTTTAGCTTTCATTACATCGACAAATTTCCTAAAAATGAAAATGCTAACGTTAGCATTATAGCGCGGAATATGCTCACGGCCTGTCGCCAATTCAAGGAAATATATGTTTCTTACGAGGGAGTCTTCAAAGCCTTACAGTCGTAAAGGCGTAAGATAATCAGATACCATGCTTCGTGCACGCAGCATAATAGAAAATCTCATGAAATTCTAACACCCCATTTACATGTGACTTTTCATTGAAAATGTTCGCGGAAATATTCCTTTTCCATTCTGCCATTATGTCACCAAATGTACATGTGCCTACACAGGAAGTGTGATGTGGATGGCTTTGTCTGTGCTTTAATTTGATAAGGGTGATATGATCAAGGCATTGTGAAGCCACCAAGGAAGACCTTTTTAGCGAGCGCTCCTACATGTTTTAAATTTATAAGAGTAATTAAAGGATGAAACCAAAAATCAGAGTGGATTTGTTAAGATTGATATGAATAAATTAATTTCATTGATGCAATAATGAAGACCCGGTATTCTTGGAACTCTTTTTTAGTATATTTTGCGTTTGTTATAAAAATTTAAAGTTATACACATATTTAAGTGGAAAACTTCCTGTTTTCAGTTGGTACTTTAAACTAGGGATGTAGAAATCTATCTATCCTCGAGCCATTTAGTCCCTTGAAGTCAAGGCCAATTTCACAAAATTATCACCAGCAGACAATCTGAACCCTTTCATCATCCAGAAAACTCAAAAAGACGAACACCTTTTTGTCCCTATTTCCCATCTCAAGGATAATATTCTCATAAATGCAAATGACACCTTTCACCATTTCAAAAATGATTCTCACTTGTCCTTATCCTAACAAAATTTACTGTTTTGTTGTCATTTGCAAGGCATGACGAGGCTATTTTCATTTTTCAAGGATACTTGCTGTGTTGACATTAAAGCTTTTTCGGTTTTATACACAAAATTGTGGGTAATTAATGCTATCTAGGATGCCATAAAAGTAATATTTTACTCAAAAATGAGAAGTGTGGTTTTGATTTGATTTTTCGGGATTCGTTTTCAACAATTGAAAGTGAACTTCTTCATTCCTATTGTTAATTTCTTTCCTAAAGACTTAGTAAAATTATTTACTTGTTTATTTACACACAATTAAGTTCACCCTGAATAATACAAAATAAACAATCTTCACTCAAATTCCAAATCCACCCAAAAGCTATTCTCTCTCTTTTAACCTCCCTCTTTGCCAACTTAATTAAGGCTGTCTGGAGACGTAAAGTGATGAACTCAGTAAATATTGGCTTTGTACCTTGGAACAATATGTCTACAATAGAATTCAACACGCCAAACATAACCTACATCACCATGACATTTGTGCTATTCCGGCACATTTGCCATTTCTTCATCTTCTTGTTCTTCCTCAAATTTCAATTACATTGTAACAAAGGATGTTACATATAGCATGATTTATGATCAAGCAGGAGCATGAGTTCACACATTGTTATGTCTTCAAATCTTGGCATGGTGAATGAAGATGGCCAAGAGCGAAAATGAACTTCGTAGTAAGAACTTACTACAGATGCGGATGAGAATAGAATTTCGAGTAAAAGTGACGAATTGGGATGAGTGTCTTAGCTTAAGGATACATTAATTTATCATATTGTTCTGACATCAATGCATTCGAGCAGTTTCCCCCAGAAAGTTTTTTTGAGAAACGATTGAAAATATGAGACTAGGTCAAGAAGAAGTTTTTATTACATTACATGAAAAATTGTGTTGTAACTTTTGTTTTTCCAAAGGAATGCCGCTGGAAAGTGTTATGAAAAATGATTTTGCTGTTATAACATTATCATTCAAGAATTTTTAAGGCAAAAAAAAGAATTATTATTTAATTCAAATTAATTTTATCCATTACGAAATTTGTACCCGTAGTTGAATGCTAGTTGATATTGGAGCTCTCAAACTGTATGACTTTCCAACTAGAAAAAAATCATTACAGGTGCAGCTGGCTGAAGATAGACGAGGAGCAAAATATCAAGTACTCTGATGATGCAGTAGATTTCCAACGATTGCTATCAGCAAAAAGTTGGCTTGAAGCCCAATCAAAGTGAATCGGGAGAGCGGCTGGCCCAAGCCGTGGCCATGCGGATCGTCGTGTTGGCGGAGTTCGGACGCACACACCAAGTACAAATTGAATGGAGAGCCATTTGCAACAGTGTGAAGGACCTCCACCCATAAATGCAGAACTTCTTATAGAAACCCGTTCGGGTGTAATGGATTTGCAACGCACATCGAACCCGAACCGTGATAGACTAAGCGCACAATATTATTATGATAATAATAAAAGCAGCTACATCAACAACAACTGACGAACCTCAAAAGCCAACAACAACTAGCAGGCAGGCAAGTGGTGGGGAGTGCGACGAGCACAATGGGGTCACAGCCAAATGATCAAACCAACATTCTTAACTACTTGACCTGCAGGAGTCCCCAAACAGTAATCGGTTCCACTGCGATGGTGGCAGTGCCTGTCGTTGCTTCCAATGGTCAGGTGAATGCAATCGGTACGATGATAAATGGGAAAGCAGCTGTGGCAACGTCACCTGCTGCAGGGCAAGGAGCTGGTAGCTGCAAGTGAGAATGGCTCGGACAAGAAGACTTGCGGCGAGGAGAGTCAGAAGGGGTACTTCGGCTGGGTGATCTTTAGGAAGATTTTCATCCCTTACATTGTTCGACAGAATGAGAAGTACTGCGCCTACTGGATGGTGGAGATGAAGCTACTGAACAAATATTTGAGTTGCTTGCATCCCGATACCTCCAGTAGTTGTACCTGCGTGCGGAGCTACTACATCACGGAGGCGCAAAGTCGGCTCTTGATTGAGATCAACCATAAGCACTGCGATGCCCAGTTTGGGTGGGAAATGTTCACGTTGAAGGACCTTGTGATGCAATTAAGTGACGCAAACAAGTTCTATTAGTTCTTGGATATATGCTACAGAAAGCTGGTAACAGGCAGTAAAAGCACCTCGGACAAATGTGGATTCATAAGGATAAAAAAGGAGTCGGTCGTACCATATACGGTACGAGGGAACGAGCAAGTTGTGCCGCGCTTCTACTTTGAGGATGAGACTGAAAACCTGAGGCAAAAGGCGGAACTATTGTCAGGATGGGATCTAGCCTACCTGAAATTTCGTGGCAATGTTCAAGGCATTCGTAATGAATTGTTCTCCAGTGAATCTTTAACTGTGATTTGTTTGACTGATATCAAAAGTTGCTCCCACCGGAATGGGATTCGAGGGCTATTGGCCCAGTAAGGTAGTTGATTCAGACCTGCTGATAGTGTCAAAGAATATCAATAATTCGATTCATTGGATGACACCGCCAACAGCGCCACCGGTGACTCCGAAAATTTTGGATACCGTACCTAAAGGAGGCCAGCAGCAGTACAAATCAGCAAGAATGCTTATCGGACAGGGATGCAAAATCAAAATAATGTTCAAAGAAGCAGCTGCCGCTTCTATGGCTATTCCTCAGAGCTCTCTAACACCAGCAGCTGTTCAGGTTTGGTCTCTAGCATATGCACCAGGAGCCATGAGAGCTGGAGAAATGATTACACAAAATGTCCAAAGAACTTATAACAATGCAAACGTTCAGAACATAAAAAACTTGAAAAATTTAGTGGCGGCACGTCAGCAATACGCAAATTACAACCCACGAGGGATGCAAATTCCAACAATAAACAATTGCGCTCAACCGCATCATCCTCCACCGCAAGTCCGTTCAGCAAATCAAAATCAACAGAACTTGTCGAATGCTGCCACTAACGTTGTTCTTCAGCGACTACAGCAACAAACCCGAACTGTCAGTATATTGTCTTACTGACATTTTTCCAAACTCGTTTAGTAGGAGTGAGATTCCATGAACACCCAGAAGCACCGATTTTCGTGGTGGGAAACTACATAGCTGACCACACGTAGTGGGATTTTAAGGTTCCCGACCTACCCGAATGAGCCATTGGCCAAGAATCCAATAAAAGGGGGACGGAAGGATGTCCAGTTCTTGGAGTGGAAACAGGAATCTAAGAAACGCGACCAAGGAAATTGGCAGTGGAGATCTGGAAATAAATCAATCAGTGAAGAAAGTAAAAACCTATTATTTGGGGATTCCGACATCACCGTTAGGGGAATCACCGTCGTAAGTGTCGGCCAACCGTTTTTCTTGTTTTTTTCTCAATATTCTATTGTATATTTTCTTGTGTGATTTGAAAGTTCAAAGTTAAAGATTGACTGAAGTGAATTTTTTTCGGTCGTTTCTTTTACTGTTTTTCTTTTTCATTTTGATTTAGCTAATCGTATTGTGAACTTTCTGCTCGTGAGCGGGAAGATATCTTTTTTCCCCAAGAAGAGAGTTTTCTGGCGTCGTTTTGAAGTCGCGGGTTCGCCAAGCGCCCGCTGTGATCAGGTCGCGCTTAAAGCTCCTTCCTAGCTTTTTCATCGTTTTATTCAGGTGTTGTAGGGGATTACGATTTGGTAGAGTAGGATCTAAGGTAGGTGGAATTCTACTCTTTGCTCTCCGGGGAGCCGTAACCTCGTTCAGCGGCTCCAATCAGGCTCCAAGGGCGAACGAGTGGTGCCTGTGCCATCTCCGACGGAGCTATCCGGGGCCGAAAAGAGCCTGATCGGAGCACTCCTTGTAAAAACGGTAATAGAACCCTTTGCACTCCAAAATTTTAATTCAAATATTGTCAAGGGACCACTCCACGTGTTGAAGGACTGGTGTCAACTTCAGCCAATCTGGCAATACTGACTACGCCGAAGAGTCTCGAGCAACTCAAGGTTTCAAGGACTGGGTAACGAGCGGTTGTCGTATTATCTCTTACCTTGCATAAATTGCTAATAAACATAAGTACATAATATAATATATCGTGTTTCTACCATTTTAGCCATCCTTGACAGTTCAGAAGTGGGATGTGTAACAATAGTTATAACATTCAGTCATCGTCTGCGCACACTGGCGTCGACCATGTTTCCCTGTCATCTTCGATCCGTTCCAGGCGACAGGTTCACTTTGAACGAATTGGTTGCGAAATTTTACCGCCGTTCACAATTGTATAGTTCCATCTTCCAATGTGCCGTCTGAATGTGCACCGTTCCTACGCACCCAACCGTTTTCATATTGCTGTTGGTAAGTTGAATTGTGTGCAGTCGTCATGATTGGCTGCGCACATCGCTATCAACTACGTCTAAGGGTCGTCATCGTTTCTACCAGTGTGTAGTGTTCGTTTCAAGCTACGCACTCTGCCTTCGTTATTATGCTGCTGTTAACAATTTGGATTGCTGTCTCCACATGCCACCATCCATTGAGTTTGCGGGCTAACATCAGTCCGCTCAAAAAGTCCCATGTGCAGGAATTTGTTGTAGAACTCTGCCGCTGTCTGCTTGGGTGTAGTTTTTTTTTACATAGATTGCCTGTGGCCACATCATTCTTTGCAGCCACCGTTTCAAATTGCGCACGCCACTATTTCATCATAGTGCTGTTGTCATCAGCTACACCTACGTGTCACCAAGAGCAATCATTGTTTTGTGCAGCCGTCGTTTTAATCTGCACACGTCGCTGTTTTCATGGAGTTTATAACGTTGTTGATACTGGTGTGCAACCATCGTATCCATTCGGCGCATCGTGTCACTATGTGGAACGTCAAGTGTGTGTAACATCAACACGGCACCGCCACTGATGGTCGGGTGAATCATCACCGCCGTGCTTCGCATTTTGTTGCTGCGTGTTCAGTTGTTGCTTATACACACCGTCACTCCGTATGTATTCGTTCGCTGTCTGCAAATTCCGCCACATCAGCATGTGGGATTTTGTCGATACCCACTCGACATGGACCTTCGATTACTTTGTATTTTGACATAACCTTTTCCGCCGATCATGACTGTTGAAAATCAATTCGCTCTCAGTGTCATCGATAAAGGATCAACTAAGGTCACTGGGACTCAATTCCTCCGGTAACAAGGCAGCATTTGTATTGCGGCTCACCGAGTCCATGGGAAATGCTAATTTCGAAGTTGACGAGGTGGATGACCCTAAAAATTTCAGAAATGCAGCAGTCAATCGCGAATCTGACAGTGATTGTTGAACGATTTAGTGCCAACGTCCCTATTTTGAGTGAAAATCAACGACCTGCTCAAATATTAACTCCACTGCTCGAAAATGCAGGCGCCGCATCAAATTTGTCTGATGGGTAGCGAACTGACTGCCAATCAATGTTTCACAACGCGAGGGACGTTACTGACCTCCTTCTGGATTCGACCCGCAAAAAAACAGCTCCTTATCCACGAGTGCTTTCATACATCGGGCTCGAAAGTTAATGTGCGCGTACGGATGGGACGGGACCGTTGTGATTTTTGCGATTCAGGTCAAGTTGAAGGGCCCTGCAAAACTCTTCCTGCTCTCGAACAGTGGCGTGTTTGTAAATTGAATTGAATTGAATTCTCGCGTACATTCCTGGATAATGACGACCAGTCAGACGTTCATTTACCTATGGCCACGGACGTGAGAAAAATCAGTGAACCCTTAAAAGACAATCACTTCCGAATTTGTGCCGAGGGTAAAGGGGATGTGTTGCCGGAACGGTATCTTTGCCGTAGACTAAATTATCCGACAATACAAAACTCGATAGCCTCCTTGAATTTCCAGGACACAACGGAACTATATGTTATATGTCCATTTCATGATTTTTCGTGAACGTTAATAAGCTGCCTAAAGTTAAACTAGTGAGACCTTCGCCAATAGTTCCGTCGACACCCCACAAACGGTCGAAGGACAAAAACTTATAAGCCCGACAAAGGGATTGTGTTATTAGTGTTTCAAACCGGGGTACATATCAATTAATTGCCCAAACCTGCAGCGTTGCGCCCGTTGTTCGAAGTGTCATAAAGTTGAACATTCCGTTGATAATTGTCCTACGCGCCGTGATGGACAAATCAATAAAGTATATGCTGAGCCGAGATTGCATCAATGCGATCGTGTTGCTAAGAAGGTGCTTTTGAACAATAAATATATCGATGCACTGATCAATCCGGAAAGTACCCGTTCGTTGATCTGTAAGAGTGACTCCTCCGGCGTAATCCAATGCACTCCCATCACACTCGAAGCTTTTGGGGGAGGTACTTACGAGGTGTGACAATTAAGTAATGAGACTGATTCCGTAAAAACCGTATATTCAAAAATTATTCTACAACTCTGACATTCCCTTTAAAGAAGTCCTCTTGGGCAGCTATACAACGATTCTAGCGAGTTTTCCATGCTTCTTAACTTTTCTGGACCACTTCGACTGGGATGTCCGCGAGGATCCTCGTCACGGCCGCCTGGATGTCCGTAATTGGCTCAAAATGGGTTCCTTTGACCACCGATTTTATTCAAGGGAACAAAAAAAAAAACACAGGGTGACATATCGGGCAAATAAGGTGGCTGTTGCAACACGGCGATCCCTTTAGAGGCCATGTATTGGGACACGTAGAGGGTTCCTCAGAAAGGTTCTTTGGAACCATCTTCACGCACAACTTTTTCATCCCAAACCGTCGGTTAAAATTTTTCTGACTGTTTCACGGCTCATACCCAGTTCCGAGGCCAACATTCGAGCTGTTAAACGCCTATCTTCACGGACACGCACACGCTGCACATTCTCGCCAGCCCGTCTTCCAGAGTTTAAGTTTAAGGAGGGGCGTGAAACCCTCCTTAAACTTAAACTCTTCATGTCATCGAAACACCTGGACACGACTAAGAGTACTATCACCATGCACTTTTACAATTTTAACGTACGTTTCCGAAGCTGTTTCGCCCAATCTGGCGCGAAATTTTATCTCGACGCGTTGCTCTTGATTTTGTTTCTCCATTTTCGTGACGAGCCCCACCAACACACGTCTACTCAACACGACACAGCAGGCGAACTAAACTTGCTAGAGCAATCGTAAATATATGAATGGAGGGAGGAAGGATGCCGGAGAAAGGGAAAGGAATTTCAAGGTCGCAGTTCTACCACAAGCGTGGCAATAAAAGTCTCATTACTTACGTGCACGCGGAAAATGTGAACACGAACACTACCAGCCGAACTACTTGTCGTCGAGAATGAGTTAATTTCCTCGCCGATATTATTGGGAACCGATGTGCTCATTCACGATTCGAGGCGAGTCAACTTGCAATCTGGAATGTGTTTGATCGAGGATATACGTAAGCCAATTGTTATTGTAAAGTCCGAGTTCTGGAACCCGAGGCATGTGATAATCTCGCTCTTGGCACTCTACACCACTGACGCCGACCAGCCGATCCATATGCCCTACGCTACTGACGTCGACAGCTCATGAGCGACTTTTAATCTAATCACTGCCACTGAACCGCGACTGACGTGTATCAGAAAAAGAGTGAATCGTTGCCTCTTAGTTCCGTTGGCTCGGATCCCGGTTCGAGGAAAATTGCGAATGGGTTGAATTTTGCGTGGTCTAGTGCCGAAACGCGAACTTAACTGTTGGTGATTTGATGTATTTGAGTGTTTGGACGTAGTAGCGTGGAGGATAAAGTGCTGTGAAGTTTTAAAATTGAGGCAAGACCATCCAGGAGTTGGTTAGCAGACGGTGGAAAAACGAACGACACCAAATCGACAAAAATCTTCGGAAGGACGTGTTTCTGACTAGAGCAGAACCCTTAAGCGCTGGGAACAGATACGGTTTTGCAATTGTCGTCGGTGGTGATTGAGGAGCACATATCGAAACATTTTTATTGATCCGCCTGCCAACGCTATCGATCCTAACGAGGCGAATAAGTTACAATAATTTGAGCAATATTGCGACCGAACACTGTTGAAAACATATAGCTACTCAATTCGCGAGAGCATTCTAGATCAAGAAGGTCGTAAGTGATTGAAACGTCCATGTTATGTAATAATAAATTGGTCATATTCCGTATTTCTTTAAGGACCATTTCTGCAGTTTGTACAAATGCGGTCAATCTTAGGAATTTTTCATAGATGATCATTGGCATCCACGAAGTTATTCGGAGTTATTGAATTACGCTGCTAAATGTAACGTTGTATGGCCACTTGTGCTTCTTTTACTTCGAATTATAATTAAGAAACTTGCGATCAGACGAACAGTCGAAAAAAAGGAGGAATTTGTGCCAGCAAAGCAGACAGAATTTTTTTCAAAATACAAAATTGAGTAAGTTTTTATTAAAACTGTAAAAATGAAAAAGCAACGGGGGCTATGGTGTTATACAGAAATATGATATTAAACAGATTCGTGCAAATTTTCTAGTAACGCCATTACAAGCAATAGAAGCTTTACTAGATAATATTCAAGATCACCAGAATGTGGGTGGTCAGAAGAAGCAGCTACAGTTTTATATGAACTAACCAAAGGCATCGTCCTTCAAGCTCTAGTAGTCGGCTACATTAGTGAAAATATACCAAAGATTTATTTACACCCTTGCTTGGGGCCAAATAAAGTGATTTTTATAAAAAAGAGTTAGCTGCTAGAAAACTGGCGGTAGGTGGATTGAGTGCCTAATTTGAATGTATCTATTGGTAGGTATAAAAAGTATTAAGCCTTTTTTTCGTCATTCTTCGATTGAATATTTCTTTCATTTAAAATGGATTTTATTTAAGTACTTATTCGCCACTATTATCTACGACCTTTTGCCATTTTTTGGGTGGAGCCATTATTCCATTTGTGTTGAACTTCTATGGTTTGTCGGCGAAAAACTTCACCAAGTGATTTTCACAGTCCCTTTTTGAAGTGAATTTCTTTTCATTAAGGAAGTTTTGCAAAGACCGAAACAAATGGTAGTCTGATGGTGCTAGGTCTGGACTAAACGGTGGATGCATCAAAACTTCCCAGCCAAGCTCTGTAATTTTTGCCGGGTTATCAAAGATGTGTGTGGCTGGCGTTTATTTATTTATTCATTCCATCTTACAGACTAAACAATCCAATAACAAAATAGAACGCAAAGAACAATTACAGCAATATTTAAATGAAAAAGAATAATAAAATGTCGATAATTAAACGTTAAACTAGTAGTAAGTCTCTTAGTTTTTTCTTAAATGCTATGTAAGAAGAGGGGAAAGGACCAAGCTCGAGATTATTATGATTTCTTACGATTCTTAAGATTGGTGAATGGGAATATAAATCAGTTCTAGCATATAGGATAACGAAATAACAATTCATTCGAGATGAACGAGATGTTTGTCGGAAACGCAGCTCAGAAAAAATATTTACGGGACCTGATGGTAGCAGAGTTTGTACAAAAAACATTAGTCTAAATAAGTTCGTCGGGATATCAGGGATAGAAGAGATAGGAAAGATAAACGACTTTCATAAAGCTGATACGGCAAAGGAACAGAAAACGCGTGAACTTTCTTTGGACAGTTTCTAAAGAAGACACGAGATAGGAATATCGGGGGGACCAGATAACAGAACAGTATTCAAGCAAAGGGCAAACAAGACAAACAAATAGGCGGACAGAAGAAGAGATGCTATTGAATTTATGTACATGTCTAAAGATAAACCCAGAATCTCTAGACGCTTTTGTAATCACATTTAAAATATGTGTATCAAATTTGAGTTTTGGATCAAAAGTTACTCCAAGGTCTTTATGACTAAACACTTCAGAGAGCAAAGCATCATTTAATATATAATTAAAATTAATAGAAGAGTCCTTAAGAGAAAAAGTCATTTTATGACATTTATTGGTGTTAAGACATAAATAGTTTGAAGCACACCATTTATTTAGAGCGTTCAGATCATTTTGGAGGAGCTGACAGTCTAAATGGGATTTGACTGCTCGAAATACTTTGAAGTCATCTGCATACAAGAGGCATGAGGAATTAATTACAAAGGGAAGATCATATATGAACAAGAGAAAGAGAAGAGGCCCAAGAAGTGAACCTTGTGGAACGCCAGATGAAGGATAAAAAGGACTAGACGTAGTACCAGAAAGACTTACTTGACAGGGATGACACGATAGATAAGATGACATCCAAGATAGAAGAGCACCCGAGATGTCAAGAGCTTCAAGCTTACGACAAAGAAGTAAATGATTCACAGTGTCAAAAGCCTTGGAGAAATATGTGTAGATCACATCAACTTGCAGTTGGTTATCCAAAGCTCTTGCAATACTGTTTGTGAACTCCATTAAATTCGAGATAGTGGAGTATCCTTTGAGAAAGCCATGCTGCTCTGGAGCAATAATAGGAGCTAATGAGTTTGAGAGTCGATTATGAACCAACCGTTCAAGTAACTTTGAAAAGCAGGACAGTAAGGAAATAGGACCATAATTGGGAACTGACGTAGGATCACCACTTTTATAAATAGGCACAATATTAGCTGTTTTCCAAGGGTTTGGGAAAGTACCAGTACTCAAACTTAGATTGAAGAGGAGAGATAAAGGAAAACTAAGCGATCAGGCTAACGACTTTACAAATATGTTTGGCAAAACATCCGGCTGATATTAGGATCAAGAGCATTGATCCAAGCTTCGACTTCAGATGCATCTGTACAAATCAAGGAAATTGTGAATGGAAGATGATTAGGTAAGACAAGAGGATGCACATCTGCAGCGGGAGAAGAAAAAGTTGAAGAGCAAAATTGGGCAAATGAGTCAGTAACTTCTTGAGGAGAAGAAACCTCTGCACCATTCCAACGAACCTTACGAGGAATGGAAGAAGAAGATTTCAGCGACCTAATATAAGACCAAGAAGGCCTTGTACGAGTATTATTAGCCCCAAGAGAGCTATCCAGACTGCTGAAATAAGTCTTCAGAACATATTTGGTCTCTTTCTTGGCAAAAGCACGGAGCCTGCTAAAATTACATCTTGCTTCAATAGTGCCGAGTGTTTTAAAGACACGATGTGCCTTATCTTTTGCTCGTAGGACACTAAGCACTTATTTTGTAAGCCAAGGCTTATGATTTGCTATACGGAATGTCTGAAGAGGCGTATAACAGCGAATAAGATTATAAATATATACGTAAAATTTATCCAAAGCAGCCTCACAATTCAGGCCTCTAAAGAAATCTAGCCAGTTGACTGAAAGAAATTCTGTATTAACCATTGTGTCAACACCACACCATATATACATATTTGGTACACCATGGCCTGTCCAGGCCACAATATTTATATGGAAGTGTATGGGAGTAAGGGTATTGTTTTTAGCAAGTAAATAGGGTACGTATATGTAAAAACATATTGCAATGCCTTAGCCACAGTTAGAAGGTGTTCGCGTATTATATTTCGCTGAAAAGAAGATGATAGTTACAGAACTTGTAGTTGCTAATGGTCGTCGTAACTGTACCATACCGGATGTTCCTGGCGTTGACTAAACAAAGCAAAAATTTATTTAGTTTATGAAAATGTTATTTGAAATTTATACTAACCTCAAATGATTCCCCAAATAAAGCTTCAATTCTAGATCGTGTGGCACTCTGTTTTAAAACTTGTGAATTTTTACAGCGACTTTTAATGTGTGGTGCAACGAGTATTTCGCTCAGTTTGATTAGAAAGTTGCGACGAGCATCAGTACCTCTCCTTGGACTATTTTTGTTACAAATTATATATGTAGCTAAACTACGCACATCGATGATATTGTAAAAAAAAGCCAATGGCCATCTTTGTGTACGACGTTTACAGGTGTATCTACTTATTTGCTGATCCATTGCGTCAACCCCTGGTTTATTTTGATTATAAAATAAAATTGCAGCTGGTTTATTTTGTGTGCCAGACAATTCTTTGTCATAATGCATTGTTGACAGCAAAATTACTGACCTATTTTTTCGGTACAAAGGAACACATATGTAGCTATTTTGTTCTCATAAATGCCGAGTTCTGTTGATCCTACTGGACGTGAACGATTAGGTTGCATTTCAGCTGGAACGTAAGCCTTATTTCTTCAAGTGTACCAACGTAGCTCAAGCCAGCATCCATCAAACGTGTACAAACATTCAACGAAGTGACAAAATTGACTGGTCAAATCGATGACAATTCGTTCTCCTTGGTTTTTTTTCGCGTTCTCTCCTTGGTCGTTTGCCAGTATATATAATTCCTTTGAGAGGAAATTTCGTTTTCAAATCACAAGCCCAAAAAATTTTTAATTCCATATTTTCCTGGTTTACTCGGAATATATTGAGTAAAACGAGTTCTTCCTCGGAATGGAAATAATTGCTCATCCACGGTTAAATTTTCGTGAGGGCGATATGCGCGATTCAAGTTAGAGTTGAAAATCAACCATATATCGGAAATCGGCGCAGCTTTATCGCCACCAAGGCGTTCTTCACGTGTTCGCGAATTGTTAAATCGAATGAATCTCGAAATCGACCAAAAACAGCGCACTGACATTGTTGCTCTAAATATTGGCAAATTTTTTTAACTCCATAGCAGGGTTGTGTGTTGATAATTGTTATTGGTAACGCCAGCTGCTACTAATAAGCCATAATACGCATAGAGCTCATTTTCTTTCTTTTTCTTAACTTGTGGATTCTCGACATTCCATTTATTTGTTGTTTCTGATGCCTTTCTATTTGTTTCTCTCAAAATGAGAGTAACCATTTCTTGTGAAAACAAGCGTTTGAAAACATTATTTGGCGCGGAAGATGTTATCATTGGGCCACCTGTTGCTCTCATAACGTTGTGAGTGCGAAATCGAGTCACTGGTGGTACACTTTTACACCATCTGGTTCTGGTTTGCAAGCGCACGCAAACGCATTAATTCATGATGATCACTCTGTTGTAAACTGCTGCTACTGCAAGCTGCATCAGCTCCATCTGTAACTTGCCGAATTATAGGACCAATTTCTTCGTCTTCCTCAGGTTCAGAATCCTCTGCGCTGTCTGCTTGAGCCTCAATGTCTCTTTCAATATCAGATGCTTCATTCTCATCTGGTATATAATCACCATCAGGATCTTCATCTGCTTCTGTACCGAATCTTCAATATTTTGGTCTTGTGATCTCTCGCGTTCCAAATCATTTGCAATGGCTGCAGCAAGTCTTCGAAAAAATTCTTGATTTTGAAAATGCCCACGAGTATTGTACACTGTATCCACCTCATCACACACAATTTTTTCTTCCATTTCAAAACTAAAAATTATATAAATACGCCAATAACAATCTCACAAAAGTTCTTCTAAAAAATCAAGTTCACTCGATGAAACGCGCCAAAAAACTACAAATCATAACAAAAATCTGAAATTTAATGTTCGACAGGAACAAATAAATCGCTAATCGGTGAAAAACGCGACAAAAGCAATAAAGATGCATAATAAAAACCAGACAAGGTAGACAAAAGATGCTACAATTTCTATGTAATTTCTTTTGGCCTGGCTAGGCCATGGTGTACATTATACGTCATAATATTTTGCGTGCTCGGGTTTCGGAAATTCCTTATTCTTTTGTTTTTTCTGGAAATCCATTCTCGAGCAATAGCACTAGTCTTTCATGGGATTTTCTAAAGGAAAAATTTCTTCAATTTTATTATATTTCAGTTTAATTACCGTTTTGGCCTGGCTAGGCCATGGTGTCGACACAAGGGTTAATAGCTTTATAATTAGCTTTAAAAAAGTTAAGTTTTGGAGTAGGATGAGGTTTGTTAAATTTAATTTCATCGACTATAAGATCTATAGATAAAGGAGGATGGTGCCGATCAGGAAGAACATACGGATGTAAGGCTTAAAATACAGATAAGTAGCTAACTGGAACATTTGATAGGACAAGGTCAAGGAGACGACCGTTACGACTGCAGATATGGTTAAATTGAGCACAGGAGCAATGAGATAGGAAAGATGGCAGGGTTATAGAAAAAGGGGTCAACTGACGAGATAGAAGGAGTAGGATAATTTTTCCACTCTATGTATGGTAAGTTAAAATCTCCGCAAACTAATATTTTGGCGTGAGGATGTCGCAAAACTAGATAAGAGGATAGATCATCAAAAAACGTCTCATAAACAGTTAAAGGTGAACTACAAGGAATATAAATAGACACAATCAAGAACTCTGTATTATGAGGGAGAGAAATTTTGATAATAACACACTCTCAAGTAGGAGAAAAACAGAAATCAGAACAAGGAGAACTAGGTAGAGCTTTTCTAACTGCAACCAAAACTCCACCACCATCAGCCTTATAAGTAGCAATCAGGTCACGGTCATATCTATATACAATATGATCAGGAAACATTTCACTGCTCAAAATGTTTCCGTTCAGCCAGGTCTCGGAGAAGCAAATAATAGAATCATTACTAACTTGATAAGAGATAAAGAGTTCCTCAAGCTTGGTCCTTAATCCTCGTACATTTTGGTGAAAAATAGATAAACACATTTTATTAGGAGAAGAGAAGTTACATTGAAGAGTTTTAAGGTTTGAAAGAGATTCATTGAGTTTTAAAGAGGATACAGTAGAAAAAACATTATGATTATCAGAATATTCATCAAGATTACTTGTGACTAGAGCTTTGGGATTTCGTTTATTGCCCGACGAAAATTTCTTCGTGTAGGTTCAAACGGCTTAACAAGAACACCAGCAGGCCAGTAATTCGAATTCAAGACAATATCATTATTTGCAGAAATCACCAATTTTAATGAGGCAACTACTTCGTCCGTTAAATTGTCATTGTCATGATGGAAGACAGTGCACTTTTTATTGATCAATTCTGGCCGGTCTTTTTGAATTACTTGTTGCAATCTGGTTAATTGCTGATAGTACAGAGCCAAATTGAGTGTTTGACCTTATGATGAACAATTCCTTTCCAATCCCACCATACACACAGCATAGCCTTATTTGGTATCAATCCTGGCTTTGAAGTCATTTGTGATGATTCACCTTTTTTTGACCATGATCTTTTTCGAACAACATTCTCGTATCATAACCATGTTTCATCACCCGTAATGATTTGCTTCAAAAATGGCTTCAATTTCGTTGTGTTTTATTAGCATTTCGCAAATGGGAATTCGGTCGATCAAATTTTTTTGTGAAAAATTCATGCGGCAAATGGTTCAAAACTGTTTGGTGATGTAGCAATGTCATGGCTGCTTATGTGTCGGTCTTCTTCAATTTTTCTTAAGATTTCATCGGCTTTTCAGTGATTGGTCGACCTGAGCGAGGTGCATCTTAGACATCAACATTTCCAGAACGAAAGCGAGCGAACCATCTATTGGCTGTGGCTTTTGATAAAGCATCTTGACCGTAGACACCACAAATTTTTTCACGAGCCTGCGATGGTATTGTAAAATATAATGAATTTTTTCAGAATTTTCACTCATTTTTAAATGAATACAACTTTTGACACAAACGACGAAACACAAAACTGTCCATATGAAAATTGTAGACTGGAATGTCACGTTTCAAATGCACTCAATTTCAATCTAATTAGTATTGCCCGATATATGACAACGAACACCATCTAGTGAGAAAAAAGCTCAATACTTTTTAGACTATCCAATATTATAACGCAATTTGAATACTGATTTACATGTTCCTAATTTCATTTTATAGTTCTTCGAATTTTTTTATTTATATTGTAGCTGTTTGGAAAAAAAGTTTATCAGCAAAGTATGTAAATAATCTGCTAACAAATGTTTTTAAATATTATTTCTTGGATATTTTTTTTTCTGACGAATTCAAACGTAGCGTTGGATTGGCCGAGTCATACCGCTGACAATTTTAACGAAGACAAATTATACATTTGTTTTTTTTTTGTTTCGGAATTACATCTGTTAGTATTTAATTCAACTTACAATATTTTATTTAGACAAATAGAAATACAAAATTGGATAAGAGATTTAAACGAGATATTTGAATTTTAAGAGTTTTAGTTTTTCTGTAAAAATATCAGATAATAAGAAGTACTATGAAAGAAATAGAAAACCGAGTGTTTCCTTTCCAGCAAACCTGTTCTTTTCCAGCAAGTAATGCGAGTGAGAGGTGAGTATGGTTTCGAGAGGGTAGGGCTCCTGTAATCCGCGCATGGTCGGTTTCGCGTGCGGTCGATACACGGTGCCATATTTTGGATTTGCGTTTTTCCTTAGAGTTAGTTTTTTCCGGTTTGAGATCGAGTAGTGTATTTCGGGCACCGTATCGGTGATATTCGGGAGTGTATGTAGTTTCAGCGGTTGTTTTGTTCGTTTCCTCCGGAATGAAGTACAGAATGTAAAGTAGAGTCGATGGAAGTTGTTGGACGCGTTATAAATCGGGCATGTGAGCCGGTGGCTGAGTTTTTTTGTGCTTCGGACGTAGTCTGCTCGCGTAAGATCCGCGACCGAACTCCTCTCCGAACTAGCCAGCAGCCACCTTGGAGTAGACTAAGAGTGTCCGGACTCGTCGACCTGATGGGTATAGTCCGTTGTCACGTTCCAAGACTTCACGTCTAGAACTGATGAGAAATCTGTTTAGATTTCATTTGGGAAATCTCGAACATTCGAGACTTTCGTTTGCTAAATCAATACAGTCACTCACCGATGAGAAATTTGAGTCGAATGAAGAGGTCATCGCCGCCACGGAGGTCTACTTTGCAGACATCGAGAAAACGTATTTTTCAGACGGATTAAATAAGCTGGAGCATTGCTGGGTCAAGTGTATCGAGCTAAGCGGAGATTATGTTGAGATATAAATTGCCACTTTTCCAAAATTTTTGTTGCCTACCCTCGTAGTATTGAGCTTCTTCTTTGTTTGCAGAAATTTTCCCATTCGGTCTAGTAACTGGCATATTGTGTGGATTTTGCGTTTCCAAGCAAAAAATTGTACGAAATGAAAACAAAACACATGAAGTAAGTAAAATTAAAGTCTATGGTTGATTTGAGTTTAATGCGAAGCTTGTCCTCTGGTTGTGTCTATTTTATGGTAACAAAATTTAAATATATAGATAGCACCAAATAAGAGGAAAAGATTGATTTTTATTGCAATTTTTTCTAGAGAATATTATTTAAACTGTCACTAAATACAAATATAAATAAATTAGAGAGGAACATTGGCAGCATCTAATAAATTCTAAATTATCTTAACCCCTACTCATACATAGATCATCCAATATTGCACTCTTTCCAAAATCTCCCTCCAATCTGTACACTATCACAGTTGATGCCGCGTAGCGTACCATCAACTTCAATATATTTCAATTTTTTTGCGACATTAAACTCCAATATTGTCATATCCCTACATGATTTACAGGCTTTAAATTATTGATAAGTTCTCCGTCATAAAATTTGTCCCCTGTTCATTTCACAGCTAATACATATCCTCTGACAAAATGCCACCAGTACTACAGGAGTATGTAACCATTCTTTCAGGATTGGTAGGTGCCAACACAACGGAGTCCTACCAACAGAAAGAAGAGAACAATAACACTTGGCATATGATGAAATCGATGTATGAAGTGAAATAAAAAAGAAAGTTTACTGCCAAGTATCCTCAGAAGGGTTTTCGACAGAAAGTTTGAAAGTACTCGTATGTTCCGTGGGTGGTTGAACAAGATTCTCACTCCGTTACCCCCGACTGCTTTCTTCCACACATCATTCAACATAAAAACTGAAAGCGTGCGCTTGGAAAATATGTATACTTTCTGTGTAATGGAGTTTCATGATATTCATACTGTACCGAGTTCGCGAAAAAAGAGAATGGGATCGTTTCAAGTAGATTTTGAAAGATTTTCAAATAAGACAATTGCTTTTCTGAATGCTTCAGGTAGGTGTCACTTGCAGACTTGGTTTTGCACGTGCAGTAACAGGTCGGGTTATTGGGAATAAAATGGTTTTGCTGGATAAGGCGCAATCTATTTTGAGAAATGTGAAATATATCCAAATAGCTTATGATATTAGATGCTATTCAATACAGATGCGATTGAAGTTTAAATTTCTATTTCGATGAAATTGAAGATTGCCTGAACCCTTTTTCGACGTTGGATAAAAGAATAGAAAGACGTAGTGTAATGTCAGGTAATAGAGTTTTTCTACATGAATAGATACTCCGTCATCTGGAAGATTTTATTGTTTAGAGGATAACTTATAGGTAGCAGCTTTCAGTTACTTAAGGAAGCAAACAAGTTGATGTTAACTTATATTGAAAATGTTATTAAGTTTAGCTAAACCTTAGACTAAGGAAAGTTTTCTCCAATTTTCAGTACAAATTATAGATTGATTGTTAAGTAAGTTTTAATTGTAAAATGAACTTCCTCCTTTTCTTCTTATTTTATGTTTCGAGCAGTTACTGATTTTAAAAAAACTCTCTAATTGCGGTTATGTTAGCCAACTTACTCAACTGTAGTTGTTGTTAAAATTTTGCTTAGAATATAAATACTGAGAGAAAAAGAAAAAATTTATAGTCTTGCATATTTGTGATGTGAATGTGATGATGAGATCCCATCTATAATACTTTATCCTATCAGCTGAAATGAATAACGTAAAAGTTATTTTTTCTGAAAAATCTCAGTATTCATTCCGATCTTACGGTTCATTTTAAGTACGAATATTACGATGCTATTTCACTATCCTCGGAGATACTCTCCGCATCACAGCTTTGCCAATTACGTCTGCAAATAAAATGTATATACATGAACACATCAAAGTCACCACTTTAAACTGGATGATGACGTAAAGGCAGAGCATATAGGCTATCAAACAAGTGCACCAACTGAATATATGAGTCGCATAAGAGACGTGGACTCGTCAACATCTCCTGCAATTTTATGAATTAAAAAGTGTAGTTGGAAAGTTGAAAAGTAATAAGAAGATAGTAAAGAATATGCAAGAGAGAAGAGGATAGAGATAGAATATAAGAAGAAGGAGCCAGAAGATAGGAAGTAGAAGGCAGAGGGAGCTAGAGAATAGGAGAGAAATAAAATAGAGTGAAACAAAAGATAGAGTGAGAGGGCAGCTATAGTGGAATAGAACATAGAGTGAGACGGCAGATATAGTGAAATCGAAGATAGAGCAAGTAAAAAGATAGAGTGAAAAAGAGCATATAATGAGAAAGAAGATAGAGTGAGATAGAAAGAGACGAAAGACAGAAAGAAGGAGATAGAAGATATGATACGTGAAGAATACGGGGAACTCTGGGTGAGTAGTTTGGTATTCTTTTGCTGATCTGGGTCTGTTTCGGTCGTTTTTTTTGCTTTTTCCAAATTATAAATTTTTTAACATTATATTGAAGTGAAAGTACAAACCGTTTGGGAGACAGGATGTCGGCGGGCGGTGGTGTGGTTGCCGGACGTGGCATATCCGATGCAGACGAGCAAATTGCTTCGCTGGTTGCCCAGCTCGACAATATTACGCTGATGTTGGATCAAGTGTTTGTAACTCTGTTGCAAACACAAGAAACTAGAATTAGTTCAACTACTGAAAAATAAGGCTAAGGCTAATGTGAAATTTTAAAAAGACAGCCCTCAGATAAAGAAACGAAAGGTGAGGATGCCTTCACCACCAAAGTCTTGTTCCTCGTCTGAAAATTTAGAAATTAAGATGGAAGTTGACTGCATGAGTAGCAATAAAGACAAAGAAGATGGGATTTTCCCTGCTCACCAAAACCAGCGACGACATTTACAGACATGGCCATTATACCAAAACCGAAACCAACACTACTGAACACTATAAATATACGACCCGCACCACAAACACAAGAACCTAAAACAGTACCAATCTTTTTAAGGACAGCCTTCAAAAAAGTCCCAAATGGTTATTATCATCAAAACATCTCATACACATCCGCGAAAAGGGTTTACGTTGGCATACAAATCATACCAACAACGCCCACAGATCACAGACGACTGACAAAAGCACTAACTGAAAACGAGAAACAATATCACACCTACATACTTCCGGAGGATAGACAGCTGAATGTTGTCATTAGGGGCCTGTTTAGCCTTTCAGTTGAAGAAATCAAGGAAGACTTACAGAATCTGGGCTTCACCCCAATAGAAGTCTACTATATTAAAATGACGGAAGGTCTTTCTAGGGTAGTCAAGGTTCTCCTCCCAATGTCTGAAACGAACATTTGCAATATAAAATCTGTTTGCCACTTTATGTGCATCGTGGAGGCACAGCGTCCTCGTACGGGCCAGGGTATGTGCCACAATTGCCAACAATTCAGTCATTCTTCCAGAAACTGTCATGCGCAGTCTCGATGCGGTTCGGTTAACCATTTCTCCGACTGTCCAGAGAAAATTGAAGAGAAGCCAAAATGCGTCGACTGTGGTGGAGAACACTCAGCAAGCTACGGGGGTTGTCCCAGGAATGCAAAGAACGTGAGAAGAGCGTTCGCGCTGGTTGCTGCGGCCTCCACACACACAAAATCAACCTCACAATATGGACAAATGTTTACCAAAATACAGATACAATTCCAAAATATGATGCAAGAGATAATGGCAAACATGATTTAAACCATGTTCGCTGCATCCAAAAATATCGTCAATAGTAAACACTAATGAGTTCAATGAACCACATTTCAATTCTAACGTGGAATGCAAATTCTTCGCTTCAGCATACTGGTGAAAGACAACAAATGAGGAGCTGTGAGAAGCAATAAAGCTGGGATCAAGCACAATACATTCATCACAGCCAACCACTTCAGCCTACATATCCTCAATGAGCCAACACATTACGGATTAAAAAATAGCTTTGCACTGGACATTGGAATATCGCAAGATTTCACACAAAATATTTGGTTAAATGTCCTTGACGAATTGTCGTTTGACCACAAACCAGTCTTTTTCCTCATAGAAAACATCTTCATTGATGTTCCTATGCAGGAAAAGAAACTTACAAAGCGTTTAAAGCGTTTAAGACCAATACCGAGCAACGAAACTAATTTTCAATCAGCTGAAACGGCCAACGATATCGACAGTATCATTGAAAAAGTAACTCGGAAAATTTTACATGCAAAAGGGGATCATAGGATCATAACTCCGAGAAAGGAAACGAATCCCTATGAACTGACTCAGAACATCAAACAACTGATCACGAGAAGGAATCAAGTTCGGAGGAGAGGTAGGCTTACAGGTGACGCTATGCATGAACGATACTCGGCTGACAAATTAAATCAATGATAAGATAAGGGTAATCCAAAACGAGCAATGGGAGAGCTTTTTCCAGAGTCTTGAGCCTGGGTGTGGCAGTTTCTGGAGAATGTCCAAATACTTTTGGACAAACAGTAAAGTTGTGGTACCGCCTTTTCATGATCCAAGTGGGATGCAATTCTGCGATGCAGCTAACACGGAAGCATTTACAGATTCCCTAGAAATGCAATTCCGTGAGCATCCTTCAGACGAGGTGGGCTTCGAAACTGAGGAAAGAATAGAGTCAACAGACTCCTGATGAATAACATTCAACATGAAGACAGGATTGAACAAACGGACTTAGACGAAATCAAAAACATTATACAGATGCTCAACAAACATAAAGCACCTGGACATGACACTATAACAAACACAATGATTTCTTGGCTACCATACAATATTTTGCAAACACTTACTGACATTCTTAATGCAATATTCCGTTTGTGAAGGTACCCCAATAAATGGAAATCAGCGGTTATTATTGTTTTCCCAAAATCTCAAAAAGACCCTTAATTTCCACAAAACTGGGGACCCATCAGTCTCCTCTCATCGCTGTCAAAAATTGCGGAAAGGGTGATTCTGCATCGACTTAATGAGGTTGTATCCGATAAAGATATTATACCGAAAGAACAATATGGCTTCAAAGCTAAACACTCTACTGAACTCCAGTTAGTAAAAGTGGTCCAACACATCAAAACAGGCTTAATTTGCAAGAATTCAACAGGCCTAGTTATTGTTGACATAGCTAAGGCCTTTGATAGAGTCTGGCATGCCAGACTTATTTTCAAAATGTATCAGTTCAATATGCCACTGGAGCTCACTCAAATTATTCATGCTGGAGTTCCTCGGGAATTGCTCATCTCACTGGTCCTGCTTTCTACCAAATGGTAAAGACTAACAACAAAGCGCTCCAGTCCTTCCAAAATAGAATTATTAGAAAGATCTTAAGAATTTCATGCTACTTAAGAGAAACTGACATATACAAGGACCTAAGACTTGAGACCGTTGAAAAATACGTACGTGACAAAGCGCTCAAACTTTTTGACACAATTGACAACCATACCAATAGTACCCTGGCATTCCTTTAAACTGTATGAAACGGGGATGATTTACGGTTTCCAACTATCTGCCAAACAACTATGTTAAAATTTATTTCTCAAATCATATAATGACTGAAACTGGCTCAAGAAGGTAGATGGTAACTGAAGTACCCACAGATATGAGGGAGTTAAGGTGCCAAATCGCACAAACCCCCCAGGGGCCCCCAGGGGGGGCGAAAATAAAACATCGATAAAATGTTTGAAGGAGAGAAGCGGTAAACTTCTACACGAGGCACTGCTCATCAGCGAGAGGGTATATGTCAAATGGATGGCATATAGAGTGCGACATCAGAACCCTGTTGGCGTGTACTTCCGCTGTCTAGAATTTGACTACTGGATGGCTAATTATCGAGCCACGGATATAGTGTGCTCTCGCTGCTCACAGTCAGGGCACAGTATATTGCGTTGCGGTAGTCCCCCGCACTGCAGGAATTGCTCCGCTCGTGGCAACCACTTGCACGAGCAAATGCTAGACACTTAGTATGGCTGCCCACAAAATCGTACAGTTGAATTGTGCGAGGAACTCTGCAGTTATGTAAAAGCTAGTAGCATATCTTCGCGAAAATGTGTTGCGATTGCAATATTGCAGGAACCATGGGTCCTGTTTGGTACTGTTAAGAACCTCCCCTCTGGTATGCGTTTATACACGTCCCGGGAAGCAGGTAAAGCAGCTATTGTTGTTAATGATATGAGTGTTGAATGTTTGCCCATACATGACCTGAGGGATGAACTTGGTGTGTGTGTGTGTGGGTGAAGGGTAGTTTTGGTAAATTATTTGTGGTAAGTATGTACTGTGAGGTTGGTAGCCTCGTTGAGCTATTCCTAGAGTATTTGGATCGGGTCCTGCCACTGATTGATAGCAAGCCCTGCATCCAAGCATCCAAGCTAATACAGTGTCACGGTATGTCCTCCTCACGGCGGATTGCTCCGTTGCTATACATTGGGGGAAAAACTGGTGGACCTGATCCTCGTCCATGGTCCGTTTATGTTGAGTGTCCTTTGTTAATTGCTACCTTCGATGGCCCAATGGGATGTAGTGATATTGATGTTACGTATGCAAACGCTGCTACATGCTACTTGGAATTTCGATGGAGGCTAGTATCTGGCTGGGGACGAGTGACAATAACCTGACTGGAGTCGTGATGGCTTCTTATGAGATGATGGAAGCTTCTTATGAGATGATGGAAGCTTGTCTGTTAGAATGACCTGGAGTCTGGTTCCGAGGTGTGACAAAGTGACACACGGGGCACTGATGCACGAGCAGGTCGAAGACCTGCCTCTTATGGTTCTCAGTGGCCTCAGCATTAACGGGGTGGTATCTTATCTTTATGAGTTCGTTAATTTTTAAATTTAAAGTGTGCCAAGGTGGTTGTGCTGCTCAAGGTACTGTGTAAGGGTATCTCTCTACTCCCGTCGTTTCTGTACGAGGTATAGCAGTAACGATGCATGGCTATGTGTCATGTCTATGGTACGTGCAAGTATGCAAAATTATGTCCTGGGAGTCTTCATTAACTTCAAGGGTGCATTTGACCATCTGAGATGGCCAGCAGTCCTCGCTAAACTGAATTCGGTTGGTTGCACGTAACTAGGACTTTGGAGGAGCTACTTTTCGGGCAGAAGTGCATTTGTCCAGGGGTTGTGGAACAAAGCGGTATATAATGGGTCCATTTATATGGAGCCTTGTTATGGATTCCGTATTGACAGAGCTCTCCGCTGACTGCGATCTTTGTGCATATGCTGATGTTTTGTTGTTGTTGGTGGAAGATTGAAGTCGACTAGAGCTGGAAGACAAAGCCACGCAGTATGTGTGTATAGTGCAGCAATGGTGTAATCAAGTGGGGCTGACTAGCTCTGCTGCGAGAACGTCGATGATGCTTCCGAAGGGTGTACTCAGTCCGAGTCATTCGCCGAGTGATGAGCTCTCAAGTATGAGACAACAGTCATATACTTGGAAATTCGTGTGGGTGGGAGACTATCCTTCTGGCCCCATTTTAGGGTTACGAAGGAACGTTTCATGCTTCTAGCCTCGATACTGCAACGAGTGTGTAAGAAGGATTTGGGACTTTAAAGGAGGTCTCTCAATATAATATACGTTGGCCTATTTATCACTCGTGTAGCCTACGGGGCACCAGTATTAATTGAGAATTCAGTGAATGCAGCTAGCAGAAGCCTTTTTATGAGGTGCTAAAGAGTAGCCCTACTAGTATGCCTTCCTATATGTCGCACAGTTTTGACTGATGCCATGCAGGTATTGATGGGAGTTTATTCGAAAAAGATTGTCTTTCATATTGTGGAAGGGATTGCCTGTAAGCAAGCATGAGTGGTTACAAGGCGCTGACCCTATACTTCAGTGTCTGACCGGCGTTCTGACCATGCTTCCGAACGAATCCTCTCTTGGATCCTACCCTTCTTATCCCATTGCTCCTGCACCGTTACATGGAATAATATTTTTTCGTCGGCCTCATTTAGTCCAAAATCTGGTGTTTCTCAAGGATCCATTTTAGGCCTTTTGTTATTCAACATTTTCATTAATGATCTTCCCCAACGCTTGTCTTCTAAGTATCTCCTTTACGCTGATGATATAAAAATTTATCGTTCCATTAACTCCAGCAAAGACTGGTATTTTACTTCCTCTTAACATTGCGAAATGTTGTCAGATAAGATTCACCAACAAAATTCATCCAGTTTTATATGAATACCAGATTGATGGACGATCCGGTGGACAAATTTAAAGATTTGGGAGTAGTATTTGACCCAGGTTTCACGTATCGCTGGTTTCATTTTACGATCCTTCTGCAAGTCTTTCAACATTTCAACCAGCGTCCAGCTTTTTGAACTCCTAGTCCAGTCAATCTTTGAGTATGCCTCCCAAGTATGGTCTACTCACTGTGCCAATCCATTGGATGCTGTTAAAACTGCACAGCGTAAATTCGCATATTCTCTACTCTACAAATATAATCTCCCTTATAGCTCCTACAATGAGCGCTTACAGATCTTCAACATTCCTTCTTCTTCTTTGTAGCACAACAGCCCCTCTCGGCCCTTCGATTAGAGATAGTTAGAGTATCTCATTTTCCTGACCGTATTGATTTTTTGGAAGTTGATTTGGTCAGTACCATGCTCCCGTCTGCCTCCTCAGCTATGATATGATCTGATTAAATCAGTACATATCACCACTTCGTGAACACTCATAGTCTGTCCGAAAAATCCACTGAACTAAATCACGTTGCTCTCAACAAGATTTGAACCTGGGACCTTCGGCTTATGGGCTCATGCTCTAACCACTAGACCATCCAGACTATCTCACGTATCCAGAATATCCACCCATCTAGCGGAGTTGAAGGCATTCATAACGTCAAGTATCACCAACTGGATGATCAGTCGCTTGGTGTGGCTGTATGCCTCTGCCTTTTTGACCGTGCTCACCACCTCTGCAATTGCATCGAGGAGATGGGTTCCCAGCAGCACGAATCGCGTCAGTGAGTCGTCCCTAGATGAGTTTCTCAAGCACTTCCCCAGCAGTGTCTAGTATGCATAGCGGGCCGTATACAGATGGCGATCCGGGACGAGCATGGCCACCGTCCATCGTAACAGGAGAAGCAAGTCAGGACAATGGTGAGTCTTGAATTGGCATCATTGCAAAGAATACGGTGTGCTTCCTCCGAACACTCTTTTCTTTTATGTTCCATTTCACCCCATTGGTAACACAGAGAACTTCTATCGGGTCTTTTGCATATTTGTGCAGTGTGACCATAGCCAAGACCGTATCCTGCAGATAACCCACCCTTTTCTTACGTTGCCCTTATTTAAAAATATTTCGGCGTCCTTTTCGATCAAGTCAATCATCAGCCTGGCTATGGTCTTGCCCACGCTAAGGAACTCCCTTTTGATGGGCTCTTCTACCTCGGCTAGATCCGTGATGCATTCAATGTCTCTTATTTCGATCGTTGCCATTGGCTCGAGCGAGGCTATCATTGCGTTTTTGTCGAGGATTTTCTTTACTGCATAGTAGAATGATTCCCTATCGTCGGCGGCTACTCCGAATTCGACCAATATGTGGCAAGATCGCGTTGGCCTTACTGCTTTAATGGCAGTGTTTGTGTCTTCAGGCTTTACATTTTGCCTGATATCCCGCAGCACCTCCGCATAGAATCGGCTATCTTGGGGTTTCACGAGCAGTGCCTGCTGCTGGGATCTTCGTCGGGGCTTCTTTTTCTCCTATTTCGCATCATTTTTTTTCCTGTTGGGCGTCCGTGCGAACTTTATTTTCTGGTGCATTTTGAAGGAGTTTCTTAGCGGCTTTCTTGGCTTCTTTTGTCAGCACTATCTAGAACCCCTGATCTGCCATTCCACGCCCATCAAGTGCCTCTTTCTTCCTTCTTTTATCCCGATTTCTTTCAATTGGACTAGACGCCATTCTTTTATTGATGTCTGGTGGTGGAGCTATCTGCGTGTGCCCTTTAAACTTAGTCCTCAGCGCTTCTTTAGCCTTCTGCTCTTCTTCAGCCGTGTGGTCCTCTTCGGCCTTTAACCAGCTTCTCCAATAATGCCCGATGCGGTCTAGGAGCGCCTTGTTTTCAAGGAGCCCAATCTTTACTGCCTTGTTGATTTTTGGCGAGTCGTAGATAGATTGTATTTTTTTTAGAACATTTCCTGCTTTTTGGACAACAAAACCCTTCTGGCTGGAGCACTCTCCTGCCTACTTGACTCGTAATGATTCCTGTTAGTAAGCGAAATTTTCTTCATACGTGCGATAAATCGGGCTCATTTTCATTACCAACTTTACAAATTAATTGCATATTCTTTGTTACAGTGAAATACATAAATGCGAATGAATGAGAATAATATTTGAAAATAATTTCCATTTTCAAGCCCTCTATACAAATTTTAGAAACTGCTTTGCAGTTTAGATATAATTTACTACAGACAAAAATATTTTTAACAAGGAGAAAAGAAAAACTCTGCACAGTTACTCTTGCAAGCACAAAGTCATTAACACAGCAATCTCAATTTATAGCTACATTTATTTACAAACTGAAAACACAATTTACAAGTTTACCGTCACGCCACAGAATGAAAACTTGAAACATAAGGAAAAAAATTAATCATCCGATTTCCAAGAAAAAGTAGGGTCAAAAGAAAAGTTTCTAAATTTTTCCTGTTCTTTCCTTTTCGGTTGACTTTCTATTATTTCATTCAATGTCACGTGGAAATTCTATTTTGGTCAATTTCACGGCGTCACTGACAATCAGGGTAAATAATAGCTGCAGGAGTTCCACTGGAGCAAGGAAGAGAAAACAAGATTTCATATTGAGGTGGATCCCGTGGGAACAAATAAATACTATAAAACGTAGAGAGGAAAAAAATAGAATTTCCTAAAACGATACATTTTAAGTTGATAGTAGACATTAATGACAACCATCGTAACATTTTTATACCGTGACCGCCTCTAGATAGAACTTTAACAGGCAACAGGATTGACATCAGATGGCAAATATTGCAGAGAAACATTGCCACAAAGCTCATCTATAGCAAGATAAATAGAAAAGGACATGAATGTGGGTGTGAAAAACCAACTGCTCGAAACTTAAGTGGCAAAATGAAAAGTTTGCTGTTTTCCTCGTAGCAAATGAATAAGGATAACAAAAGGCCAAAGAAATTTGGTTGGAAATTCTATCAACGGAAATAGGATGGTGAAAAAGCGTCAGGAAAATTACTTATTTGCATTCTTAAAAGAAAATATGCAAATAATGTAGTTTTCCCTTCTTTTTTATTCAAAGTCAAATCCTTTCCTTTTCAAGAAATAGTAGGTTATTGGATGGATTCAAACGTATTCAGGAGTTGTATAGAGGAACCTGAAAAATCTTATTTGCATTTATTAGGTTTAGGAGCCACTGGGTCACATAACTACATTCAAACTAAGAAAAGAAGATGTTGAAGACGAGTTTGTTTTCTGTTTTTTAAAAAATATCCGTTGTTTGAAAATTCGATTTCATGAAACCTTTTCAATCATAAATTGCTCCATTTGACAAGCATGCGCAGGCTCTTAAAACACCAAAAATCGTTCGAAGGATATAGTCAAACACCTTATGTTGTTATTTGTAAACGATTTTATTATACACCGAGAAAAAAATGTGTGTAATTGCACAAAAATTGGGTCAATGGCATATAAACTTTTACGTATTTGCAGGTCTGCTAGATTTTAAGTCAATATTCCTCAAAATTTGGACAAAACACCCAAATACATGTTCGGACAAGGTGCAAGTTGTGGCGACACCGAAACAAATTTTCATATCAAGGCTTGCGTATAATACGTCTACCGAAGACATCTTAGATTACGTACGAAATTCGGCACATCCCTAAAAATAATTAGTTGCCAGAAGCTGGCAAAGAACTACTTGATCAAGAGAGTTATAGCGTTTTCAAACTGACTGTTCCGGAATCGTGTGATCACATCTTAAACTTTGATTGCTGGCCACCTGAAGTGCTTGTTAAATCATTCATAATTTCATGAAAAAAAAATTTTCGTTCACCACTGAGCTCCCTACCAAAGCTGTAACATCGGTTCTTCTCAAAAAATTTCACATTAGCACGCTTAAAAGTCAATTTTCTATTTATTTTCAAAATGTTCGGAGTATAAGATCCAAGCTGAAGGATCTAGCTTGATCCTATTCTCTCTCTAACGATGATATAATCTGTATGGTTGACTAAAAGTATATTTGAGTCTGAAATTTTTCCTAACCATACAATTGTTAGGCGTGCTCGTGATAGGTCACTTTCAAACAATTTAGATGGAGGAGGTGTCCTAGTCGCCTGCAAGAATACCTTTGTTGGTATCCCTCCAACAAATTTACTTTTCACTACTCCTGTAGAATGTGTTTGGGCAAAAAGAGTTATTTCGTCTTCCCTTTCTCTTCTTGTCTTTTGCACTTATATACGTTGTAAGTCTCCTTTTTCGATCTACAATACCTTCTTCACCGAAATATCTCTGTTTTCTTATTGCGATTTTCAAATTGTCACCTTATATTATGTGGAGATTTTAACCTTCCTAAACTCTCATGGGATGACAATCAGCCTGATTCTGACTCATCTCAAATTTGGTCTTTAATTCCTTCCTTTATGTCCATGTGTTCCCTGGTTCAATTAAATAATTTTTTTAACGTTCATAATCATATCCTTGACTTATTCTTATGTAATATGGAACAATCGTTGTAATCCCCACCTCCAGTCCTTGTTCCTTATCTTTCTTCCGATCTCCATTATCCTATTACGTTTTGAAATGTCCTATTTCTTTAGTCCGTTATCGTCAGAAAGAGCGTCAGCGCTATAACTTTTAGAAAACTAATTATGAGAACTTTCCGAAACAATTCTTGTTACAACAATTTCTGCGACTTCTTAAACGCTTCTATTTCTAACTCGACTCCGCTTGTCAGTATCAGGAACTCTTCTGACTGGCCCTGGTTAACTCTCGATGTGATATGAGCCTTGAAAGCCAAAGACCGAGCACGTCAACATTTTTCACGTGACAGGTCCCCTGAGTCACGTAATGCTTTTTGTCATCTGAGGTCGATAGCTAAGAAAGAGATGCAGATCACTAAGGCCTCTTATTTTCATAGCATTGAAGGCTCTCTAAACTCAAATCTTTCAAAACTGTTTTGGAAATATATACGCTCTGCCAAATCCTCTTAATTTGAATGGCTGCTTAGCAACTTCACCTCTCATGGTTTTTGAACCTTTTAGAACTCAGTTTTCTTCTATTTTTAATACCACTCCCAGCAATAGTCCTTTGTTCCCAATCTTACAAATGCCATCCTCATTTCCTTTTACTTGCTATCCGGAAGATGTTATGACGCTTATTTTAAAGCTTGATGACTCAAATATTTCAGTTCTTGATGGTATTCTTAATCATTTTGTGAAGTCTTTAGCTACTTCTATTTGTGTTCTTCTTTCCTTATCCTTTGTGTTGGAAAAGATACTATGTTACTTCTATTTTTAAGAAAGGTAGCACCTCAGACGTTGCTAGTTATGGGTCTATCTCCTTAATACCTTGTTTCGCCAAACTGCTTGAGAAAATCGTCTACTTGCACCTTTTTTCACTTACGCAGAACTTATTTGTTCCTGAACAACATGATTTTCAAAAATTAAAAAAGAACAAAACCTTCCTTTTAATTTTGCGTGTTTGATTTTATTTTCGTAATCGATTTTCGACCGTTATCGTTCGATCTCCTTCAGCGATTGTTTCTCTTAACCTAAAAATCCTACTTCTATACTAAGTCCTTAATTACATTGAGGGATCTTTTCTAATGAGGGAATTAAAATTTACTTTATTCAAATTCCTTATGCTACATTAGAAAATTACTTAACCAATTAGCTTGAAGAGCCAGTATTTACAACACCTGCGCCGTTTTTCATTAGCAAGGCTTTTTCTCTTGAAATGGCGGGCTTTTCATTGCATCCAGTTCTCTCGCATCTCTTGCTTCTCGTATTCGTGTTGCGTCATCCACTGTGATTTCGTGTGTTTGAGTTATAATATGCTCCGCTACTGCTGATCTAAAGTTATTCTTCTTTTCTTTTTTCCTCGCTGCGCTTGCTTTGCTTAAATGTTCTTGCATCCTGGGGTTGATTAATCATCTTGTTTGTCCGATGTAAGCTTCGTGACAGTCGGGGCATTCGATCCGGTAGATGCCTGATTTTTCGTGTGGTTGCCGTTTATCCTTAGTTGACCTGAAAATGTTTTTCAGCTGATTTTTGCTGCTTGATTCGATTATTCGTATAGGCTCATGATAAGCCTCCTTTTTAATTGATCTGTGACACCTTCGTAGTAGGTAACTGCCTTCCAGTACACTTTCTTAGAATCCAGGTTGAGGAGTGTTGACCGTCCTTTTTTTTGCCAAGTTTTTCTGATTTCGTCCGCAATTCTTTTGACCGTTGAGGGCTTGAATCCATTCAACTTCGCAGTATCGAGAATATAATGCATTTCCTTTTCCCTGGCTGCCGTATTGAGTGATAGACCATACATCCTGTGTATCATGGCTCGATACGGTGAAACTTTCATTTGTTGTGTGTGGTTCGATGTATTCGGAATCATCTGTTGTGTATGTGTTGCCTTCCTGTAGATTTTGAAACTGATGACGCTACCCGTTCTTGATACCAATGTGTCCAGGAAAGCCAATTTTTCATCCTTTTCTTCCTCTACCGTGATATTGATATTTTTGTGCGCATTGTTCAATTCCATCAATATTTGTTGCAGGCCTCCTTTCTTAACGTAAGCGAAAACATCATTCACATACCTGATCCAGCATCTCGGTAATTGGTTCTTGGTTTAGAGTCCATCCTCCAGTTGAGTCATAAACATATCGCTAAAAAACGGTGATGGTAGATTTGCCATTGTTGCTGCTCCTTGAGTTTTGTAGAGTTTACCCTGGAACGTAAAGTAGTTCTCTGCCATACACAGCTTCGATAACTGGAGATACTATGTCGTTTTCGTCTTCCATGCCATAGAATTGTCCTGTTTTAGCAACCACTCCTCGATGCCCCCAAGTGTTTCCATCACTGGTACACTGGAAAAGAGAGCTTTCACATCAAACGATACCATCACGTCGTCTTCTGTTGGCGGGCCATATGTTAACAGCTTTTCCATGAATTTCTTGGTGTTTTTGACGGAGTCGCTCTCAATTAGTTGCATATTTTTGAATTCCTCCACTAGCCATCTTGCTAGATTTTGCGTTGGAGCGTTCACAGCTGATATTGTTTCTCGGACCTCATCTCCTTCCTTGTGAATCTCGAGCAAGCATTTGATGCTTGGTAGTGTTGGGTTCGTTACTCTCACTTTCATCAGTTCACCGATTAGTGACTCGCAGCTTTTGATCGTCCTCTCAACTCGTTTGATGGACTCCTCCAGAGGAATTCGACGAAGTTCAAAAAAGTTGACACTGTTTAGTTTTATGGTAATCGCTTCCTCGTATTCGGCTTTATCCATGATGACAACTGTGTTTCCTTTGTCCGCTTTGATGAAATAGACCGGTTTTGACTTCAATTCGAGGGCGATGGCTGCTTCTGGGCTCGTCCTTGACCTTTGGTCTCCCGTGATTGCTTTAACTATCTCCTTCCTCGTTCACGTTTTTCATGCTTCCGGCAATTTGCTAATGGCTGCTTCAATTCCACGATTATGTCTTCCTTCGGGACCTTTGTTCGCCTTATCACATAGTTGAGACCCATGTTCAGTAGCCGCATTTCATCTTCCTTGAATCCCACGGTAGATTTGTTGACCACTAGTCCAGGAATCTCTTGTACTTCGTATACCTTGGATAACTTCGGGGTAGCTTTTCTAATTTACTCAAATTTTGCAAATGTGTTGCTCCTTTCTTTTCTTTCTCACATTGGTACGCTCCATCAGCCTTCTCCAATAAATCTTCCATGTGACCTTTGCCGCAATACTCTGATTGTCTCATTAACTTCAGGTGACTTTCATAAGCTTCAAACGTTACTTGATTCAGCTTGCCATAAAATTGTTTGATGCTCATCTTCATAAGGTTCCTTTCCGCAAATTTCGCTTGTCCCGCCGCATGTTTGAGGCCGCAATGCAACTTTACAATGTGACTGACTCTTCGGGGTAACTCTTCGCTCAAGATATGTTTTTAAGAAGTTGATATCTGCTCTAATTCTAGCTAACATTTTCTTACACTTTACATACTTAAAAAATACAAGATTATGCCTGGTCACCACTTCAATGTTCATAATTGATTTCATTTTCGCAAAATAATTCTGAAAAATAAAAAAAGAAAGAATAAAACCTTCCTTGTAATTTTGCGTATTTTATTTTATTTTCGTAATCGATTTTCGACCGTTATCGTTGGATCTTCTTCAGCGATCGTTTCACTTAACCTAAAAATCCTACTTATATACTAAGTCCTTAATTACATTGAGGGATGTTTCCTAAAGAGGGCAATTCAAATTTACTTTGTTCAAATTCCTTTTGTTACATTTGAAAATTACTTACTAATTAGCTTGAAGAGCCAGAATTTACAATTACCTGCGTCGTTGTTCAATAGTACGGCTTTTCCTCTTGAAACGCATCAAGTTCTCTCGCATCTCTTGCTTCCCGTATTGGTGTTGCGTCATCCACTGTGATTTCGTGTCTTTGAGTTATAATATGCTCCGCTACTGCTGATCTAAAGTTGGAGAAGGTGTACTGGAAGGCAGTTACCTACTACGAAGGTGTCACAGATCAATTAAAAAGGAGGCTAAAACATCATGAGTCCATACGAATAATCGAATCAAGTAGCAAAAATCAGCTGAAAAACATCTTCGGGTCAACTAATGTAATTCTCCTTCTTCTTCTCAGCCCTACAGCCCCTTCCAGTCCTTCGCTTCCTGCAAATAGCGCCTCCAACTGTCTCGGTACATTAACCGCGTCATCCGATTCCGAAATCCGAGCAGCGATGAACTGTCTTCGTCGACCGAGTCAGACCAGCGTTTCCTCGGTTTCCCCACTGGCCGCCGGCCTTCAGTTTTCCTACGAATATCTTCTTGGGTATCCGTTGTTCGTCCATACGATTCATGTGTCCAGCCCATTGCAGCTTCCGCAGTCTTACAATCCTTTAGACCTCCGGTTCGTCAAAAATTTCATACAGCTCATGGTTGTATCGAATTCGCCAATGGTCCCCGTCTTGCTTCGCTCCGATTATTCGCCTCAGGACCCGTCGCTCAGAGGCGTTCAATAAATTTGTGGATACTGCGGTTAGGGTCCATGTTTCACACCCATATCATAATGCAGGTCTTATCACAGATTTGTATACATGGAGCTTTGTTTTTCTGTGTACGCAGCTGGTCTTCAAGATCGTCAATACTGAATAAAATATTTTATTTGCGCGCTGTATTCTTCGGCGTATTTCGTCTCTTTCATTGCCCGTTTTCGTTATTTTGGCGCCTTAATATACAAATTCGCTACGATTTTCGATACTGTATTCGCCAAGTGTGATATTTTGTGTATTTGGGGTATTTTTCCTTGACTGCGTCATGAGCTTTGTTTTTAATTTTCGTTGATTTGTAGCCCTACTAGTTTTGCTTTGCTGTCGAGTTTCAGGAAGAGTTCTTTGGCAGTTGTTAGTGACCGTGACAGAATGTTGATGTCGTCCGCATAGGCTCGACTTGTATAGGCTCGACTTGTATAGGAATGTACCTCGCATATCGACAGGTAGCTTCCCTATGACGTACTCCAGAGCTAAATTGAATAGCAATGGGGCCAGCCCATCTCCCTGCTTTAGTCCGATATTTGTGTCAAAGGCATCGGTGAGTTAGTTATTGATGCGGACTTGGGAGTTGTCATTTTGGTAAGACGGACTAATTGGGTTGGGATGCCAAAACAAAGCATTATTTGGTACAGTACGTTACGATCAATACTGTCGTATGCTTGCTAGAAGTCAACGAAAATTTGGTGTACGTCTATGTTGAACTCCCAGCATTTTTCAAGTACCTGCTTGACCGTGAACAATTGGTCTGTTGTTGATCTACCTGCCCTAAAACCACCTTGTTACTCCCCAATAATACTTTTGGCGTATGATCCGATTTTATTTTCTAAGATTTTAGAAAATATTTTGTATGCCGTACAAAGCAGTGATATGCCTCTATAATTTTCGCACTGTAGCTTTTCACCTTTTTTGTGCATAGAGAATACAATTGATATGCTCCACTCTTTCGGCATATGTTCTTGTTGCCAAATGTACTGGATGACTTTGTGAATAACTTAATGAACACTACTGCCACCATATTTGATGAGCTCCACTGGAATCTCATCAACGCCTGGCGCCATATTATTCTTTTGGGCTTTGATGATGGAACAAATTTCATCCAGAGTTGGTGGGGCCAACGGAAGCTCTCCGCAGACATCTATAGGCTCCAATGTTCTGGAGCTGTGCGGAGGATTTAAGAGGTGCTTGAAATATGTTGCCCATCTTTCCTTAATCTTGATTTCATCAGCGATTATGTTGCTGCTGTCATCACGACAGAACGTGGTTTTGGGCTGATAACCACGTTTCAGGCTTTTCACTACTTTGTATGCTTGTCTTGTGTTATTGCTCGCTAAACTTACATCTATACTTCTCAATTGGTCGTCATAGTATTTTCTTTTTTTAATCCTAATTTTGTTATTCGCTACTCTTCTGAGATTTTCATAGTGTTCTCTCTTCGTCCTGGTTTTCCTACCTACGTATTCTTTGTACGCCTGATTCTTTTTATCTAACGCATTCTGGCACTCATCATCGAACCAATCATTCCTCTTGCGCCGGGCTTGATGTCCGATCGTCTGTTCTGCCACGGTTCTGATAGCTGCTTTCACTTCCATCCAGAGCTCGTTGCTCGTCTTTAACGATGCGTCTGATAAGATGGGAGCCAGCTGGTTGTCGAGGGTCTCCGTGAAATTTTCGGCCACAGACGACGTTTGGAACCTTTTGATGTCAAATTTTTGTAGCGTGCCGGTCTTCGCTGAATATGCCTTTGACATACGACATCGAAAGGTTAATTTGATCAAGTAATGATCTGAGTTACAAGTATGCTCGAGGCCCAACGTTGTTGGATGAGAACATGATCGATCTGGTTTTGTGTGTTGCCATCCGGTGATAACCAGGTCATTTTATGAATGCGTCGATGTGGGAAGCAAGTCGAACGTATGACTAGATTTCTGCTACATGCAAAGTCAATCAGGCGCTGGCCGTTGTCATTTGTTTCATCGTGGAGGCTATATCCTCCAGTCGTCCCCCGATGAGATAGCTCATTGCCAACCTTAGCGTTAAAATCATCCAGGATAATTTTTGTGTCATAATTGTGTAATTAAGGACTTAGTATCTAAGTAGGGTTTTTAGGTTAAGTGAAACAATCGCTGAAGAAGATCGAACGACAACGGTTGAAAATCGAATACGAAAACAAAATCAAACACCCAAAATTAAAAGGAAAGTTTTGTTGCGTTTTTTTTTTATTTTTCCGAATTATTTTGCGAAAATCAAATCAGTCACGAACAAAATGATTTTATCAAAGGCCGATCAACTTTAACGAATTCGCTAAAATTCATGTCTGTCACTTCAAAAGCCTTTGAGGACCGTTTAAAAGATGAAACCTTGTGTTTGAATTTCGCCTTCATTCAATAAATCACAATATTTTATTGAGTAAACTAAAATTTTTTAACTTTCCTGATTATTTGCTCCACCGGTTATCCTGTTACTTATCCAATCGTGTTAGCTAGGTATCTTTTCAAGGCTGTCTTTCCGTCCCCTTCCATCCGTCTGCAGGTGTTCTTCAAGGATCAATTCTTGGCCCACTATTGTCCACTTCATTTATAAATGACTTGCCAGCCGTTTTCAGCAACTCCACATGTCTTCTATATGCAGACGACGTGAAAGTCTTCAACATAATGTCGTCTAACGATGACTGTGCCTTGCTACAAGAAGATTTGGATGCCATTTTATTTTGGAGTTCTTATAACCAGCTTATACTAAATGTTTCTAAGTGGATTCCTTTTTCATTCTCTAATAACACTTGTCTTCTAAGCTTTCAATTTTCGTTAGATAATTCGTGTCACTTTTGACTCTAAGTTGAAGTTCGACGTTCATATTTCTGAAATCACTTCTAAAGCCTCTCGCATTTCTGGCTTGATCTTAAGAAATCCCTATACTTTCTCTGATCCTCAATCGTGTGTTGAATTATATTCTAGTTTGGTTCGTCCCATCCTTGACTACTGCTCGCCCGTTTGGTCACCTCATTTGAAGTGTTTGAAGTTCACGCTAGAAAAAAAGATTTTCCCGGATCGTCCTCTTGAAGCTCGGAATTCCCTACATTTCTTATGAATCACGCTTATCTATCCTTAATATTCCTGCACTGGAAAAGCGTGGACTCTACCTTGATGAATGTTTCCTTTACAGGATTTACCGTGGTTTGCTCGATACTCGCCTAATCAACCAGGTTCCAGCAAGGCACGTTACGCGTTCTACAAGATTGTCTAATATGTTTGATGGTCCATTTGCACGTAGCTTGATGTATTTTCACTCACTCATGCTCAGAATACCACGTAACCATGATAACCTTCAGCTTAGGCCTTCCGCCTCTCATTTTAGCTTATAAAAAATATGTCAACTCTCTTTTTCTTAATTTTTAGTAAGTTTCTTTTTTTCTCCGCGTTTTTATAATTTATTTTGACTTTTATCTTGCTATTTGGATTTTTTTTAGGGTCTTATAAAATAATTTTACAAAACCCTACTACGTGCCTGTTTGTCCGCCCGTCCGTCCGTGTGTAACAGCGCCTTTTCTCGCAAACCGTATAAGCTACAAACATCAGATTTTGTATATAGGTGTAAAGTGGTGCCCTCTTCAAATTTTCACTACGAACAAAATTTTACAAGGTGCTTAAGGGGGGAAAAAAAAATTTCCTCAAAGTTAGCCGATATAGGTATCAAATGAAAGGTCTCAATTAGAACTTTTCAAAACGATTAGACACCTGTGATCCGAAAAATCTGAAAAAAATCGTTGAGATTGATTTTTTAGGGTTTTGTACTTAAATACAAAACCCTATTGCAATCACGACCTGTATCCGTCTGTCCGTCCGTTCGTCCGTCCGTCTGTATGTCACAGCACTTTTTCTCCGAAACTATAGAGGCTACAGCCATGAAACTTTGTGGAAAGGTCAGAAGTGGTGACTTCTTGAAAGTTCAAGGGTGGAAAAATTTTTCAAAGGGGTTTAAGGGGGGTCTCCCCATATAGGGAGGTGACCCCTCAAAAAAAAATGTTCACCAATGGTAGTCGAGTAGGGTATCATTGGAAAGGTTTCAATGAGATCTTTTCAAAACAAGTCCTAAAATTGCCTTACGAGTACCGAGGGGGGCAGGGGAAGGGGAAATGTACGAACTTTTCCCTTTGACATCCCTTTCTTGCGTCTATTCGTTGCTGGTGACTGCATTTCGTACGTTGGGTACAAACCCCTTCTGACATGAGCGTACGAGTAGGTCTGTTTACCCAGCTTGTTTTCTTCTTTCTCCTTGCTGTGCTATTACTTAATCTATTTTGTAATTGGATTTATTCTGTAAAATAGAAATAAATAAATAAAGTGCAATTTGCCCAGTATCGTCTAGTGTGAGTTGCCTAAGTTCATATATAACTTTTCTTATGATTTCATGTTGATATTGAGAAAAATGGACCCAAATGTATTTAAGTGGTTTACCCTTAGTTTTTTCTCTCGGCGTGAATTTTTTTAAGCTTTATTTATTTCCTGTTTAAACTTAAGGAAACAAATGCAAGAGCTTAAGAGCATTTTTAAAGATAATCTTTTCAAAGTCATCAAACAATTTGAAAAAATAAGCAGAAAAAGAAATGGATGAATCACCTCTATCTTGCTCCAATGCTTTCCTAAATTCTTAGACTCTAAAAAGATATCATCTAATGCCATTCCAATTTAAGTTACAATCAACCTTTCCAAGTGAAATCGAGTGAGAAATTTGATATCATCCACATGACCATCCACTTCAACATTAGGAAATTTGGTAAATAAACCGAATAATATAATCCTCATAGGGTTGGAACTCAAATAGATTTTGATAGCTACTTAACAAAAGCCAGAATATTGAAAGATTTACACGTGCGTGGGATAAAATATTGTGTAAAATGTTTATTATAAATTTCCAGATATCTCTGATGAAATTTTTCACCCATAACGTAAATTATTTCTTAGAAATATTTGCGGCTTTCAATGTGATGTAGATAATTCTAGTCTGCAATTTATGAATCAGTTGAACGATTTAGGTGTCCTTTTGACTCTTGGCTGCATATATTGGAAATAGTTGATCATATATTGTAAATGATGATGAACTAGTTCGCCGTTCGTCATTCCTATATTTGCTCCAGTCCTGCTGTCAAACTATATGCACGTTTAGTCCACTCCATCCTGGAGTACTGCTCCCCTTTTTGGAGTTCTAACTATGGTTACCTTATTTCTGCTGTTGAAGCAGTACAAGCAAAATTTACTCGCATTCTCTTCCCGAAATTTCACATCCTTGATATTCCTTCATTAGAGAACCACAAAATTTTTCTGGAGAAGTGTCTTCTCTATCGGCTTATTCATAGCTCTTTGAGTCCGTGTTTCGTCAGCCAAGTTCTATCAAGACAGGCTATGCATGCAACAAGAACTACCAATCCTTTTGATTTTCCTTATGCGCAGTTTTTCGAAAATTTCTTAGATTGTTTTACTTTTGTAAGCCAGCGTAAATGTTCATGCATATTTTAGCTTAATTTTAACTTAGTTTTTTATTACCTTTTAATTTTTCTCTATTTTATAACTGGATACTATTTTGTCGAGTAGAAGTTTGTTATAAGCAAGAACTGCTCCAAAGTGGGGATCCCCAACTAACAAACCTTCTCCACTGGTTGACATCAAAATGTGGCCTTAGGAACATTTACCAGAGAAACTGCAAATAAGTACAATATATCCTATACACAAAAGGAAGACAAGTGGAGGTGTGAAAATTATGCAGGCATCGCTTTGCTGTGTACATCATATAAAGTTTTTGCCAAAATTTTAGAAAGGAAAACAAAGCTCTACTGCTTTTATCAGAGAATATTAGTATGGTCTTCGAAGCAAACTGTCTCCAATTGACCAAATATTCTCAGCGAAATAGGTGCTTAAAATGTGCTGAGAATATAGCATTGGTATCCACCAACTGTTCCAGCCGGAACAAATTAATAATGATCACACAGTACATTCACCCATTCTTTCCCGCAAGTTTCCAATCAGCACTTTTTTATTCATACCATAAAGTACATTAGCATTTCCAATCAGCACTTTTTTACCTTTAATTATTCATACCATAAAGTGCATTAGCATTTCCAATCAGCACTTTTTACCTTTAACTATTCATAAAGTACATCAGCAATTTTGTTCATAGCGTAAAGTACATTGGCATTTTAAGATCAGCATTTTTATTTGTAGTTTTTTATTGAACATTGGTTAATGAAATTGTATCATGTCAGCTTAATTTTGTTATAAATTAGGTGTGAATTGTATCAATAAATGAGATTGAATTCCGATAGTTATAGAGGTGTTTAATTTCATTTTTATACATAATTCAACACAACGTTGAATTTTGTACATGGTCCGTCGAGCCGGATTTAGGAACTTCCAATTAGTTCGAACCAGGATACAACACACTGTTGTATCGAATCTTATATTCGCCACACTGTTGAATATCAACATCCAGTTGCCGTTCCAAGGACTTCCAATTAGTTCGAGCCAGGATACAACACACTGTTGTATCAATCTCATATTCAACACACTGTTGTATATCGATATCCTGTTGCCGTTTTAAGGACCTCCAATAAGTTTTAACCAGGATACAACACACTGTTGTATCGAGCCTCATATTCAACACACTTTTGAATGTCCTGCTAAAAAACGAAAGCCGTTATCCATCGCTCATCGTAAGGAGTCAATCAGGAGCTAAATTCAACATACTGTTGAATTAACAGCCGATTCAGCCACCAGTGGTACCACACATCAAAAACTGGACTTGCTACATAGTTGAGTCCTGTTATCAAGCCGTTTCCAGGTCAAGATTCAAAGCTAAATTCAACACACTGTTGAATTAACGCTCAACCCATTCAACGAAATACAACATTTCATCCGAAACAGGAACCAACACACTGTTCTATCCTGAGTTCAAGAGCTGAATACAAACGCCGACGTCAAGGGTCAAACTCAACACACTGTTGAATTTTGGCTCAACCCAGTCTACTGAATTAACCAGATTCAACACACGCCAGCTAAACTAGAGCGATTTATCGGTTCCAAGACGATACGCTGTTGGTACATCAATACTACACCGAACCAGACTCGATTAATCTCGAATAATTAATCTTGTTTATGGCTACACAGGCAGAAGAAATTCTCAGATGCCAGAAAAATTCTGCAGACGAAATTTCACGAATCTTAAGGAATTTTAAAAAAGATTCTGCTGAAAGAAAAACGGAGGAGTATGTGAAGAAGAGGCTAGAGGATCTGGAGAACCATTGGAGGGAGTTCTCAGAAAAGCACAAGCAGTTATTACAGCTTATACCAGCCGAACATCCTTATCTCGCTGAAAAGCTTTACGAGCAAACTCATGCTATTTACATAAACGCCAGCGACTGCATTTTAAAACATCGTTATCCTGGAAAAAATGAAGTTGGATTGGGCACCACATCAAAATTAATCACCACAGAGGATAATGCAGCAAACACAACAAATCCTGTCGCAATAACGGCTCCAACAAGCTTCCCAGCAGCAACCAGTGCTAATACGATAACAGTTGCGTCACCAGCCGGCCTACCGATAGCAACTAGCACCTTAAGCTACTCGAGTTCCAACGCAAATCCTGGCTACATAAATCACTCAGTAAACTGGCCGATGACGACTCAGTCTATTGCCAACCATCCATATCAAGAATTTAACAGGCCCGGTAACTTTCCTAAATTACCACCCATCAAGATTCCAGCATTCGATGGTGACTATAAGCAATGGAAGCCCTTCATCGATATCTTCTTAAATGTCATCGACAATAACTACCATTTGAGTAATGTCGAGAAAATGCAGTATCTACTGAATGCACTAGAAGGAGATGCGAGACGAGTGGTAAGCCATCTACAACTTGCCAGCTGCAATTATGAAACTGCACTAAGCCTTCTCCGCGCCAGGTTCAACAATAACCGTAAAATAATAACTACCTATATCGACGCAATTATTGATGCAAAAAGGTCAGAACATAGGTCGCAGCAAGACGTAATAATGTTATACGACCTTATAAGAGAATGCATGGAGGCACTTAAAACTTTAAAATGCAATACCGATGAGTGGGGACCAATAATCGTATGCATTACAATGCGGAAGCTAGATGCTGAAAGCCTACGGCTATTTGAAGAAAGCCTATCCAATCCTCGAGAAATGCCTTCCATTGGCGAATTCTTGAACTTCTTAGAAAAAAGATATCAAGTCCTCGATTGCCTCAAGACTACAAAACATCAAAGGCAAGATATCCCCACCAAGGGTAGAAGAAAAGCTTTAGCACCCAGATAAAGAACGGCTGCAGCATTTGCTCCAAGTCTCACAAAATATATCAATGTGACGATTTCAAAAAAATGAGCATAGAAGACAGGAATGCTCTACAAAATTGTGCGCTGTTTGCGGCAAAAAACACCACAGTTTGCTTCACCGAAGCTACGAAAATAACAAATTTTCATCGGAACCTGACGCTAAAGGCGTTTCGACTCATCTCACCACCATTACTGCCTCCACAAAAGCCGACGCCGTCACACTGCAAATGGGTAGTCCTAACTTACCACAGGTGCTGCTCCCAACCGCGATGGTCAGGATAAGAAGCACGCATGGGCATCTTGAATCAATCAGGGCCTTAATCGACCCCTGTGCACAGGTTTCACTCATCAACGAAGAAGCAGTGCAGATTTTGAAACTGCCAAAACGAAGAATCCAGGCAATAGTCACAGGAGTAGGCGAAACGGAATCCGCGAAAGCATCATATCAAGTAAATATTAAAATCCAGCTTCGGGATTCAGCATCATCTCATCTCTTTGTGGACGCTCTTGTCCTCTCAAAATTGAATTCTTGTCTGGCTGAAAGCCGCATTAAAAATATAGACCGGAGTAAATATGATGGCCTTGCCTTAGCGGACCTAGATTTTGACAAACCAGTTGCTATTGACCTTCTCCTGGGGGCAGATGTCTATGCCCAGATAGTAATAGATGGAGTGATTAAGGAGCAGCCAGCGGCGCAAAAAACTAAGCTAGGGTAGATTCTTTTTGGTAGTGTCCCAAAAGGCTCCCATGAGTCAATCAGACTATCGAGTTATGTATCACTCGCGGAAATTCAGCAAAGCCTAGAAAGCTTTTGGGAACCAGACGATCGGTTGAATCCGCACGAAGAGCTTGGGTGTTGTGATAATTTCTTCCGGTCCACACAAAGAAGGGACAAGGAAGGAAGATACATCGTCAGCTTACCTTTTAAGGACAACAAAGAGCAGCTTGGTGAATCCAGAAAAACTGCTGTTGCGCGATTATTACAAATGGAGACGAGGTTACAGAAAGATCCATCGGACCAACAGGAGTACAACAAGTTTCTTTCTGAGTATTTGGCCTTGGGACACATGAGCCCCGCGAAGTCACTCAAGGGATATGACTGTAAAGTCTTTTATTTACCACATCATGCAGTCTACAAGCAGGATAGCACTACTACGAAACTTCGTGTTGTCTTCGATGCTTCTTGTAAAACAACCTCGGGCCTGAGTCTTAACGACGTTCTGCATACTGGACCAAAGTTACAGCAGGATCTCATCCAGATACTGCTGAGATGGAGGAAGCATCGCTACGTATTTACTGCCGATATCGAAAAGATGTTTAGATAAGTCAACATAGCTGAACCAGACAGGAACTATCAAAGAATTCTTTGGCGCCAACATCCTCATGACCTTATCCAAGAATATGTTCTGAACACGATTACATATGGTACTGGGCCCGCTTCGTATCTGGCAGTAAAGGTTCTAATGCAGCTAGCAGAAGACGAAGGTGATCAATACCCGATTGCCAAGAGAGTTCTTACGTCGGACTTTTATATGGACGATATGTTGACCGGAGCTGACACAAAGGAACAAGCAACGGAACTACAGGCCAAGATGATCAAGCTACTTCAAAAAGGAAAGTTCAACCTTCGAAAGTGGACTTCCAATAGTGGGGATCTTCTCAAGAACGTGCTTAGAGATATGGTTGAGCAAAAGATCTTCGAAATTACTGACTCAGGCTCCATTAAAACACCCGGAATCCACTGGAACCTTAAACGGGATGAATTTCAATTCAGGCTAAATGTTGAACCGCCTAGTACAAAACTGACGAAAAGAGCGCTGTTGTCAAAAATTTCCAGCATCTTCGATCCATTAGGTTGGCTATCACCCATCACAATATCAGCGAAATTACTTATGCAGGCTCTTTGGAAGAATAGTATCGAATGGGATCAGCAGGCCCCTCTGGATATAATAAAGGCCTGGACTAAGATCGAAAAGGAATTACCGGAGCTACATGCAATCAGAATTCCTAGATGGGTTAGCAACCACAAAAACCAGGAATTCCAGCTGCACGGTTTCTGTGACGCATCTGAAAAGGGATACGCAGCGATTATATACGTGCGAACCACTGACTCACTAGGAAAAGTTTATTGTACGATCCTGACAGCGAAGGCCAAGTTGGCACCCGTTAAACAAAAGAATCGGAGGGAATCACAAGATAAAATCGTTTCTACAAGTCGACCAGAAGGTTCTGAAGCTGCGCCTCTAAAGCAACAGATTACCATTCCCCGTTTGGAACTAAGTGACAATAGCTACCCTAGAAATAGACATACCCAATGTGTTTGCATGGTGTGACTCAGAAATAGTTCTGGCATGAATAACAAAGAGCCCTCATACTTTGGATGCGTTCATTGCAAACAGAATCTCAGAGATTCAGGATTTATTTCCCACAAGCATCTGGAGATATGTGTCATCGCAGGAAAATCCAGCTGACGTAGCATCCAGAGGAATTAGACCAAAGAAGCTTGTGTCACATAAAGCATGGTGGAGAGGACCTCTGTGGCTGTCACAAAAATCCAATGCATGGCCATTGTAAAAACTCAAAGTAAGCTTACAAGAAGAAGCAAGGATCACCAATAAAGTCTTCATCTCAACGGTTTCCTATTCAGAGATCAGCAGCAGTAATACCTTTACACGACAAGTTAGGGTAACGGCTTATTGCTTACGGTTCATTAAAAACTGCAGGGTTTCGAAGAAGGAAAGAAATACAAATTATTTATCTTCGGACGAATTACGCATGGCCAAAATGTGTATTATAAGAATCGTGCAGCAAGAAGCGTTTCATGAGGAAACACAATCACTAAAGAACGGTGAACCGTTCAGCAGAACAAGTAAGGTACTAAAGCTTCACCCATTACTAGATAAAATAGGGGTTCTACGCGTTGAAGGAAGGATCCAGAAGTCTGACATATCACTAGATGCAAAGCATCAAATTTTGCTGCCTCAAAAACATCATCTGACAAATCTTATCATCGACCATGCTCACCGTCAGATGCTCCACGGAGGCACGACTTTAACACTGAACTATATCCGGATGCAATACTGGATAATTAACGCCAAAAAAACCTGTCCAGTCTAGAAACCACAGGTGCCTCAGGTGTGCGCGATACAATCAAAAGCCCACACAACAGCTGATGGGAAACCTACCACAGGCCCGCGTGCTGCCTTCTCCACCTTTCTCGCATACTGGAGTAGATTACGCTGGACCATTTATGACAAAGATGTCAAAAGGACGTGGTGCCAGATCGCTCAAGGGATACATTGCCCTATTCATTTGCATGGTAACGAAGGCCATTCATCTTGAATTGGTCAGTGATATGACCACAGACGCATTTTTGGCAGCCTAAAAAAGGTTCATATCACGCCGCGGCCATTGTAAAGAAATATTTTCAGACAATGGTACTAACTTTGTTGGCGCCCGAAACAAAATGGAGAAGGACATGCGACTTGCAATTGAGCAGTCAACAAGGCATGCTGCGGAAGTGATCGCCAATGATGGTACAAAGTGGAAATTTATTCCACCAGCTACTCCACACTTCGGAGGGTTATGGGAAGCAGGCGTCAAATCAGTAAAAGGGCATCTCAAAAGAGTATTGGGAGAGACGTTATTGACATACGAGGAGCTCACCACCGTACTTTACCAAGTAGAAGCTTGTGTAAATTCAGAGCCATTAGGCCAAAATTCCAGCGATCCCAGAGATTTGGAACCTTTAACTCCCGGACATTTTCTTATAGGCCGACCGCTGATCGCGCCACCTGAGCCCGACATAAGTGATACGAACGTACATCAAAGATGGAAGCTGGTTACCAAATTGCAAAGAGACATATGGAAAAGATGGTCGCAAGAATACTTGTCATCACTCCAAGAAAGGAGCAAATGGCGGGTAGATAACAAAAATCCAGAAGTCGGAGAGTTGGTCCTCGTAAGAGACGACAATTTACCGCCGCAAAAATGGTCATTGGGCCGAATCAAGGAGTTGCATCCGGGTGAAGATGGTGTTGTCCGTCTCGTTTCTGTACAATACAAGGACATAGTAAAAAAACGTCCTCTTAACAAATTATGCCAATTACCGCTGATTTTGCATAACTCTGAATAAAATGTTCAGAAGAAAACGGTGGCAGTCGTAACAACCTCACCAACTCAAGGGGCTAAACGAGTTCACCAGCAACAAAAGGATCAGGCAACGATAAGTCATACCGCAAATCCACCTTTAAAAAGAAGAAAGGTTAGAGTCAACCCTTGTACATGGCCATCAAAATTACTATATTCGATCCTGTCAAAATCTGGGCTTTATATAGAAAATTTAGGACATGCTCAGATCAAACGAGGAACTCTAAGGCTACAAATAAAGTTACCTATAACTGAGATTTTCACTGATCAAAAAATGGCTGACTCAATCACGAATCAAATCAGAATGATGTGTAAAAAAAACTAAGGAAGTGACCGATACAACCCACTGTGACTCTCTTCTTCATCAAGCCTTAGCACGAAGGTTGAATTTGTCAAAGGTTTTGAATCAAGTGATTCAAGTAAGTCATCACAGGAACAGGAGAAAGAGAGGACTGCTGGGGAAGCTCTTGACCACCGTCTTTGGAGTTAATGACGAAGTATATACAGATATCGAACAGCTACATATCGCCCAAGACGCTCTTTCTCATACGACAAATCACCAAGCGCTGTTCCTGAATTCCAAAATTAATCAGTCAACTGCCATCCTGGAATCCAAACTAAGACAGTTGAATCTTCGATTAGCTCGTATCACAACTTCAGTAAATGAGATGGCAAATTGGTATGCGTCCACAGATCATAACAGGATCAGTATAGAAGTGATATCCTCCTATATAATTGCTGAGGACTATTTTCGCGAGCTTGAGAATAAATACACCCGATGGCTGAATGCCATGCATGACAACGGGCACATTTTGGAATTCATCACACCACACAACATCGGAGAGATAATTGCGAATGCAGCGGCCAAACTTCATTCTAATCTGTATATATCGAATGTTCCTCAACATCGGCCACAAATAGAGGCAAACCCTAACAAAATTCAGCTATACGGTTACCTACACATCCTAGAAAAATCACTTTTCGAGCTTGTACATGTAACGGCGGTTCCACATCTGATACGAAACAATACGTTTTCAATAGCAGTCTTAGATGCTTCAACCTTGGCAATAGACTTCAATGGCCAGGTCTATTTTACCTTAAAGAAGGAAGAGCTAGATGCTTGTATCATCAATAAAAGGTACATTTACCTATGCACTCCGACCATTGTGCATAATATAGACAGCAGTCCATCCTGTGCTGTGGATGAAATTTACGGACGACATTCAGCTAAGGGGTGTGATTCCAATTATCTTCAGCTAACTGGCACTATTTGGAAGACGCGATAATGAAAAATACGTGGATGTACATTTCTACCCACCCAACTGTCGTAGCCTTCATCTGTAAAGGTACCCGGAAAGAGATTTCGTTGAACACCACTGGGATCATACACCTCCATGACAGCTGCTTGATAAAAACAAGGGAAGCCACACTAAAGTCAACAATCGACGAGCAATACAGGGTCATCTCGAGTTACATTAGGCAAACTCGCTCTATACCAACAATACATGCCTCAAAGATGACTCGTATCCTGCACCACGGAGTAATAATTCAACCTACTGAGCAGGTCATCGACTACGCCTCCTTACCTGAGCTATCATTGGAGAACCCTTCACGAATCGCTCTGAAGGAGCATTCCATAACAGCTACAACGAGCATTTTCGTCTCAGTTATTTTGGCAATATTCTTATCCAAATACTGGAAGGTGTTCAAGGATTTCATCAGCAAAAAAATATGCTGCACTAAAAATGGACCCACTCAAGCGGAGTCTATTCAGCTCACACCATCATCGACATGAAGACGATTTGACCAAGCATAATCAACTGCCGCCCCCCAGCATGTTCCAGCCGGAACAAATTAATAATGATCACACAGTACATTTACCCATTCTTTCCCGCAAGTTTCCAATCAGCACTTTTTTATTCATACCATAAAGTACATTAGCATTTCCAATCAGCACTTTTTTACCTTTAATTATTCATACCATAAAGTGCATTAGCTTTTCCAATCAGCACTTTTTACCTTAAATTATTCATAAAGTACATCAGCAATTTTGTTCATAGCGTAAAGTACATTGGCATTTTAAGATCAGCATTTTTATTTGTAGTTTTTTATTGAACATTGGTTAATGAAATTGTATCATGTCAGCTTAATTTTGTTATAAATTAGGTGTGAATTGTATCAATAAATGAGATTGAATTCCGATAGTTATAGAGGTGTTTAATTTCATTTTTATACATAATTCAACACAACGTTGAATTTTGTACAGTAGACTTCAAGCAAGCATACGAAAGTATCAAAAGCAATGCTCTGTACAGAATCATGCTTGACTTTGGCTTCCCAACATTTCTAGTTTATATGACCAAGTTCACAATGCTGAGGATAAAATCCTAGGTCAAGGAGATCTGACGAACACCTTTACAATGAAATTAGGCTAAAGACAAGGGGATGAAATTATTTCCATACTTTTCAATATTGCACTAGAACACGTCATTAGAAGACATCACCTAGTCCCGTTGATATTGTAAAGTCTGGTCAACACAACTGGTAGGGTATGCTGACAACAGCACTATTATTACGCGATCCATTTCAGATGCAAAGAAGCCTTTTTTGAGCTTAGTGTTCAAAGCATATGAAATAGATGGGACTTAAACTAAACTCATGACTCAAATGAGGAAGAAAACCCCAGCCTGACAAAAACGAACCTTAGGTGACTGCAACCTTGAAAATGTGAGTAACATAATGTACCATAGAGCCAGTCTCAAAAGAAATAGTGCCAAAAAGAACGAAGTCGGCCGACGGCAAAGTATCGAGAACGAACTCTTCTTCTCCATTCTTCCCATTTTAAGTTTCGAACCCGTGCACAGAAAAATTAAGCGTCTTATTGAGAAGTCTGTCATCAGTTCTAGTGTTTAAATATATGTTTATAAAGTCCATAAAGGATAGCAGCGATCATATGCTGGCTCAAAATGTTTCGGTAGTAGAGTTTGCTGGAAACGAACATACCTAGAGGCGCATATGCTTACTGGAAGCTAGCTATCTGTGGTATCCTAAGCCACACCGCAACAACACAACACAAGCCACACCACAACTCATTTCTCAAGCATATGAATTCCAGAGACTGGAAACTACAAATATAAGGACGCACATATTATCCACCCATCAAGGATGTGCACGCGATCAGAATTTACTTCTTCCTTGCCAATTTGGCCTGTGCAATAACAAAGTCATTGAACCAGAAATGAGCTTCATCGCAGAAATTTTGGCATTTCGAATGATCAACTGGCTTCAGTTCTTGAATCAATTTGATCTTGTACTCGTAACCATGTAGGCCAAATATGTCGCAAAATATGAAGAAGAATCTACTATATGTCATTTACTTTTTAAAGATTATCTTGTTTGGACGACGTTTGATTTGTCACGGTCTTCACTCACACTCTCAGCTACAGCCGCTACATTCTCTTTACTACGTGCGAGATGTGGTCTCATCGGTCGAGTGTTATCCAATAATGTATGCTGGGTTTCAAATTTGCGAATGGTATTGGCTATAGGGGTCTCGGTAGATCGACGATGCACACCATAAGTTTTTCTTAGAGCACGACTTTCTCACAGAACGCTGATTTTCGTAATACAGCTGAACAATTTTTATACGTGGTTGCGGTCTTGCCATGATGGTTTGTCAAACAATACTGAATGAGAACGACATTACAATTTGTCAGGAGTCACGCGTGATCTGTTAAAAAAAGGCTATTGAAACTCAAAGCTCATAACGAATCACTATTGGTATAAATACATATCTATATACATTTATTTATATATATATATATATATATATATATATATATATATATATATATATATAGATATATATATATATATATATATATATATATATATATATATATATATATATATATATATATACATATATATATATAAATATATATATATATACATATATATATATATATATATATACATATATATATATATATATACATAGATATATATATATATATATATATATATATATATATATATATATATATATATATATAAATATATATATATATATATATATATATATATATATATATATATATATATATATACATATATATATATATATAAATATATATATATATATATATATATATATATATATATACATATATATATATAAATATATATATATATATATATATATATATATATATATATAGATATATATATATATATATATATATATATATATATATATATATATATATATATATATATATTTATATTTATATTTATATGAGATGTAACAAAATTTTTGACCACGCTAGAGATTGCAATGTATCTCATATAAATATAAATATATATTTATATTTATATTTATATGAGATGTAACAAAATTTTTGACCACGTTAGAGATTGCAATGTTGCTCCCATTTTAAAAAAAAAGTGTAATCAGGAAATATCTCGTTTAAGATCGTTGGTCAGCTAAATCGGATCAGCGAAAGCAAAATGGCGGCCATTTGAGACGAAAAATCATGATTTCTTTCTGACCAAAGTATCGCTCAGATTTGGACGAAATTCGTAGCAAAGGTTCATTGAACCATGTGATGAGTTTCACAATAAAAACTCCAAAGTCAAACCGTCGAATTCAAAGAGTAGGAAAGTGAGCGCGATTCGCTATTTTAGTAGCAACTGAAATGCTGAATATTTTGCATGAAAACGTTTGAAATGCTTAAATTGGAAGTATTTTTCCAGCAGAAAATTTTTAAAACATTTTTTGACTTTCAAAGAAGTGCTAATAAATTACTATGTGCAATTTTAAAAATAAGGGTACTTACGAGAAATTTGCCTTTCCGGCTGGTGTTGCCAGCGGAATTTTTATATTCTTCCCAGCAATCTTAAGGCTCGGCAGAGAGGAGAATGGCACTTCATGGCTAAACGCCAACAGCAACCTAAGAGGGGCATCCCTGAAATCATGGATATTAGAGAATCAAATTGAATACAGGTGCAATCTATATGGGTCGGTGTGGCTAACATACCGTATTCGGACCTTTGCATTGCTGACGCAAGACTTCAATTCAAATTTAACAGTCTTCAATGAGAATGACAGGTGCTTCCTTATGATAGCGACCATTTTGCCATCACAATGGTGGAAGTAAGACCCGACAGGAGTTATGTCTTTCGCATTCCAGCTCAAAAGGAAGGTCATGGACTCAATTTCAAAACACAGATTTGGCAAAATTTCGCACGAAGTTAATCAGGAATACCAGAATCAATGCCTACCTTCTGATGGAGATAACTCTTCTCCAAGGCTGTCTCATGACAAAAATTGAGCTAACGATAAAATAGATCCCTAATTGTTGAAGTTAGAAAAGCTGATTTTTTTTGTAGTTGGTAGGTGAGTTCCATTTACGCACTGAGTGTAGGGCTCCCATGCTCACGAGTTACTGGACTTCTTGCTGAACCTCTCCTCTGTCAACCTGAAAGCATAGCCTGGAATCGTTTGGCCCATTATTTTGGGCCAGGTTTCGTTTTGCTACGCGTTGAGGTGCCTTCAAGCTGGGGGGTCTGTCCTCTAATAGAAGGGGAGAAAGGAGGAGGAATTGCCAGACAGACGATAAATCGACCCCGACATTCCTGGCCGCTGTGAGTCCCTTTTCCCATTAAGGACTGCCCAAACATAATGTGCCACTTGGTTCCATTTGTCAACCGATCCAAGTATCACCACAACCATAATATTCGCGGTGAGCTCTCTGGTCTCCCTGTAGAGGACCCCATCCGATTCCTTGTAGGCATCATCTGTTTCTCCTGGGTAGAACCGACCATCGGGTGGCCGTGACTGACCAATATTGTGCAGATAAGTCAGACTCACCATGCCTTCGATGTAGCCGTGGTCTCAAATTAGGGATGATGCAAGCAGTCCACCCAACTATGAGATTTCCCAAGACTACTGCCAATTGATGATGCCAATTGATGAGTTGGCACGGTCTCGCAGGCAACAATCTGTCTCGTGCCCTCGCTCTAATGCAAGTAAATAGCGTGGCACTCTCTAGCACGGAGGGCAACATGTTAGATGTACAGACGCAATCCTCAGTGCTCCTCTTCTCTGTACCTGCGCCAAGCGTTTTCGATACATATCCTTACTGAGAGTGTTGTGAACGCGCAAACGCGCCGCCTTATATGGATGCCAGCCCATGAAATCAATACTAAAAAGTATGAGCAGCGTTCCGCTTTACGTGGCATGTATTGCACAATCAAAAACCAGTCAGCCGGGTAAAAGCTCCAGAAGGGAGAATGGCACAGAAAGAAGAAGAAGATGGAAAAAGCAGCAGCTGGTGAGCAAGCCAGGCGAAAGCTATAGAAGGAAGTATGCTGCAATCAACTCAAAAGCTCTTCTCGCTCTTCTACAAGTCTATTTCCCCTTAGGAAAATATTATTTTTTGGCTCTCTCGGTTCACGTACAGATAAGACAAGACAGAAAGGAAGAGCTTGCGCTCAATGGGAGCTCACGTCTTCGCATTTTTGGTAGATTTCGGGGAAAATTGGGACACAACCTCACCCTGCTATCGAATTTAAACACTTGGTTGAGTACTGGCTGATCAGTTTGTTATTTGACTCTATTGGGGAGCGTGTTATACGCCAATTAATCATTACTGAACGTTGCAGAAGTTTACGCGAATAAAAGTAAGCGTCTCGACTAAGCTGAAGTGTTTGGTGATAACTGAATGGTGAGGGATGAGGTGTTAACTTGAGCCGTGAACCTCAATCGGTTTTTTGGTGTTCTACACCATATGAACACTCAAATCCAATAGCTGCCTCCTCTCTGCAGGCTAACGCTTACACGAGAAGCAGAAAAATTTCCGCCGACCTCAATGAACACCGAGTCTAAATCGAAGTCAGGAGCGATTTGTTCAATATTAATCGAGGATCAATGAGCAACATTACAATGAAATATGAAAGTATATTCAATGGCCGTGTCTGTAGTATAAATTAAAAAAAACTATTCAATATGTAAATGATGAAGCAATCAAATCAAAGTAATTGACTAAAAACTCTAAATCTTTGATGGTCTAGTTTGGAATGGAAAATAGTAACAGGTAAATGTCATGCAGTGAGATCTCTCCTTGGGAGCCTTGATGGTGTATATGAATACACATCAAATCAAGCTCCCAGTTTATGCCAGCATAGAATATACTACTTCACCGATGGCGTCGATTCAATTAGTATGCCTCTAATACTAATCATCCTTACTCTAGAGATTCTCTCCTTTGTCAAGATGACCATTTTGCTTTTCTCAAGTGTTCAACAGAACCCGCGAGCAATCTTCCAGCCTCTCGCTCAGCGCATTAGCAAACCCAGCCTAAGTTTCACTTGTTCAATGGTGCATTCAGTGATTAGAGCCGCAACATCATCCGCATAACTGATCAAGCGCGACTCATCTGGCATCTCCAGCCGCAGTAGCCCATCGTAAGATACCTTCCACAGCTTTGGACCAAGGATAGATCCCTGGGCAATGCTTGATGTAACTTCCACCCTTCAATGGCCCTGTTTAATGTCGTGAAACAGGCCTCGGTCCTTCAGGTAGTTTCTTAGAAGCCGCATCAGATATTCTGGAACTGAAAAAGGGTTTCCTAGCATATTCAGAATATTCACCCATTTAGCGATATTGAAGGCATTCTCAACGTCGAATGACACCAACAAAACGATTTGTCAATCGGTGCGGCTTTATGCCCCGACCCGTAAGTAAGCTTTGAATGTGCTAGGTAGCAAATCAAAACAATGGTGATAGACAAGTTGCAACACCTCAGCTGAAAAACCATTTGCGACTGGGGCTTCCTTGCTTTCAATAATAGGACTGCCTCTTCCAGTTCTAGCTGTCTGGAGAGTGGGCGCTCAATTCCTGTTTCACTGTGGACCGCGTCGATATGGACTGGATGGGCAGGGAAAGTTCTCGCGCTATCTCGTCTATCTTTTGCGTCATGCATACAAGGCATCCGTAAGGCGCCATGCTTCCGAAGGGAAAGTTCTCGCGCTATCTAGTCTATCTTTTGCGTTATGCATACAAGGCATCCGTAAGGCGCCAAGCTTCCGCATAACTAGCTTGTAGCCAAGGCACCATGGATACATCGAGCCTTGCTGTTGTTGGTCAATTTGCGAAGGCATTTCCTGGTCAACTTATATGCTGCCACTCGGTGTAATGCTCCGTAACGGTTGTGTGCTCGTTGAACCTTGCCTTGAAGCTTGTGATACTCTCATCGCATTTTAGTGATTTCTGTCGACCACCAATATACAGAGGGCTTGCCATGCCGGGGTTTTCGATCAGACATAGAAGCATTAAAAACAGTAAAATAATTCTCAAGATTATATATTGGATTGAAATGGAAGAATATGAAGCAATAACCATCGTAAAATTAAAAAGATTGAAAAGCCTTCTTCTCACACGCGTCAACAGTATTTATCAGCAGTTTTTGGACTACGGCCATCCTTCATTTAACTTGTTGAAATTATAATTGGATGCTCGAAAATTAGTCCTTTCATGCTACAGGAGTAGAATCCCCAGGATTAAGGGTAGAGTCCCCAGAATTGTTATCTTCTTAAACTTGAATAGTATTTTTCGTAAGAAGTCACTAGTAGTGGGATGGATCTTCTAGATAGAACTGGTATCGACATTGATTAAACGACTCTGGATACAGATTGAAAAAGGATTGAATGCAATGGATTGCAGAAGCTGGCTCTGATTGGAACTTATTTTGAATTGTTCCATCAGCCAAATCCTGAGAGGGAGCCAAATAGTTTCTGAAGGGGCTGAAACAACGATCAGCATAAACGTCAAAGGAAACTTGTGGTGATTAAATCCTTGACTTTTCATTGAAATTCGCCACACGCACGGAGTGTCTCTGCGTCGGATGAAAAGAAAAAGTTTAAATATTAATGCACGAGTGATCGGTTGTTGGCTTAATGATGTGGGAGAAATTATTGTTAGATTATTGCGCACCGGATTTAGTGTACTTATCCGTGACTGGGCGAGTTTGTATTCACATCTGTGTCTGCAATTAAGAATTTCGTAAAATGGTGATCAGGTAGTGGGATTCTTTGCCTGCTAGTAGAGCAAATGAAAAAATTCATACGATCTTGAAGACCAGCTGCATACGCAGGAGAACGAAGCTCCAAATATACAAGTTTGTGATAAGACCTGTGCTATGCTATGGGTGTGAAATATGAACCCTAACCCGAGCATCTGCAAATATATTGAACACCTTTGAAAGACAGGTCCTAAAGTGACTAATCGGAGCGAAGCTAAAGGGGAGATTTCTGACGAGCCAGACGTCTTAGCGATTGTAAGACTGTGGAAGCTAAAATATGCTGGGCAAATGAATCGTATAGACGAGCAACAGATACCCAAAAAGGTATTCTTTGGGATAACTGAAGGACGGAGACCAATGGGAAGCCGAAAAAACACTGGTTTGACTCGGTCGACGAAGACAGTTCATCGCTGCTCGGATTTCGAAATTGGAGGACCTGGTCAACGGGCTGAGACAGCTGGAGTCCCTGTTTGCAGGAATCAAAGGTTCAAAAGGGGCTGTAGTGCGACGTAGAAGAAGTTAAACAGTAAGAAATTATGTAGTATTCACGGTATTTCCAATATATTACTACGACATATGGTTGAGGTTGCTATTATAAATTATTTCTATTATTCAACAACATGTAGAACAATTCATATTTCATGAATGCGTGGCAAAAGACCAAGGTATTTCCGATCGTGAAGAAAGGAAAGGAATCTTCGTGCCCTAAAAGCTAGCGACAAATCAGCTTGCTGCCTAATATCAACAAGGTGCTTGCAGTGGTACTAAAACAAGTATTCAACAACCACATTGAAAAACATGGGTTGATGCCGAGTTGCCAATTTGGCTTTCATGTCAGGCATTCGACCATACATGCCACAACAAAAGTAACGTCAGACACTTCGAAACTAAACAATAGAGAATGCCTCGGAGCTTGTCTCATTCATATGGAGAAAGTGATGGGAATTAGTTTCACAAACGTACATCTTGCAGCACTAAATTTTTCAACTTTCTAACAAATGGCACCAAATTTAGCGAATGATTTCACATGTTTTAGCGCATGTAGGTTTGTGAACAGAAATTTTTTTCACTACAGCAATTCTTTAAGATACCCTAACTTACAAGGTGTGACAGTTCAGTAATGAGACTGATTCCGTGAAAACCGTAGATTTAAAAATTATTCTACAACTCTGCCATCCCCTTCAAAACAATCCCCTTGGGCAGCTATACAACGATTCCAGCGTGTTTTTATGCTAGGATGTCCGCGAGTACCCTCGTCACGGCCGCCTGGATGTCTGTAATTGACTCAAAATGGGTTCCTTTGACCACCAATTTCGTTCTAGGGAACAAAAAAAGATATCGGGCGAATAAGGCGGCTTGCAACACGGCGATCCCTTAAGGCCAAATACTGCGACACGCTGAGGGCGGTGTGGCACGGAACGTTATTGTGATGAAAGTTTCAGTTACGAGCGATGTCTGGGCGCACCCTGTTGACTCGTTTTCGCAATCTTTCGAGTATTTGGCGATAGTAGAACTGTTAACGCTGATCTTCACGGATTATGGCGCGCACACGCTGCTCATTCGCGTCAGTATGCACCTCGACTGGTCTCTCCTCTCCGCGCCTCGTTTTCCACGCTGCCACGCCCCTTCTTTAGCTCTTTATGCCATCGAAACACTTGGGCACAACTAAGAGCACTATCACCATGCACTTTTACAATTTAAGCGTACGTTTCTGAAGCTGTTTCGCCCAATCTGGCGCAAAATTTTATCGCGACGCGTTGCTCTTGATTTCGTTTCTCAATTTTCGTGACGAGCACCACCGAAACACGTCTACTCAACATGACATACCAGGCAAACTAAACAAGCTAGAGCAATGGTAAATATATCAATGAAGAGGGGAAGGATGCCGGGAAAGGGGAAGGAATTTCTAGGTCGCAGATTTACCACTAGCGTGGCAATAAAATCAGTCTCATTATTTAATTGTCACACCTCGTAAACGTACGAAATCAAATCGAACGGTTTCCACTTATACAACTATTTTTTTAACCCTAGAAAGATAACCTGATTTTTAGTACAGATAAAATAAACATACGCCTGAGAGGCGCACAGTTTAAAAACAATTTTTTTTACGGATGTAAGTATTTTTCCTTTATTTTTATAATGCCAATGGCATGTTTCATCGTCAATAAGTGAATTGGACAAAAATATAAATTATTATCATAAGAAAAAAAAGGCTTTTCTAAGTCCAAACCGTAAAGTAACAAAAATTAGAAGACTTCTGCTTATAAGTAGGCATTTTTAAAACAAGCTAACATTTATCTGCTTTTTAGGTCTTTGTAAAAAAATTTTTTACAAAGACTTACTAGTTTCGCGACCTGTCTGTCCGTCTGTCCGTGCGTCACAGCTGATTTCCTCAGAAACTATAGAAGCTAGAATGCTCAAACTTTGTGAAAAGGTCAAAAGTGATGGTCTCTCAAAAGTTAAGGCCTCAACAAAAATTTAAAAAATGTTTAAGGGGGGTCCCCGCTAATAACGAATTGGCCCTTAAAAATTTGTTTTCATCAAAGGTAGTCGAGTGGGTTTTATGAATTAGGGGGTCCAGGGGAAAGCAAAATGCAGGCAAAATTTGTGTCCCCCCACCTCGCGATTGGACACCTTTCAGCCGAAAAATCTGAAAATTATCACGAACGTGGACCTTTATGAGTACAAGGGCAACAAATACCTTAGAAATCGAAATTCATTCAACTTTGTTAATAATAGTATGATTTGTAGATTTTACATTTTTGCTCATAAAATCAAAACGGTACCTTAAAACTTCTTGAAATTTCGCAATGATATAGACTAACATAAGATATATATGTCCACAAAATTTAATTGAGATCGAATCATAATCAAGTGAGTTATAGCCATTTCAATTATATGGAATTACGCCAACAATAACACGTGTTTATGGTTGATATAGGGCTTTCCAATAAGAGGTGTTATTTTGATATTAAAAGAAAAATGCCATTTTTAATACAAATGATCGAATGTTTACTTCATTATAAAGAAGAAGTTACCCCGTTAATAGCAATAACTAACATTGAGCAAATAACCACTACGACACGCTTACAGGACCATATCCTCTTCATGAAATTTTCCATAACCAAATCGCAAAGTGGTTGCCCTATGTCCTCGATAGCCTCACGAATTTCATTTTTGAGATCTTGAATCGACGCTGGACTATCGGCATAGGCCTTCTCTATCACGTGGCTCCAAAGGAAGAAGTCGCAAGGTGTTAAATCACAAGATCTATTCAAAATAACACCTCTTATTGGAAAACCCTATATATATTTAAAATTGACTTAGGCACTTTTATTTTCTTTCGATTTTCATGAAAATTTAAGGAATAAATAGGGAAATATTGTTTTCAGGCATCTTCTAGCACGGGAATCCATGATTCAGTCGATATCCCTAATTCCAAGAGTGACTGAACTTGAACATGTTCAATCGGCCGAGCATTTAGAAAAATCATTTAAGCTAGATCAAAATGGCAGCTGCACTGTGCTTATCAAAGAAACTGTGGATCTTTTGTATAAATTTGAACGATTTCTTATCTAAGTATTGGATGAATAATTCAAGTTATCGATTCACGCCATTAGAAAACTTGTTTCTAACCCTAGGATGTTTACAAAGACCTTCTGGTAGGAGCACTCTCCTGCTTACTCAACTTGTTTCTTACTAACTAAGGAAATATAAAATAATCAGTCTCAAATATGAAAAAAAACTGACAAAAATTATATTTAGAGACATTTGTAGCAAAAATCTCGTTTGTGTTCACCACACACTGTATTTTTGCATTTTGTACACGTCATCTTAGACATTCTTTTCCATTGTACAATAACTACAGTAACGTCGAATTTTAACCGGAGGCTCCTCAGCAGTTACCTCAAACACTTCCTGATTGGTCTGTGCGAGTATATTCACAATATTTTCTCTCAAACGTCTTGACAATGTCGGAATTTCCAATCTAGACTTCATCCACGGTGTACAAAGTTCATTACTTAGGTTTTTCATACACTCTCTCCAGTTTAATGGCTTATCTCCTTTTGATGAGACATTGTGGGAGTAAATTATATCGAGTTAATAAAAGATATGTTCAATATACCATTAAATATTGTCATGGGCCGCCATCTGCTTATTTTCTCGAACAAGACATCAGTGTCTAATGTATTGACTCCAGCTTTAGTCGGATTGTAGAACGTAACTACTTCAGGCTTGCCAGTTGTAGGATTTATAGCAGCACCTTCATCGCATGAGAACAACATATACACCATCTTTGATGGCTTCGGCTTATACAACACGAGAGTCAAGCATCCATCGTAACAAAAAATAGATGTACCTACTGGTCGAGAACGGGTATTTTTTATCTCCTCAGGAATCTCGCGTTTGTTTGACCTTACCGTGCCCGCAAGTGTCAACTTGTATGGTTCAAGAAGCAATGACTTCGCTAGAGGGATGAAAGTGAACCAATTGTCACATGTTATATTGCGGTTGGTCCCATGAATTGGTCGTGACAGGTCCTTAATGTAAAATTCTCCTTGTGGCAAACCATTTGTGTTTGTAGCTTTTCCAATATATGGAATAGCATTCAGCATGTAATTGGTTCACCTATCACATATCATTGGAATTTTTATGCCGTACTTACTTGGCTTATTTTGTATATACATTCTAAAGGGGCATCTACCTCGGGACCCAGGTAACTGTTCATCAATGGTGACATTGCTTCCCGGAGAGTAGTTTATTTGGCATTGAGCTATAAAAAGATCCCAAACTTTTCCAACTGGAATAAATGGATCTTGCTGTCGATGAGCAGAGCGAAGAGTCTTGCCATCCATTCTTAGACACCGGACGATAAAATCAAATCAATTTCTGCTCATTACTGCCACATATCTGCTACCCGTAAACGAACTATTAAATAACTCGACAGTTGTCAAATGATTATCTTTCATTGCAGCACTGAGAGTAAGTATTCCAATGAAGGCTTTGATTTCAGCGGAGTTTGTGTCTCTAAATATAGAACTAGTCGTACTGTCATTACGTTTTTTGGATATCTCCGCATTTGTCCACTGAACGAGTTCTTGAACTATTTCGTTCGTGATAAATGATTCAAAGCACATAAGTGGTTCAAAAATATGGCGGCACATCTGACTAGGACCTCTACTAGAGCAAATTATATTAATAGCAGAAGTTCTTCCACTACCTTGACCCTTAGAAGTAGCCCAGACGTATTTATTCTTATCTCTGATAACTCTATGAGGCGGAAGAACTACGCGGTTGTCATGTCTGGGAGGTGTTGAGGTATTGCTCAAGTCATCATCGCTTACTTCATCAACATACTCGTTTTCGGTATCACTTTGAAAGTCGTCTCCGCTTACATGGTCCTCTATCTCACTGCCACTGCCATCATTAGCAATTTCATCTTTTTGTTGCAGTAAAGAAACGATTTCTTTTTCGGTCAATCCCCTTTTATTTGTCATGATATTAAAACCTTCCTTAAAATCGATAAAATCAATCAATATTAATAACGTATTTATATGTAACACACATGAGAAGAAATGATTTAAAAGTAACAAAAATAAAATGACAAAACAAATACATAAAAGTTACATAGAAGATAAACATACGCCTCTCGAGCGCATCGCGTCCACATAACAACGAAATTGTGGTACTTACCGAGCTAAAGGGACCGTTCTTCGAGAGTATTGACTGATGATTAAGTTGGCTCAGAAACACAAGCTTGTACGTGCGTTTCTAAACAAATGACAGCGAAACATCTGTTTTGCGTGCGCCTCTGAGGCGCACGTTATCTTTCTAGGGTTAAATTTGATTCACAATTCTAAATGTAGATTGACAAAAGCAAAAGTGCATAGCTGATATATCGTCAGCATCTTACCTATACATATGTATGTAATACGACTTCGATTTTACGAGTCCGGATATTCAATTACGAAGGCCAAGGTGAAAGCCACAGCTAATGCATAGCCTCCTTTTGGGTGTCGCCCATCATATGTTTCTTTACTGTATCATATGGTTTCTTGCATTTCTAAAACGTAAATTTTTTTTCTAAAGTTCTACTTTGACAGAATTGAATTTCGTAGAAATTTTCCGCCAAATGAAACCCTACTTTAAGCTACGAGCATCATTAAATTTGTTTCATTTTAATCTACGAGTATTTGTAAAACGACATTCTGATCTATGAACTCAAATTATTTAAAACCATTTCATATTGATTTACTAAAAATAGCAACAAACTAGCTCATTAACTCACCACATCGACTTTCCGCGTTCAGATTTAATTCGAAATAATGACATAGCTTTCATACCACATTTGCGGTTTTTCCTTTTAAATCCTCTATTAATTTGTCACTAGAAACTTTCCAGTTCCATTTAAGCGTATTCTTTGTTAATCTAAATCGTTCGTTTGAAATAAATTCATTGCTGTTATCAGGGAAACGTAATCTGCGCTCATAGCTGGCGGGTATAATCCCATTAAGAAACCGATTTAAAAGAGGATCCTAAACATCTGCCCACGCACTCAAAGCCTCTTTCGTGTTGAAATACAGCGTTCGCTTGAAATAAGACCTTCCAGATTATTTTCTGTATTCTCTTTACTTATTTGTTTATATACATGAATTGTCGGTGATAGTGGCAAGGAAGCATTATACACCCACTAATGCTTACAGAAATCATATTAAGGTTTCTGCTAAGAAATAATAAATCAGGGTGTCACCGAAAATACATCTTTTGTTATCACAAAATAAGGATACGAATAGAGACTAACGTTTTGAAAATCGTTTCGTTTCAGCAATTGTCATAAATATCTTTTTACAGAAGGTGGTAAGTTTGCCATTCTATTGAATGCAGTAAGAAATATAGTTCTCCGTTGTGGAGCTTTTTATTTTTATTTGTACATTTGGGGGAGGACTACGTTTTTATGATGTATCTACGCCCTTAAAAATGTTTTTTCATTTCACTGGATTATCTGACTCATGTTTTTATTTCTGCATCCGCCAGCAAAATGGGGGTGTCCCAACATTTCATTGTCTCAGATAAGATATTATGCACTATGGTTACGTCTTTGTCGGCTTCTTTATTGGAAACTTGACATTGAAGAAAAAGCTTTTTCTTATTGATTTAAAATAAAAAGTTGTCATGCAAGGAAAAGATAATAATATTGCTGTTTCGTATTTTCTAAACTCTTTTTAACAAAAGTCCATTATGATTGGTGCTTGGGTATCGTGTATTCCAGCTACTTTTCATCAAAATTATAAGCTTTATTAGTTTTTTAATAACGGCTTGAAAAGAATTAAAACAAATTAGGAGGATCGATTGATAGACTGAGTCGCACATTAAAAAAATAAATTGCTTATACATATACTCGTATTTCACCTTTGCCTCAGACATTTCAACACGAAACCCAAATATGACAACGAAACTGACCTGACAGCAAGAACAAATGCCAGAAAATAAACGACACGTTCCTTGCACAGTGCTGAACAAATTTGAAGGGTTGATGAATTCTCAGCAATCCACCTGCCAGCCCAACTGTTAGGGTGATGAGATGGTGATTCCTCATCAGTTACTGGAACTGGCGCAGATTTGGTGATCGGCCACTCATCTGAGCCTGTCAGGTTCTGAGTGAAGCTTTAACACTCGTACAAGCGGCCAATTGGATGGGCTTAGCCGCTTGTCTGTTGATAAAACAATTGATCCAAGCCGTAGCCCATTGTTGGGATAATACCTCCTTGCAATTAATTGTAGCCATTGAAGATAATGTGCTCATCATTGAGACCATTATTGTTGCACTTTGAGCTGAAGAAGATGCCATCGATGTTACGTGAATACTACAACGTGGGTAACTGATAGTTTGGAAGCGTGACGAGAGCGTTACCAATGAGGGAGTGACAGGGTGTCGATGTTGTGATGTCCTCAGTATCGGGATTGCCGTTTGAATGCTTGATCTGTCAACACGTGTTGGAACAATTCTAAACAGAAATTTGTATAAACACTATCCAAACTACAACTTCATACTTTTTTTCGCAAGACAAACGATAGCTGAAAATATTCAGAGACCAGATTCGAGGTCCTGAAAAAAATGAGAAACACAGAACTGGGTTTTGAGCGAGCGCCCAAAGCAGCTGTAGTGGCTACAAACGCAACAGTGGCTAAATAGACCGAGGACCAAAGTGCTTCACAAAGAATCACTGTTGAACGTGATAGAGGAAAAGGAAAAAGTGCGTGGTTATCTTGAGGGGCGTAGGCTCAGACATCGGAGCAGATGTGATACACAAGGACATCAAAAGCCAACTACCAGAGTTGGGAGTTGAGTCGGTTAATCCACTTACGACAGCGTGGTCGAGAGCGGACAAGATCAAACTCCACCTTTCCAGAATAACAGTAGCCTCTGAAGAAAATGACGCCACAATAATAAAATTGCGCTACACCTTAAATCAACATGCTATTTAGGAACACCCAAAAATGAGTGACCTGGTACAATGCTACAGATTTGGTCATGTTTCGACCAATTGTAGACTCAATCTCCGCTGTGAAACATGTGCAGAGGAACATATCTCAAAAGACTGCCCAGGAAAATCCATGGAGAAACCAGAAATGGCTCCATCCTGCACAATGTGTAAACTACATGGACACTTCGCCAACTTTTCCGGATGCCCGGAACGTAAACATCTTTTAGAAAGAGCAATGGAAGCAAAAGCCAAACGAGAGTCCCCACCTGTGTACTTAGCACTTCCCAGGCGTCAACGTAGCGCCCCAATTCCCATGATCTCGCAGTATCACTTTCCTCCACTTACACCGCCCACTTCTTACTCGGATATGTCTGGGGAAAAAACACCAAACACTGCACTTAACACTTAATCCTGTCGAACACTTGAAACAAATTACAAACGACTGACTTGGGAAATCTTCCAGTAACTTCGAAGATTCAACCTAACCTTCCATCCTTTGTCTCCAATCTCTACAAAGAGAAGCTAATGGCTCTCCTGAACTTTGACTTTAACCTTTATGTTGGCAAATAGGCTCATTATTATATCCCTAAATATAAACTCCCCAGTTTTGCATGACAAGAGGCTCCTCATTTTGGACTTAGTCAAATCATTCCAACCCGACATCCTCCTCTTGAACGAGACAATTCTCACACCTCATTACAAAATCCGTTTAGATAATTATATAATTCTGCGTAACGATTGTGGTAGAGGCACTGCGATATTATTTTGGGATGATCTTGACGTCCATCGAATCCCTTTCGCGCAAAGTAAATCTTAATGCTCACTAGTGACCTTCCGCACTAAATGCCCCAATGGAACTCCGGCCAAAATCCTAATTGGCTCTCTTTACTTCCCGTGCAACCTTGGTATCCTAATCCCTTCTACGCTCAACCAAATCCTGGCAATACCATCATGGCATGACTCATTTCTTCTGGGAGGAGACCCCAACGCCAGACACGAGCACTGGGGTGATTCTAGTAACAACAGGAGTGGAAACTCCCTCTTTGAATGACTCCATACGGAGGCCCCTCTACTTGCCTCTGTTGTAAACGCAATTCCTTTTACATGCTCCACATTTGCTTGATTATTAGACCACCATGATCTTTATCTAAATACATCTCTCAGAATTCATATACCACGACACTACAGACCGTATAATTCGATAGTATGGCCAAACTTCAGAAGAGACCTCAATGATCTTCTTCAGAAGCTACCACCGGATACTAAGACTCTCTCAAATGCCGAAATAGACGCCCATATGGCAGCAATAATTGAGTGTCTAAACAAGCATGGCCCCTTCCAGAAACCCCGTAGCTGGTATATAAACATCTGATTCAGGAGACATTTCAATTAATTAAAATATGGAAACCTATGCTTCAATGACTAAAGAGCATATTTCATCGAAGCTATAACCGTTTAAATGAAGAGTATTTGGTACTTAAAGCGGAGATTACGATAATGACCAGTGAAATTCACAAACGTATCAAATATGAAGTCAATAACCTTTATAAGCAAAGGCTAAGTTCCATGAGATCTTCTCCTGATGTATTTAAAGTAATAGATCAACTTACTGGATGCAAGAGTTCCAAATACCACATTGATAAAGACCCAATGAGGCAAGGAAACGAGGTTTTAGCTGCTCTTTCAGCTACGATTAGTGTTTGTGAGGGATACTGCTTGCATCTATACAGACACCGTGAGTCGCCTAATGCATCATTAAATAACAGGACCAACGTGGAAGTTTAGGTTACAACTGAAGGATATGAAGCATCTTACTTAACCATATTCTTTTGCTATAAGAAAGCTACAGCTCCATGGAATCCAGTTTTTGGGGACTTTTCACTTCTCACAACTTTAGTACCTTAAACAACAAGCTGTCTCACTGTCCTGTGAAAGAATTCTAAATAGAGAACTTAAAAAGTTTACGAAAACCTTCTCCTCCTTTTTAACCATAATATATAATAATTGTATAAACAACAGCTACTTTCCCCAATTATGAAAAGCCAGCAGACGCATTCCAGTACCAAAACCAAACTGCGAAGTAAGTATTGACAATTTTCGGCCAATCCCTCTACTACCGAATATGGGCGAAATCCTTAAAGGATTAGCCTACGTAGCTACAACGACTTCAGTATGGAGCAACGGGCTTAAGCTCAAACTAAAAATGTGTCTCCTGACCGGTCGCAGTCCCCAGAATCCTTTAAAGTTTCCTTTCAGATAGAAACTCCCAAATATAATGAGGGAATCGTATTTCCAATCCTATCCCTATCCACTCTGGCGTCCCCCAAGGCTCAATTCTTGGTCCTGCACTATTCAATTTTTTCCTTGAGGACATCCCACGGCCAAACTGCATTAACTCTGATATAATTATATATGCAGACGATATCCTTCTTACTGCCGTGGGTCAAATAAGGCTACAGCGTGCAGTAAACAATAAAATTCAGTATCTAAAATTTTGGGGATTTGAAATCAATGCTACCAAATCTGAATTGATCTGCTTTTGAAATGCTAGAGGCAAGGGGCATCACTGTGCAGTATCTCAGAGTAGAGGTACATTCAAGTACAAATTGAAGGCAAAGTCATTCCTCGCAAAGATAACATCAAATACTTGGGAATCCACTTCAATGATCGGCTGAAAATAAATATACACGCCAAAAAACGCTTAACAAAGCTAAAGCGGCAGCCGCATTTATTTCCCCCCTCCTTTCCTCGAAAGTAGTCTGCCCTAAAGTGAAGATACTAATATACAAAACTACTCATTCCCTGCTTGGCTAACAATCTCGCCAACAGTAGCCGAAGAAATTCAAATCTTTGAGGGGAAAATACTTAGAAAATGTCAGTCCAAGCATCGATAACCCCATAAGAAATACTATAAAAAAATTGTACTTTGCAAACGGGGACCATCCTCCTCGAGGTATTCGTGCACTTTATGAAATTCCAAATATTAATGATTCCATCCAGAAGAGTAAGTTTGTCATGACGCACCCTAAGTATATACATAAGTCATATTATAGATCACGGTAATATCAAAATGGACCCGGATGAGACAAATGTGATATACACGGCTCATAAGGGTGAAAAACTTATTAGATTTTAAAAGTGATATACACCTTTCCTCTGCTTAAAAAAACAACCAAGCAGTTGCGCCGATTCCTGTGTTAATGTGATTGATAGCAGCAATTTACACATAATTATGGGATCATCACCACGTCTTTCACGGAAATGCCGCGCACGGGATGGAAGTTCCTCTTGGAAGAGCCTGGCTTGCGGGCCTTCGAAGAGCTAAAGAAGAGCCTAATATGGGCTCCCATACTCTATAGCTCAGCCCTGAGCAAGCCGTTTTCAATCCCATTTAAAATGGATACGGATCATGCGTCTCTGAAGTGGCTAATGAGCAATTCCAACTTTCATGTTCGTCTGGCGAAATGGCCCTTGAAGCTGCTGGCATTTAACGTTACGATACCATTTCGTAAGGAAAGTCAACATAAGGTACCTGGTACCTTATCAAGGAGGATGTTCATCTCAGAACTGTGGAAACTGTGAGTGCCTTTGGAATTAATGCTTGTTATGGTCAAATGAGCGCACGACCATCCATTGAGCGCATATGGTGGCTACGACCGGACGCTTAGGCATTTGAAGACTTGCTTCTTTTTTCGAAATTGGCCTAGCAGATGAAAACGTATGTGGCTGCTTGTGAGACTTATAAGTACACCAAGGTACTGAACGCTGCTCTCCAACCCCCTATGAGCCAACTAGAAATACCCTAACACATGTATCAGCGCTTAACATGAATTTTATCAGCCCCTGCGCTAGCTCGACGTCTAGATACATTGGAACTGTCGTGGTTTTGAACCAGCTGTCAAAATACTCACTCATAGAACTGATCTGAGACTTGGATATAGCTCAGTTTCTGAGCTTCTTCGAAAAACACGTCTTTCATTTATTTGGAATACCGAAGTACGTGGTATCCAAAAATGAAGTTCAGCTCAAATTTTCAAAGTTCGTGAGCTGATGGACAGGTATAGCATCACGCACCAGTGAACCGCCATTCATTCACCACAAGCAAATACTTCTAAAGATTCCAATCCAACACTCTTAGCCACTATGTACACATACATAAATCCAAATCAGAAAGATTAGGCCCGCAGGATTTCTGCTGTCACGTGTGCCCTTCGTTCCTTATACCAAACAGCTACTGGAATCTTACCTTACTTTGCGGTGTTTGGCCAGTCCATGACTTGCCACGGTAAATCAGTCGTGGCTCTTGAGCCTTACGAGAAACTTCAAGTACTATGTGATAAACTCCGAGACAAAATCGAGGATGGCAGACGTGCGGGTATAGAGCGCTATAACTTTCAATTCCATCTTTCTGGTTTCAAAGCGGGCGGCGAAATATTTAGATCAGATTTCCGACTAAAGCAATGCAGCTCAACACTACAATGCCGAATTGGATAAGAAGTTTGTAAAATTTCGTGTAGTTCATGTGTTAATCCCGGCACATTAATTAATATCCAACATGTCCGGCAGGAAAGTAGGGGTTTACCCGCATCGGTAAGCAGATCGTCCTTTCTACACTTACCTAGAACGTGTTTCCCCATGCCTTTACTTGACCATGGACATCCTTCAGCTGTTTTTTTCACCTCCTCAGTAGTTTCGAGAATGGAGAGGAACTAGCTGTGCTGTAATACCATGACTGCGTGATCTCGGGAAGAGATCTTAAGGTGTGGTGCAATTGAACGTCCGTGCGCTTAATGACAGATTTCTTTGCGAGATTTTGATACTTGACAGTCAGAAATTAGAGAGACGAAGATCCCACGTATTTTGAGAGCCAGTCGTGAATTGTGTATAGAAATTAAATTTTCACAAAAAAAGGACCCATTGGCCGAGGAAAAATTCAAGATTCCAATGTAAATTTGTGTAAAATAGTATCCACGTCCCTGACTAAACGCTCGCTGCGAATTTCGGAAACAAAGGTGTGAAGTAACTTGGAAGACGGGATCCGTAGTGAAAGGGCAGAGCACCTAACTCCAAATTTGAACAAGGTACATAACTTGATTCTGATGTTTGAGCCACAATTCAGTTCCTCTACAGGATTTCTCCCCCAACCGTCCCGAACACCTACCCGCAATCTACGTGAAAGCCCAAAATCAGTAGCCTAGAATGAAGCTCCTCACGCCAAGAGTCCATCACTAAGCGCATTTTCCATAAGTGCAGATAAAAGTGATAATACTGAAAATTAAATCAGCAAACGAAGCAACAGTAGTTCACAGTGAACATCAAGCGATGCTGACAAATTAACATCACAAGTTGATTCAGAAAAGCCAAAAGCACCATCAAAAATATCTGATCGTGATAAAAGGAAGTTATGCTACAGCGCACTATAACCCTCATATCAGCCCCGATCAGTGGATTTTAAGAAATTGTTCAAAGATGAACATCTGGTTGTAGGTTGTTCATGCACGCTACAAAAATATAACATATGCTAGTTTGTGAACGTCTTTATGCATCACAAAACTGTTTTTGATTCTATGCAAATTTCCTTCAGTGGGTAGCATACTTATGTATCGTATCAAATGAAAAGATTTTGAAAGTATTATCAAGGAGAAAAGAGTACGTGCATTTCTCAATGACATCCTAGTATCACCGAAAATGGAAAAGCATTTCCTCACATCATTTACCACTTGGCATAAGGCACTTTTAATGTTATTTCGAGCATAGCAGAATGCGTATTAAACGGGCAGTTCGAATCGGTAGCTGAAAAATTGTATTCGAGTGTAGTCTACTCGCGTCAAGATCCATGATCAAAAGGCTTCTCTGAACTAGTTGGCCGACAAGCAGCCACTTTAGAGTAGACTGCAAGTATACAAGCATACCGGCCTCAAGAGGCACAGTCCGTTGATGCACCTCAAAATTTAAAGTCTCTAACCGATGAGAAGTCGATTTAGATTTTCTACGGGAAGCCTCACAGCCGAAGCGAAGTTAAAACCATTACACAATTTTCTCAAAGGTGAACAATGTGTCACCGATTGTTTGAGTGAGATCAAATTTTCTGAGTTTGGCTATTGCTTCCTATTTGCCTTTCAAGTGAGGTACCAGCAGTAGATTAATGATCCATTGTGATACGTCTTTTGACAAGGTTTCAGGGTCTCTCATGTTCTAGCTGCAAATGGTTTTTGGCAACCAAAATGACTAGTACATTTCCCCGCCAGGGTTGCGACAAGCATTAGAAGAATCTCAAAGTATTCCATCGTGAACTCCGCTTGTTGCCGGGCGCTTGATCAAAAATGACGCAATATGTAATTTCGCAGTTCAGTTTAACTTTCATTAGCTTAATGATGTGAATAATAAAGTTTCGATAGCAACAGGTAAACAACTTGTTAGGTCATGCACACCCCATCGGTGAGTGTCCAACGTGATTCTTTTTGTGTCATTTAACTTTGTAAGAACATTTGTACACATTTAACGGTACTTGTGCTTTTTTCGAGTGCTTACATGTATAACTTATAAAGGTGATTCATTATGAGGTTTGATTTTCGATAGGCTTTTTTTGACAGGTCACGCGTAACTCCTGTCAAATTGCAACGTAATTTTAATTCAGTATTATTTGACAAATCATCATGGAGAAACTTACATCGCAACAATGCATGCAAATTGCTCAGCTGTATTAGGAAAATCAGCGTTCTGTGAGAAAAAAGACAGCGGTACTTTGCATACAGGGAGTGAAACAATGGCCTTATTGAAAAATAATTTTGGTGAGAACCTGATTTCGCGTTTTTGCCCAGTAAATTGGCCGCCTAGATCGTGTAATATTACACTTTTAGATTATTTATATCTTTGGGGTTACACGAAATCTCTGGTCTTCAGGGATAAGCCAGCTTCAATCGCGTCATTCGCGAGATACCGATCGCTGTGCTGGAACACGTCGTCCAAAATTGGACCCTCATTAATCTTTAAAAAGTAAATCTCATAGAGTGTTCTTTTGACTCACAGTAAAATTTTTACTATAGAATTAAATTTTATGCTCTTTTTAGGGTATTGTAAAATCATTTTCCAATACCCTACTAAAATCGCGTCTTGTCTTTCCGTCCGTGTGTCACACCACTTTTTCTCGCAAACTAAATAAGCTATAAACATAAGATTTTGTAAGTAGGTGCGAAGTGATGCCCTCTTCAAAGTTTCACCACGAAAAGAAATTTATAAGGCCATATAGGGGAGTTACCCCGAAAAAAAATTATCAACCCATGCAGGCAATATAGGTATCAAATGTAAGGTCTGGATGAGAACTTTTCAAAACAGGTCTTAAACCATCAAGTTTTTCTTTGGGGGGTGTAGGGGAAGGGGAAATGTACGAAAATCAAAAGCAGCATTGAACTTTAAATATCTTTATTTACAGCGTGAGTTGAAATTATGCTAAACACAATATGACGATTCCAAATATATCTGATCACTGTGTAAGTCAATTTGCTTCTACACAAAGATAATAGCTTTTTTTCAACACTGTCTCAAATGCGAAATTAAAATTGTCACCACCATTATAATTAGTCCGCGACTCACTGCTCCAGGCAACCGAGATTTTAATAACTTAACGGTCGTATCCGTTCGTAGTCTTCTTGCCCCATTGTGTCCCACAGCGTAAAATTGTAGCTTTTTTGTCAACTTGAGTGTTGCATGGCTAATTACCAAAAAACAGTTAGAGGATACTCGCTCGGGAAAACGCTTTGCATGTTCGTGATGAGCAATACCGTTTTTCCAACCATACCATCGCATCCTGTTGCGATTTTCAAAGGGCGCATGTTCATTGTCATTTTGGTGAGTAAGCTAAGCACGTATTCCTTGTTATTTTACAAAATTCCTAATCGCGAATTAATTTATTTTACAGCTCCACTAGGAGAGTGGGTCATATTTCATGACGTCCATCACATTAGCTTGAAATTTTTGGACTTTTAAGAAAACACACGTTTAGGTAAACACTTACAATATCCCATTCCACGTCCGTCTGCCTTATAATCGTCGAAAAACTACGCAATAGGAAAAACAGGACAATAGATGTGCTGAATTATTCCAATAAACTTTTTAGGACCACCATGACAACTAATCGAACTTAACAAGCCACCTTGTGACGAATCACTCGCATGACGAATATTAACGTATGTAACGTAGTCGTGTTTAAATAACTTTTGAGATATTTTTCACGTCTTTCACACATAATAGTATTTAATTGCAGCAAACACGACGATACAACTCTCTGTTCAATGTAACTCACAGTCAAGCTCCAAAAATTAACGGAAAAAACTCCGTTTGGCTCTAGGAACACATATTTGAAGCCAGCTCCAACCACGCGAATCCACACTCGACGGCTACTGAACACCTACTCTCTCTCTCTTTCTCTCTGTGGACGCTTGTCTTTCTTTTGCTTCTTAAAGCCAAAGCATAAAATTATTGCCTCAAAACCAAACCGGAAAAATGTACTCTTAAACAAAAGATGTGCTCGTTACCATATTTTATTGTTGCCCTATATCTTGTTTTTTTTTTTTTGTAACAACTAAAATACATACCAAATTAGCCTACGAGTTAATAAAACCAAGCCTTAAATTTACGACTCAAATGAGGAGGAACATTACAGTCCGACAAACCTGACCATGAGTGAATATAACCTTAAAAATGTGGATAATTTTGTCGATCCTACCACCAAACTGAATCAAAGAAGCGGCCAATAGGATTAAGATTTTTTTATTTGGGAGGTGAATGCTATTTACGCACTGAGTGAGGAACTCTCGTGCTCACCGGCAACTCGACTACCCACTCAACACCTCCCCTGTCGACTGAGAACCCAGCCTGGAATCGTTGGACATACTACTTCGGGCCAGGTCTCGTTTTGCTAAGCTGTTAGGTGCCTTCAAACTAGAGAAGCCTCCTTTATCAGAGAGGGAGGGAGGAAGAGGAATTGCCACGAATGCGATACTCCAGCCTTGACGTCCCTGATTGCTGTGAATCCTTTCTATCTTTCAGGACTGCTCGAACATGATGTGCCACATGGTTCCATTTGTCGACCGATCCAAGCATCAGCGCGACTCTACAGTCCAGATTAAGTTCGCTCATCTCCCTGTAGAGGTCCACTCGCAGCCTGTAGCATAATTTTCACGCGAAAAATGTGTGGCAAGCATCACCTTACTGCCCTGGACAATATCTACAGTCAGGGGACCCTGACTAACAAACATTGTGAAGGTCAGACTGAAAATACCCATGTACGGTCAAAAGCTGGGTCAAATAGAAGTCACTCTCACTATGCCTTTGACTTAGCCACGGTTTCACATCAGGGATAGGCCACGCAGTCCAACTGCCCTTCATGCAATTCACCCAAGACTGTTGCTAATCGTTGAGTGAGCGCTGCTTCTCCTAACGAGCAATCGTCTTCCTAACGTGCTCATTTCGATGCAGGTAAATAGCGCAGCGTTCTCCAACAAGTAGAGCGACAGGTATCACGTTTAGAATAACTCTCACTGATGAACCAGATACTATTGGATATGAAAATTCAATCATTAGTGCTTCTCTTCTCTGTAGTTATGCAGAATATTTTCGGCATACCTCCTTACTCAGAACGTCGCCCCCTTTTTCTGCTCCATACGACAGCACTGACCCTACAGCACTCTTCAAAAGGCATTTCCTTGATGAGTTGGGTACCCTACGTTGGCCATAAGTCGACTCAGAGCCGATACTCCTGAAGCAGCCTTCTCAGCCATTGTCCTGATTTGCTCAGAGAAACTCATCTTCGATTCGATCAGTAGCCTCAGGTACCCCACCGCAGGTTTCAATTTGATTAATATGCCTGCAATACCGATCATCCTTATTCTCGGGATGACCACTTCGATTTTCTTCAGTGCTAGGGTGAACCCACGAACAGTCATCCATTCTCTCAGCCGACTAGAGCTGCTACATAATCCGCATAGCCGATCAAGTGTAACTCATTTGGCATCTCCATTCTCAGTAGCCCGTCGTAAAATACGTTCCACAGATTTAGGCTAAGGAAATATCCCTAGGCATTTCCATCCATCATTCGCTATGTGTTGCATTGTAAAGCAGGTTTCGGTCCTTTAGGTAGCCTCTCAGAAGCCTTATCAGATATTCTGGAACTTGAAAAGTGTTTTCCAGCATATACAAAATACTCACGGATCTTGCGGAGTTGAAGGCGTTCCTAACGTTGAGTGTCACCAACAGAACGATCCGTCACTTGGTGAGGCTATGTGTCTCTTCCTTTCGGACTGTGCTCACCACCTCTGCAATCGTATCAATGATGGAATGTCCTGCTCTTAAGCCGTACTGTCGAGGAGATAAGTCCCTAGCAGCATGAATTTCTTCAATGAGTCTTTTCTTAATGAGTTTCTCTAGCACTTTCCCAGTAGTGCCTAGCATGCAAAACGGGTGGTATGCAGACGGTTATCCGAAATTTCCCTACCCCTTGCTGATCAGGAAGAGTTCCGCCACCTTCTAGCACATCGAAAAACCGCGTCCCGTTGGCAAATTTTGAATGTGGTTGGCAGCAAGTCCTGATAGACAAGTTGTAACAGCTTATTACAAGTGATATTTTCTCATTTTCAGAGTCAGGCTGCTTAATGGCTTACAATAAATAAATAAAAAAAATCCTTTCCGAGCTGAGGTCATTGCTTGTGAAATTTCGACAAAGTAACGTAGTTAACACATACAATTACTATTGCAAACTTTTCTTTTAAATTTATTTGATTTTTCACTTGATGACCGTGACTTTAAAAATTGATATGGAAGGAACCCATCGTTGAAGCGATGAGACGTCATGGAAAGTACCGGATCTGATAGCAACAGCTTCAAGTATACCTGTCGCCAATCATCCTCTCACCTTCACCAATATGGTTGAAGACCAAAAGTTGAGTCTACTCGTGCCCGGAACGGATAGAGGTAGCACTATCACTCAATCAACACCATGGTAGACGACAAATCTACAAATAAATATATTATTGCAAAAGAACACCCGCCCGTTTCAAAGATGAAAGTGTTATGTTTCTACTGATAAAATTCTAAGGTGAATATTCAACGCGTCAATGAATTTTGTTGACGAAGACACTATAAACATTAAATTAGAATGAAAGAATAATTCGGCATCACATTTTGAAAAATCTTACCAGCGCTGGCGGCGGGATCGCATTTCACCCACCACATGCGATAATTGAAAACGCAAACAAAGTTCTATAAATGCCAACAAACTTCTTACTCGGAATTTATATCGCTAGCACGGCACATTCGAGTAAACAAACAATTTACCCAAACGGCACTTTTTACTTGTTGCAGCGAACTGGTTCAAGTAATTGATCGAGACTCGAACAAGTTCATTTGCGATATTTCGGATATTGGTTCGAGGTGGAGTAGAAAATTTGGTGTCCAGGTGTTGTGGATTAATCAGGATTGAGTTTTAATATTCTGGTGGCCACATTCTTATATGGTGGCCCTGGGGGTCTTTCAGGGTCTATCTGGGCCCAAAGGTTTCCAGCCAGACAAACTTATGAGAAACTAATTGAAGTGACGTAATTTGTGACCGAATAGACTTGAGTGAAGTCATTTGTGGCCTAAGAAATATAAACGTAGTTAAACATAAGAGACTGAGCAGCTTTAAGGTAAGCAATAGTTTAAGGGGGGGGGGGGGGGAGTTCCAAGTTATCCATGTAGTGGCTCGCTGCGGTTGTTTCAAAAGAAGTCTCGGGAAAAGCCACGCAATAATCAATTATCCCTGAGATGGGGAATCCTGTACGGATGAGGCAATAGGCGAGTGGAAGGAGAAAGGGGTCACCAACGTTACTGTCTATCACATGAAAAAAACGAAATTGTATGATATATGGTTTTGTTTATCCAAGAATATAAAGTTAAAATTCAAAACAAAAATTATTTCTTTTTCTTGTGGTTCTCTTGTCCTGAAAATGTTTAGCATCTTAATTGTTTCTTCTCCCGCAATACAAATTATCAATTTTTAGCGTGAATTTGGCCCGGAAAGAGGTAAGTTGTTTACTTATAGTCAGAAGTGAAAATTGGTGGTCTGACGGCAGCAGGAAGTTGTTTTTCTTTGACTTCCTTTTGGTTTTCTCATTTTTTTTTACAACTATGCTTCTCTGGGGTCGAAAATTTGGTGTTCAGGTGTAGTGGACCAGAATGTTTTCCCACTACGATTAATCAAGATTGAGTTTTAATATTCTGGTGGCCACATTCTCACTTGTAGGCCCTAGAGCCCCACTGGCTAAACGGGCAGCGCTCATGCCAATTTTTCGGAGGCTACCTGGCTCCGAAGGCTCCCAACCAGATTTTTGTTGATCACCAGTACACTGGAGGGACGCCATGTCGGGATTTTTAACGAGGCATAGAAACGTCGCAAGCAGTCATGATGATGCTCATAGTTGAGTTCATAATATCTTGAGCTACCCGGTCTTCTATTCCTTGCGCGTTTCCTTGCAGCGCAGCACTTGTCGTGAGCACCCTGACGAATCACTCGACGTCCATTCTTCCGATGTTCTACTCAATTGTAGAACGTTGAGAGCGCTGACGTCGGGAGACAACGCCACAGACCTCAAGCAGAATTCACTGATGATCACTGACTGAGCAGCCCTCTAATACTCTCCAATTGTGTATCTTCCGTACTAAGGACTCCGAGGTGAATATCAAGTCTAGTATGGTTCTTTCACTGGCAATATGTCAGAAAGTCAACATATTTCCGTTGTTTAGTTCGACGAGTCCCGTCCTGGCCACGATCTTTAGAATTCTGTTCAAAGCATAGCCCATTCGATTGCTTTCGCGTTGAAATCTCTCTCAACAAGCACGCTGCCATCTGCGTTCAAGACAGCAAACCCCCCCTCCAATCCATAACGCTTGGTTTGTGGAGATGATATTGGTCCATTCGGTATACTAAAGAAAGTAGTCCCTGAGCACGGAACCCACACAAAAGCACTCCCTCGTTCATAGCCCTCTACCTGGGAATCACTGTTCCGACTTTGCCCTTATTTAGAAATAGTTCAGCGTTCATTTCAGTCAAGTCAATTATGGCCATGCGTTGTCCCCTATGGTTTTCTGGTGTCAGCCTCACTTTGATCCTGCCCGTCTGATGGATTCTTCTACCTCGGCCAAGTCCGTGACGCAGTCAATATCTCTTATTTCAATCGTTGCCATTGGCTCAAGTGAGGCTACAGTTACGCATTTGCCGAAGACTTTCTTTAATGCATTGCAGAATGCTTCTTTATGCTCGGCCTCAGCCGTGAACTCGACCAGTATATGACGTCCATCAAGTGCCTCTTGCTTCTTCCTTTTATTCCGATTTCCTTTGATTGGGTAGACGCTATACTTTTATTGATATTTGATGGTGGAGCTATCTGTGCCCTTAGGCTTAGCCTTCAGAGCTTCTTTAGTATTTTCCTCTTCTTTGGCCTTCTGACGTTCTTCGGCCTTTAACCAACTCTTTCAATAATGGTCTAAGAGCTCCTCTAGTACAAGGAGCCTATTCTTTATATCTTTGCAAATGTTTGGCGAATTGCATTTTGATTTTATACTTTTAAGAACTTCGTCAGCTTTTTGAGTTTCCCATTCTTCTTGATGTTGCTAAATAGCAATCGTACTTGGCGACCTTCTTTCTTGAGAAAGGCTATCGACTTCCATTTCCGAGTACAGTATTTCAGCCACGTTTTCGATGGTGGCGGTAAAATGCTCACTCCTTTCTTTTTCTGCTTTGATCACTTTGTGGCTTTAGTAGCGGTCGCAGCAGTAACCATCGACTTTTCGATAGCTTTTATATTCACCCCACAACGCAAACGTCTGGCGTTTCCTGCTCTTCCGTATAAGGATGCTCTAGCGTTCACACTATGTATTTGCAGCACCCAAACGCCGCAAGAATTTCAGTTTAGACAAGGCTGTTCACTATTCTCCGTTGTTTTCCGTCTTTACTGTCTATTTATTTATTTATTTATTTCAGAAATCAACTTACAGACTAATAGTGCAATTACAAGTCAATTAATATAGTATATAAATACAAACATCTGAATTCACAATATGGCAGAAATTAAAGAAAAAAGATCACAATGCAATATTAAAAATTAAGATTTATAGGAATATTTATAAATTTGATTTTTCATTGAAGTTTTGAATACGCGAAAAGATTGTGGTAGAGGACCATGACTTTGCTGGTTGTGCATACGAGGTAAGCGTAGCAAAGGAGAGTGGAAGAAGGTGTTAGTACGTGCATACGGAACCTTAAATTGAAGCTGGAGCTATTAGGGCGAGCCGCGTCGAATGTATTTATTTGCATGCATAAATTTTGAAGTAAAAGGCAATAATGAAGCCTGAACAAAAGACATTCGTCAAGGAAAGATCTTCTGGACTCAAGGGTAGGAAGGTTCAAAGTATGAAGTCAGTCATCATAAGGGGAGTAAGGAAGGTTGAATTTGAAGAATAGAGACCGTGTGAATCTGCGTTGAACTGACTCAACAGCATCGATGAGCTTCCTGTGGTACGGACTACAAATTTGGGAGCAGTACTCCAAATGACTACGTACTAGTGCAAAGTAAAGACACATACAGTATGTGATATATTGAAATGACAAAGCGAATCGTAAAATAAATCCAGTTAAGCGAGAGGCTTTCTTAGTAATTAAGGCAATTTGGAGATCAAACTTCAGTTTACAATCGAAAATCACATCAAGATTCTTGAAGGAGGTTACATTCCTCAAAGGGATACCAACAAGCCTATACGTTGAGAGAAGAGGACATTTTTTACAGGAAAATATTATCTGATGGCATTTGAAAACATTTAAGGAGAGATGTTTTGATTCACACCAGTCACTAAGACGCTGAAGATCAGTTTGAAAGATATCCTCATCTAAAAGGGAATCAATAATTCAAAAATCTTGACGTCATCAGCATAAAGGAGACAGGGGGATGTGATAACAGAAGATAGATCATTGATAAAAAGTAAGAAGTAGTATGGGGCCAAGTATTGAACCTTGCGGAACTCCCGAGCTCGGGTGAAATGAGGAAGAGAAGCAAGAGTTTAAAGTAACTACACATTGATGATTCAGGACAAAGATGAGAAACCAGGAATAGAGGCAACTAGGGACATTGAACCCTAAAAGTTTCTCAAATGGAAGAAGGTGATCCACTGAATCAAAGGCTTTAGAAAAATCCGTAAAAATAAAGTCCACTTGTTGTTGTTGATCGAGGGCAGCTGCAATATTATGGGTAAAAAAAAGTAAATTTGTAAGGGTAGATCTGCCTCTGACAAAACCATGCTGTTGATCTGCTAAAGGTGAGAGGACAAAGCGAAACAGCAAATCAAAAACTATATTTTGAAGAATTTTACTAAAATAAGGAAGAAGGGAAATAAGACGACAGTTTGAGACGATATTACGATCACCAGATTTGAAAATAGGAAAAATGTGGACAATTTTTTGTGGGGCGGGGAAAACTCCACAGGATAAACTCAAGTTAAAAATAATTGAAAGGGGAACACAAAGCGAAGAAGATAAAGATTTAGCTAGAAAATTTGGAATGCCGTCAGGGCCCACACTGGTGCTGTTGTCAAGATTATTTAAGAGTTGCTCAACCTGCAAGGGGTTTGTACGAAAATTAGTAGAGGAAAAAGCGCAAGAAGATTGATTGAAGGAGGGGGAATGTTTAGCCCTACCAAAAAAGGAAGAAAAGTAAGAAGCGAAGAGTTCACAAGTTTCTTGAAGAGAAGACGATGTCACGCCATCTAGACTAAAATTATCAGGGGCATGATGAGGATCCTTTTTTTGTGGTAGGGAGGTGAATGCTATTTATGCACAGAGTGTGGGACTCGCATGCGCGACTGGACTACCCACTAAACACCTCCCCTGTCAACCTGAGAACCCAGCCTGGAACCGTTTGACACATTACTTCGGGCCAGGTCTCGTTTTGTTACGCCGTGGGGCGCCTTCAAGCTGGGGAGTCCCTTTCCTAGCGGGAGGGGAGAGGGGCAGAGGAAATGCCAGAAGAGCGATCCCCCAGCTCCAGCGCCCCCGGCTGCTGTGAGTCCCTTTTATATTTTAGGACTGCCCGAGCAAAATGTGCCACCTGGTTCCATTTGTCAACCGATTCGAGCATCACCGCAACTATATTATCCGCGGTGAGCTCTCCCGTCTCCCTGTAGAGTTCTCTTTGCAGCCTGACCCATTTTGTACACGCAAAAAATGTGTGACAGGCATTGTCCTCCTCTCCTGGGCAAAACCGACAATCGGGAGACCGTGACTTACCGATCTTGTGCACGTAAGACTGAAAACACCCGTGCCCGCTCAAAAGCTGGGTCAGATAGAAGTCAGTCTCACCATGCCTTCGATTTAGCCACGGTCTAATATCCGGGATGAGGCGCGCAGTCCACCTTTCCTTCGTGCAATTCACCCAAGACTACTGCCAATCGTTGAGTGAGCGCTGTCTCTCTGCGCGGACAACCATCTCCCTCGCATCCTCGTTTCTCCGCAGGTAAATAGCGCGGCGCTCTCTAGCAAGGAGGGCGACAGGTATCACGGCTGCAATCACTCTCACCGCCGAGTCGGAGACTGTTGGATACGAAGATGCAATTCTCAGTGCTCCTCTTCTCTGCACCCGTGCCAAACGTTTCCGGTATACCTCCTTGCTGAGAGCGTCGCCCCATACCTCTGCTCCGTACAGTAGCACTGACCCTACAGCACTCATCAAGAGGCGTCTTCTTGATGGGCTGGGTCTCCCTACGTTGGCCATAAGTCGACTCAGGGCCGATATTCCCTAAGCAGCCTTCTCAGCCGTTGCCCTGATTTGCTCAGAGAAACTCATCTTCGAGTCGATCAGTAGCCTCAGGTACTTCACCGCTTGCTTCGATTCGATTTGTATGTATCCAATACGGATCATCCTTACTCTAGGGATTCCTCTTTTTTGTCAAGATGACCACTTCGGTTTTCTCCAGTGATGAGAGGTCCTTAAAGATTTTACGTACGATCAGAACGCACGAGTTTGATTCGACATTAACGAAGTTTCAATGTGGTTAACATATGCATGAAGTGCAGAAGTGGCAATTTTCTTGGCCGCGGCACGACGCTCTTCAAATTTAACGAGGTCAATTGGAAGACCGCTGGATAAGAATTTTCTGCGGACAGCATCTTTAGCTTTAATTGTTGTGGTAACACCTGAATTAAACCAAGGAGCATCTTTAGGTCTTCTTGCTGGACACCCAGGAGTAAATTGCGAGATTAAGGATGAAAGAAACATATAGAGCTTATCAACACAATCTTCAATGTGGAGATTGCTGAAGAAGGAATACGAATTCATGGCATTAAGTTTAGCTTCCATGCTCGATAAATCGGCTTTTAAAAAATTAAAGCGGGAAAGTGAAGAATTCTTCAAAGAACGAGAAGATGTGATTGCAAGCTCAATAGAGAGTGGTGAATGGTGAGGATCAGGTTTGACAAAGGATGAGGGTTCCACCGATGCGGACAGAGAAGAAGGTAACAAGTTGGAAAGAAAAAGATCAAGCAATTTGTTATTGGCATTGGGGAAAGTGTTGTATTGGGTGAAAGAACAGAGGAAAATAAAAGAAGAAAGAGCAAAAGACACGCTACCGCCAGAAACTATGGAGACATACAAATCATTCCAAACCATAGAGAGCAAATTGAAGTCACCACAGAACAATATAGGGGTAGAAGGGAAACGAGCATTAATGTAGCTCGAGAATTCATTGTCATTGTATTCGTCGTCGTTATTGTATTTGTTGGTACTGCTCCCGATGTTCTGTTAATATCGTGGTTGCAGCGGCGGATTGCGTCTTTGTTGTTAAGATATTTACTTATCTTCAATTTTTCTTATCTATTTTTAGGTTGTTTAGTTGGAGTTACTTAGTTTCACGCACGTTTGTCACCTCGATGCCACTGTGCAATGCAACTAGGTCCAAACCATCATACCCACCAACAAAAAGCATCAATTCCAGTTTGTTATGCAAAGCGTAGTCCAGATTCAGTCAGAGTCGTTACCTTTCATCTCAGGAGGAACCTCACGGCGACCTCCGTATCCTCGGGCCTATGGGAGTGGCACTCCCCAACGGAATGCAAGCATCCAAGAGTACTCATTGACCGGAAATGGACGATACTAGACATGGCATAAATGCTGTTAATAAAACCTGTTACTCCATACTTCCCATTCTTAGGACCAAAGTTGTTTACAGGCAAAATAACCTTCGTATTTACAAATCACTGGTCAAACCTGTGCTGTTATATGGAAGTGAAACATGGTCTCGGATGAGCGAATCCGAAAAGGTATTGAACATTTTGAAATACAAAATGTGGAAAATCGACAGTCCAGTGGAACAACAAACGGAGGGGAGACTACGTTATCACGGTGAGTGGTATTAATTGATTGACGAACTACCTGAATCTACTTGCGTGAACCTACAATGGGTGGGCTATCTTGAAATACATAAACGCTGAATGCATATCCTTGCTAGTAGTTATTAACTGGTGAACAAGTTCGCAGAACCGTGATAATTGGAGGAAATTAATCATGGAGGTCAAGGCTGTACTTGAGCTACAGTGCCATCGATGAAGATGATTAATCTTTCCGGGGAAAACTTTCCTGCTTTTTCTTGGGCAAGTTTAAATATTGTTTATGATTAACAAACCAGCTTTTTAAAGACTTTTGCTGGCTGAATTTTATAATCCGTTGATTTACCCATAGAATCAACTAAAAACCTTTTTTAAAGTAACTCCTTGACAAAACGAATCTGAAAACGTTTATGGCTGCTGAGGCCTTACATTCTGTGATAAGCTTTCATATTTGAATAACAAATACCACATTTATTGTTCTCATTACTTTCATAAATCTATAAGTTCAATTTTGCAAGGACATCCAGTAAATGGAACCCTACAAATTGCATCCCCAGTCGTCAACGGCTTCCCAGTTGTAACATACTGCCAGGATAATTAACATAAACGACATGTCTTTACGAAGCAAATTCTACATTTAAACAATAACTGCATAGTGTAGCCTCCCACACTACCTATTAACGCCATGTTGTGTTCAATCCAATTTCTATGGGTGCCAATAACGATGGTAAAGCTTACATACATATGTGATCATAAATATTAACATTCAACTGGCAACCTCAAAATTTCAGCGAAAAACTTTTATTCAACTCTTGATACGAATACAACTCTATACTCATGAGGATCATGGTGGATTTATTGATGTTACTAAAGGTATAAAAAAATTGAAAAATGGTATTTTCCTACTTCGAAAAATGATGTTATTATTCTTTTCACCCATGCAGTAATATCTCATCGGCAGCTAGCCCGCCTACAAAAAATGACGAATATACTCAAAATAACAATAAAATTCGATATATGGCAAAAGTTCCAATGAATCAATTGAAACTTTCCATCGGCATTTCAATAGGCGTTGGATAGGGAGGGAATTATTGTGTTGTTTTTTTGTTTTTTGGAAGGTTACACTCAATTTTAGAGTGTTTGATATTGAAGGATAAAATCACGTCTCTAGTTTTTGGAGGTCATGGTAGTTTTTTAGTGATACATCCTTTGTTGTATTATGATAAAAGCCTTGCATTTGTAAACTTACCTTAAAAAAGTTCTTTTGACATTGAATATGAATAGGCAGTATATTTTGAATTCATACCCCCTGAGCTACCTCTCACGAAATATACTCGTATTACCAATCACATTATAATATATACGCCAAGCCAAATAAACGTATCAAACACTCGCAGCCAACAGCTCCAACGAACCTTTGCTAAAACTAAAATTAAATGCCAGCACGTCCTCATCACTTGTTTCCATCCTTCCTTTTAATTTTCCCATCACCCAACCCCAACGTCTTACTAATAGACCTCCCGGAGCATCTGTCCTTGAACGAATTAACCTCTTGACACGTAAGATTTATTTGTTGTTGCTACTTAAAATTTCAGTTCAAGCTGCCACATCAGCTCGCCCAAGGAGCCTTTTCATCCTGTCTACACCTTTTTTCTTCATTTCAGATCCCTCAGGTCAACTCCTACTTTTTTCGTATTTTTATTTTATTTTTCATTTCTTTTTACACTCATTAATTATTATCACCAAGGATCACGACCCTGATAGCATCTGGAATGCTTGTGCGAGTACAAATAAATAGAGAGAAATCAAATTTTTAATAAAGAATCCTAATGACAGGCGAATAAGGAAAGGACAAGTTGTTACGATTCTACGTGAAACATAATAATTACAAGTACAAGGGTCAGACAGCAAGTAAAGGTGATGGGAAAAGAATGGAATTATTTGCAGGACAATGACTTTGACAAAGTCTTCAAGATGTTGCTGGGCGGAAGGTTGGAAGTTACATCTAATACTAAATTTTGAAGAAATCCATCGGAGCATGGAACCTTAGTCTTTATCTTTGGAATTCACTTTAATAGATTTAATAGTCCAAGGCTCTGATATAAAGGATTTCTGGAGTTATTGCAGGATTGAAGTTGGAAGATTACAAGTTAGAGCTAAAGTTTCGAGAACGAAGAGTAAAAGGTTATGTTACCAACCTACAAAGGGTCTTGGATGATTTAAAAGATCCTTTTTTGATTATCTCCCGAGTGTTTAACGTAATCTGACACATAAAGAGAATAGCATTTCAAAAAGCCATGAAATTATTCGTTGACGTATATCAGGTGTAATAAATAAAAGGTGTTGTCGGTTTTTCAAGGAAAACATTAAGATTTGTGTAGATTTAATCTCATATTTTTCCAGGAAAGGAATCTCAATTTTGTATTACTAAGAATTCCACAAAGCCTTCCGCTGATAATGTAATGCTCAGGTGATATGCTGGCTCCCCAATGCTATTTCACTATCTTAGTTGCTTGATCCTAGTCTAATTAAAGTTGCCAAACTAACATGAGTCGCTTTTACGAGGCCTATTCATTATATCATGTTTCAAGGAGCGTTGATTTCATGAGCTAGAGTAAATTTATTTAATAAGTTTATTTTCAAGAATAAATAAGTAAATCCTTTCAAAAATCTTGTGTTATTGAAAATGAAAACGTATCAACAAACCTTATGGTCCAAGAAATTGCATTTGAATTACGGTACCGACTTTCACACGATTTTTAAAGCTTGCTTCAAAAAATCCAGATTAAATATAGTCGTAAGTGTCAAACCCAATACCCTCTGGAGGCGGCTGAGCAATTAGCTGTTGAAGTGACCAAATTTCACTCCCATGATGACACATTTCAGTAAACTTTTTTAGAAATATAAACCGAGAATCTAATCAATACACAGCTACGGTTAGGCTACTGTATCCTAAGACAGGGCTGGTCAGCTAGCCATTAAACATGCGTGAAATGTATGGAGCGCGTACAAGGGGCACTTTTAATTGTAGATACTTTAAGTTTTGTATTGTTTATATCGTATATCAGTATTGATAAGTCCGTAAAGAACAGCAGCAATTTTAACTGAGCGAGCGAGCTAAGATTTGGGCGTTACTGGCATGAACTTGCTTGATTTGAATGCCCATTTTCCTGAAAGGCTTCAACAACCTTAACGCGCGACTCAATTGTATACCTCTCCATGATTGAATATTTCAAATACTGAAACAAAGAAATGTCAAATTAAGTTGAGCGAAAAACTTGACTTTCAGGTGAGACTCACAAGTAATATGTTGCATTATGTTTGGACCACCCTTTACCTACTTCTTTCCCAGACAGAGCCGTCAAAAGATAGCGTCCCGGCCCTACAACTTTAAACACCCTGCTTTTCAAAAAACATTGGTTCAGCTTCACGTTGTAGTATCCTGCAGCGTCACTCTAACGGAAGTTTCGTCTATATTTTTCGTCTCTCTTTGTACTCAGAGAGTTGGAATGGTAGATGTTACCAGGCTACGTTCGCACTTCTAGCCATTTTGATCCTTTGAGGAGTTTGGTGATGTAGACTCATCAGCTTTTCGTGGGGTTATATCACCACACTGGGATCTTTAAAATATTTTAGTTGCCAGAGCAGCTCGTATAATTTAACCATGGCAGATCATGTGTTGCCCGTAAGGGGCGAAGTAAGGCAAGACGCGCGTTACAGAATGATAAGACAAGCGCAATATGCACGTGATTGTGAACAATCTGTTATCCCAGTCCTTCCGTTTTGGGTGCACCTAAGAACGAACAGTTGAGAGCAGAGTGTGATTAAGCCATTTAGAGACGTTGAACCATGGTGAATAGACGAGGGTTATTTAGTGTTCTAAACCGTATCGTTCGAGTAAGTCCTTAAATTGCCGCAATCGAAATTGGACTCCATTGTCCATATAGAAGTTCGCTGGAACATAGAATACGTGAAAGACCCGGTTTTATCAAAATCTCACAAAACGTGTGTTTGTGACTTTCCTAATGACCTCTACCTAAGGGAATTTGGAAAATTGGCCAAAACAAAGATAGTACCAACATTCATAGAAGATGAGTTAGGGGCAGGCCCAATTAGGTCTATATAGAATTGATGAAACACGCATTTGAAAACGTTTAGCTAGCCCATTGAAAGTCGGAGAGCTTGGTTGTGCGTTTTAGTGCTCTCACAAGTTTTGCAGGTGGCTATATATTTTATGAACTGCCGAAACATTTTTGGCCAGAGGAAATATTTTTTCAATCGCTAAAGTATTCGCCCATAGCTGTGATGCGACCAAAAGGGATGGTCATGTGCACGAGGTATCAGACTATGAGTCATTTCTTCCAACACCCACAACTTCCACATCTCTTCTTCCTGAGATAGGTTCCCTGCTGGGTATCTGTTTTGTTTGTAAATATATACATCTATCAACTTCGGGCCGGTCAGTTCTGGCTATTGGAAAACAATGGTTTCCCGCAAATCTGTGTAACTTCCCGAGCTGAAGTGTGGGATGTGGATGTTAACTTTGAGTGGGCTATCATTATTCGGACCAATTCTATCTAAAACAACATACTGAGGTCCCTTACGGGGCTTTATTGTAAAAACCCGGCAGTTTGAAGTCCCATCGGGTGAGACGACCATGTAAGTCCGCTTGTTGCATTTACCATTGTAAAGAGGCATGATCAATGACGACTTCAAAGGGTGGGCTTCTACGTACGCAAAGAACTTCTTTATTGCCATTACCACTGCCAGACATTCCTGCCTGGATAGAGTATCTGGACCGGGTTCAGCTTCCTGGACATGAATACAATCGGGACTTCCTCATCCTCTTCAGTTAATTGTACTAGCACTGTACTTACTCCTTCTTGGCCTATGTCGTAACGGATGGAGAAAGGCGTGCTAAAATCGGGACTGTGCAGTGGTAGATTGCTTCAATTCACCAAATGTCTTTCGGCTTTCTCCTTCTGACTGGGAGTCAATGAAGAATATTACTGATGTACTGAAGTTTTTTTATGAAGCAACACTCGATCTGTCATTTGATATCGCATGATTTGGATTATTAAATTAATATTGGATTCAAAACTATGAATAAATACTGATTATGATGATATTTTCCTTATTTTTCTCACCAAAATATAACCTTGTATGGAAGTTTTGGTTTCAGTTTCGGCCAAAACTGAGGCAACAGCCGAAATTCGGTTTTGATTTGAAAGTCTCCCAGACATGGTAAACGTTGTCTTCTTTCGATTCCTTGGCGAGTGAAATTTAACAAAAGACGTCTTTTAATTCAAGATTCGTGATAAAGTTTGCTTTGAGTAGCTGAATTACTTTTCCGTCGATTAGCTGAAGAAGACCTTTTGGGTATTAAGACTAAGTCAAACTTTGTTGAGTTTCACCACTAAAGTTACACAAGATGACCAAACATTCTGGAATTCCTTGATGTGCTTCCAGCTCTAGCCATTGGTCGAGTTTGGCGTGAGCCAGTTTTCCAATCGCCGGTGAAATGACATGATGCCGCTGTTTGATTAGATTGCTGTCTCCAACGTCGGTACTGTAAGCGGCTAGGGTACTATGCCCGAGTCCTTCTATAGCCTGCGATGCAAAAGCTACTATAGATGCATCTTATTGCTGTGTGTCGTTTCATTAGAGTCGCAAGCTTATTGACAGGTCGAGTATTGAAGGGCGAATTCGTTAATTAACCCGTACCCAGACTAAATTCCTGGACAAAACCGACTTCAAGATAAACGTTTTGGCTCATACTAGAACAATAGAAAAGTCAATTGCTTTGATTAAAACCCGAAAGGTTACAGGAGTCACCAGCACTCCTTTCATGGTGTGCTTAGCGCCATCAGTAGTGTTGTATTAGATTGCCAGAGTCGTACAAGGCTGAGGTATTGTGAAAGAATTCTGACACCTAGGCTAGAAGTAAGGAAGCTTATATTCTCGCTTGTGTCGATTAAGCCAATAGTGATTTCTCTGAACAGCTTGATAGGTGGTATCATTTTCCGTGAGTTCACTGATATTACTTTCGGTAAGGTGTTTGAGTTGGGTAAGTTCATCCTTTGGTCCTAGGTGACTGTTTGGTGGCCTCTTCCGTGCCAAAAATTCGTGCTTGTGTGGGAATATATTCCTGAAACCTGAGGTGATAAGGTCTTTATAAAGGGTGCACTGCTTTATCAGGTCCTATCGAAATTCTGACAGTTCGAGGTAACACAGCCTTTGGAGAGGTCTCTGGGAGAGATATGACGTCCACTGCCATTTGACTATGCAAGTGTTTTGGAATGTCTGGGGTTCTGTTTCCGCTATTCGAGGAGCTAGTCTTGAGTGGTTCTGGCTGGTCTAGGCACGTGCTTGCAATATTTTTGGCTTCTTGCAATTTTTATGATTTGGAGCATAGATATTTGGTTTGCCACAATGGAAACAAAAAATGATAGCCCCCCTGACAAGCCGTAAAGCAATGTCCCACCTGTTGACAATCCCAACATGTAGTAAGCCGTATCTTAGGTGCCAGTGTCATCTGATGTGGGTTATCCAATTTAGTATGTGATGGAAGAATCGTATTATCCAGATCGTCTGTTTTGGACTGTGTGAAGTAGAACGACACGGGTAGTGCTGGTAAGTTAAGATTAATCTCCGCTACATATCGTCGGTCCTATTGGTCCCTTCTATTATTAATCTTTGGAGCATGGTATTGACCATATCACGTCAAATTCCATACAAGTCATGCAAATTTAACAATAATTCTCAACCCCAAGGTTCAGATTTGGACTGTTATTATTATCATTATCATTCTTATTCTGAGGTGCTAACATCTGGTGCTAGTGAACTGCCTTTTAACTCCTTGGCCGAAGCATGGAGTGCAGGGACGTTATGAAGGGAGGCAAAAACCAATCTCTCACGCAACTCAGGCCAAATACCTTCCAAGAAAATTTCAAGAAAATCTTGTTCGGACATCGTTATAACTAAATGCCCCAATAGGTAACTGAGGGCTTCATAGTAGGCATAGTAGTCCACTGACTCGTGAATCAGTTGAGTTCTATTTCAAAGTTTCTGTTTCAAAAACACATCGCTTTCAACACAAAGAGCCAGAGCTAATGCAGAGCTCATACGATAAATAATAACTGTACATATCTCACAACCAATCAAACGTCCCTCCCGAGATTCACTGAAGCCATGCTTTCGACCCTATACGGAAACGTTCCTATTTTCATTGGGTCCTTCTGACGCGAGAACATCAGGTTCTAGCTGGACATCATCGACTTCACTTTAGATCGAGGAATAGGGCATGCTGGATGGTTTAACTCATTATTGAGTTGCGGTGCCACCGAGGCATTCAGATTATTGCACGACTCGAAGCGACGGTCTCGCATTGGTTGTGGTTGTGTGAGATCCTATGCGTACCATGGCACCGGGTCCGCAGGAATGAACACGGTGTGCTCTTGATTAAATTGGCTCAAGCCTGGGTATTTTGTCAGCTCTCCCAATAGCTGCGCCGTTTGTGGTGGTGGGCTGTTTGTATTTGATCGGTATCCCGGTGCTCTCAGGTTCATCACGCCGCTAAACTTGGGTAGGACTGGTTCAATCTACCATGTCTGGGGTAGGAACCAGGGATTTGTATTTTCTGCCCGCTGCGAAGACTTTTGGGGATGGACTGGTGAACGTGAATGAGATAACTGCTCAATTTGATTTTGCATCTGGGCCATGCATGTGGCCATTCCTTGCATAATGGCAAGTATCTGGGCTATCTCATGTGGATTCTGGAAAATTCAGAGTCTTACCCATCTCCTTTGATGCTGTTCCGGTCCGTTCGATTTTGCTGGGTACGGTTGATGGTCTGACAAGATGGCTAATTATGTTAGTTTGAGCACGACCACTGAGGTGGCTTGAATTTCGCTTAGTGTCATTACTGGGCCCCCAGATGACTGTCTACCTAGCAGATACGCTTTGGAGGTTTGCCATGTCTTCATGACAAATAAAGCAAAGTTATGTCAGTCCTGTATCGAAGTGAACACATTTTTTATCGGGCATACGTCTGATGGGCATCATTCAAAAAGGATCTAAGACTATCTAATATGAATCGGAAGCGTAAAGGGCGAACATTTATCTATAGGTGTAAAAATGTGGTTAAGCTATGCAGGAATTTGACTCTAAATAAGTTTTCTTCAAACTTATTTTAGGTGGCTGACAGTAGAAAGCTACAAGCTAAACTCAATAAAAAAGATTGGAACATGATTTTATTTTTCTATCTCGAAGCAACTGGTGCCAGGAGAAGACATGAAAATCTAAAATAATTTAAATTTATTGCATTTTTTTGTAGGATCTTCTTCATATTCTTCTTCGTGGCACTACAGCCCCTTTTGGGCCGTCGGTTCCTGCAACAAGTGCCTCCAACTGTCTCATCCTATCGCCCGCTTCCTCCAATTTTGACATCCGAGTAACGATGAACTGTCTTCGTCGACCGAGTTAGACCAGAATTTCCTCAGTTTTCCTACTGGTACCCGCCCTTCAGTGCTCCCAACGAATACCTTTTCGGATATCCGTTGTTCGTCCATTTACCTCGACTGCGTCATGAGTTTCTTCTATTTTCATTGATTTGTAGGCCTACTAGTTTTGCTTTGCTGTCGAGCTTCAGGGAAAGTTTTTTGGCGACCGTGACAAAATTTTGATATCGTCCGCATTAGCTGCCATTTGGCTCAACTTGTATCGAGACTTATCTCTTGTATCGACAAATAGCTTTCTGATGACATATTCCAGAGCCGAATTGAAAGCGATGTGGCCAGTCTCCCTGCTACAGTCCGATATTTGTGTTAAAGGCGTCGGCGAGCTGGTTATTGATGCGGATTTGGAAAGTTGTTGACGTTATTGTCATTTTGGTATGACGGACTTACGAGTATTTGGCTGGGGTACTAAGGAAAAGCACTATAAGGAACAGTATTTTACGATAATACTGTCGTATGCTTGCTTTTAGTCAATGAACATTTAGTATAGGGATATGTTGAACTCCCAACATTTCTCAAGTACCTGCTTAACTGTAAACGATTGGTCGGTTGTCGATCTACTTGATACCCCCTAATAATACTGCTGGTGTATGATTCCATTTTATTTTCTAAGGTCTTTGAAAATATTTTGTGTGGCATACAAAGCAGTTATATACCTCTATAGTCTTCGTAACCTTTTTTTGTGAATAGGGAATGTAATTGATTGGTCCCACTCTTTCCGCATATGTTCTTGCTGCGAAATGTACTAGATGACTTTATGGACAGCTTTCTGAATACCACTGCCACCATATTTTATGAACTCCAGAGCAATCCCATCAATGCTTAGCGCTTTATTATTTTTTTGGGCTTTGATTTCAGAACAAACTTCATCTAGAGTTTGTGGGTCCAATAGAAGTCCTCCAGGAATATTTATAGACTTCGGTCTTTGTAGAGGACTAAGGAAGTTCTTGAAATATGATGCCCATCTTTTCTCAATCCTGTTTTCATCAGCGATGCTGTTGCTAATGTCATTATGGCAGAGCGTAGTCCTGGGCTGATTCCGTCGTTCCAGGCTTTTCACTACTTGGTATGCTTGTCTCGTGTTGTTCCCCGCTAGACTTACATCGATGCTTCTCAAGTTGTCGTCATCGTATTTTCTTTTCTTAATTCTAATTATCTTATTTACTACTCTACTAAAATGTTCATAATATTCCCTCTTTGTCCTGGTTTTCATACCTCGGTATTTTTTCTAACAAAGCTCGGCACTCATAATCGAAAAATCATTTCTTTTGTGCTGGACTCGATGTCCAATCGTCTGTTCTACCACGGTCCTACTCGCCGGTTTCACTTCCACCGTTGCTCGTTGCTTGTTTTCAGCGATGTGTCTGATAAGATGAGAGCCAGCTGGTTGTCTGGGGCCTCCGGGAATTTTTTGACGCAGACGTCGTTTGGAGCCTTTCGACGTCAAATTTCTGTAGCGGGCTGGTCTTCGCCGAATACGCCTTTGATATACAACATCAATAGGCTCATTTGATCAAGTAATGATGAGGGTTACGATTGGCTCCTCGGTATCTAAGGACATCAAGTATGCTCGGGACCCAACGTTGTTGGATCAGAATATGGTCGATCTGAGCTTGTATGTTGCCATCCGGTGACACCTGGGTCATTTTATGTATGCGTCAATTTGGTGAGGAAGTCGAACGTAAAACTAGATTTCCGCTACATGCAATGTCAATCAGGTGCTGGCCGTTATCATTTTTTCCATCATGCAGGCTATATCTACAGTCAATCCCTGATATTCTAGCTCGTTTCCAAACTTAGTATTGAAGTCACCCAGAATAATTTTTGTATCATTTGTAGGCAATGTGTCATTAAGTCTTTTCAAGTGAGTTTAGAACATTTCCTTCATATTTTTGTCCTTGTTTTCGGTCTGGGCGTGTACGTTTATCGGCCATATTTTGAAGAACTTCGTCCATAGACTGCGATTTGAACTCCTTATTCACAATAAAAGCCACTCCGAATTTTCGCTTTCCAGCAAACTTCCCACTTTTGAATATTGTGTGCGATCTCATATCTTGGATATAACTTCCAGTTCAACTCGTAACTTGGATTGCCAGTATTTTTAATTTATATTTGATGTTGTAAAAGAGCTTAATAGCGCTGGGGCTGTTCAGTGCTCTGACATTCCTGGATCCAATCCCATTGTCTTTTTTTCTGTTGCGAGGTCATTGCCGCAGGTGCAACCCATTCCGAGGCTCTGTTACAGGCTACGAACCAATGTAGCGGTTTCTAAGAACGGAGAGCTAGCCCATCACCCAACCTCCATTCTGGTAGCATGGTTATTACTTTTAATTCCATTATCAGGTGCAGAGGACTCCCCTTCACCCTATCACATCCCCACAAAAGAGGTGTAAGTAGAATATAATAGCAGAGCAGTAGGTGTATTTGCAGTTGTTGGCATTTGTCGATATTTAATATGGGGAAGCAGTAAACCCATTTTATGACCATGAGACCATTTGATACCATTTGGTTGTGGGACTTAGGATGAAAAATCAGGGAAGCCAAGGGTAGGAGAAACAAGGGGTTCTCTCCTCCTTTCTCACCCGAGCCTGGGACCAACTATGGCGGAATTGGATTTCATTCAGCGTAGGCTCTTTAAGTTTGAATTAACGTAGATTATGTCTGACACCGCATTTGTGCGTAAATGGGAAACGCATGTCTTCGTTGTCGTTCATGTTAAAATGTTGGAAGCTCCAAAAAGCTACGATAGAGTAAAGTCTTCACTTTATTGCGGGAAATTTTTAAACGCTTTTAAAAAGTGAAATTTGAATGGTGGCTGCAAATCGAAAATAAGCATAGTCTACTCACGATAAGATACACAACCATTTCGCTCTCCGAGCTAGCTCGCCGACAAATAGCAACTACGGAGTAGACTATTAGTGCCCAAAACGGTTGACCTGAAAAGGTGCAGTGCGGTGGTATAGCTCGAGACTTCGTATCTTTGAATCGCTGAAAGGGCGATTGGCGCTTGCTTCGGGAAGTAATCGATTCGAGCGATTAAAAAATCATTAAACATGAAGTGGTCTTTCTTTCTAGATAACTGAAATGTTTTATGGAAAGCTGAGCAGGACTCGTGTGTGTGCGTCAACCCGTATCGCTCACACTATAACTTTCACACCTATCTTGAATGTCGCGCTTTCGCTTGTCAGCCTGTTCTTCTAACTTGCAAATTTTGCTGGCACAATCTAAAGTCGATTCCTCTTCTAATCATAGCTTCTGCCGAGTTATCTCTGCCTAGACTTCTAGTACAATTTGTTCGATTGTAAATCCGTTGATATACGCTGCTGGAAAAGCGCATTTTTTCATTAAGAAGTTCACCATTCTGGTTGACCTTATGGAATTGACATCTCTTATACGTTTTATTTTGTTGGTGAAAAATAATTTTCCAGGCAAAATATCATCGTATTAATATTTTGTTTGTCCGCCATGGACAATCCGACATTTTTGATTATTTTCAGTGCATCTATTCCAATCACTGCTGCACTGCTGCTATTTTGGCGCCCGATTTTGCTGCTATCACGTAATTTTCATATAGCTCTCGCCATTCTGCCCATTCTTGCTGCATATTTTTTGCGATTGTAAATTTGAGAGGTTTCGGTGGCTTTATTCCGCTCATTTTCACTCCCAATTATCTAAATAATTTTTACCAAATTCCGATTTGAAAAAATTTAAACTGCTGGCACAATGTCGCGATGATACAAATGCTGACGCTTTGATTTAAGATTTGAGACTGATTTATTCAAAATACAGGGTTTTCCAATAAGAGGTGTTATTTTGATATTAAAAGAAAAATGCCGTTTTTTAATATAAATTATCAGATGTTTATTTCATTATAAAGAAGAAGGTATGCCGTTAATAGTGAAAAATAATATCAGGCAAATGAGCATCACTACCATGCTTACAGGACCATATCCTTTTCATTAAATTTTCCATAACCAAATCGCAAAGTGGCTGCCCCATGTACTCGATAGCCTCACGAATTCCATCTTTGAGGTCTTGAATCGACGCTGGGCAGTTGGCGTGGACCTTCTCTTTCACGTGGCCTCAAAGGAAGAAGTCGCAAGGTGTTAAATCACAAGATCTCGGTGGCCCGTTGTGATCACCTCTTCCAGAGACAACACGGTCCGGAAACTTTTCCCGTAAAAGATCAATGGTTTCGTTGCTTGTGTGGCACGTAGCGCCGTCTTGTTGAAAGTAAACGTTGTCCACATTAATACCATCCAATTACGGCCATAAAAAATAATTAATTATCCCTCGATAGCGCAATCCATTCACCGTAACTGTTGCTCCAGCCTCATTTTCGAAAAAGTAAGGTCCAATGACTCCGCCGGACCATAAACCGCACCAAACAGTCACACGTTGAGGATGCACAGTCACACGTTCATGCATTTCAAGGACCCAATCAGCAAAGACACGACGTTTTTGATGATCGACCGGCTTGAGTTCTTGTGTTAACTGAACTTTATAAGACTTAAGACCCAAATCTTTATGAAAAATACGGTGTAATGACGTTTGTGGAATGTCTAATTCCAAAGAACGACGAGAAATGGACAAACCTGGGTTTTCTTCAACACTTTCGGCTACAGCAGCAATATTCTCAGCTGTTCTTGAGTGACGTGCACGGTTTTTATTCTTCACATCACTGAAAAGCTCGAATTTTTCCACCAATTCCTGTATTGCGGTACGACAAGGGGCTTCACGACGACCCAAAAAAGTTCGAGTTTAACGAACCGTCTCTGCCAAATTTTCACCATTTTTATAGTGAATTTTAATTATTTCAATGCGTTGTTGAAGCGTATATCGTTCCATTTTTATTAATAGTCTAGTTTTTACTTCTCAAATGTTTAAAAACGACAGCTTCAAAAGAGACATCTACCAAAATAGTGGGCTATCCAAAATAACACCTCTTATTGCAAAATCCTTTATGATACCGAAAATGTTTATAAATATTTGTGTGCATGAATGTTAGTGAGAGAATGACTATTCATATGAATAGAGCGAGTGATTTAGATCGTGAACAATAGAGATTTTGCTGGTAAAAGTTTTCTTGTATAGTCAGTCAGGAGTTTCTTTTTCTTGATCTTCCCTAACAGTTTATTTTACGCGTCTTCTTACACATGAGAAATTGCGAATCTGGAAAGGACCAGAAACTTCTTAAATTTAAATTTTTTTCGCGAAGGAGGGGGAAGCTATGGGGTTCCGCCCATGCATCTGGATATGCCCAAGAACCCTAATCTAGGGATATAGATCAGGCACTTTTAAATGTCCGATTGTAGTGGCGATAAATGTGTGTAAAATTTTGTTGTATTCTTTCCTTAGTAAAATTTCCACAATTTTCTTGTTGATATGGCTAGTTGCATTTCATTCAATATGCCATCATTTTTACGTTGAATAACTTGAATAACAAATTAAACAGAATGACTATAAATTGCTGTGGTACACAGGTGGACCAATGGAGTGGCGGGTCGTGATTTCAATAGGATTGGTAAGTTAGTGCCAAAACCTGCAAACTTATCTCTTGTTTGTTTTTTATCTCTCTTCTTTTATAAATCTCCTCTGATTGCTCTATAAATAATTTGGACTTATAAAACATTTTATCTGAAGCAGAAAACATCATTACTTGTCACCCCTAAATCAAATATTTTATTCAACATCCAAAAAAATCATGGTGTTTGAGCAATTCCATTTCTATGGACTATAATCTTCTCTCGTATTTACGCATTGGGTGATGCGTATTGATTTATATAAACCTAAATAAAACTTTTCCAGGAATCCATTGCAGATTATTTGGTTTTTGCGTGGTAATGCTTTCAGTTAATAATCTCGTTATCTACGGCCTTTGTCATCCATATCTGGCTTCTATTCAAGTGTAATTTTTTTCGTTTCATTTATGCCAGAAATAGGCATAATGAGTTTACATGAAAATGATTTTAAGGACCTAGTAGTACTTAGGTGTCTCACCAGCTGCAATGATTTTCATTCCACCTTAATTTCAATCTATTAAAATTTCATGAAATCTCTTCAACTGACAGCTTCATTTCAAGTAGATCCAATCACAACTGAAGCGTCCTCATTTCCTTTTCAAAAAAAATGTCAAACCACTTTTGACCGTGCTCCTTTCACAATTTTTATGTCTTTTCCGCGAAAAGATTTTACGATTAAAACATTCAGTTAATGGGATAGCTTTTCACTCTTTTGGGACTTTGAAAATTTATAACCATTTCCCTTTCGACACCGTCAACCGCCACAATTGACAGGGACACGTAAATGAAAAGTCCTTTAAATTCAAGTACACGTGGGTGTGAGTAATTATATTTGATGACTTGACTTCTCACAATTTCCGGTAATGTAATGGAAAATTAGTCGAAATCGAGCCTTATCTAATTTTCATCGTGTGCTGGCATGGCAAAAATGAGTTGATTACCTTTTTGCCAGGACGATAAAAGTCAAAAAGGCGAAGATGCGTATGTTTGCAATGTTAAACGGGAGATTCTTAATGACTCCCCAGTTGATAATTGGGTTGATGATGAAAAGCGAGGATACATTTACGGTTTCAAGTAGCGTCGTGAGATTCATGTATAAGAAAATGAGTGTTGGGAATACACCTGGAATTAGTTCATTGATGAGAACATAAAAACGGTTTTGAAAATATTTTGGAAATTGACAGGGTTGTTGTTGGGGATTACCTTGAGAGGAGGAGAATTAACTAAGAGGTTCTGCTATTTCTTTAGGGATGAAGAGTATCACTTTTAATTTTCTTTCTTATTCTAAACGCATCGCAAGAAAATCAAAAAGTTACAAGACACTTTCTAGGGTTTTGTAATAAAATACTATTGTAATCACGACCTGTGTCCGTCTGTCCGTCCGTGTGTCACACCACTTTTTCTCGTAAACTATAGAAGCTACAGCAATGAAACTTTGTGGAAAGGTCAGATTTGGTGACTTCTTGAAAGTTCAAGGGTGGAACAAATTTTCAAAGGGGTTTAAGGGGGACCCCCCAAAAAAAATTTTCATCGTTGGTAGTCAAGTCTTTTCAAAACAAGTCTTAAAATTGCCTTATCTGTACCGAGGGGGTCAGGGGAAATGTACGAACTTTTCGCATACCCCCCTCGCGATTGGACACCTGCCATCCGAAAAATCTGAAAAAATCATGAATGTAGGCCTTTATGAGTACAATAACAAAAAATTCATGAGAAGTCGAAATTCACTCAACTTTGTTAGTAATAGTATGATTTATCGATTTTATGTTTTCTTGAATAAAATCTTAACTGTACCCTTAAATTCAATAAAATTCAGCAAACAGATGACTATAAATAAGATTGATCTTTTCTGAAAGTTTCATAAAGATCGAATGGTATTTAACAAAGTTATAGCGATTTGAATTTTCCTGTATTGCTATGGAGCAATATGCGCTGTATTAGTATGGAAACCTATGGCTATGGAGCCATATGCGCTTTTTACTAACTTAGACACTACAGCTTTGCTAGGATTTGCATGCAAATTTCAGGAATGATAGGTATCATGAATATCTGTGAGAATCGGTTCCGTTAGTGGTATAAGTAATCGTAAAACAAAATAGCGGCTGTTTTAAATGCGAAGATTGAATAATTTTGAGTTATTTTTCCCCAACTTCAACGTTTCAGGTGCATGCTTGGAACACCTGATTCAATTTAATGAATAACTGAAGATGAGTACCTACAAATAATTCTCATATGTGAAACAAATCGAAGAGGCAGGAGAGAGCTCCTAGCAAAAGGGCTTTGTAACCATTCTAGGATTCGAAAAAAACGAATCGATGATTACAGTACAGGGGAGTGGCTCCCTGGAAAAAAAATTTCATCAATGGTAGCCGATATGAGTATCAAATGAAAGGTCTTTATGAGGGCTTTTCAAAACAGTTCTAAAGCTGATAGTTTTTATTTCAGTAGGGGCACAGGAGGGGGGGGGGGGGGTAGTACATGAAAAATATGTTTCCTCCCTCGCAAATGGACACCTGTGATTTAATAAATCTGAAAAAATTATCAAGAGAGATATATATGGGGATAATAATAACGAATACTTCAGAAGTTGAAATTTGTTCAACTTTGTTAATAATAGTATGGTCCTCGAATTTCACATTTTCTCCAATAAAATCGTCTTTGACAAATTTCTTGATTTTATTCGTTGCTGGTTACTGCATTTTGTAAGTTGAGTACAAACCCTTCTGACATGAGCGTAGGTCTGTCTACCTAACTTGTTTAAGTCCTGGAACCAAAGCACGTTTGAGACTAAATGTACAGCGTGCATATTAAGCTTATTTGCTTCTTAATCCAATTGAGTATACAGTAGTGAGAGATAGAGTAGACATCGGGTAAGGTAGAAGTTGTCCTTAATGTTGATGCCACTAGCCTTTCCACATACGATTTGATTAGCTCCATCGCTGTCTCCTGATAAAGCGCCTCGTTGGGGTTAGACCCTCCACTCTCCCTTTAGTAGAGTCCTGTGCAAGCCCGAAGGACTTGTTACTCCGCTAATCCTATCTTACCCCATTTCTCTTTTCCATATACTCACCGCATATGTGATGATCAGACGAATTAGGGTTTTATGGGCTAAAACCATCTGTCCATTGAACTTAATCCTGGAGTCAGAGATGTATCTTGCATGAAAATCAAGACTCTCGAACAAAATTAATACACTTTTCTTTGCATTTAGCCTTGATTTTTCATTTCCAGTACTATGCGGTAAGAGGTTCCAAGTATTTTTGGAGCCTCGTTTTAGCAAAGAGCAAATTATGCTCAGATGACCACACTAATAAGTCGTCAGTTAAGAAGTTCACATGGATTTCAGGATTAAATTTGCTTCTTACGCCCGGGACGTCAGACGTGAATATGTTGAAAAGAAATGGGCCTAAAATAGATATCTATGGGACCACTGTGCCACTAAAAAATGGGTTTGACGTAACTCTGCCAGTCACCGCAGATGTAGTTCGTCCCCTCATGATGCTGCCTCTAATGTCAACCGTAATTGCGTAGCCACTGTGAACTCCCAGAGTTCATCTCCTTTCTCGCTGGATTCTGGAGTGCCTCAAGGGTCCATTCTCGGCCCATTACTATTCCTTGTTTTTATCAATGAGCTTCCATCGTTATTCAAATCCTATTCGCTTATGTATGCTGACGATTTGAAATTTTTTAGAGTGATTGAGTCCTTGAAAGGCTGTGTCTGTTTACAAATAGATTTACAATTTCTATTAGATTGGTATATGAATAATCATCTGAAACTAAATATTAGCAAATGTCATAGAATGACTTACTCACTGAGAAAGTTTACTATTCCTTTTGATTATTCCATATCTGGTACTTCCCTGGAATCAATCGTTCTCCATAAAAATCTGAGAGTACTCTTTGACACTAAGCTGCATTATGGGAAACACATACCCCTGGTGGTTTGCAAAGCCTTTCAAATGTCAGGCTTTGTATTAAGATCTACCAAAGGCTTTAAACATATTTCACCCTGTATTCGTTTATTCTTCTTACTGGTTAGAAGTTTATTAGAATATTGCTCGCAAGTTTGGAGTCCTCATCAACACAGTCTCTATGCAGTACTGTGGAGACTGTTCAACGTAGCTTTACCCGCTCTCTTCTCTTTAAATTTCGCATCCCGTATCCCCTTTATAATGATCGGCTTTCCCTCTTGGGCATGCCTTCTTTAGTCTCGCGTCGTATATTTCTTGATGAATGCTTGCTCTTTAAACTAAACCACAAACTCTTGCCAAAGAATCTCTGTAATGAGATATCTACCTACATCTGCACAACGCCCAAGTAGATTGCGAACGATTTTTAACGTTGCCTTTGCCAGAATCAATGTGTTTTATTTTTCGCCAGTGGTACGTTTGCCACGTAAACACAACTCTCTTGGTCTTGGTCCAATACCTCAATCTTTTGCACAATATAAAAATAAACTTAGACAATTAGTTTTTCTTTATAGTTTTGTAGATTAACTTGAGCATACTTTCTAGTTTTAACTTTCTTGCTTTGCAACCTAATTTTTCTTGTTTTGTTTGGATACATAATGTTATTTCTTTCATTACTTCTACTTTTTCGATATTATAATTGGATTTTTCTAATCTATATATAGAATTCTGTAAATAAATAAATAAATGTTCACTTCTTGGGTTTTGAAAATATTTTTGCGAAAATGTCATTACTGAGGAAAATGTTGACCCAATTATTCAGAATAATCGCGAAGAGAACAAAGAAAGCATGTAGAAGCTTTTTAAGCCAACAAAGTAAGTCTCTCAGTACTCACAAACAGACCATGGGCCAGTAGGTGCGTCTGGGTGATTTGAATCAGAGAACTTGGTAGAGCACAATTTCTCAAAGTCCTTGTCAAAATTCGTTGTGGTGTTGCTCACTAAGGAAGTAACGAAGAGTCCTCACTTGCTTTTTCTCCTTTATGAAGTTTTGCAAAATGCTTTGCGATAGAGTCAGCAATAGATTTGTCATCCACAACCATGGAACCATCATAAGTGAGGACTCCGGGCAGCCTTTTTCTGCCTGTTAACCTATTGATATGAGGAAGTATACAAGAAACTGGTTTCATACTATCCAGGGCCTGTTCAAATCGCTTGCTAACAAAGCTGTCGTTCTCTCCGAGATCATTCGATTTAGGGACATAATCACCAAATGAATGCATTGATACTCCCAGTAAACCATATTTAAATTGCGGTGATGGATCCTTGCAGGTAACATCCTATCTAAGCCAACTACATCTACAATGAAGCTCAAAGATGTCTTCTGGTAAATCTCGATCAAGTAATTTATCGAGGATTCTTTAATGGATATCTTTGAGATAAACGTATGCAGGGTTGAATTTATACAAGTGAATCCCTCACCGATCTCTGTAATAGAGAGATTTTTCGATTTTGATCGAAATTTTCTTCAATTTTAAATCTAGGTCAGCACTGACTGCTACCCAGTTGATTCGCCAGTATGGAATCAAAAGTTGAGGGTCTTCAACCTCAAGTTTCACACCCTTTTTCACTCCTAACGTCAGCTCACCCAAAAGATGGTCAGACTTGGCGCCAAGAACTCCACACTCGAAATTCCTACAACTGTAAGATAGATTTACCAGATTGGCAGGCATGATGTAAAAGTCAATAATGGACGAGAAAGTAGGCTCTTTTGGGGTAATCAATATGAGATCCATATCTGATTGAACGCAGTTAAAGGTAGCTGTACCAGAGTCATTAAATGCAATCTTTCCCGATGAGGGATGCTTCGCATTGAAATCACCTCCCATGGCATAGAAATCACCCGCAGGGGGAATGCCAGCCGACAGAAATACCCTTGGAGGCTAGCATTCTTTGGGGAGTGCCGTCCCCACGTACCCGAGGAGATTCCCACAGGGGGAATGCTGGTCGATAGGAATACTGATGGAGGCTAGCATTCTCTGGAGAGCGCCGACCCTACCAACCCGGGGATATGGGGGGTGCCGTGAAGTTGGTTGGCGGTGGGGAAAATATCAAGAACATCAAGAGCTTGATGGTTATGGCTGCGATCACTAACGAAGTGACCCAACCAAGGGTCATGAATCCCGAAATAATAGCGAACCATCCTGAAGTCCACAAAGAGACCACGGCAGGAAAAGAAAGGAGTGACCAGACAATAAAGCGCCATTACGTGATTTCGTTGCCACCGTCGAAAATGTGGCACAATTACTCTACTCGGAAACCGAATCCGATAACTTCTCCCAAGAAAGGTGATCGCAAAGTACAGCGACATGAAGAATAAAAATTAATTCGAAAAGCGAAAGATGTTTTAAAAAGAATAAAATGTGTATTTAACTCGCCAAAATCAGGAAAGGAGTAAAGATTGAGCTCTTTAAACTAGAGGAGCTCCTAGACCACATAGGGCATTACCAGAGGAGCTGGTTTAAGGCCAAAGAAGAGCAGAACACTATAGAAGGATTGAGGGATACGCCTAAAGTGCACGCGCAGATAGCTCCATCATCAAACAACCAGAACAGAATGACGCGTAGCCCAATTGAAGGAGATCAGGACAAAAGAAAGAAAGGTGCTGAACACCAAATCAGGGGTTCTAGACAGCGCTGACAAAAGAAGAAAAGAAAGCTGTAAAGAATCTCATTCAAAAAATGCCAAAAAACAAAGTTCACCTGTGATGCGAAACCGGAGAGAAAGAAGCCCCAACAAAACTCTGGCAGCAGGCACTACTCGTAAAACCCCAAGATATCCAATCCTACGTAGAAGAACTGCGGGATGTCAGGGTAAATGTAAGGCCCGAAGACACAAACACTGCGATTAAAGCAGTACGACCAACACGGTCGGGCCACATACTGGTCAAATTTTGAGCAGAAAGTGATAGTAAAAAAGCATTCTGTGAAGCGGTAAGGAAAGTCCTTGGCAAAAGCCCGACTATAACCTCACTCGAGGTGATGACAACAATCGAAATATGAGACATTGACTGCGTCACGGACCTGAATGATGTAGAAGAGGCCATCAAAAGTGAGTTGCCTAGTGGCAGGATCAAAACAGGGCTGACACAGTATAAGCTGCGAAGGAACCATACCGAACCTGACATTTGCCTTGGAGCCCATAGTACGAAGGATACACAATTGGAGAGTATTAGAGGGCTACTCAGCCAGTGATCATCAGTGCATTCCACTTGAGATCAGTGATGATGTCTCACGACGTTCGTGCTTGCGACTTTCACTAATTGGGTGGAATATCGGAACGATGTACGTCGAGAGGTTCGTCGAGGTGCTCTCAGCAGGTGCTCCACTGTAGGCTGATTCGCAGGGGAAAGAAGAATTGTCATCAAGACTTCCCAAAACGCTTCTATGCTCTGTAAAAAACCCTGGCTTGACAAGCCCCCAGTGTACTGGTGGTCAACTGAAATCGCTAAAAAGTGAACGGAATGTCATAAACTTCGGCGTGATGTTCAACGGAGGTGGAACCGTGAGGAGGCATGCAACTCTATAGTAGCATCTAATTTGGGCAGGAAATGCCTTCGCAAACTGATTAACAATAATAAGAATTGCTGCTGGCAAGATCTAGTGGACAATGTGACCAAGGATTCGTGGACAATGTGAAGAAGGATTCGGAAGCTTGGTGTTCTACCTTACATCCATGAAGCAGAAAATATGAACGAGCTAATGTGGGCACACTTCTCCACTCACCTCGTCCGTATTGGCACTACCCATGGTGATATAGCAATCAAGGTCCCACTCTTCACACAGTCGGAACTGCAAGAGGCAGTCATATCATTGAAAGTGAGGAAGGCTCCAGGCCCAGATGGTGTCACAGCTTGTTGATCACCATTGTCCTGACTTGCTGCTTAACACATTCAACACTTGCCTACGGAACGGAGTTTCCCCTATCCAATGGAAGGTGGCAAGACCCGTACTGATCAGCAAGGGGAAGGGAAATCCCGGGTGGTTGTCTGCATACTGCCCGGTATGCACGTTAGACTCACAGACGAGATTTGTGCTGCTGGAGACCTATCTCCTCGGCAGTATGGCTTTAGAGCAGGGCACTCTACGATTGATGTGATTGCTGTGGGGATGAGCGTGGTAGAACAGATCGCAGCACTAAGTGACAGGTAATCCTGTTGGTGACATTGGACGTTAGGAATGCCTACAACTCCACTAGATTGGCAAATATTTTGGATACGCTGGAAAACACTTTTAAAGTTGCAAAATATCTGAGCCAGCTTCTGGAGGGGTACCTGAAAGACCAAAGCCTGCTTTATGACACAACATACGACCGACGAAAGATGGATGCTACATCGGGTGTTGCTCAGAAAACTATGCTTGGTCCAGACCTGTGGAACGTGCCTTAGGACCCGCTACTGAAGTTGGAGATGTCAGATGAGTCATGCATGATCAGCTATGTGGATAATGTTGCGAAACTAGTTGCTTGACGCACCGTTGAACAAGCGCAACTTAGGCTAGGTATGCTAATGCGTTGATTGATAGAATGGATGACTGCTCGTGGATTTAGTCTAGCACTGGAGAAATTCAAAGTAGTTATCTTGACAAAAAAAGAAAATATCTAGAGTAACAATGATCAGCATGGGACACACACTAATTGGATTGAAGCCCGCGGTGAAGTACCTGGGGCTACTGGTAGCCACAAAGTTGAGCAAAGAAGGACAATGGCTGAGAAGGCTGCTTCGAGCGTATTGACTTTGAGTGGACTTATGGCCAACGTAGGGGACCCAACTCGTCAACAAGACGCCTCTTAATTATCGCCGTAGGGTCTGTGCTACTGTAAAGAGCAGAAATATGAGGCGACGTTCTTAGCAAGGAAGTGTACGGAAAACGCTTGGCACAGATACAGAGAAGAGGAGCACTGAAAATTGCATCTTCATATCCAACAGTGTTTGATTCGGTAGCGAGAGCTCTTGCAGGCGTGATATATGTTGCCCTGCTTGCTAGAGAGCGTCACGTCAGGAAGACGAGTATTTTAAGTCTTGCCTGCGCAAGATTGGTAAGTCACGATCCTGGTTGTCAGTTTTGCGTACGAGAGGAAGACGATGCTTGCCACACATTTTTTGCATGCCAAAACTGTGACAAGCTATGACAGGACCTCTACAAGGAGACAGGAGAGCTCACCCTGTATAGTATAGTCGTGGTGATGCTTGAATCGTTTGACAAATGGAACTATGGGATGCGTTATGTTCAGGCAGTCCTCAAAGATAAACGGGACTTACAGCAGCCGGGGACGTCAGGGCTGGAGTATCACTTGTCTGGCAATTCCTCTTCCTTCCTCCTGCTAGCGGAGGGATTCCCTGGCCTGTAGTGGCCTTACGACGTAGCTAAACGAGGCCTGACCCAATGTAATATGTCAAACTCTTCTAAGCTAGGTTATAAGGTTGAGAGGGGAGGCGTTCAGTGGGCGGTTCAGTGCTTTGCAAGCATGGGAGCCCCACACCCAGTACGTAAATAGCTTTCATCTCCCAACCACGAAATTTCAAAAATTGTATTCAATGCAAATATTAAATAACATGAATTGTTAACTCTAAACGTTTTCTTTCCTTCCAGTAGTTAGAGATTTTCAGCGGAAGCGGGAACAGAAGATGAGTATGTCATCAAGCGTCTGAGATTCAATGTAATCCATGACTAATGGGCTTAGTACTTTCGGTTCGGTTACGCGGTAGTCTACTCATGTTAAGACCCACGACCGAAATATCTCTCGAAACTGGGCAACAAGCTGTAACCTCAGAGTAGACTGCGAGCATCTGAACTTAGAGGTCTTAAAAGGGACAGTTCGTTAATGTACCTCAAGGCTTCACGTCTCTAATGATTAGAGGTCGGTTTATATTTTTTTCGGGACCTGTTATACGGGACAAACGGAAGAAAATCATTACACTGATCCGCAGGGACAACGTAAATGCTGAGTCATCATCTATATGCCACCCGTTATGCATACGAGAAACGGCTGGGAAAATGCTGTGCTGCTTAGGACCTTTTTCTCCGGAAGTACTGCTTAAAACAGTTTTCTTCACCATTAATTCCGTTACAGAGGTGGTGGGTGGTGTCCAACGAATATAGACACATAGTTTTACTAAGCAACGGGTAGTTTTATTCATGACAATTGATGCTTTGAATTTCTACAACTCCTCTGATAGATAGATAACCTGGATACGGAAAACCCCTGTCTGTCCGTCCTTCCGTCCGTGTGTCACAGCAATTTTCCTCGTAAACTACTTACGCTAGAAAAATTTAGGTGTAAAGTGGTGCCCTCTTCAAAGTTCAGCAAAAAAAATTGTTTAAGGTATTTAAGAGGGGCTTCCCCATATAGGGGACTAGCCCTCGGAAAAAATAATTTCATCAAATATAGCCGATATGGGTATCAAATGAAAGATAAGAAAGATAAGAGCTTTTCAAAACTGATATTTTTTGCTTCGAGCAAATACACGAAAAATTTGTGTCCCCCTCATTGTGATTGGACACCTGTGATCTGAAAAATCTGAAAAAAATTATTGATGTAGATATTTATGAGCACAATAACAATAAATACCTTAGAATTAAAAATTCGCTCAACTTAATTAATAATAGTATGATCTTCGAATTTCACATTTTTCCCAATATAATCGTATAGGCATCCTTAAAGTCAACAAAATTGAATGTTTAAGTAGTCTTACGAAAGGTTAGCTTGATGAAAATCGATTGATATACACGAAAGTTATAGCCATTTGAAATTTCTCCAATTACAACATCAATAACAAACGATTTTGGCATTTTATGGAATTTCCATCGAAACAGGCACTGCAGTTTTGATTTGATCTTCCTAAAATTTTCAAATAAGATCAATAATATCAATATTTTTGGGAATTCATAATTTGAGTGATTTTTGTAATTTAGCAACAAAATGGTGACAGTTGAAGATAGAGAAACAATAGATTTTCTTTTAAACGTGCACATCTCTTTGACATATTCGTTGCTGGTGACAGGATTTTGGTGAACTTGGGTACAAAACCTGTCTGGCATGAACGTAGGTCAGTATACCCAACTTGTAAGGGTTCTAGAATATGTAATGTAAATTTTAAGGGACTAGTTGAAGGATCAAAATCTGCTTTATGAAATGAAGCCAGGGTGGAGGAGGGGGGAAGTTACATCGGGTGTTGCATAAGGATCCATTCTTGATCTGGACCTGTGTAACATATTGTGCCACAGAATACTGAGACTTGAACTGCCAGATGAGTTCCACCCGATCAGTTATGTGGATCATATTGCGGCGCTAGTGACTAGGCGCATAATCAAACATACTCAATATAGAGTTGGTATGCTAACGTCTCAAGGGATGACTGCCCATGGGATTGGCCTAGCACTAAAGAAAACCAAAGTGGTTGTCCTGACAAAGAAATAAGTTGTTAGTGCAAGGGCGATTAGTATAAGAAAGCTTGGATCGAACCGAAATAAGTAGTAAAGTACCAGGGGTTGCTGATTGACTCGAAGATTAGATTTTTTGAGCAAATGAAGGCAATAACTGATAAGGCTGCTTCCAGCGTATTGGCTCTGAGATGACTTATGCCCAAAGTAGGCGGAACCAACCCTATAAGCGGTGACTTTTCTTGATTACCCTACTAGTGCAGTTACAGAGAAAAGAAAGTCTGAAGACAGCATCCTCATATTCAATAGTCTCTGTCCCAGTGGTGTTGGTTGATACCCATTGTCCTTCTTGCTATAGAGTGCCATTAGAATCAGGGGAAAAAGTTGCCAAAAGAAAGGCAACACTCACTCAACGATTGGTAGCAGTGATGGGCTACCAACACAAAATATGGTTGAACAGCGTACCTTATTGCAGATCTGAGACCATACTTTAATCGAAGGTATGGTCAAACTGGCCACTACCTGACCCAGCTCTTGAGTGAGCATGGATGTGTTTAGTTTCACCTATGCAAGATTGATAAGTTGGTCAACCACTGTCTTACTGTTTACCGAGACAAGAAAGCTCTCTCTAGATAGTCTTATTGAGATAGTGCCTTGATTAGTTGAGAGTAGGACCATGTGGTACATATTACATTCAGCATGTGGTACATACTATATTACGTTGGGGCAGTCCTAGAAGATAAAGAAGGCTAACTTGAGCAGCTGGTAATATCGGCATGGGAGCTAATTTTCCTAGTGATCACTCTCCCATACCCGTCTCACACTAAGGGAAAGACTCCTTTAACTTAATGTTACTTCCTGGCGTAGCGAAACGAGCCCAACCCCGAAGTAATGTTTCAAGCAGTTCCAAACTAGGTTCTGATGTTGATAGGGGATGTGTTTAGCTGAGATAGTGTGAACGCCATCTAAAAGGTCTACATCTAATGCAAAAATAGCTCTTCTCTTCTATTTTACTATAAAAGGTCACACAAAATGGAAAATTTTTTACTCCATTGATAATTTCGCTAAATGCCTGAAGTATTCACTAATGAAGGAAGTTTAAGATATTTTAAAGTATTGCCCGAAAATTTTAACGCAACTTTGAACTATTAAGTATGCAGTTGCATATAATTTACGCTTTAAATGTATGCAATGAGAGACCAGTGAGGAAACCAATTCAATTGACAAAGACAGTTCCTCGCTACTCAGATGACAAAATTGAATCATGCGGTTGATGAACCGAGGCAGTTGGAGGCTATTTTTGCAGGAAGCTAGTGCTCCAGAGGGGCTTAAGTGCTATGATGAAAAAAAACAATGTTTCTATGTAAGCAATTCAACGAATACTAATGTCCCAGTAGATTTTCCTCGAGCAATCAAAAAGATTGTATTTAAGGGAATGTGAAATAAGTTCTACGAAGACTGTCTGTGTTGTAGTCATACGCATTAGTTTATTGGCATTAATCTGAAGGTTTTTTCTTCAGCAATCAGCCAGAAAATCTTGCCCCTACAGAAAAGACTTCCAGTGGATTCAGCCAAAAGTTTGCAGTAGCATTGAGCTGCTTTATCCTTTCTGAAGGCTTTCACTTAAGTTTCTGCGGGGACGTCTCTTGGCAAGCAGCCAAAAGTCAAGAATTTACACTAATTACCTCTTTCCTTCCAACAATCTACAGAAAATCCTATAAGCGCTTAGCCAGAATTCTAGGTCTCACCATCAAATATAGCCAAATGATCCTGGCCGGGACCCTCCGGCACTCCTCTACTTCTTGACCATGCCTTATAACAATAAACGAGTATCGTATCTCTGTATACCACACTTAATCTACCGACGGAACACGGTAAGGACGACTGGTACTGCACTGTCAGTATGTCGTTCAACTTAGGTGACTAGTGAGGTTGACCTTCAACTTTGGAATCAGGCTACCGAGCTCCAAAGGGAGTTCTACAAGAAGCAGCAGGCCAAGCCTTAGGTAAAGAATGAACCGCATTAACGCAAAAATTAATCAAAGTAGTACTGTAACAACAGTCTAAAACAAGAATTCAAAAAATATAAATGTTAGTAAGATAATTTTATGCTCAAACCCAATCTTTTACCGAAGAAGGTGGTTGAATAATTTGGAAGGTAAATATAAGGTCGTTATTCGACTTTAATTCATACCTGCAAGGTAGGATTATAACACTCCCAATCACAAAAAAAAAACGATTGCTACAGGGAATTAACCTGTCCGGAAGGTCAAATGGGGATTTTCTTGCGTCGAACATAAATTTTCATAGAGTTTTATGAAAATGTCATTGTAATTCAATATACCTAAATAAAAAAACCACAATCATAACATTAGCTTTGAGCGTACTACTCGTAGTATAATTTTGATACTATGTCCAAATTAATTTCATCTCTCAATCTGACACTGAGTTACTTTGTTATGAAATGCTAATTAGATTTTTGAATATAATTACATCCTCAATCTCTTTCCATGAAAAACTCATCACGTTTTCTTCACTTGCTTACTTCCACGTCTTCGCCACTTTCCTTCTAATTTCACCTGGATTTCACGTTTCCTGTTCTACACCCTCGAGAAATTCTAAATTCCATCTGAACCTTCCTTCTTTTTCTGAAGTCAACATTTAACATGCCTTCCATCCTGATGCTCACTTCCCTCCTCCAACACTTATTAAATAGAACTCAAGTCAGTACTTCTAAATAGGAAGGAAGGCAATATTTGGTTTTTGCACGAGTGCCGGGAGAATTAGCTTCAAGGGCATTAGGGTAAAATGTCGAAAACGTTGAATAAGCAAGTGGAGAAATTTCTATGATATGATGAATGCTTTCCACCAGAAATTGTGGCAGTAAATACTTATGAAAGCTCCTGTCTGATCCAATCTCCTTTCTGAGTACCACATGAAGTTGCTCGTTTTCCTAATTGGTATAATGTTTTGCATACGTATTCCAAATACGAACGTATTCAGATCAAGGATTATCTTTCTTTCAATACACGCTCCAACAATAAACAATCGATTACACTAAGTGACATTAGCCAAGGATAATCTTCAATGATTCCTACATATTCCCAAAACTCAACAAAAGGCACAAGTTCAAGCAGACCTAAATTTTTCATAGCTTTCAAAAGCAATTCCGATAAAAACCCAGCCATAATACATTTGAATTCAAGGCATGTAATGCAAATGAGAAAACCTCTCTAAATCCCAGAATCCTTTTCAGCCATTCGTTTCAGGTAAGAAAAAAATTTCGATACTTTATCTCTCGCGAGTAGGAAGGAAGGATGGTATTTGCAGTTCCCAGAATCTCTCACCCACCTTCGAGCAGTGATTTCTTAAGGCAGATGGAAATTCATGTAGTACGCAGTCGGAAGGAAAAGTGCGAATTTTAATAGAAAAGCCGGAACCATCAATTTCCGAAGTTATTTCATCGTCATAAGGCAGACGACGTTGTCATTAGCCTTAATCTCTTCGACTTGTCGACAACAAGAATGACGGCAACAGGATAAAAAAGAATAATTTTCACGTTGGCGATCTGGTGAAGATGTTAATGACTTTTGAATTAATCCCAAAGACGTGAGATCAGGAACGTAGATGGTATTTCGAATTTGAATTTATAGAACAGATTAATGGATTCAATAGATTTGGGCTGAATTTTAAGAAGAATTAAGGGGGCTGCCTAAAATGGAGATATACCTACACTAATATACATTCCTTTTAGGTTTCAGTGGCAAACAGTGATATCTAAACAGTTTGTAGAAATTAGGTGTTTCTACCTTTAAGGGTTTGCTACCTATAAGAGCTTGATATGCCTACTTACCTAGTGTTCCTTAAGCAGAATATTATCTCCAAAAACGAGATAAATTTTTGATGGCTGCAAATGTTCAAATTATTTTTTCTACCCATCATTCATTTCTAGAGTCTCTCCTAGATCAGCACAAAGCATCGCAGCCCACTAAAATATGCTCTGGGGTTTCTGTCCTAGCCTTCTTTCGCTCCGAAATTTTGCCTTGTAGGAAATCTAAGCATACTGAGTTACCCTGTACCTGGTTTGACGCAAAATTTAAACCAATTCTCATCTTCAATTGACGTTTTCAAGAGTCTTAATTTCCTTACCTTCTCCAGTATGCATCTTGTATGTTTTTGACAGAATTTGGAAGAATCATTTAGTATGCAACTGAAAGTTTCTTAACATTTTTTCTGGCCTCTATATACATTTTTAGTAGCACCATTTCAAGCAAGCACAATTTGTACCTCTGGATCACGTCCATTTACATCATCATCATTCGCCTCAGGTAGTTGCCTCCAGTCGTCGTAAACCAATTGGAAATCTCAAGCAGGGATCTACTGTTAGCGTCGATTGAATCTTCCTATTGTTTCCTTGGTTTTTCAAGTAAACGTTTCTCTTGTGCTCTACCCTTCAACGTGCGTCTCAGGAGCCTTTGCGCTTCCATTCTCTACCCATTGTAATTTGCGTAGCTTTACATATGCGGATACAAGTAGGTCGACATAAAGACTATACAAGTTTTCAGTGTAACGATGTCCCTACTCTGCTTCCAGCTTTACTGGGCCATATATCTCCTGAACATTTTGCGTTTTAATACGACTAGGGCCTATTCGAAAGCATTTGCAACATTCCAGGTTATTAGACATTTAGCAGCACAGGACTTATCAGTGACTATTTTCCTTGTGAACAATTCTGGATTTTACCAGAGGAAGCACTGAGAAGTAGGCTTCATTTGCAGCGTCAGAAGTCGTGATCTCTCAAAAGTTTAGGTCTTACCAAACATTACAAGCATTTTTAAAGGGTTCCTCCCTTTTAACACAGTAGCCCTTGAAATTTTTTTTAAATTGGAGGTAATCGAGTGGGGTATCAAATGAAAGATCTTGATTAGAACTTTTAAAATCTGAGTTAAAAAAGTCATTTAATACATCCCACCTCGCGGTTGGACACTTTAGAGCCAAAAAATCTGAAATTAATCACGGAGTTGTGTCTTTATAAGATAAGGGCACCAAATACCTCAGATATTGAAACTCACCCACCTATGTTGATTCGTAGATTTTACATTTCATGGATCGAGCTGGTAACCTTAAATTTAGAGAGGCCTATCAATATAAGTTAAAAATAATGGCAAGCCAGGAAACGAGCTGGACTGGAAATGATATTCAAGGCATGAGATCGCACACATTCTTCTTCAAAATCTGGCTGATCAATGTTCATGCCCCGACTGAAGAAAAGTACGAAAAAATGAGGGAAATGTTGTACAATCACCTAGAAAGACTAGGCAACTCATTGTCTACAAACCACACAAAAATGATTCTGGGTGATTTCAATGCTGAGATTGGCAATGAGCTATCTCATTGGGGAACGACTTACCCTCCAGTCGTTTCCCAATGAGATAGCTCATTGCCAAGCACCAATCCACGATAAAACACATGAAAATGGCGACCTGATCGACTTTTCTTGAAGCAGAAATATAGTCATACGTTTGACTTGCCTCCAACATCGACGCATTCATAACCGAATGTCAACACAAAAATCAAATTGACCATGCTCTGATCCAACACATTGGGCCACAAGCATACTTGACTTCAGTGCATACCGAAGAGCCAATTGTAACTGACATCATTGCTTGGTCAAAGTAGCTTGTCGATGTCATATGTCAAAGGCAAAGACGAGCCCGCTACAAAAATTTGACATGGAAAGTCTCCAAACATTGTCTGTGGCAAAAAATTTCGCGGAGATCCTCGACAACCAGCTCGCTCCTATCTTATCAGACGGATCGGTGAAAACAAGCAACGAGCTCTGGATGGAAACGAAAGTGGCTATTAAGATCGTGACAGAATACACAATCGAATATCAAACCCGGGGCAAGAGAAATGATTGCTTCGATGATGAGTGCCATAATGCCTTAGAAAAAAGAATCAGACGTACAAAGAATATATAGCTAGGAAAACCAGGACGAAGAGAGAACACTATGAAAATCTCAAAAGAATAGCAAAATAGATAACTAGAATTGAGAAACGCAGATACTACGACAACCAATTGAGAAGCATTGATTTGAGTTTAGCGCACAACAACACGAGACAAGCACACAAAGTAGTGAAAAGCATGAAACGTGGTTATCAGCCCAAAACCACGCTTTGTCGTGATGGCATCGGCAATGTCATTGCTGTTGAAACCAATATTAAGGAAAGATGGGCTTCATATTTCAAGAACCTACTTAATCCTCCGCATACCTCCAAAACATCGGAGCCTATAAATGTTTCCAGAGAGCTTCTATTGGCCCCATCAACTCTGGATGAAACTTGTTTCACCACCAAAGCCCAAAAGAATAATAAAGCGCCAGGCATTGATGAGATTTTAGTGGATCTCATCAAATATGGTGGCAGCAGTGTTCATAAAGCTATTCATAAAGTCATCCAGCACATTTGGCAACAAGAACGTATGCCGAAAGAGTGGAGCATATCAATTTTATTCCCTATGCACAAAAAAGGTGACAAGCTACAATGCGAAAATTATAGAGGCATACCACTACTTTGTACGGCGGACAAAATATTTTCAAAGCTCTTAGAAAATAAAATCAGATCATACACTAAGAGTTTTATTGGGTGGTATCAAGGTCATTTTAGATGCAGGTAGATCGACAATATACCAGTTTTCCCTATCAAACAGTACTTGAAAAATGCTGGGAGTTCAAGTTTTGGTGGGAACTTTTCAAAATAGGTCCTAAACAAGAGGTGTTTGCAAGGAGAGTGCAGGATGAGAGGAAATGTACGAGGACTTTTTGCCTGGCATCCTCGTGATTGGACACCTTTGGACACAAAAATCTGCAAAGAAAATCATGAAACTAGGTCTTTATGGGTACAATGCTAACAAATTCCTCAGAAGTTAAACTTCGATAAACTTTGCTCGAAATATTACATTTTATGAATTTAACGTTTTCATCTATAAAATCGAAATACCACCCTTAAATTTGCTAAACGTTCGTCTCTCAATTTTCTGATACAAAACGCTTTTTGAAACTTTCGTAAATAGAAAGCCATAAACAGCTCAGTTATAGACGATTGAAATTTACCAATTGCAACTACAATTAAGCGTGATAAATACACGATTGTAAAGGACCCAGACAGTAAAGATTTGTAGGGGTTTCGATGAGAATACTAGAAATATTTTAAAACATTGAAATGATGCAATGACTACTCAAACCTTGAGGTCAACAGACTGATATGCAGATATGTAGAATGATTTAATTTATTGAAAACTTACATGGAATGCACAAAAAATATATTGTCGCGTGTTATGGTTCGCGGCTGGTAATTTTAATGTTCCGGGAAAGTGAAAACGCACTGTCTTTTAAATTAAGTTAAAAGAGTTTATTTACTAAGAATGCACAATCGTTAATTTCACTCTTTCACAATTGGTATTTTTATCTAACTTTCACTTGTCTATAAATTTCTATTACAACTGTCTTCACTAACAATGAATATCGCTTTTAATTCGCACCCCACACTATCGCAGTTTTTACTATCGCGCTTTGACTATGTCCCCCATTCATTCAGCTCGGCTTTATATAGGGTCTCTAGTCATTCAATCCATTTCTCATACATTGGCGAATGTCTTGACGAGAACTACCTGGAATATTGAGCAATTCTGAATGGCCGCAGTGACGTCACTTTCAGATATTGATCATGCTTGCTGAGTTATTGTGCTTTGGAGTACATTCGTTGATTATGATGTTATTAACAGTTGCAAAAACAATTAAGACAGTAGCTCGCAGAATTATTTGCACATGTAACAATATTGTTGCTTTAAAAGAACTCCATTTCAGCCAGCCAACATTCCAGACACCGGAATCGTTAGTGCATTTTTGTTATTCATCTTATCTGAAAATTTTGAGATGAGCCAATCAAAAGTGTAGCGTCTGGTTCGATGGAAAGCCTATGTAGTAGAAAAATCTAATATGATTGTTGTAATCGGAGGAAATCAAGCGGCTATAGCTTTTTTAAATTTTATTGAAATTTATAGAATATAAGGACCTTTTGCAAAACTACTTCAATATCTGATTTCATTCAATTCAATGATACTAATACAGTTTTATTGACCGAGCGTCAATAGAAGTTTCTTCAAAAACTATAAAAGCAACAAAACTCAAACTTTGTGAAACACTCAGAAGTGGCGGCCTTTCAAAAGATGAGGTTTTATTAAATATTTCAAAATTTTTTAAGGGGGCTCCGCCTCACAAGGAAGTGACCCTCAATTGATTTCCTCATCAAATGCTGTGGAGTAGGGTATCAAGTGAAGGGTCTGAGCACTTTAAGAATCTGAAAAAGTAATGTCTTGCAGCAGGTATCAAGGGTGAGGCAAAACGAACGAATAATACTTTTGTCCCCTCCCCTCGTGATCGAACACCTTTAAGCCAAAAAATCAGATACAATCACGATGGCAGATTTTTATGATTACAAGGGCAATACTCAACTCTATTAATAACAGTATAATTTTACAAATTTCAAACATTTTCTCCCAAAAATCGAATATGTGACCTTAAATTTCTTAAAATTTTACAGTTATGCAGTGTGAAATCATAATCATGTGATTTATCCTCATCTCAATTGTATGGAATCATAACAACAACAACAAGGATGACGGGTGATACATATTTCAAGTTTTCTCCGGATTTTCAAGAAAATATAAGTAATAGTCTTTAATTTGAGCATGTCTAATTGGCTGAGCGTTCGTTCGCAACTTCTAAAGGGGTTTCCTTTGTTATCATTAAAAACACAAAACATTATGAATAGTCAAAATGAATATGTTTACGTCTAGATATTTTGACACAAACAGATGCCTAAATAATAATCAAATAACAAAACGGGGTTTAAAAGCGTATTTTGTTTATGTCTTACTCTCTTTTCATACAAAATGCAGAGAGTTATCAAAAAGAATATTTTCTTCTTCAAAAAGCTTTTAACACTGCAGTAAGTCGCGCCTTCAAAAATCACTAATGTAGTCGCACTGTATCTATCAGATCTTTTCTCTATTCCTTAATATTTTCCAGCCATGCACATTCCATTCTTAAAGAAATTAAAACAACTAAAATAAAGACTTAGGAAAAAATTTATTCATGACATTTAAGTTAAAGAAGCAGAATTTGTTAAATTGAAAATAAAATTAAAAACAAAAAGCTTTCAAGCTACAAACATTGCATTAAATTGTATTTTAATGTTGTCTATGCTCGTTACTGGTAGTACTTGCGGGGCAACCGGTCTTGCAAGTAAAAGCGGAATGAGTATTGAGGCACAGATACTGGCCACACAATTGATATCTATACTGTGTTAAATTTCGCTTATGTTTTTCTTCGTAACATTTATAACACCTTTTTCAGCTTTGTCTGTGTTTTCGTTTTTCTGTTCGTATGTATTTGTCACAGTGGGGCCTGGACAAATTTCTTGAATTCTGTTTAGATATTTAAAAGCATCGAAAGCGAACGTTACGTCAAGAAAGAAGGTGATCCTTCGAAGTTAGTTGATACACGGCTAGGCAGACTTCTTGCATTGTCTGAGGCTTTAGAAACTCAACTAAAAAAATACTGTCTAGAAATGGACAGACGGTTTTATGGCCTACAATTAAAGGACATAAAATACATGGCATTTCAGCTGGCTATAAAAAACCATATTAAACATCCATTCAGTGTATCAAAGGCTTCTGCTGGTAAAAAATGGCTTTGTAGTTTTATAAGAAGGCACCCTGAACTGTCACTCAGGACGCGACAAGCTGTTTCTGCTGCAAGGATAAAAGGATTCAACCCAGACACTGTTAAATCATTTTCCAAGCTGTATGAAACAGCAATGGCAGAAATAAACTTTTCCCCTCACAGATTATTCAACGTTGATGAGACTGGAATAACGGTAGTCCAACACAAACATTTCAAAGTGGTAAATGCTAGAGGTAAAAGACAAGTTGCAGCCTTATCATCACTAGAAAGAGGAAAATTGGTTACAGTAGTCACTTGTATGAATGCATGTGGAATGTGTGTTTCTCCTATGATTATTTTTCCGCGAAAAAAATATAGCGCAAGATTTAATGGATGTTGCTACAGCGGGATCTATTGGTGACTATCACACATCTGGATGGATACAAACCCATTTGTTCACTAAATGGTTTGATCATTTTATAAAATTCACGAAACCAGCTGCTGAAGATCCAATCGTATTGATACTAGATGGACATTATACACATATACGAAATATTGACGTCATCGATATGGCTAGAGACAAAAATGTGATAATAATTTGCCTGCCACCGCATTGGATGTGGCTTTTATGCGACCGTTAAAACATACTACGCCCAAGAAACAGAAAACTGTTTGCATGTTGTTCGGAAAAGCTTACCAAAAATCAGCAACAATGGCAAATTCTGTTAATAGTTTCCGAAAAACAGACCTCTTTCCTGTTAATCCCAATATTTGTTTATTGAATAAGTAAGACTGTTTTCTGATAACTGTTTGATGATCGAAAAAAATCTGTTATTTTTATGAAATAATAAAGACTTATTGCTACTGAAGCGTATAAGAAATTATCTTCTCATATAAATCAATTCAAAAGTTGGGTTCCCTAAAACAAGACATATCTCAATTTAGGAACCCCAAGTATCCCATACTAAAGTACCTCCTTGCGTAGACAGAAAAAAGGAGTTATTCTTTTATGCGATTTATTTTACAGATTCGACTGACACTACCGCTTAACTACTTGGAGTGCTGAATTATGCATTAAATATAATTTATTATCACATTTTCTTGTTATCTTAACTCTGGTATTTTCGAGAAATCAGCAAAAAACAAAATTGTATCTCATATATGGCACCCTTACCCTAAGACACGAGTGTGCCCTCCTTTCGAAATGCAAAAATACTTAAACAAACAGGACCTTGTTTTATGTTTTTCAACTCTAGTAGAATTTGCTATTTATTTTTTCTAACAGTGCCAACATATGACAGACGATGATTTACTGCAAGAATTTCAAGAAGGTTAATGCCTCTGAACCAATTATCTGCAGTAATATTGGGACCAGTATTATGTATCAGCCTGATTATTCGTTCTACAACATCGGTGCTCTTATTGCTACAAATAAACGGCCCTTCAGGGTGTCACCCAATGCAAACTTCTAAATTTAATGTATAATAAAGGGTTTTCCAATAAGAGGTGTTATTTCGAATAGCCCGCTTTTTCGGTAGATGTCACATTTGAAGCTGTCATTTTTTGACATTTGACAAGTAGAAACTACGTCATTAATAAAAATGGAGCGATACATGCTTCAACAACGCATTGAAATTATTAAATTCACAATAAAAACGGTGAATGGTGAAACTGGAACATTTTTGGATCGTCGTGAAGCACCTTGTCGGACCGCAATATAGAAATTGGTGCAAAAATTTGAGCTGTTAGGACAACTTAGTGATGTGAAAAATAAAATCCGTGCACGTCACTCAAGAACAGCCGAGAATATTGCTGCTGTAGCCGAAAGTTTTGAAGAAAACCCAGGTTTGTCCATTCCTCGTCGTTCTTTGGAACTAGGCATTCCACAAACGTCATTACACCGTATTTTGCATGAAAATTTGGGTCTTAAGGCTTATAAAGCTCAGTTAACACAAGAACTCAAGCCGGTCGACCATCAGCAACGTCGTATCTTTGCTGATTGGGTCCTTGAAATGCATGAAAATGATCCGGCATTCCATTGAAAAATCATCTTGGGTGATGAGGCCCATTTCCACCTCGGTGGCTTCGTCAACAAGCAAAACTGTCGCATCTGGGGCTCGAAAAAACCAGGAGTTATTGTTGAAAAGCCTCTCTATCCTCAATGTGTGACTGTTTGGTGCCGTTTATGGTCCGGCGGAGTCATTGGGCCTTACTTTTTCGAAAATGAGGCTGGAGCAACAGTTACGGTGAATGGATTGCGCTATCGAGAGATGATTAATGATTTTTTATGACCGGAATCGGATGGTATTGATCTTAGCAACGTTTGTTTTCAACAAGACGGTGCTACGTGCCACACAAGCAACGAAACCATTGATCTTTTATGGGAAAAGTTTCCGGACCGTGTTATCTCCTGAAGAAGTGATCACAATTGGCCACCGAGATCTTGTGATTTAATACCTTGCGACTTCTTCCTTTGGGGCCACGTGAAAGAGAAGGTCTACGTCAACAGCCCAGTGTCGATTCAAGACCTCAAAGATGGAATTCGTGAGGCTATCGAGGACATAGGGCAGCGATTTTACGATTTGATTATGGAAAATTTCATGAAGAGGATGTGGTCCTGTAAGCGTGGTTGTGGTGGTCATTTGCCAGATGCTATTTTTTACTTCTAACGGCATACCTTCTTCCTTATAATGAAATAAACATCCGATCATTTATAGCAAAAAATGGATTTTTTTTTTTAATTTCAAAATAACACCTCTTATTGGAAAACCCTGTACATTTTAGTGTCTACAAATGCAAAAACTTTTAACGAATACTTTGCAGGCTTTGACTCGATGTACTGCGAGAATAAACAGCGACCCCTGAATGCTTCTAGTTTTTCATCAATTGTACCATATGCTACGTTGATTGGCAATTCAGCAGGAGCAAATAAAACAATTCTCTGATAGGACTAAGTTTGTCTACACTTTACCCTTGTTCTCGGGTTTCTCGGTCTAAAGCCTCAGGCATGTAAATATAAATCGAAATCTCTTTAAACTCATAGTTAGGCGAAATATTTCAACACCAAAGCCATCTGCATCCCATAACTCTTCCAAATTTAGCCTCCCGCCTTTGTGAGTTCCAGCAAGGTACAGTAAGCCCATGAAGAATTTCATTTCTGCAAAATCTATTTCGAGGGCATCTCTTTGCCGAGAATAATAATTTTGAATGGATCGGATACATTGATTTGTATGATTACAGTTGTGCTTACCATATCATTGCTGGAAATGCAATTCCGTGTTTCCAAGATTCCCCTGAGGTTGTCGGCGGGTCCTGTTACTCCTGGAAGCCTAGCCAGCAAATTTTGTTTCTTGGTCTTTTTCTGAGAGTAAGGAATTTTTTCCATCTAAATATTCAACGTTGCTCTTCATTTTTCATCATCTTCATCGCAGTTGACTTCATCATTACTCTGCCCGATGTCGGAATTGATCTACCTTTCCGCGATAATTTCTTCTGCACTTGTGTTCGAGTCTTTATCTGCCACCAAAAAGTCAGCAGTTTGAAGACCGTATTCAACAGTTTTGATTTCGTTATCGATGTCAACTTCAAACAGTTTCAGGAACATCCTTTGTAAATCTTCTTCTTTTGTGAGGTCATACAACTGTTTTCCTGAAGACATGATTACACGAGAACAAAATCAAAAACCATAAACTACGTCAAAAAAACAATAGTTAAAGTAAACTGAAATACATATTGCAGATGGAGAATATGACATTTTGTGCGCTGCATTCAAACGAAGTCATGCAGTATCGACTGCACACTTTTACGATCCCACAGATCAGGGTGCGAACAATGCAGTGTTAAGCGTTTGGTCGTCCCCATGAAAGCTGCGACATTATCTCACGACATTCTTTGATTTACTGTTCTACAGCATCACAGTGCCTAGTTCTAAACAAAGTCCTTATGTGATTACTACACAACTTAACAAAATTACTGCTGAAACATTTTTTCTGAATTATTTTTTTGGTAGTTGTTGCCAAATCAATCAGATATAATCAATATAAGTTTTTAAATCCTTCCGTTTACTTTGAAATTTAGTAAGCAGCTTACCTGACTAAAATACCCTTTTATATGTTATAATAATTAACACATATCATTAAGAGAAACAAAGAGTCGTTTAAATAAACAATAAATAATTTATTATACAAAATTCATTTTTGCTCCATCATAATTTTAATTCATTTATCTATTAATTATCTTTTGATACATTTAACTTTCATCATTTCTGTTTTTGAAGTTTTACGTCATAAAGCTTTGATTATACTTTACAAGTTTTCATTTGCTTTCATAATTTACAATAATTGAGAGTACAATAGAACGTATTCTCTGTATGTCTATTTTAAATAGTATCTCTAGATTTTCACCTTTCTTAGATGTAATAATGTTTGTAGATTTAATTTATTCATTTTTAAATATTTACTTTAAAATCGCCTTTTTACAGAATATTTTGACTTTTTACAGAACAGTTTTTGAATTGAACATTTTAAATATTTGATGTTTTTGGTCAAAATTTGGATATAATTGATTTTGAAATGATTTTAATTTGGCTAATGTTGAACTAAGCAGAAATTGATTAAAGCTGATTTAATTTCAACTGAGTTAAGCATAGTTTTGATATTCTGCGTATTGTAGGTACAAGCCTTGGGTTGATGATTATAATAGCAGCAGTAGTAAATACCACGCTTTTGAAGGTTTTGAGGGATTCTGTTTAATATGTCAAATAATAGGGGTATTTTTAATTCCTTGGGTAACTGGTGTAGATTATTTTATATTCGTCAGAGCGATCTTATGCTTGACAGCACAAATTTAGAAAAGCCATATCTTTATTATTCGCGAGTGGTGATGCGAGGACCTATGATTTGAAATGAAAGATTACGATAATGTAGGTAGCAAATTGCTCAAATTTTAAGGGTGTCTCAATATTTTAAAAAAGAACATGATTGTCAAGAAAACGTAAAAATTTTCCTAAAACTCAAAACCCTGAAGTCATCATACCATTTTTCGTGTTCCAATCACAATGTATTGAACCACTTGAAGGCAAGATTGTAGTCCTTTGCAAATCTCTGGCCGGATAGTAAACACATGGTCCTGGCGATGGAGCTCTAGTCCTCTTTGTCTTTGTAACCCTCACACTAGTTGATATTCCATTCCTATTAACCGTGCTCCTCTGCGTTCCATGTCTGGAAAATCTTCCAGACGATCGATTCGTCCCTGTTCCCTCTCCATTCGATATTGAGCTTTCATAATGTATTAAATCTGGCGTGTCACGCGCCATTCGTCCCTTGCAAAATAACATAAGAAAAATCCGTTTGAATTTCTCGCCAAATATCACATAAATGATAAAATTCGCGCTACTATTTATTGTTACTAGTAGATTTGATATTTTCACTAAGTAGTCGTTGATTATATCGTAAAATGCCTCTAGGATGTTTGTATATAATGCTAAGAAGTTCAGCAGGAAGAAGACTATGACAACGCAAAGGAGCATGGTAGCCAAGCCAATTTCACGTCTTTCGGTTCGACTTAGGCGCTGTCGTTCGCGGTTGGCTTTCTGCACTTGGCGATAGATGAGGCAATTTAAAACTGCTAAGCTAAAGAATGGTATAAAATAGATAAAGAATAGATAACACCAATGTATGTACACGCGGATATAGTTAGAGTCGCGTCGTAGACTCGAAGCCGTTACACAAAATATCACATCGTTATCGCTCTGTACATGCGTGACCACAATCACCTCCCAGAAACGAGGCAGATTGTAGAGAAGCGCGAAAATTAGACAAACAATAACATATATTCTAGCTCGTCCATACGTGCAGAGGGCTCGCGCCTTTAGGGGATGGCAAACGGCAACGTACCGCTCCAGCGTAACGGTAAACGTTAAGTAGACGCTAGCTGTTTGTGACGCCATCGCGATAGGGTACACGCATGGCGATATGTTGGGGTAAATGTAATAATAGTAATAGAATAAATATCCTGTATAAGGATAAATGGCAGGAATACCAAACAACAACATTGATGTTATGATTAGAACGGTATCGCATCTTGCTAGACCTATTAGTAAATAATTGATACTAGATCGCATCTGCGGACGCGACAATATCACCATGGATAGTATGTTACCTAATATGCCTAGAATACCAACTAAATTCAAGATAACTCCACTAACCCAGAATTCAAACTCTGTTAGCTTTTGGGTGGGATCAAAGGCATTGATGCAAGTCCCGCCATTACTGTTACTTCGCACATTATGGTCCAACGTCCGATTCGCTTCGAACGTGTAGTTAGCACCACCCGCATCAAATAGGGATCCATTTTCTGAAATGACTATAATATCGCCAATGGACGTTTGGCTGTCGTTACTATTACCAAAAATTAGGTTAGTGGCTGCATACACTGATGCATTCGCTATCACCGTTGCCAAACTACTACTACTATAGTCATCAATGTCGTAGCTATTCAAATTACTCGTGATATTCGCGTCAATCATCGGTTGGTTTTGATTTTTCGTTCGAGTTTATAAGTCATTATTAATAAAAACCTTAATTTCCGGCGAAAATTTAGGTCTTTTTTGTATCTAATTAAAACTATCTATTAACTATTTGACAACTCTAAAAATTTACATTAGTCGTTGTAACATCTACAATTCAAACCAAAACGTTTTAAAATTCATTAATTTTTTTAACATTCCATTACTGCCAATATAGTTTCTACTATACACTTATTCACCATTGATTTTAATTGTCTTCATTCTGCTTTATTAAATTTTCATTGAATAATTGAAAAAGTCGAAAATTTTCTCCGGTTGATGTGTATCTGCATTTTCATTTGGTATTCCACTATTGTGCTTTATTTCAATATAAATATGTATACATATTTATAATTTTCCTCCTGTTATTTCGTTGAAATTTCATTAATTTATTTTCACCCGAAATTAAATCATTTGTCGATGAACGCTTTCTCTACCATTCATATAAAAATTCCAATGGATATTATTTCATTATATTTTAATTCCTTTTGTTCTATTATAATGTCCTGATGTTTTGTCGCTTCGGTCCAATCTGAAATGAAAAGATAATAAAATAAATTTATTATTGTTTCATTGCATTTTTTGCGGTTTATTAAGTTTTTTATTGGATTTATATATTTCCGTTGGTGGTTAAATATTGCATGCGTAAATTTATTACGACACGTTCCAAAAAAAAGTTCAGGATGGATTTAAAAAGGATTTCGTTTAAAAAGTGGTTTTTATTGTTGTAATTGCCTTTTGCTCACTTTTTAAAATTATTTTCTTTTTTAAATATTCAATGATGCTAATATGCTTGATTGATTACGTGAATCATTTATTGGTTGCAGATATAGCTTTGCCTTTTATGTATTTCTAGATGAAGTGTTTTCGAGGAGGATGACGGATTCCTTGCTATATTGAAGGGAATACAGAAGACCGGATTTAAACAAAATAAGGTAATTTTTTGCAGACTAAATCATCAATTAATCAATATTTAAAATTAAGAGTTGGAAAATTTAAATTATTTCGTTCCGAAATTTTTTTTCTCTTTCATCCATCCTGGCAATATGTTGGTGATCTCTCCATTTACCTTTGAAACCCCTTCGCTGGATTTCCACGCATCGTATTGGTTTATTTATTTTTTGCATTTATTATTTAATATTTGCATTCCTTTTCATCAATTGGTCTTCTTTTACATTATTAATTTCTAAAACTGCATTTTCTCCCTAATGCCTTCTTTATTTTGCAAATTTTCTGTCCGTCTGTCCATCCATGCGTCCGTCCCTGTATCACAATAAGATTTCTCGCAGAGCATATCTGCTAAAATAACCTTTTAAAAGGTTTAATTAAAAAACAATTGTATGAGTTTTTTAAGGGGGTCTTCGCGTGTAAGGGGCGACCCTTAACCATTTTTTCTTTTCCAAATATAGCAAATATAGGTCTTCATGAGACCTTTTTAAAACAGGCCTTAAACTAGCAGTGCTTGCATCGAGGGGTGCAGCGTGAGGAGAAATGTATAAAAAATGTGTGAGTTCCCCTCACGATTCGGTATCTTTGGGTAGGAAATTCTGATTAAAAACAGGATACTAGATCTTCGTGAGAACATGGCCAACAAATACCTCAGAAGTTAAAATTCGATCAACTTTTTTAATGATAGTACAATTTATGGACTTAACTTTTTTGCCTATAGAATTATCAGGGGCCCTTTAGTTTTCAAACTCGTATCCACACGGAAAGATATCAAAGCATTGATTTCTATGACAGCGTGTTTTAAATTTCACTACTCACAATCAACTTATCCAAAATAGTAAAATCATTACACGGGTAGTAATTTTACAAGGCACATCCACATAGTCATCATCACTCATCTTTTTAATTTATTTCAAGTTGCTTAGGATGAATACCAAATGATACGAGCGGTAGTAGCAACACGTTTTTTCAGGCTTTGTTAAAATAATTTTACAATACCTTACTAAAATCGCGTCCTATCTGTCCGCCTGTTCGTCACACTACTTTTTCTCACAAACTACATTAGCTAGAAACATAAGATTTCGTAGGTAGATGCAAAGTGATGCCCTCTTTGAAGTTTCACCACGTAAGGAAATTTACAAGGTGTCTAAGGGGCTCTCCCCATATAGGGGAGTTGCCCCCGAAAAAAAATGTTCATCGCATGTAGGCAATATGAGTATCAAATGAAAGGTCTTAATGATAACTTTCCAAAACAGGTCTTAAAATTACTAGTTTTGCTTCCAGGGGTACAAGACGAGGGGCAATGTACGAACATTTTGTGCCACCCCCCTCGCGATTGGACGAACACCTTTGACCCGCAAAAAGCAAAAGCTATATTACGCATTCTGAAAATTTCACAATAATTGAACAATAAATACCTAAGTTACAGCCGATTGAATATTTAACAACTCCAACAACATCAGCACGTCATACTCAGGAGAAACACGTTTGCAACGGACCTAGACACTACAAATATGTAGGAATTATGATAAAATTTTTAGAAATCGTTCATAATATTGATGTGTTATCATGACTAGCCAAGCGAGGGGGTCAAAAATTTTGGAACGAAATGGCGGAAAATTTAAAAACATAATAACTATAATAATTTTTCGAACCCAATTTATGGAATCTGTATATTAGTCATATTTTGATATGCAGAATATATTGTTTGATTTACTAATTGCTTACAAAACCCTTCTGGCAAAAGCACTCTCCTGCTACTTCAAATTGTTTACACAGCGTTTTATGAGTCGAGTGGGGGTTGTCTGTAAATTGGGAGCGTTGAGTGTGGCTGGTACTTGGATGGCGAATAAAAGAAAGTATATTTAAAATTGATAAAGTGTGTTTCATTCAAATTCGATGTTTGGGATATGTGGCATCGTTTTTTTCTTAACATTTTTGGTGCCTCCTGCGAGAAATTGAATTTAAGACACCTGTGGCTGTTTTTTCCGTATTTTCCCGGACAAAGCGCGTGTTGTGCAGTGGATGGCTTGGTGACGCTTCGGCGTTTTATATACACATACAGACATTTCCGTGATCGTGCGTGCTTGCCTTATGCTCAGAACATTCTTTTCTATGTTATTGGATTATGTCGTCGCATATTCTAGTAGCATTTTTTGCATTCAGATTGTCCTTCGTGGCTCCCATAGGCAACTCAGGAGGCATGGGGTATGAGTCTAACCTCGAATGATATACCCGCCTTGGATATTTGCTGACTTTCATCGAGAAGCATGCACATAGTTTGGCAGTGGATGTGTTGTTTTTGCCAGCCACCAGTAGCGCTCCACAGGTAGATACTTGATGACCTTCGTTTTCACAGAATCAGTCGCCGAGATTGATTAAAACTTATTTGGCTTCAACATTGCCAATGTGACTACAGCAATAATGCAAATAATTCAATTGGAAAGTGTCTTCAATTGCTAGTGCTTTCAGTGGTAGCATGTTTACAGAGTATCAAAGGTTCGAATTCATGTTTCAATTGCTTGAGACAAGGTCATTCGACAAAAATGTGCCAATCAGGGAATTCTCGCAATTGCAATGGCGAACATCACACTTTGTTGTGTCGGAAGTTGACTTCAACTTCATCAGTGGCATTAGGCTTTGGCTCAGTTCCGACGAAACCAGTGGCATCAGATAATGTGGCCCCACTGACGGTTTCTGGCAGCCCACCACGGCATCATTTTGCGTGACTGGTTGACGCAGTGGAGACATTTGGAATTCCTGGCAGAATAGACGCATTGATTAGTGCTGATGTTTGGGGTTCAATCATTCAAGATGGCATAGTACGTGATTCATTCGATGAACCTTTTACACAGGCAACGCAGCTCGTCTGGGTAGTGTTCGGTTCAACTTCAACCGACTCGGACACTTTTGCACCTGTCCGTTCATTACATGTACAGGCTGGCGACAGTGATCAACGTCTCGATAATATTCTCCGTAATTTTTGAGAGATCGAAGAGGCCACAGCTGTGTCAGATATGACGATGGAGGCGAATATTTGTGAGAAGCTATTTTTGACAACGCATCGACGCGACAGTGATGACCGTTATGTCGTGCAGATCCCGTTTCGACCAGATGCTCCACGATTGGGTAGCTCCCATTCGTTGGCTTTGCGCCAATTGAAGGCTACATTGCTCCTGGATACATGCGTGCAATGGATGAAACAATGGGCGATGAACTACAGGCATACTACATTCCTCATCAGGCAGTCACTACGAAGTTTCGTGTAGTATTCAACGCATTGGCAAAATCTCCGAATGGCATTTCATTGAATGGCACTCCATTGGTGAGACCTATGTTATAACTATCCTTGGTGCACATTATCCTTCGGTTTCAATTATTACATGTGGCTTCATCAGTAGATATAGATAAGATGTTCCGATAAGTGCGTATCAATGAGCAGCATCAGCCTTGGCAAAAAGTCAGTGGCGAGAAGTGGCAACCGAACCGTTGCGCACATACGAGTTAACTACCATTACCTATGATATGGCATGTGGTCCTTATAATGCAATCCCTGCATTCCAACAATGTACACGTGACAACTACGGACAAATAACAGATGACTCCCAGTTAGAAGCTGCTCGTAGGAGTATCTATGCAATTTCTACGTTGATGACTACTTGGCAAGTGCTGAATCAACTGAGAAGGCAATTCAAATGGCAGGCGGTGTAGATCAGATTCTACGGCAAGGACATTTAATTTTTCGGAAATGGCGATCAAATGATTCTGCAACATTAGCAGAACTCACCACCATTGGAATCCAGCTACGGATGATTTCTTCTTCAAAATCAAATTGGATGACTCACCGTTGACTACAAAAAGGCAGGTGCTCATTATCACTGCGAAATTATACGACCCTACAAATATGCTTGCTTCAGTGATTATAGCGGGGAAAATCTCCATACAAAAAATGTAGCGAGAACCCTTACCCCATTACCAGCACCACTATTGCAAGAGTGGCTTACTTTCCGGAATCATCTTAGACTGCTTGAGGCGATTCGCATACAACGCTGGCTTGGCTTACGGTCAGAGGTTCAACCATGATTACATGGCTTTTGCAATGTTAGTGCAAAGGCATATGCTGCAGTCATCTATCTCTATAGTATTGATGGCAAGCGAACATCAACACTAATAACAGCAAAAGCTGAGGTGGTGCCAATAAATAAAACAACGATTCCTAGGCTTAAGTTCTCTGCAGCACAATTACTGGCAACAACGATGAAAGGCGTGCGGCATGATTTATCTTTAGAGCATGCACAATACACCATATGGTCGGACTCCAGCATTGTCCTAAGTTGGATTCGGAAACCAGCGGGGACTTTAGCTTCTTACGTAGCAAATCGTGTTGGCTACATTCAATGAAATAGCGACATACAAAGTTGGCATCATATTAGCACTCAGAATAATCCAGGAGATTGCGCAAGTCGTGGAGTTAGCGCCGGGAATCTTGGTGAACATCACTTATGATTGGATGGTCCTGAGTCAGGAGGTTTTGTAAATGGCAGCAGAAGAAAAACCAGCCAAAACAACTTTGGTGGCAACTAGCTTAATGAAAATTAAATCCCACAGACCCGATGGCTCATTTATTAGCCTACTTGAAAGGTTCAGCAATATTGGTAAGTTGCCTCGAGTTACTATATATATTACGATGGCAGCCAGCTCAATGGCATCAAACATTCATCATGCCCGAGGAGATAGACGAGGCGTTACGATGGCATATTCGCAGCGAACGAGGCAGATATTTTGGCAGTGGAATAAAACAATTCCCACATCATGCTTAACATACATTGCGTCATCGAGCACTCTCATCACTCTTGCATCATACTTGGGTGGTCATGGCATATTCCGCGTTGAAGATCGAGCTTGTAAAAATTATGAGCTTAGCATCGATCAACGTGAGCCAATCATTTCGGCAAAATCGGGTACCCTTTCTCGGCTTCTGGTCCAGCAAGCTCATCATACTACATTGCACGGTGGAATTAAACTTATGTTACAGGCGTTGCAACAAACATACTAGATTATACTATACATGGCCGGTCTGCTGTAATACAGTGCATTTACCGCACTATTACCTGTCGACGACATCAGCAGCTTCTGTCTCTTCAGTAAATGTCATTGCTAGCAAAACCACCTGTCACAGCATCTCCTCCATTTGCATGTTCTGGTGTGGACTATCGTGGTCCCTTTAAGTTACGTGTTGGCACAAAAAGCTCACGGACGGTGATCAAGACATACGTGGCTATTTTTGTCTGTATGGCTACAAAGGCTGTGCATATTGAATTGGCGGATGACTTATCTTCGCACGCCTTCTTGAACGTTTTCAACCGCTTCATTAGTCAGCAGTGGCCTTGTCATCATCTATCTAGTGCATTCGATGACGCTAGCAAAATTATGCAAGAGGATTTGGTGAAATGGCATCCTACTCACACGCAGCAGCAACTAGCGAATGGCGGCACTACATGGCATTTTATCCCTCCTAGAGCACCACACCAAGGCGGGGTCTGGGAAGCTGCGGTCAAATCAGCGATGAAGCATTTATTCCGCATTGTTGGCAAACAATCTATGTTCTTCAACCAGCTTAGCACTTTACATGTACGAATTGAGGCATGCCTTAATTTTTGTTCGTTATTGGCTTTGCACGACGGACACGATGATTATTTGGCTCTCAGTCCAGCCATTTCCTTACCGGTCGATCGTTAATTGCCATGCCGGAGGCATCCATATCCGTTGTACCAACGTGTCAACCTGTTGCCATTGCTTAGGCAACAAATTCGTCAGATGCATCAACATGTTTGGCAACGATGGCATGACGAATACCTGGTTTCATTGCAAACTAGGAACAAATGACATCAAACATCAAGAAATCTTGAATTGAATGACATCATGGCAATACGGAATGAGAACTTACCACCCACACAATGGCGTTTGGGCAGAATCTTTGCGGTTCACCTCGATGACGACGGGCTCATTAGGGTTGCTACTATCAGACATACTCATGGCACATGCACCCGACTGGTTCAAAAGGTATGCAAGCTAATTGGCGACAACCCTGAACCCTCCAGTCCAGCCGGGCAGAATGTTTAGGATAAATATCAAATGAAACGAGTAGTAGTGGCGACACCGTTTTTTTTATGCAACGTTATGAGAGTCGAGTGGGGCTGTCTGTAAATTGGGAGCGTTGAGTGTGGCTGGCACTTGGTCACGAATAAAAGAAGATTTAAGCTTGACAAAGTGCGTTTCATTCAAATTTGATCTTTGGGATACGTGGCATAGTTTTTTTCCTAACACAAGTTAATGCATTTTTTCGGCGTATTGATTTATTTACTCACCAACCAAGGTATCCTTTTTTTTACATTCTACATATCACATTTTTTTTACAGTTTACATTTGGATAAATTGGATTTAAGTCGGGATCTTGATATGGTTGGGGAATAAAGATGGCTCATCCTGTTGTAAATTTGACACACCTTTTTTATCGGCTCGTTACCACCATAGATAGTATGATGTTGACATTCGACGAGCAAAGATGAATGTCTCATAAATCTTACTAGCTCGTTCAAGGTTTTTTTGTTGATTAGATGTTGGACTTGGATGGTTCTTCTTAGGACATCAAATGCAAAGCAAGAGTGGATAGTATGGCAATCCCTCTACGGCTTTTAACGGCTCTTTTGCTTTTGTTTTTATGCCTTGGAGTTGAGTGGGAGAGCTTCCTATATGCTGAGAATACGCTGTTTGATTGCGATTTGTAAAAAATGATGCGAAGAGGTTAAAACTGATTGTTCTCTGCATTGAAGTAAAAACTATGGTTGAAGAAAATCAGGATCAGTTCCATGATTCAAATCAAGAGTTTCAATTGCGTTGAATATGTCACCTACTGTAACTGAAAATTCTTGAAATACAGTCCCAAATTCTGTGTCTACTGGTGAAAAATGAGGAGAATTGTTTGCTGAACAGTAAACTGATTGGCAGTGGTCTGCAAAGTAATCACTGATTATTTCGGGGAGACTATAACTGCAGTCTGTTATATTCTCCCTGTTTAGGGTAACCATGAGCTTTGCGCTTGATGCTATAAATTTTCGCTACAAATTTTTCGTATACCTTGTGAAAATCCACAATCCGTTACTGAATGTTTTGAGAAAAAACATTAATTCGTACCCATCATCTCTGTAACAAAAGTGATTTTCAATATGTACTAATGTAATAAAATCTGTTGCTTGCACATATTTAACCAGAGATTTCACTCAGACGATGTTTTGCAGAGCAGATGTAAGAAATTTGGATGCATAATTGCAAGAACTAAGTTCTTCCATCTCGGGCCTTCACTTCCTGCAAATAGTGCCTCCAACTGTATCGAAATATTGACCGCGTCCTCCAATCGCGAAATCTGCGCAGCGATAAACTGTATTCTTTGACCGAGTCAGACCAGCGCTTCCTCGGTTTCCCCATTGATCTCAGTTCTCCCGGCGAATACCTTTTTGGGTACCCGTTATTCATCCATACGATTCATGTGGCCAGTCCATTGCAGCTTCCGCAGTCTTACAATCGTTCAGACCTCAGGTTCGTCAAAAATTTCATACAGCTCATGATAGTATCGAATTCACCATTGGTCAGCGTCTAGCTTCGCTCCGATTATTCGCCTCAGGACCCGTCGCTCAAAGGCGTTCAATATATTTGCGGATACTTGGGTTAGAGTCCACGTTTCACACCCATAGCATAACACAGGTCTTATCACAAATTTGTATACTTGAAGCTTTGTTCCTCTGTGTATGCAGCTGGCCATCCAGATCGTCAAAACTGAATAAAATATTTTATTTGCGAGCTGTATTCTTCGACGTATTTCGTCTCTTTCATTACCCGTTTTCGTTATTTTGTCGCCTAAATACACAAATTCGTTCACATTTTCGATGCTGTATTCGCCAAGTGTGATATTTTGTATATGTGGGATATTTTTCCTTGACTGCGTCATGGGCTTTGTTTTATTTTCATTGATTTGTTGTCCTACTAGTTTTGCTTCGCTGTCGAGTTTCAGGAGAAGTTCTTTGGCAGTTGGTAATGACCGGGACAAAATGTTGATGTCGTCTGCATAGGCTACTACTTTGCTCGACTTATATAGTAATGTACCTCGCGTATCGACAGGTAGCTTCCTTATATCCAGAGCCAAATTGAATAGCAATGGGGCCAGCCCATCTCCCTGCTTTAGTCCAATATTCGTGTCAAAGGCATCGGTGAATTGGTTATCGATGTGGGCTTGGGAGGTCGTGGACGTCATTGTCATTTTGGTAAGACGGACTTATTTGGTTGCGATGCCAAAGCAAAGCATTATTTGGTACAGTACGTTACGATCAGTACTGTCATATGCTTGCTTAAAGTCCACGAAAATTTGATGCACGTCTTTGTTAAACTCTCAGCATTTTTCAAGTACCTGCTTAGCCCATCCTATGACTTTATAAAGTCATTTCCTCAATCACATCATCTAGACACTGAAGATGTCTCAAAGAAGTTAAAACGTATCTGCTCACACAACAAAGCAAGGCCCGACGGCTTTTCAAGAAAAAAGTTTATATGTATTCACGTAATTAAATTAGTATATGTTCTGCCGAAGCAGAATATTATAGAAACCTTTTACTTAAAGGAAATTATGCAGAGCACAATAAAATCCCTAAAAGTTCTTATATCCAATTAACGAGCTGTAACAAGTTAGCAGTAAGTTTTTCATCTAAAATGCATGTGTATGCGTGATTGGTGAGAAATACATCATAATTAAATACGCAATTTTATTTCAATCAAGATTAGTTAAGTTGTAACAATCTTATTATTTTTCCCAATATATTGGATCCCTTTCGTACTCGTATTTAATGTTAGATTAACATTTAATTGAATCTTCATACATTTCAATATTGCATGTCCTGAAAAATTTATACTGACAACAGCTAAGATAGAAGCTTTAATATTAAGCCAAAGAAGTTTACGAACATTGTTCCCCCTATGGAAAATTACTAGCAGCTCTCATGTACATACCTGGTTACAGGTATATACGTTTGACCTACATGCAGTACAAATTACTACATGCTTCTGTCGTACAATGCCTCGATAAACTTTAAGCTTTGCGTTGCGAAAATGCAGCACTACTTAGTCGTGGCTACATTCAAACCATTCGTTCACATTCGTGTATCTTCTAAGCAAAGTGTCCATCTTCAAGACAACGTTAACAGTTCAGGTAAAATAGAAATTTTCTAAAATGAAATTTCCTGCTCAGATAAATTTCTTCCGTTTGTCTCTTTTTCAACACATTTTTCTTTCATTTTATGCAGCTCTTCATGTTTAAGAAAAATTCTTTCATTGAAAAATCTTCTGTTTGGTTTCTTTAGATTGTCAAATGATGATATTTTCTTGAATACCACAAGGACATCTACTTGATTTTGAAAGACTTTCACAATTCAATTTGCTTATATATTATGAATATGTTGTCAAAGGTAAAGAAACTTATCGGATAGACATTTTTAAAAATGTGCATCAGATCTTTTGACTAGAATAGAGAATTTTAAACGGTGGCTTGAGGGATAAAGTGATTGTTGAATTATGCAAAGATAATATGTTAAAGTTGTGGTTAAGGACTTATGTTAGTAAATAGAAATTGAATTTATTTATTTTGAAATAAACAGTTTCCGTAGACGAAGATAGATGAAATATTATAAAATACTATAGAATAGACAAATAAACCCCACAAACATTCTGGCGATGTGTATTAACTGGACACCTAAGAGATGCCTTATCCCACCCTGACTATATTATGGCCTTAACCACAGTTTGGCTTTGACAAATTATCCTACTCGTAGCGGTAGTGCGGTGGCCATAGGCTTGGTGAGACCGTGGTTTTCGGCTGAAGAAATGATAGAGGACTGCTCCTGTTCATGTTCTTTGGTCGTAGTTCAGGGGTTTTTGACGTTTGGTTTGGCACGCGCTGTAGGTGGAAGAAGTGTCGTCGATGGTAGTCAGGCAGAATCACATTCAATTTGCTGTGGATTGTAAAAACTTGACAAGAAAACACCTTGATCGGGAATAAAATCATATATTGCGATTCTTGGGCACCTTAGCGGGAGTCTTGGAAGGTAACCCCAATTTGAAGTTTTGCTCTGGAACTATCTTGTGTGCTACTACTGCTGTGGACTGCGACCATTTGATGGATGGAAGGATACATTTTTCTTGCGTTGGAAGTCTTGTTTAGCTGGCGTTTCGACAATTTAAAATAACTGAGCCACGAGCGTAGTGGCAAAAGTAGTCTGTTGTGGGAAAATAGTATTCAAGAATCCACAACGTCCTGCACATTTCTCTGAAAATGTTCCCACGTACGCTAGATCCCGGTGCCCTACTTTTAGGAGACTTTGCTCTGATAGTATAATTCAAGCCAACTAGAGCCATCTGACATTTTCTTGGCACATTCCATTTCTATCTTTATTAGTTTGTACCAGAAATATTTCTGTTGCATTTGTAGCTCTCAGCTGGACGTTTTCGTCATCGTGATACGCTATTACAAAATCATAAAATTAAAAGAGGTTCACCTTCCTTTTTATTGTTTTCCCATGCAATTGCTGAGTGGTTTTTACATGCGGATTTATTTTACAAATCCATTTGCGGAAGTGAAAAGTCATGCAATCGAGAAAGTTTTGTGCTCTGCTGGGTTATATTCAAAACCAATAACTTAAAGTGCGACCATTAGATCACCAGTAGCCGTACAATACATGGAGACCCTCGGCAACCAGCTTGCTCCAATCCTATCAGATACATCGCTGAAAATGAATAACGAGCTCTATGGGACAGTGAAGGCGGCAATTAAGACCGTAGCAGAATAGACGATCGGCTCAAAAAACAATTATTGGATCGATGATGAGTGCCAGAATGTGTTAGACGCAAAGAATTAGGCGTACAAAGAATATGTAGGTAGAAAAACTAGGGCGAAGAGAGAATAATATGAAAATCTCAGTACTATATTATTATCTTTATGGCCCTACTCTTCGAGCCATAAATCTTTTGTCTGGACTCCAACAGACTTACCTTTAACTTTAATCTACTCAGACTGTTGCCAAACTCCAGTGAAAGATTGGTTATTTATTATTTTAATCATATTTTATTGAATTTCATTACCATTAAGTTCACATTTCATTCATTATTTACACTTCAACACTTAAGAACTAAGGAGCCTAATATGTAGCAGATCTTAGATTTGGGCTGCGGGGTGGGAGGTGCCTGTGGCCGCTCTGGTTGCCTAGGGTTGTTGCCTCGTTAGCCGGGGGCCGCATGTCAGGCGTGTCGTTGTTGAGACGTCTTCATTTTTCCGGTCTGCCACTGAAGATCCTTTTGGTAACGCCGGCTCGGGGGCCCGCTGCGATGACCTCTGCCAAACTTAGTGTTAGCGGCATTTAAGGGTTTTAAGCAAATAGCCAACTAGAGCACTTAGATATGTGGTTTGCGGTTCAGGCGAAAAGGCCAACCAGAAAAGCCGTATGGTCCCTGAGCCAACAGGCTAACCAGGAAGAGGTCAGTAGAAACAGTTCTACGCACAAGTCAACTAGACCGAACCAGACACAAGGCCAATTGGTTTCCTCCGGATGATCGTGCTTGGCAAAGACAACCAGCAGGAAGGTTAAATATAATTCGTCTAGGCCTTCTGCCTACTAGAATTTACCAGTCGCAAGGCCAATGGATTTTCAAAAATTGCTAGGCTCAGTCAACCAGCAAGAAGCAACGATTAGTAGTCGCTTGAATTTTCTATTTGTTATAGAAATTTCTTTTGTAACATCAGAAGAGTAACGAATAAGATAATTAGAATTAAGAAAAGAAAATACTTTGACAACCAATAGAAAAGTATCGATGTAAATTTAGCGATCACAATCATACAAAGTAGTGAAAAGTCTGAAACGTGGCTATCAGCCCAAGACCAGCTCTACCGTGATGATATCGACAACCTCATCTCTGATTAAAGCATGATTATAAAAAAAGCATCATATTTCAAGAACCTCCTTAATCCTCCGTACAGCTCAAGACATCAGAGCTTATAGATATTATCGGAGAGTTTCCATTGGCCGCACAATTCTTAATGAAGTTAGTTCCACTATTAAAGCTCAAAGAATAATAAACCGCCGGGCATCGATGAGATTCTAGTCAAGCTCACCAAATATAGTGGCAACGGTTTTCAGAAAGCCATCCAGTACATTTGGCAACAAGAACATATGCCGAAAGAATGGTGCCAATCAATTATATTCCCTACCCACAAAAAATGGCATACATATTATAGATCATCACTTATGCATGCAGCATGCGACCAATCTCTGCAATTGATACACTGCATCGACTGTTCGTTTTGCAAACTATTGCTGTAAGGCTCTAAACAAACGAGACAAAAGCAATCTTCTTTCTTCAGATCATCTGTTTTCCTTTCCTTTAGTTGTCTTCTTTGCTTTTCCTTGCATGAATACCAATTTCCTCGCGGCTTTTCCTTTATCAGTTTCTTGCGCCCCTTATTTGTTACAGTTCTTGGATATAGGCCTAATATCTTGCGGAGAGAAAGAGATTGACTGAGAACTTGCTTAAAGCTCGTTAGATCCTATTAATTGCGAGTTAAAATTGAGGTCGTCAATTGACGTATTCGGATGCTGAGGATGCGTTGGATCTAGTCGACAAATAATTACATGGGATCTCTTCGTTAACTTACTACTTACTTACTAATGTATGTATATTCTTCTTTTGACCAGGATGATTTCACATCCAGTTGTCTACAGCTGTATTTATAATTTTTTTAAAAAGTCCAAACACTACTCTATTCATTAGTGGGAATGACACCAAAACTTTTCCATTACTCTTACGAAAATCTAGAGCATGAATAGATATATGTGATGCGTGATTGTTGAGCAATATCAAACAGTTTTGATCAACTGTCGATTTCACCTGCTTCTTGCATTCATCTACTGGCGGTTCCAGTACCAGAAGACCCAATAGGACCTTCACGTATAATGAGATCTTGATACTGCTTCAACGGGAATACAAACAAGTTGGGTAAACAGATCTACGCTCATGTCAAATGGGTTTTGTATTCAATTTTCAAAATGCAGTCACCAGATTGAATAAAGTCAAGAAGCATGTCAATGACGATTTTATTGGAGAAACTATGTAATTCGAAGACCATACTATTATTAACAAAGTTGAAAGAATTTCGACTTCTGAGGTTTTTGCTATTGTTCTACTCATAAATATTTCCCTTGATAATTATTTCAGATGTCCATTCGCGAGGGAGGAAACACATTTTTCATGTATTTCCCCCCTGTGTCCCCACTGAAGCAAAAACTGACAGTTTAGGAACTGTTTTGAAAAGCTCCCATGATAACTTTCATTTCATACTCATATCGGCTACGTTTGATGAATTTTTTTCTCAGGGGCCACTCTCCTGTACTGTTATCATCGATTAATAGCCAATTTTTTCGAATCCTAGAGTTGTTACAAAGCTCTTTAGTTAGAAGCTCCCTCCCGCCTCCTTGACTTGTTTCACTTATGAGTATTAATTGAAGGTACTCATCTTCAGTCATTCATTAAATTGAATCAAGTGTTCAAAGCATGCACCTTAAACGTTGAAGTTGGGAAAAAATAACTCAACAATCTTCGCATTTAAAACAGCCACTATTTTGTTTTACGATTACTGATACCACTAGCTGAACTGATTCTCAAAGTTATTCATGACACCTATCATTCCTGAAATTTTCATGCAAATCCTAGCAAAACTGTAGTGTCTGAGTCGGTAAAAAGCGCATGTTGTTCCATAGCCATATGTTGCCATAGTAATACATGCAGCGCATATTGTTCCATAGTAATGCAGGAAAATTCAAACCGCTATAACTTCGCTGAATATGACGCAATCTTTATGAAACTTGCAGGGTAAATCAATCTTATAAATAGACATCTGTGTACTGAATTTCATTGAATTTAAGGGTACCGTTAAGATTTTATTCAAGAAAACATAAAATCGATAAATCATACTATTACTAACAAAGTTGAGTGAATTGCGACTTCTCACGTATTTGTTGTTGTTGTCCTCATCAAGGCCTACATTCGCGATTTTTTTCAGATTTTTCGGATCACAGGTGTCCAATCGCGAGGGGGGGGGGGGACACCAATTTTTTGTGTATTTCCCCTCCCTGTGCGCCCCTCGAAGCAAACTTTGCCAAACTAAGACCTGTTTTGAAAAGTCCTCATCAAGACCTTTCATTTGATACCCATATCGGCTACCTTCGATGAAATTTTTTTTTCGGGGGGTCACTCCTCTGCATGGGGAGACCCCCCTTAAATACCTTGTAAAATTTTTTAGTAGTTGAACTTTGAAGAGATCACCACTTTACACTTATATACAAAATTTGATGTCTCTAGCTTAAGTAGTTTCCGAGAAAAACTGCTGTGACACACGGACGGACGGACGGACAGACAGACGGACAGACAGGACGCGATTTTAGAAGGGTTTTGCAAAATTATTTTACAAAACCCTAAAAAAGGAGATATTTGTCCCCCTCGAGCGTTTATCGCAACAGCAACTGTTATTGATTTTCCGCGTTCTACTGAGATTACTGCACCAATTTGTTTAATTCCTTTCTGAGCTACAATTTTCCTAGGTTTTTGAACTGTGGTTACCCCTGTCTGATCCATATTCTACATATCATTTGGTTCAAATTTATATTTATCGATCAGCTAACATAAAAAAAAATTGACATTATGCTCATTAAAGCCTGAAGCTCGAGACAGAATCATTGCATGCGGACATCTCAAGAATAAGGTCGGGTGTCGTTTAAAAAAACCCGTTAACCATTCCTTGCCCGCCATTAGAGTGTCATGCCATTTTTCCGGGAATTGTTTGCCATTCTTAACTGCTAGCTCGTATGCTAGCTTACGTACTTTACATGGGACTGATCCAAAATAAACTCCTGATCACTCAATTAAGTATTTCTGTGTTTTTTTACTTCGTCAGCCGTAAAGACCCGATTGACACAACGATAACCAACTGTCGCATTAGTATTTCCTGCTCTTAATTTTTTTTTGCATTAGCTCAATGTCACATGGCAGCCATTTTTTTTTTTGGCGAGACCTTTAATTGTGCCATTATCTTTGAAATTTTCTATATACTTCCATACCAGTGGTCCCTCGATCAGTTTTTCTGACTCCCTGTCTAGGAATTCTGTTGGGAAAGAGAAACTTAAGTAATACGCAAATGAATCATACTTTTCAGATTGCGGGGACAAAAGTAACATGTTACTTTCGTCCCCATAGTTCTCTGTTACTTTTGCCCTCAATCACTTTTTTGCTAATGCACGAATACCTATCTGAAAATGGAGCTTGCCACACAAAAATCAATTTATGTACTAAGTCAACAATCTCATCAAAAACAATTACACAAATAGCCACATGAATTTCCCGAAAAACGTAGTCAGCTATCTTCTAATAGCAACGGAGTAGGACTTCTGCGATTGGATAGACCTACAGAACGTTTGTTACTTTCGACCCTTTGTACTTTTGTACCCGGTCTCCCCTAGTGATTGCATGGCTTATATTATTATATACTATTTTAAACATTAGACATTAGACCATCTTTAATCAAAAATGAGCCGTTAAAATAAACTTGAAAATGGATAATCAAAGAGAGCATTATCGGCATATTTTATTGTTTTACTTCCGAAAGGGCAAACATGCGGTGCAACTCGACAAAAAATGTATGACGTTTATGGTGAGGACAGCTTTGCTGAACGCCAGTTTCAGCGTTCGTTTGCTCGCTTTCGTTCTGGAAATTTTAATGTGCAGGACGCACCACATACTGGTCGTCCAACAACTACTGATGACGACAAAATAAAGGCGTTAATCGCAATTAACCGTCGTGTGATAACTTGAGAATTCAACCGTTTACTTGTATTTAAAACAGCTAAGTTACGTAAAAAAACTGGATGTTTGGATTCCTCACGAATTAAAGGAAATCGATTTCACCAAACGCATTAACATATGCGACTCTTTGCTGAATCGTAACCAAAACGACCCATATCTGCAAAAAATTATAACTGGGGATGAAGAATGCATTTTCTACGATTATGCAGTCCGAAAATGATCATGGACTAAGCAAGATGAGCCACCACAATCGACATCCAAAGCCAATATGCACCAAAAGAAGATTATACTTTCTAAGGGAAGGATTGCAAGGGTATAGTATACTTTGAGCTGCTTCCAAGAAATTCGAATGTCTACTGTCGTCAACTATCGAAACTGAATGAAGAAACCAAGAAAAACTGCCCTGAATTGTCCAATCGCAGAGGCGTGATGTTCCATCATTATAACGCCGGACCCCACGACTCTTTGATAACCCGTTGGAAATTATTGGAGCTCAACTGGGAACTGATGTCACATCCACCCTATAGCCCTGACTTAGCACCATCAAACTATCATTTGTTTCGCTTCCTTCAAAGCCATTTGAATGTTAAAACTTTTGATTCAGATCAGGCTGTTAAAAATGAGTGGGACCATTTTCTTAAAACCAGGGAATTGGAATTTTTCAATTTCCCAAAAGATGGCAAAAGGTCATCCAACAAAATGGTCAAAATATCATTGATTATTGTTTGTTGAGAATATAAATAAACATACTTTGCAAAACATGAAAAAAGACATTAATTATATAACAACCATACAGTTCTATGAAAAAGGCGTGTATGCTTGGATTGTACCACTCATATGTATTTGAAACCTGTTCTGCCATTCCTTTGATGCAACATACAGGACTTTCGGGTATGTATTTTGCCATTTATTTTGTAAAAGGGCATCAACTTATTTTGCAAAAGGGCATACACTTATTTTGCAAGAGGGCTCTGTAGGACCTTTGCGTACATTGCATCTTACTGTTTATTTTTAAAAGCACTGTTCAGTCTTCTCATGACAAAGCAGCGGCGAGCAATACTATTAAAGTTCCAGCCTCATACACATACACACATACATATAATTTTGCATCATGTACAAGCTACTCTCAGTACTGGCATCACCCCAGTACATACGTACGACTACAGTAAATTTTTTTTCTATCGGGAGTGATGCTAATACTGCGATTAGTCTTCCAGCTGTTCAAATTTGTCGTTATCATAGTGTGGACATTGGCAATTTACGCTTTTCGTTTGTAGCCTTTTTCTCGGCCTTTGTTCCGCTTGCATTATCGATTTAACTTGAAATAAATTCTCGAAACAAATTTCAAAAACGCTTGAAATTTCTACATGGTTCGTCAAGCCGGATAATTGTCGCAATGCAGTTTTCGTTCTCGGAATTAATTATCTAAAGCATTTATCGCTCATCGTTTTTCGCTTGACAATTATCAGTAATTGCATAGTTTTCATTTCCCCTTGTGATTTGCGTGATCATCTTTGAAACTTTTCGTGTAAATTCATCGCGCTATCAGTGAATTCAATTGTGCAAAATGGCCGGTGACGATAATCCAAAACTTGACCCCAAGTCCACTGCAAAGGCAATATCGGAATTGCGTATACAACGTGGCGTCATCTTGGCCCAGCAAACTCGGATGAAAACCTTTCTCGATGGCAAAGTGGATAATATATCCGTTTTCGAGGCCCAAAGCAAACTCGGTCCACTTGAGACACAGTTCAAAAACTTTGAAACTGTTCAGTGCCAACTCGAGGTTTTAGACGCAGAAGAGCCATCATCTGGGAAACGGGACTTATATGAAGTCAGTTATTGCCAACTCAAGGCTAATTTGCTATCAATTATCGAGAAGCTTCGCCCGAGGAAATCAGTCGATGCATCCACCATTTGGAATTCGACCGCTGCCTCCGAAACCTCATTAACCAGACTTCACTTGCAGAAACTGAATTTGACCAAGTTTTCGGGTTTGTACAGTGAGTGGTTAGGTTTTCTTGGGATGTTCGAGATATTGATCGACTCCAATACCCACTTATCGTCTTTGAAAAAATTCCAATATCTTCGTTCTGCACTAACCGGTACAGCTGCTTCAGTGATAGAGGGGATTGAGCTTACCGAAGAAAACTATTCTTAGGCAAAGGAGCTTGTAAAAAGGAGATTCGACGACAAGCCATACATTTTCGCTTCGCATATCAACGACTTTCTTCAAGTGCAATCCATTCGTCATCCGTCTACTAAAGAATTGCGTCAGATGACTGATGCTATAAACAAGCATAGGCACTGTTTGCTGAGCCTCGGTACAAAGGAAAATATCGCAGATGGATTCTTGTTGCACATTCTCGTATCAAAGCTTGATGCTGAGTCCCAGCTCAAATGGCAAGAATTAATTACCAGCTGTTCTCGATCATCCATAGAATCTAGCGCTCAATTTCCAACTTGGGAAAAGTTTACTGATTTCTTGAATCTACGATTTTCAGCGCTAGAATTCGTAGAAGAAACAAAATCCAACAACAAACCTCTTTCAATCGTCAATAAATCCAAGCGGACTAGTTTTATTGCTAGTAACTGTGATACGAGAGCGAAGTGCAATTTTTGTGGTTCACGCAGCGGACACACATTATTCGACTGCAATGGGTTAAAGAGCATGCCACCTGACCAAATTTACCAAAGAGCTAAGCAATTGAATTTGTGTTACAATTGCCTTCGAAAGGGGCATTCATTGAAAATTTGTTTATCGAGCAAGTGTCGTACATGTAACGGCAGCCATCATACTCTACTCCACGGTAACGTAAAGAATTCAGGCATCTCTCAAAGACCTCATCAGTCGACTGAAATTGAAACTCCAACAACCGGCGAACATTCGTCGCTTATCGGCCAAACGAGATCTAGACATCAATTGTCCCGCCTGGAAGAATTATTTTGGGTACTGCTATTACCAGAGTCAAATCACCTTCTTGACAGAGAGACTCACCCAGCAACTTCGTTTACGGCGAGAAAAAACTGATGTGGCTATTAGTGGAATTTGTATGACGACATCCCGATGTATTTCGAAAACCGTTGCCACCGAGCAATCACTACAAAACGACTTCAGTTCATTGCTAGAGTTTTTCATCGTACCAAATTTCGTCGGATTGCAGCCATTGCAAAGGATCAATACATCAGACTGGAAAATTCCTAAGAACACTCCACTAGCGGACCCTCAATTCGACATACCTCGGAAAGTTGATATTTTGATGAGTGCTGCCTTGTTTTTCAAATTACTTGCTGTTGGACAGATTGATTTAGGTGTTAATCGACCTATCGTGCAGAAAACTCTTTTCGGCTGGGTGGTTTCGGGGCCATTCCGTACTTCATACAACTCACTCAGTGTAAAAATTAGTGCCGACAGTAACAGTGAATCGTGCGAACAAAATTTAAATAATATCGTCACTAAGTTTTGGGAGCTAGACCACTGTAATAGTGAAATAGACAAAAGGTCAGCTGAGGAGATTGCTTGTGAAGAACACTTTCGTGTCAATACAATTCGTGATGCAAACGGTCGGTTCGTTGTGAGATTACCCTTAAGGCAAGATGCGTCAGTGCTTGGTGACACACACGAAATCGCATTAAAACGATTTTGTAGCCTTGAAAGAAAACTTTAGAAATGCCGTGAATTACGCGTCAGTTACTACAATTTTATGAATCAATATTTATCGTTGGGACATATGGAGGAAGTCATTGATTCACAGTGTGTGTTACACAAACCTCATTATGTTCTCCCCCATCATTGTGTTGTAAAGAATTATGGCAGCAGCACTAAATTACGCGTAGTCTTTGATGGTTCTGCGAAATCCTCCATTGGTGTATCCTTAAACGATATTCTAAAGGTAGGATCCACAGTTCAAGATGACCTATTTTCGATCTTACTTCGATTTCGTTTCCATCTTTATGTAATATCAGCTGACATAGAAAAAATGTATCGGCAAGTCATAGTGCATCCCAGTGATAGAGACCTAAAACTAATAGTTTTTCGTAATTCAACTCATGATTGTGTGAAGCTCTATCGATTAAAAACAGTTACTTATGGCACTGGGTCTGCTCAATATCACGCAGTAGAATCTATTCGTCAAGCGGCAGAAGATGCTAGGAGTAAGTTTCCAGTAGGAGCATTGATTATCAAGCGAGATGCATATGTCGATAACTAATTGATTGGAAGTGATGACTTGGATGAAGCTGCAAAGATCAGAAACGAAGTTACCGATATTCTACTATCAGGCGGCTTCCCCCTTAAAAAATGGGCATCAAATGAACAATCGTTGCTAGAAAAAATCGATGAAAATGACAAGGAAGTAATGACTCGACTAGATGACAAGGATTTCATCAAAACTCTTGGCCTAGCCTAGAACCCAACTGCCGATGAATTTCTGATTACATATCACTCGCCAGAAATGCGAAGTTCTGTGACCAAAAAAATAGTGTTGTCGGAAACTGCTCGATTCTTCGATCCATTAGGATTACTCAGCCCAGTGATTGTTACCGCCAAACTCTCAGGAGTTGTGGAAGCTTAATATTGATTGGGACGAAAGCTTACCCATCGAGATGCACACAAGATGGCAGTCTTTTCGCTCGGATATGGCCAATGTCAACAACTTTAGTATCCCACGAAATGTTTGTTTGTCGAATTCCAGCCTTCAAATCTATGCAAGCGCTGATGCCAGACTACGCGCTTATGGAGCTTGTGTATATATTCGAAGTGAAACTTCTGATAAGAAAGTATCGACGAACCTGTTTTGTTCGAAATCCCGTATAGCTCCATTGAAAACTACTACGATACCGCGTCTAAAGCTCTGTGCAGCCCTAATACTTTGCGAGCTTATAGAACGTGCTACGAAGATTATCTCCCCTGACCTCACGGATGTCGTGTGTTGGAGTGACTCACAAATCGTGTTAGCCTGGCTAAGTGCACCTTCGTACCAATGATCCACATTTGTAGCCAATCGTGTGTCCAAAATTCAAGCTGTTACATCCGTTACATGGCGCTATGTTCCAACGCAGAATAACTCGGCAGATTTGATCTCGCGAGGCGCTAAATCAGAAAGTCTACAAGGGTCCAACTTATGGCTGCATGGTCCAAGCTTTTTATCCGCATCGTCATCACAATGGCCGTATCATGGTAAGGTTCCAGATCAAATCGATGTTCCAGAATATCGCAAGCTGAACTTCACAGTCTTGTCGTCTTATGCAGTGGAAGACCTAGTTAAGGACACAAAATATATTAACTCTTACTGGGAAACTCTTCGAGTATTTGGATATGTTATCGATATCTCAAATCTTTGCGGTTGCGAGCACGTAATTCAACGAAACCTAGCTTTGCGTTACGAAGCTCTACGGTGTCAGAGTTAGAAGAAGCAGTCACTGTTATCATTCATTGCATACAACGAGTATATTTTAATCGTGACTATACTGACCTCCTTAAGGGTGCCTCCGTAAATGCGAGAAGACGAATTTCACCTCTACGTCCTTTCTTTGATGGAAATGGAGTTATTCGACTCGGTGGACGTATTACGAAATCTGATCTACCCTTTGATGCGCGCCATCAAATGCTTCTTCCGCAAGCACATCCCTTTACAAAGGCATTGTTAACCTTCTTGCATTTTAACAACTCACATGCTCGCTGCCATACCTTGGTAAACATTTTTCTTCAAAGGTTTTGGTTGATCAACGTAAAGTCGGAGGCTAAACGAGTTATTCATCAGTGCACGATATGCTTTCGAGCGAAGCCTCGCTTCTTTCAGCAAATAATGGGAAACCTCCCATTGGATAGGCTGAAAGTATCACATCCCTTTGCGGCTACCGGTATGGATTTTTGTGGACCGTTTTTAATGCGAGCTCAACTACGAGGAAGATCTCCAATCAAAAGCTACTTATCGGTTTTTATATGTTTCGCGACCAAGGCTGTACATTTTGAACTCGTTTCAGATTTATCGACAGCAGCATTCATTTTATGCCTTAAACGATTCTTCGCTCGCAGGGAAAAATGCAACAAGCTATACTCGAACAACGCTACTAATTTTATCGTTGCCAAGAACCAGTTGCGAGAGTTAAGAAAACTTTTCTCAACTCAATCACATATTGACCAAGTCCAACAAGCTTGCCTTCTGGAAGGCATTGGATGGGGTTTCATCCCACCGCGCTCCCCATATTTAGTTTTTGGGTAGTGGGAGGCGGCGGTGAAGAAGCCAAAATTTCACCTTACCAGAGCAGCCGCCAATGCATCGCTAACCCACGAACAAATGCTTACGGTTATCTATCAAGCGAAGGCGATCGTTAATTCTCGGCCCATCACAATTCACATGCTGGCTGCCATACCTTGGTAAACATTTTTCGGCAAAGGTTTTGGTTGATCAACGTAAAGTCGGAGGATAAACGAGTTATTCATCAGTGCACGATATGCTTTCGAGCGAAGCCTCGCTTCTTTCAGTAAATAATGGGAAACCTCCCATCGGATAGGCTGAAACTGGTGTAGATTTTTGTGGACCGTTTTTCATGCGAGCTCAACTACGAGGAAGATCTCCAATCAAAAGCTACTTATCGGTTTTTATATGTTTCGCTACCAAGGCTGTACATTTTGAACTCGTTTCAGATTTATCGACAGCAGCATTCATTTTATGCCTTAAACGATTCTTCGCTCGCAGGGGAAAATGCAACAAGCTATACTCGAACAACGCTACTAATTTTATCGGTGCCAAGAACCAGTTGCGAGAGTTAAGAAAACTTTTCTCAACTCAATCACATATTGACCAAGTCCAGCAAGCTTGCCTTCTGGAAGGCATTGGATGGGGTTTCATCCCACCGCACTCCCCATATTTAGTTTTTGGGTTGTGGGAGGCGGCGGTGGAGAAGCCAAAATTTCACCTTACCAGAGCAGCCGCCAATGCATCGCTAACCCACGAACAAATGCTTACGGTTATCTATCAAGCGAAGGCGATCGTTAATTCTCGGCCCATCACGGAGATGTCATCAAATCCAACTGATTTGGAAGCCCTCACACCCGGACATTTCTTGATTGGACGACCAATTACAAGCTTACCCGAACCAATCATCACACAACTTAAATTCGATTCCTTGGACAACTTTCGAAAAATATCCTTCATCCAGCAATCCTTTTGGACTCGATGGCGCAACGACTATCTTCACCTATTGCAGTCGCGATCTAAGTGGACCTCAGTCAATAGCAATGCCAAGGTTAACCAACTTGTATTAATGAAAGATGAAAATCTTCCACCTATGAAGTAGCCTCTCGCCAGAATTATCGATGTGACACGCGGCGAAGATGATAAGGTTCGAGTTGCTACAGTACGTACAGCTTCGGGAATCTTCAACCGGGCCATCGTGAAGCTATGTCCATTGCCTATCGAATAATTGGATGAAAACAGAAGTTTTCATGGTGGGGAAGATGTGCAGTCTTCTCATGACAAAGCAGCGGCGAGCAATACTATTATAGTTCCAGCCTCACACACATACACACATACATATAATTTTGCATTATGTACAAGCTACTCTTAGTACGGGCATCACCCCAGTACATACTTACGACTACAGTAAATCTTTGTTCTATCGGGAGTGATGCTAATACTGCGATTAGTATTAAAATAACCCGCGGTTACGATTATGAAAAAAAACACTTGTTTAATTTCCACAAACTTTATTGAAAGAAACTACCGTACAATTGAACTTTCCGTGTACGTAAAGTGCAATTAAGGTACCCCAACGCAGCCTCACGTTGGGCGAAATGGCTAAGGGAGGCTTGGCCGTACCTTCGCGTATCAAGAATGGAAAACTTATTCGCGGCGCGCGATTGCTTTCGCGGTTTTATACATTAATTTTGTTCGCGTTGCAACAATTTGTTCTCACGAAATTGTTGCAATTGCGAAAACTAGAAAAGTGCATATGACCTCTAGCATATGCATTAAATTACATTCAGAAAAAAATGCGCGTGGAGGAAATGGGAATGAAATGTTGCAATATGAGTAAAATGTGCAGACGAAATTCAGTAGAATTTTGTCTGTAAAATTGTGGGAAAATTTATTATAGTTTTATGGAAGATGGGTGTACTATAACACCCCCACCGTTAGAATGAGGCTCCGACGAAATTACGAATTTTCGGTGCTTGCGATTTACGTACACGTTTAACAATATTATACAAATTATTATTATTATTATAATTACAATATCTGAACCCAGGCTTACTATGTTATCGTTTTTTGTTTTTAATATAATTTCATCAATGTTATTTTCTGATTTTATTTGTTTCAAATACAATTCTTCTATCTTAATTTCAGGAAATGTTAAGTTTTCTTTTACAGATTTAATAAATTTGGGTAAAACTACTTTATCGTAAACTTTTAGATAGTAATTCGAAAATGTTTTATTTAAGATTTTAATTTTGCAATTTTTAAATTTTATTAGAAAGGTTCCATGGATCGTTTCGTTATTTCTGTTACAGTTATGTTCAATGTCTCCGTAGAAGTTTTTGAAAACAATAATGCCTGGTGTTATTTGTTTTATTTCTTGATGGTTAAGTATTTGCATCTTACAATGTGTTTCTCCTGGTTCTATGATGCTTTGAATACATTGATTTTTAATTTCTTTTAAGTTATCTCTAAGTCCTTTATTTATTTCAACATCATAAATTTAATTGTTGGGACCAACTAAAATTGAATTTAATTCCAATGACAATGATTTATTTTGGATGGTTGGGATCGGTTCAATTGAAATTTTGGTTAAAGTTTCTAGAGAATATTTTGGTATTGCCAAAATAATTGAAATTATTCGATCACTCGACGAAACAGCCGTTTTTAGGGTTTTGTAAAATAATTTTACAAAACCCTACTAGTTTCGCGACCAGTCTGTCCGTCTGTCCGTCTGTCCGTCCGTCCGTCCGTCCGTCCGTCCGTCCGTCCGTCCGTCCGTCCGTCCGTCCGTGTGTCACAGCAGTTTTTCTCGGAAACTACTTAAGCTAGAAACATCAAATTTTGTGTGTAGGTGTAAAGTGGTGATCTCTTCAAAGTTCAACTACAAAAAAATTTTATAAGGTATTTAAGGGGGGTCTCCCCATATAGGAGAGTGACCCCCCGAAAAAAAAATTTCATTGAAGGTAGCCGATATGGGTATCAAATGAAAGGTCTTGATGAAAACTTTTCAAAACAGGTCTTAGTTTGGCAAAGTTTGCTTCGAGGGACGCACAGGGAGGGGAAATACACGAAAAATTTGTGTCCCCCCCCTCGCGATTGGACACCTGTGATCCGAAAAATCTGAAAAAAATCAGGGATGTAGGCCTTGATGAGTACAACAACAACAAATACAATAGAAGTCGCAATTCACTCAACTTTGTTAGTAATAGTATGATTTATCGATTTTATGTTTTCTTGAATAAAATCTTAACGGTACCCTTAAATTCAATGAAATTCAGTACGTAGATGCTCTCCTGAAAGTTTCATAAAGATTGAATCATATTTAGCGAAGTTATAGCGGTTTGAATTTTCCTGTATTACTATGGAACAATATGCGCTGCATGTATTACTATGGCAACATATGGCTATGGAACAACATGCGCCTTTTACCGACTCAGACACTACAATTTTGCTAGGATTTGCATGAAAATTTCAGGAATGATAGGTGTCATGTATATCTTTGAGAATCGGTTCACTTAGTGGTATCAGTAATCGTAAAACAAAATAGTGGCTGTTTTAAATGCGAAGATTGAATAATTTTGAGTTATTTTTTCCCAACTTCAACGTTTAAGATGCATGCTTTGAACACATGATTCAATTGAATGAATGACTGAAGATGAGTACCTACAATTAATGCTCATAAGTGAAACAAGTCAAGGAGGTGGGAGAGAGCTCCTAGCAAAAGGGTTTTGTAACCATTCTAGGATTCGAAAAAATTGGCCATTGATCGATGATAACAGTACAGGAGAGTGGCCCCTGAAAAAAAATTCATCAAACGTAGCCGATATGAGTATGAAATACAAGTTTTCATGGGAGCTTTTCAAAACAGTTGTTGAACTGTCAGTTTTTGCTTCAGTGGGGGCACAGGGGGGGGGGGGGGGTTGTAAATACATGAAAAATTTCTCCGTTGCGGATGGATCTGAAATAATTATCAAGGGAGATATTTATGGGTATAACAATACCAAAACCTCAGAAGTCGAAATTCGTTCAACTTTGTTAATAATAGTATGAGCTTCGTATTTCATACTTTCTCCAATAAAATCGTCTTTGACATGTTTCTTGATTTGATTCGATCTGCGTGACTGCAGTTTGTTAATTTGAATACAAAACCCTTCTGACATGAGCGTAGGTCTGTTTACCCAACTTGTTATGTTTGAGTACTGTTCAAAGTCTTCTATAAGGTCTAGTTCTGTTTTTGTAAGTATGTTTTTGTTAACAAGTCCTAGTTTGCTTGAAAGGATTGTCTGTTCTATGTCCGTTATGTGGTTCCTTAGGAGTGAGATGTCGTTATCAATTTGATACACATTTTGAATGAAGTCTACTTCATCTCTAAGGGTTGCTATTTTATTTTGGTTCAAGTCCTTGAATTTATTCAAATAATTTGTTATTGTTATTTGCTGGGTATTTATATGCTTTGTTATGTTTTCAATTTGAGAGGAAAGAATTTCATTAGTTATCAATGTTTTATCAATTTTGTCAGCGAGATTCTTTTCGTTTCCTGAGATTCCTTTAATTGTGTCTTCGATGTCGGTCCTATCGTCATCGTCCATTGTCCCTGCGACGTATTTTAGTCCTTTTCCCAATATATTTATCAGTCCGCGTCTTTGTCTATGATGAGGTATTAAATTGTTAATTTTAGATTCTAGGAGCTCGAAATTTTTATTTATAGTTTCTAATATTATTTTTGATTCGGATGTGGAAGCTGAAAGGGTGTTGATATTTTGTTGAATAAGTCGTAATGTATGTTCATATTCGGTTGTATTGATGATATGTAATATATTTGTGTAGTACTCGATTAGCTTGACGTCGCCTATTTTGATTGGAATGTAGCCATTGTTTATGTTGAGGTCCTGAATGTCTATTGTCTGTGCATTGGTCATTGTCCATAGGGTGATAATCATCAACAGTGGAGTCATGGTCCTGAAAGAAATATTCATTTTAGGTATTGGTAGGAGGTTGAGAAGTAGAAGGACGATTTTTTCTTTTCTTTTTAGGTTTGGATTTAATTGTTGGATTGTTCAGATCTTGATGTTTCTTTTTACTTTTTATATGGGTACGGTAATATTTATTTTGGTTATCCAGGTCGAGTATATGGTCTTCGTCTATTTTCTCAGTATTAATTTTCCTAAATTTAGAATGGTTTTTACCTCCTCTAATTTCTTTTATAAAGTTTGGTCCAGGTTCGATTTCCTCATCTGATCTATTTTTGTTGAGTTTAGTTATGGTCTTCTGTTTCTTTTGTAGGATAGTTTCATATATAGAGTTATAATCGTTTTGGTGAATTTGGCCATTGACAAAGTCTATTGGCTTTTTGTTTGTAGTAGAATGTATGGTATTATTATAAAAGGATATGATTTTAAGAATCTTTTCCTCGACTGAACTTTGGTTATTAAGTTCGTCATGTTTAAGGAGTCGGATGTGTTCATTTATTGTATTATGCAGCCTTTCTATGTCTGCGTTAGATGTATGATTACTGTTGGAAGTGTAGTGGGTTTCCACATTTTCGTTTGATAGGAAATCTCTCAGAGGGATTGCTTTAAACCCTAGTTCATTATCGACAATTAATTTTTTGGGTGTGCCAAACTGGCTAAAGTAGTACGCTAGTCCTCTTCTGAACTCGTTCCATGTTCTTCCGAGAATCTTTATTGCACAAGCGTGTTTTGAGAATTTATCTATTATTGTTAAAAATAATAACTTTTCGAGAGTATAAAACACGTCAACATGAATTATCTCTCCAGGTTTTTGTGGAGTTTCAGTGATTTTGAATAATGGTTTCGGAGGATTTCTAACGTATTTCTCGCAGTTACAAACTTCACAATTATTGATGAAGCTTGTTACTCTGTCTACGAGTTTAGGACAATAGTATTTCAGTTTTAATTCCTTTGAAACTTCCTCGATTCCACGATGATTGTTTCTCAAATGTTCTTCCTCAATGATTTTAGCTAAGTCTTCTTCGTTTGTTATGTCTTCTAGAAGGACATTGCATCTAAGAATTTTGAATTTGCCGTTTGTTATGAAATTGTTGGAGAAAGCGGAATATATAATCTGAAAAAACTCTTCATTTTCTATAAGAATTGCATTTAATCCGTTTGGATTGAAGTGATTTTTAAGCAGCGTAATAGCGTCTTGTTCGTCTAATTGTTTCGCGTTTATTATAGTTCGGTTTTTATCGAAAACTTTTTCTTTTTTAATTCTTAAAGAGCCTGAATTTGATTTTTTGATTATTATTTGATTTTTAAAGATATTGATACAAGAGGTAGTTGTGGGGATATTTGAAAGATTTTCTGCAAGATTTACTTCTGGTAAAGGAATTCTGGAAAGAGTATCTGCATTTATATTTTTTGCACCTTCTTTGTATTTAATTGTGTAATCGAATTCTGAAAGTTTAAGTCTCCATCTAACCAATTTCGAGTTTGGCTCTTTTATAGAAAATAACCAAGTTAAAGGTCTGTGATCTGTCTCAATTACGAATTTACGTCCAAAAAGATAGGGTCGGAAATACTTGGTAGCCCAAACTATAGCTAGGAGTTCTTTTTCTATGACGCTATAGTTTATCTCATGTTCGTTTAAGGTACAGCTAGCATAACTGATGGGTCGTCCTTCTTGTGAAAGTACGGCACCAAGTGCATACTTGCTAGCGTCGGTAGTAAGAACAAATGTTTTTTCAAAATCTGGGTAGGCCAGGATTGGTTCGTTAGTTAGAAGGATTTTTATAATTTCGAAGGAACGAATATATTCAGGATCTGATATATTTAATTTTGCATCTTTTTTCAAGTATTTTGTCATTGGTTTGATAATTTTTGAGTAGTCTTTAATAAATTTTCTGTAGTAACCAGCAAGACCGAGAAATTGTTTGATTTGTTTAGGGGTCTTGGGGATTGGGAATTTCTGGACACATTCCACTTTCTGTGGATTAGGTTTTATCCCGTCTCTAGTAACTATGTGTCCTAGGAAAGCGGTTTCTCGTTTCAAAAATTCGGACTTATCCAATTGAACTTTCAGATTGGATTCTCTAAGTCTATTGAAAATTTTAGTTAATGAATCGATGTGCTCCTGTAAAGAAGTGGAGAAGATAATTACATCGTCCAAATATACGAGACAAATTTTGTTTATATAATCGGATAGAATATTGTTCATCAGACGTTGGAAGGTTGCAGGGGCTGTCTTTAACCCAAAAGGCATCCGCAAGAATTCATAATGCCCACCTTCAACGCTAAAGGCCGTTTTATGGATATCTTTATCCTCAATCTCTATTTGATAGAAACCTTTCGCTAAATCTAGCGTAGTGAAATACTGGCTTCTTCCCAGTTTTTCTAGGATTTCTTCAATATTCGGAATAGGGTACTTATCATCGATCGTAACTTCGTTAAGTTTTCGATAGTCGATGACAAGCCTCCATTTTTGTTTCCCACTTGCATCCATCTTTTAGGTACAATCCAGACTGGTGCTGAGTAGGGAGATTTGCTAGGCCTTATAATTTTCTTTTCAAGCATTTCTTCTATCTGCCTTCGTACTTCATCCTTATGAATGTACGGATACCGATAGGTTTTTGCAACTATTGGCATGTTATTTTCGGTACGAATTTCGTGCTTGATAAAGTTAGTGAATGTTAAGTCTGAGTTTTCGTTATAGAAAATATCAGAAAACGACTTTATTGTCAAAACCAGTTTTTGTCTTTCTTCTTTATTGAGATGGTCCATTCTCATCTGGTTTAGAATGAAAGAAGACTGTTTTGGTGTATTTTCGATTATGTTAAAGTTTTCAATAGTGATAGGTGTGGTTTCTTGTGGGAAGAATTTCACCTTTGTAGGGCCGTCGCTTAGTACCTTTACTAAAGCGGGCATTCTAAAGTCCTCTACGTCGTACACGCCTTCCTCGATATGGATCCTTGCATCTTTGGAGGACCTACCGGGAAAGTGTACCAATCCATTCTCTTGATGAACGGGCACGGATACTCTGTAGAGTCCAGCTTTGCTGAAAAGGCAATATTGATCCTCTTCTTCGGTTTCGAAGAGAATCGGGACCTTTTTGTCACCAGAGTATAGCATCTTGCTTTTATAATCAATCGTTGCGTTGAGTTGTCGCAACACATTGTTACCTAGGATTCCATCGTATAGGTCGTGGAATTTACAAACAAACAATTCAATTTTTTGGGTTTTATCACCCAATTCTTCAAAAAGGGGGATTTTAACTTTTTCGTGGATGTCGATAGTATGTTGCAGGGTTTTTAAATTTATGCAGGGTGTATTTACTTTCCATTTAGGATGACAAATGCCTGGATTAATGAGCGAATGAGTGGCCCCTGTATCTATTATAAATTTTAAGGGCCTTGATTTAGTCTTAAGAGTTATATAAGGCAGTTTTCGTCCGAGGCCTGCAGCGGAAAATTTTCCACTGCCTCGTTTGTATTAATATCCATGGGCTCGGGAGTTGGTTGTCTTTCTAGATACCGTGGATTACCAAATGGATTGTAAGGATCTTGTATGTTGTTTTGAGAGGGCCTGTAGTTTGAGTCGTTTTGTCGTGTCCGCCGTGTGTTTTGTTGGCTATTATTATTATTGTTGTTAAACCTATTATTGAAATTCTGGTTGTTGTTAAATCTATTACTATTGCTATTGCTAAGCCTATTATCATTACCGGAGTTATTATTTCTAGAATTATTATTATTATTACTATTCTGATAATTATTGTTATTATTTTGTGATCTATTGGTATTTGTATTACTGTTATTATTGTTACGATTTAAGTTGTCATTTTTCTGTTGTTTGTTTGTGTTCTGTCCATTTGTCTGGTTTTTGTTTGGTTGGTAGATTTGTCCGTTTGAGCCGTAATATGCGTATCCCGCTGAAAATAAAATATTCATGGCAGCTTCTAGGGTATCGGGGTTTCTACAACATAAGATTGTTTTCATAGGTTCGGGGATTTTATTTTTAAATATATTGAGGGCTGTTCTTTTGTTATTGCGGGCACATTCATTTGTTGCATTGCCTGCGCCCAGGACTATTAAGGTTTTGTTGTTAAGTCTCCTTAGCTTGCTTTTTATTTCGTTGTAGAATTCCAGGGTATTTGTTTTAAAGGTAACACCCCGAAGAATATCATAGAGTTCGTCTGTGTTAAGACGATCTCCGAAATTATTCAGGAGGACTTCTTTAATGTCTTGCCACAGGACAGCGTGGCAATTGATTTCAATTGTTTCTTTTGCTTTGCCTTTTAATTTACTTTTAATGACGTCCCCAAATAGAAGCTGGGATGCTTCATTAAAGGTTGATAGGACAGGATGTATCCTATCTACGAGATTAATAAAGTTTTGCAGATTTTCGGGTCTGCCGTCGAATTCAGGAAGGCTATGCAAGTATTTTAGGGGGTTAATTTGAATGGAAGGGGCTGCTTCGGCGTGTGCCATTTTTTTTTTTTTTTTTTTTTTTAAATGATTTATGTGTTCAAATCTATGGGATCCGAACCACCCTTACAAAAATATTTAATTAATTTATGGAATCCGCACAAAAATATGTTTGTTAAATCATATAAATGAGGATTATGTAAAATATGTGTGTCTATAAAATATGTATCTATAAAAATGGTATGGAAATATATATATATAAGTAAGATAAGAAAAATATGTACAATATATTAATATATATATATGGAAATTTAAAATTTTAAACGAAAAGCCAATATTTCTTGAGGTACTTGCTGCTTGTTTTCCTTGCGGACTGGTAATATAAAGTTACGATTGCTCCTTTACTTTGTCCTTATGTTTTGAGGGGTTGAATCCACTATGTTTTATCACTGTTTTTTAATCGGTTAATTTTTAAGTTTAATTTTTATGTATCCTTGGTAAGGAAAAAATTTCACTGCAATTTCACTCTTCAGATTTGTGGCTTTATTTAATTAATTTTTCAGTTTAAAATTTTCACTTCACTTGCGCTGATTTGAATAAGTTATGTTGTTTTTATTTTGATGTACAATATTATTTATTTTAGTTAGGATATTTTCTATTAGAATTTATAACACTCTTTTAAATTCTCTCTCATCCTTTTTCTTCGCGTTGATGTCACTCTTTGCAATTTAACTTCGTTTTAATTCACTTTACTTTAGAACGTTTTATGTTTTCGCAAATTTTAAATAATTCACTGCATATTTGTTTTAATTCTTCTTTGAGTTCACTACTCGTTCACACTGTAGTGTCACACTTTTAGCACCTTTGCTAAATTTCCTTCCTTTGATCCTTCTTTGGAATTCACTACACACTTCACACTGCTGTGTCACACTTGTAGCACCTTTACTAAATTTTGTATACCGCGGCGCTGTTTTTACTTAAAAACATGCGATTTATTCGCGTCGGCGTTGAATTAAATAATTTCCTCCTCTTGGGGATTTAATTTAATCACTTTTCGCGAACGCGACGTCGATCCGCTTTAAGGTTTTTAAAAAAACCAAATAGAATCCTTTCTATTTAGCGGATCCTACCGACTGCGCCATTAAAATAACCCGCGGTTACGATTATGAAAAAAAACACTTGTTTAATTTCCACAAACTTTATTGAAAGAAACTACCGTACAATTGAACTTTCCGTGTACGTAAAGTGCAATTAAGGTACCCCAACGCAGCCTCACGTTGGGCGAAATGGCTAAGGGAGGCTTGGCCGTACCTTCGCGTATCAAGAATGGAAAACTTATTCGCGGCGCGCGATTGCTTTCGCGGTTTTATACATTAATTTTGTTCGCGTTGCAACAATTTGTTCTCACGAAATTGTTGCAATTGCGAAAACTAGAAAAGTGCATATGACCTCTAGCATATGCATTAAATTACATTCAGAAAAAAATGCGCGTGGAGGAAATGGGAATGAAATGTTGCAATATGAGTAAAATGTGCAGACGAAATTCAGTAGAATTTTGTCTGTAAAATTGTGGGAAAATTTATTATAGTTTTATGGAAGATGGGTGTACTATAACAATTAGTCTTCCGGCTGTTCAAATTTGTCGTTATCATAGTGTGGACATTGGCAATTTACCCTTTTCGTTTGTAGCCTTTTTCTCGGCCTTTGTTCCGCTTGCATTATCGATTTAACTTGAAATAAATTCTCGAAGCAAATTTCAAAAACCCTTGAAATTTCTACAAGTACATACACTTGTTTTATAAAACGGCATACATTAATTTTGTAAAAGCGCTCTCCAGGACTTCTGTACATGTATTTTTACGAGTTGAACTTTTTGTACTCTACACTATATGCTTTGAACTATCTTTACTCTGGACTTGATTAATTTTGGACCTCTCTTGGCCTTTTTGGTTTAGACATTTCGTCTCCATACCCAGGAAAATATAATTTTGGTGATAATATGCGATAACTATCTTACACTGCAAAAAAAAGAGTCAACGTATCTTTTACGCCCGCCTATTGCCATTTTACCGCGTCTACGATAGTTATACGCAGTCTTTAAAAACAGCACTACTCAGATAGTCATGCTTGTACTTTCATCGCATTAGGCAATAAACCCCGAGTCATCGCCAAAATGTTTGTTGGGTACGCTTGATAAGGAAAACTCTCACTCATGCCCGCAAAGAATTCATCATAAATCTCTTAAGATTTCCAGCGCTTTCATTTACTATGCATGCACATCTAATTATTTTCCAAATGTCTTGCAAAAAGTGTTTACAATTCAATCCACTCAGACCGTTTATTGTCAACATTACACCACCCTCTGCCAATAATTTCGCATATTATGCGCTGGCAATAATAAATAATCCCAGACCCAATAGCCTGTGGCTGCTATTTTCAGGTCAGACAACTTGAGACTCATCAAATGCAGGTTTTTTACGAATGTAATTTCGCATTTGATTTATCTTCCATTTTATAAATATCATTTCGTCTGAATTAGTGATAGTGTGAGCTGAAAGCAGCATCTAAAAGTTAGAGCTTTTTTATTTACCCCAAAAAATTTGTGGGAATTAGCACTAAAATTCATGGAATAAAAGCGTTAGAAGTTTTTGATATTTCTAGGGAGGAATAAAACGTTTTTCTAGATTAAACAAAAATCATAAAATGAATATGAAAGATTTGATAAAGTAAATGAAAGCTTAATAAATATTTACTGTCTGCCCTTAAGCCTTACGTATGTATATCAAAATTTTTGATAAGCACATTATCTAAATATCTACAGAAAATATCTTTCCATAGATATTCTGATACCATTCGCCAACAGGGACTAACCAAATTGTTTGCTTTATAGTTTGCTAAACAAACTCGTGTTGTAAAACACTTTAAGCACAATAAGCTTACAGGCGCTCCACTATCAGGGCCAGTTTTGCTCAATGGGAAGGATGTTGCCCCACTATAATTTCCCGGCATGGGAGTGAAATGTCCTTCTATTCAAGCAATGGGTTGATTACATTTAACTACTAGCGGAGATTCCATTAGCACGTACATACATAATGATAGGCTCAAGGGTACGCCTAATGGTGCTGCATTATGGATAAAAGAGTGTACGTTGCGGAAATTGATTTTGTCTCTACTTTTCATGCTATACAGGAACATTCTGGAATATAATGTTTACATACCTAGCCATGTACTCGTAATATCAAGTGTAATTATGCAGATGCATACATTTGTTGGAATAATGTGTACAAGTACCCCATCATTGGAGTCAGTTGCAAGTGATTATTGAGATAATATTAATGACGATGATGATTATGATGAAGATACGCAAGAACTATAAATGTGCTATTTAATGGAAATCAACAAATTCCAGGATAATGTGAATCGTTCATTTGGCATAATAGCGCTTGTAAATGAGAATATTTCAAGTATTTGCAAGGGATTTTATGCCAGACTATTTAATTTAACGTTCAGAAGTGCTTTATGAGTTGGATTGATCTATCCGATATTGCATACCAGCAAACAATTAGCATGCTTGCGTTCTGAATCCGAAAGCTAATATAGTATTTGCATTCACAATTATTAATTACACAAGTAATATGAGACTTTTATATCATTGATAGTAGGTGCTTAATGGCTATATGACATTTGACAGTAGATAGATGTCAAATAAACTTCGACAGTTCGGATATGCATTGCATGCATGTTGAATTTTTGTTTTGATTGATGTAGAGGGTGCCATTCGCGGTTATGGCTTATTTTTGGAAAATTGTTCATATAAATACATTAAAACTTAAAGTAACTTAATCCTATTCCTAATATAAATTAAATCTACGCCTATACCTATCTTATAGCTAATCTTAATACAAGCTATGTAAAGTTTACGAGTGGGTAAATATACAAGTTGTATTTCGGCTGTTAAATTCGATTGTGTATACGCAGGTCGCCTATTCTCCGTCGGATCCTTTCCAGTAGGTTCGTGGGAGGATAGACGCTCCGCCCATTCCGACCTTATGGGTCCTCTGTTAGATTCCGTCTTATGGTGGTTAGCTGTTTTTATGTTTGCCCGGCGTGGCCCGGTTATTTATGTTTACATTTTTATTTTTACATACACGCAATTTACGTCTCTTTTTTTTTTTGTTTTTAGGTGTCAGCCCCGGTATGTGTTAGGTTGTGAGGTCAGATAAAACCGGGGTTTACTGGGTGCATCGGCTTTATAGGAGTCTGGGCGGTATTTATCGAGGATTTTAAGAGGACATAGGTAATAGGCGTCACTTGTAGTGGGAGAGTCAAAAAGTGCGCGAATAGCTTCAAGAGGGTGGTTTCGCCATTTTTCTAGGCGGTTTTTGCTTGTAATTGACATGTAATGTAAAATTGGTATAATTCCTGTTTCGTTGTAGAGTATTGAGTTCCTAAAATGTTTTTTATTGGGGCGTCGGTATTTAGAGAGGAATTTTCGGAGGATTTTCTTCTCAAAGATTTGGATTTCTTCGGCTACCGACGAAATTGTTAGCCAAGCTGGAAATGAGTAGGTGATGATTGGTCTTATGAGTGTTTTGTAAATTAGTGCTTTCACTTTGTGGCATACAGCTTTCGAGGACAGTAGAGAGGACGTAAGTGCAGCCGCCGCTTTGGCTTTATTGAGCATTTTTCTAGCGTGTATGTTTGACTTGAATCTGTTGTTGAAGTGATTTCCCAGGTACTTTATGTTTTCTTTGAGGGGAATGAATTCATCTCCGATTTGTATTCGAACATGCCTGCTCTGAAACACTGCGAGACGGTGTCCCTTACCGCTGGCATTTCGAAAGCAGATCAGCTCCGATTTATTGGCGTTTATTTCAAGCCCCCAGTATTTTAGGTATGAATCTAGGTCGCTGACTGCACTCTGTAGCTGGGTCTGAGCTTGAGCTGGAAGGCTATTGGTAGCAGTGAATACATTTGTGCTCGTGCAGTTTGGTCTAGGAATATCATAAAGGAAGAAATTAAATAGGAAAAGACCGAGAATAGAACCTTGGGGGACTCCAGAGTGGATAGGGATGGGGGATGAATTAAGGTTCCCCATTTTTATTTGAGCTGTTCTGTTCGATAGGAAGCTGTATAGGATTCTGAGTGATTGCGACCGGGCAGGAGGATATTTTGAGTTTGAGCTTGAGGCCATTGATCCATACTGAGTCAAATGCCTTTTTCAGGTCTAGGGCACATGTTAGGGTACACTTTTTTTTGCCGTAGGTTATTGGTGACTTTGTTGTGCAGTAGCATAATGGCATGCTCAGTGGAGCGTTTGCGTTCAAATCCAAACTGAAAACTTGGGATCAGGGGGGAGGTGAAGTCAGTGAAACCGCGTAGGATTATCTTTTCCAGGATTTTCCCCATGTTTGGAAGCAGGGATATGGGCCGGAAGTTGTTACTGCTTCCTTCGCAGTTTAGTTTTGGGATGGGGATGAGTCTGCTGGTTTTCCATGATTGGGGAAAGTAGCCGTTATTTATACAATTACTGAAATTATTGTCAGGTGCGAGGAGATGGTTTTCCTACATTTTTTGAGAACTCGGTTTGGGATGCCTTCAGGGCCGTGAGACAGCTTGCTATTTAAAGCACTAAGGATATCCTCAACTTCCTGTTTCGAGGTGAAGAACTGTCCAAAAACTAGATGTCTTGGAGAAGATGCTTTATTGGAGTTCGAGAATATGGTTAAATAAGAGCCTTCATATCCTACAGTTGTAAGCTGAACTTCCTCATTGGCTTTCATATTTAATGCTGTATTAGGTGACTCACGGCGGCGGTATAGATATTTGAAGTATCCCTCACATGAAGTAATTTTGGCTGAAGAAGTGGCTAAGACTTCGTTCCCTTGCCTTATAGGGTCTTTCTCAACGTTGTATTTGGCGTTCTTGCGACTAGTGAGTTGGTCAATTTCTTTGAACACGTTTGACGATGGTCTTAGTGATTTCAACCTGTGCTTGTAGGAATTATTTACGTCGTGTCTGATGCGTTTGTGGATTTCGCTGGAAATTGCTGTAGTTTGTATTTTGAGTTCCAAGTACTCCTCGTTTGTTCGGTTATAGCTTCTATGGAAAATGCGCTTTAGGCGTTGGAGCATATGTTTCCTAGTTTTGATTAGGTGGAGGGTCTTCTGAGTCAGACACCTATATAGCGGGTTGCGGGGTTTCTGGAGAGGAGCATGTAGGTCTAGACACTCAATTAGTGCCGTTGTTATGGCTGATATTCCCGCGTCTATTTGGTTGTTCGAGAGAGTCTCGTGATCTGGTGGTAGTTTCGGGAGTAGATCATTGAGGTCTTTTCGGAAGTTTGGCCAATCTATTGAGCTGTATGGTTTGTAGTGTGGGGGTCATATAGAGACTGGTATATGGGCTTTGAGGGATATATTCAGGCAAAGGCCGTGGTGGTCGGATAGTGAAGCAAACATGGAGCATGTGAACAGGTTTGTGGGGTCGGAGAGGTCGGATGAAATTAAGAAATTGTCCAAGTATGAACTTCCTCTTGGGAATGTTGGGACGCCTGCATTTACGACGGACGCTATGAGGAAGCCTTCCATGTTAAGCCATTCAAAGAGGCATTTTCCGTTCATGTTATGAGTCGAGTCGCCCCAGTGCCCGTGTCTGGCGTTAAGATCTCCTCCATGTAGGAATGACTTGTATAGTGCGGCTGTTGCAAGGATTCGATTGAGCGTGGATGTGGTTAGGACACCTAGGTTGCACGGGAAGTAAAAGGATCCTATTAGGATTTCAGCGAGGGATCCCGTTGGGGTGCATAGTGCAAAGGGTTGCTATCGTGAATGAGGAATTATTTTCCTCGAAGGGGATTTGTTGGACGTCTAAGTCATCTCGATAGATTATGGCCGTTCATCTTCCGGTATCGTTACGCAGCACATTGTATTTATCCACACGCACTTTGTGGTAGAGTTTAAGGTCTGTCTCGCTCAGAAAGAGGATGTCAGGTTGGGATGATTTTAGTAAATCCGCGATGAAGAGTCCCTTGTCATGAGATATAAGGGAATTTATATTAAGTGAGAGGATTCTGAGCCTATTTACCACCATAAAGTAGAAGGGTAAGTTCAGTAAAGCCATTGGCTTGTCTTGGATTAATTACACAACCATCAGTGAGTTATTGAGAGCTAATGAAACAAGCTCACTTTGCGAGTTAACTGCGAATTTACCCGAATTTGTTTTTTGCTACCTCCGACTACAACTGAATAGAAAAAATTCCCGTTGGCAGCACCAGCCGGAAAGGTAAATTTCTCGTATGTAGCGTAAAGTTTCGAAAAAGAATTTGGCTTGCCTTCTACTAAACTTCTTTCTGCAATTTTCATAGTACCACATGGGTATTTATTAACATTAAAAAAATCTGGCCACGTTCGTTTTTAGAGACCTTTTATCGGGGCGCAAATATTTTGCTAATTAAATTGAGTTGCACACGTATGGATTACATATTGAAAATCGGCGGATAATAAATTGTTGTAAACATATAAATACCGGTTTCGCCCTTCTCGCATTAGCTGTTTACACAGTTCACAGTGGTAACCACACAAAGGCTTAAATAGTTCGAATAGTTAACGTGCTGCTACGTCTATTTGTATGACATCCAACAAACTGGCGCTTTGAATCGAAATTAAGGCCAGATTTCGCATCCGATCCTTCGACATATTATTGCGTAGATATGTCTTAATCAATCTCAGTTTACAGAAGCTTCGTTCCGTAAAAGCTACTCCAAATGGGATTGTGCAAACCACACGCACAGCAATCATGAGGTTTACCCTTAATGTTCTTTTGAGTAGCCGGGTTTCTTCCATTCTTTCCAACATGGTCCACCCATCGAATTTGCCCAACATTACGCAAGTGGATACAGATTTTCGTCAAATACAAGGGTAGCCGGTTTTCATCCATTCTTTCCAACATGGTCCACTCATTGCAATTTGCCCAACGTTACGCAAGTGGATACAGGTTTTCGTCAAATACGAGGGTAGCTCAAATATGATGGACACAAATGCTGGAGATGGCGCGCATGTATGTTCTGAAGGTCGTAGCTTGAGTATGTGATAGCTGGGTCCCTTACGAACAATGTGGCATAGTTTTCGTCGGGAGTGCATGTGACACAAGCGTTCTACGACCATGAGTGAACGTCAAGTGCCGACCGCCGTTGCGCAACGTATTGTCTTTCATTTTTTAGTGTAGGAAGGCGTTTAAAACACGGGATTTTTTTCGCGTTTGCGAAATCAGTTTGGTAGTGAGTGCCTGAGTAGGGCTGCTTGCGTGGGATATGTTGCGGAATCGATATGCCATTAAGCGGTTGTTAGTCAACGCTATGTTAGATAAATTAATGGCACAACCAGCTGTCAATATTGAGTTTGCAACAGCACTCAAATCATTACATGATACCACAAAAGAAGGTATGTTCACATTACAAACTGTGGGCATTTCTGCATAAAAACATCGAAACCCGATAATAGTGCATACAATTTTGAAAAAGTTGGACAAAACTTCTTACACAAAATATGAACAAACATTAAAATCGCCAAGAGACTTACGGTCATTAGACGAATTATTAAAATCCATTAAAATTAGGTTTAAAATGTTAGAAACACTCATTTAGAGAACAAATCTATCCACACAGCCGAGTAAACCAATTAAGCAATCAGCGTTGGCAGGAACAATATGGAGCTAGAATGCAAATTCTGTCAAAAGGCACTTGCAACTTATCACTGCTGTAATTTTTTTGAATTGTCCCAGCAAAGCGTCTAGAAAAGGCCAAACAGATGAACTTGTGCACAAATTGTTTGATAGAAGGCCACGGGAACAAAAAATGCATGTCAAGAGGTTGTCAGAAATGTGGTAAACGACATAACATGCTTTTATATAATCAAAGGCCCACAGTGGTATCGACAGAAGCACAAAACACAAATTTGGCTGCCCAATTTAGTGAAACAAATGGATACATGTTCTTGGGGACTGCGCTAGCAGTTGCAATTAGCCGTGAAGGAAAGCCCATCAAAGGACGAGTTTTGCTTGACTTAGGTTCACAATTAAACTTTATTACGAACAATTTGCGGAAGAAACACGGATTCAGCACAAGTGACCTGAAAATCAACATTTCTAGAATCGGCAACTCACATTTGAAAGCAAGTGATAGAATTCACATTACCATGAAGTCATCATGCAGAGATTTTAACGCGCCATTAGAAGTCTTCGCAATCAAAGAGATCACAAATAATCAACCTCAATACTACATTGATACGGATGACTGGAACCTTGCCGAAAATATTCCACTTGCCGATCCTACATTTAACAAACCAGGCAGAGTTAACATCCTTTTGGGGGCGACAGTATATGGCAAAATTGTGAGAAACTGCCAAATTTGGTTGCAGGAGAAATTACCAATACTAAACACTACGTTAGGCTGGGTATTTCTTGGAAAGGCTTCAAATTGTACATCATTCTGTGGGATATCTAACATAAATTTGGAACGACAACTAAAAAAATTCTGCGAGTTGGAAAATTGTTCCGGTCCATTAACACTATCTTCTACTGACAAAACATGCGCAGAGCGAGCGCAAGGTGGAGGGCAAGTGGATTGCTAGGAGTGGGTAGAAGACGTTAAATTCAGTTTGGGATATTTGGGAAAAAATATTATTATTCATCTTTGTTAATTGTTATTCTTTTCAATTCTATTATTTGTTTTTTGGTTCCTTTTATTTTTCCGTGACCGTATTCCAAGTTCTGTCTTGGAATCTGTGGTAATGGGGAAAAAAAGCGAGTATGGGGAGCTTATCGCCGAGAAATCAAGCTTTACGCGGAAAGCCAAAAAGCATTTACAACGTCTCTGTAAAAGTTTTGAGGAGGAGGTAAAGAAACAGCTTATTTTGAACTTGCTTGCTAATTGCAAGAATCAACTGCAAGTTCCAGAGGATTCCAGCGATATGGAAACCAGCGGGGAAGGCAGTTCCATGGACAGTGGTGGTGATGAAGAGGCTATTGTTAAGCGAGAAAAAGGCCAATGGGGTCTCCAACTCAGGCGCCTACTTCAAACGTGTCTAAGACCCTTGAAGTGAGCGAACGGGAATTTCCCCAACTCAAAAGGTTGGCAAAAGTAGCATCCGCCAGTTTTTCAGGGGCCATCCCTAAATCGAGTGTAATGCCAAGGCTTGACGTTAATAAATCTAAATTTAAGCCCCAGCAGCCATAAGCGTAGCTACTACCAAAAAAGAGAGGGTGCCTCCTATAGGGAGGGAGCCAGAATTCAACGTAATGGTAAACACCTCCTCACGAATTTTGCCCCACCCTAAAACGGTTGAAGATTATACCAGCCTATTTAATTCGCTTAAGTTTGCGAAAGTGGCTTATTACACTCACACTCTTCCGAGGGAGAGAAAATTGACTCTTCTGCTCAAATTCCTGTACAGTTCGTATGACGAGAGCGATCTCGTAGCTGAACTGAAAGAGTATCTCAGATAAGATATTCTATCAGCTAAACAATTCTCGACGGACGCGTTCCTCTTTCCTGGTCCAGTTCAAACCAGACTTTGAAGTGAAGAAAGCGATGGACATGAAGTTGATCAGAACATCTACAAAAGAGTAGCACTTCCCAGTGCTTCATTTGCCAAAGATTGGGCCAAGTCACTTCTAACTGCGGACTTAAAGTTAGATTCGTAAAAAACGATAAACAACACAAGCCGAATTAAAGTCCAATCTCAAAGGACAAGAAAAAAGTAGAGATTTGCTGTGACAACTGCAATGCTAACGGATACCCCGCAATTTTCAGAGGTTGTCTCAAACAAAAGAAGTTAAGGAGAGAAGGAAGAGTCCCCAGAAGAAAAAAAGAAAAGGAATGATTTCACTACCGCCTCTATAAAAACTACTGTACAAGAAGGGATCTCGTACTCTAGTTTTTGCAAGGTACAAAGAGGCAGCCTACATCACAACTCAAACACCAGCCAATGCAGCAACTACAGTAGTCACAAAATGACCAAAATACGGTTTTGAGAACTGACTGCAAACAATTTTTTGGGTGTGACTTGTTCACCCGAATTCAAAAAGTGGACCCATTCATCCCCCACTATAAAAAAAATATCTCAGTAGTCCTAGCTGCGTATTTAGAATTTGTCTTCAAAGTATGTTGTCGTGGTGAGTTCCATTAAACTCGCCATCTACACATATGTTCGCTAGCTCCACACCATCAAATGAATTCTGTTTATATCCGACTCAAAGAAAGACACAAAGTGCATCTGGGAAAATACAAAATCATCAGGCGTGATGATCCAGAGGGAATTTTTGGAGTTATTGTGGCTCACAAAGATCACATGAAAGTTCAAAGGCACTGCCTTCCAAGTCTGAAATATTGAATAGTCTAAAAAGTATTGAGCCTTTTTTGTCAATAGATGATGTACTAATCAGATTGAGTCAAACTGACATACGTTTGAAAGGTGATATTCCAGTCTACAATTTTCATATGGACAGTTTTGTATTTCGTCATTCGTGTCAAAAGTTGTAATAATTTAAAATGAGTGAATTTTCTGAAAACATTTTTATATTTTACAATATCACTACGATCAAGGTGAGAATGCATAGCAGGCTCGCGAAAAAAATCGATCAAAATACTTTATCAAAAGTCACAGCCAAGAGATGGTTCGATCCCTTTCGTTCTGGAAATTTTGATGTCAAAGATGCACCTCACTCAGGTCGACCAATCATTGAAAAAGTCGATGAAATCTTGGGAAAAATTGAAGAAGACCGACACATAAGTAGCCATGACATTGCTAAAGAACTGAATAGTCGTCACCAAATAGTTTTGAACCATTTGCCTAAGGCTAGATACACAAAGAAGCTAGACGTTTGGGCGCCCCATGAATTAACACAAAAAAAAATCGACCGAATTTCCATTTGCGAAATGCTAGTAGGGGTACCGGTTAATTTGTGCGGTTTTTTTCTTCGAAAATTGAACCTTTATTGTGAAAAATTGCTTTTATACGATCGGAAATGGTTTGTTGAGCGACGCCAAATGATTTTGCAAGTTTGGGATGCATCTTGGTCGAGCAATATCTCCAATTCGGGATCTTCAAACTGTTTTGGCTCCAAGTCGAAATTGCCACTTTTAAACTGTGCAAACCACTTCTGGCACGTACGCTCAGCTAGAGCATGCACACCATAAACTTCCTCCAAAATAGCATGACTTTCGGCAGCCATTTTCTTCAATGAAGACTCAACTTCTCAGAAATGAAGTCACCAGCAATGAATAACGTCAAGAAATATATCAAAGAGATGTGCACGTTCAAAGGAAAATCCATTGTATTCTACTTTCAACGGTTGCCATTTTGTTACAAACCGGCAAAAGTCACTCAAATCATGAATTCTCAAAAATATTAATGTTATTGACTTTATTGGAAAATTTCAAGAAGACAAGTCAAAACTGCAGTGACTGATTCGATGGAAAGTCCATAAAATACCAAAATCATGTAGTATTGTTGCTGAAATTGGTGAAATTTCAAACGGCTATAACTTCCGTATATATCATTCGATTTTCATCAAACTTCAAAGTTTAAGAACCCTTAGTAAGACTATGTAAATATCGAATTTCGTTCAGATTAAGGGTACTGACACGATTTTATTGGGGAAAATGTGAAATTTGAATATCATACTATTATTAACAAAGTTGAGTGAATTTCGACTTCTTTTTTTTTGTTGTTGTACTCATAAACACCTACCATCATAATTTTTTTTCAGATTTTTCGGGTCACAGGTGTCCAATCGCGAGGGGGGGGGGACCCAAATTTTTGGTGTATTTCCCCTCTCTGCGCGTCTCTCGAAGAAATAAGTATCAAATTAAGACCTGTTTTGAAAAGCTCTTATCAAGATCTTTCATTTGATACCCATATCGGCTACCTTTGATGAATTTTATTCGGGGTCCACTCCCCTATATGGAGAGACCCCCCCTTAAATACCTTATACAATTTTTCGTAGCTGAAACAGAGCACCACTTTACACCTGCATACAAAATTTGATGTTTGTAGCTTAAGTAGTTTGCGAGAAAAAGTGCTGTGACACACGGACGGACGGGCGGACGGACAGACGGACAGACAGGCCGCGAAACTAGTAGGGTTTTGCAATATTATTTTACAAAACCCTAAAAAGGGAGTGAAACTTGAGGTTTCAGGTCCTCAACTTTTTATTCCATTAATTGAATCGATTGTACAGCAGTTAGTGCTGACCTTGATGAAAAATTGAAGGAAATTTCGATGAGTAGATTGAAAAATCTTTCTATTTCTGAAACTTAAGTATGGTCGATTGCGAGTATAAGCGTATTCATCTAGTGATTATGTCTTTAAGCCGATTGATCTCGAGGAGAGCCACGGCTTTTGTTAACGTGCGATTTAAACAGGCCATGGAAAGCATCAAACCATGTCTTTGTATGTTTCCTCATATCAATGGGATAACTGGCAGAAAAAGGCAGCCCAGGATCTACACTTACGATGGTTCCATACTCATGGACGACAAATCTATCGCTGACTCTATCACACACTCTATCAGGAAACATTTCGCGAAAGTTCTTCATGGAGGTAATGCAAATGAGTACACTTCCATTAATTCAGTAGTGAGGGATACCACAACGCATTTCAACAAGGACCATGAGCAATTGCGCTTGACCAGGTTCTCCGATTCAAATCGCTCTGACGGCACCTACTGGCTATGGTCTGTTTGTCAGTTCTCAGAGATTAACTTTATTGGTACTTTAGCAAAATTTCAAAAAATCCGCAGGGGCTGATAGAATCTTCAATTCCAATATATACTTAAAAACCTTTCCCATGTTTTCTTTGTTCTCTTCGCAATCATTCTGAATAATTGCATCAACATTTGCTACTTCTCTCAGTAATGGAAGTGCGCAAAAATATCTGCAATAACCAAGAAGTCGGACAGTACTAACGTAGTCGATGCTCGTCCAATTTTGCTGCTTTCAATTATTGGAAAGCTGGTTTAAAGAGTAATACTTGAAGATATAATACAATTCTCTGTGGGGGCAAGAATTGTGCCGGAAAGACAATTTAGCTTCAAAAAAGCTCACTCCGCGCTACACCGTGTTTCAAGGCGATATAACGAGAAGTTAGCGCAACAATAAGCTTGTTCAAGCTTGCCTGACCGTTGTGGAGAAAGAATTTTACTCTGTATCGATCAACGGGCTTCTCTAGAAAATGATAAATTTTAGCTTTCCGGCCCATATTTTGAAGATTATTGGCAGTTTCATGAGGGGACGAACTGCCTTTGCGATGTTCGGTGAAGCTAGGTCGGGCCCATATTGTATTCACTCTGGGGTCCCACGGGGGTCTATATTAGGCCCACTTCTTTCAAATATCTATATTAGGCCCACTTCTTTCAAATATCTATATTAGGCCCACTTCTTTCAAATATCTTCACCTCTGATGTCCCGGAACGAATGCAAGCCTGGAATCTAGGAAACTCTTCGCTGACGACTTGTTAGTGTGGTCATCTGAGCACAATTTACGCTTCACTAAGACGACGCTTCAAAAATACTTGGAATCTCGTACTACATACTATCGGAAATGGGGAATCAAGGTAAATGCAAAGAAAAGTGAATTAATTGTGCTCAAGTAAATTTGTGACTCCAGGATTAAGTTGAATGGGCAGATGGTGCATTAGCCAGGCAAATGAAGCACTTGGGGGTAGTTTTCGATAGGAAGCTACTTTCAGTGCTCACATTGACAATATTTTGAAAGAAGTGACATATGCGTACCTTTTGCTTATACCACTTTTCAGGAAGTAGCCAACAGCAAGCAAGCAAGGCAGCGATGAAGCCAATAAAATTAATAAGGAAAAGCTAGTGGGATCGGCAACAAGGAGACCTCTGGAGCATAAGATGAAAGTAGTTAAGGCAGCAACGGATAATCGGTCAATGGATGCAGCGAACGAATATTTTGAAGATAGTCTTAAGCAAATAACGCACTTATTTTTAAGAAACTCAATTTTTAGAGTTTCATTTCTTTAAAGCTAATGAATTCAACTCCTAATTTAATCTATTAATGTTTGATAATGTTGTGGGTGTCAATATTTTAAAGTTTTGCTTTTAATTGAAAAATTAATATAGTAAATTAGAGTAAAGTAAATGATTTTGAATTCCGGGAAAAGCCCTAAAGCACAAGCCCGTATGAATATTGTTAGGCTAAGTATTTATGGATTTGATAAACTTAAAAATTAGAAAAGCACCCAAGACTAAAGAAATGATGACGAAATTCGGAATTCTCTAGGTCACAGGTTAAAATAAGTCCAATGCATTGATTTTTGGAAAATTGTCTGCCAATAAAGAATTTCTAGTACGCACACATCATGAAGAGCATAAAAGCAATAAGAATTTAAGAGCGATTTTAGAACAATTAGAGTGCTCTTAATTGAATTCCCAAAAAACGGCTGAAAAATATTTTTTTTTTTCTAGGAAACAAAGCATTTCAATGAATTTATTCAAACATGAAGTCTAGAAATCATGGTTAAACAATGAACTTATGTCTATCAAAATCGATTAAGTAAGAGATAAAACTCTTTTCAGGTATATTTACTATCAGACCGTGAAGTTTTGCAAATATTCACCCCACAACCCATTATGATGTGAATGAGATCTTACGGAAAATTTACAATTCGTAAAAAAAGACAACTTTTGAAAAAATTCATATGCAAATGAACCGCAAGGCAATCACTCAATTTGGCATATCATCCATTCAATCGAATAATTTATCATCTCCATTGTGTAATCCTTATATCGTTCGAAAACCAAGCTAGCCATAAATCATTTCTAGTATATAAATAATCTTCAATAAATTCTTGAAGGATGAAAACACTTTGCGTAACATCCTTTTGTCGAATTCCGAAGTCATGCCGGTCAATAAATTCAATACAATTGATTGATGGATTACATGAATTGCCTATAAGTTCTGATTGATCCTCAAGGATAAAGGAAAACACGAAGAAAAAATATATTCACTAACGTTTTATGCATCTTCGTTCTTGTAGCACTAACACTACTACTGGAGCTTGTTCTTTCCGCTCACAGTGCCTCCTACTGTCGGTACACAGATTGCGTCCTCCCTTTCCGAAATCTTAGGAGCGATAAACTGTCTCCTTCGACAGTCTGCATTCAATATATGTAAATATATAAATACACAAGTACATACCAATATAAATGTTCTTTGCAGTTACTGCTCATTGACAAATTGATTTTATGTTATAATATCCATGTGTACGTATGTGTTCATATGAATGCTCAAATATTAAATTTGACTTTTTGATTGATTTCTTTTATTTTTCGAATATTTCTTTCGATTTTTCTCTCAGTTTCCAAGAAAAACTTCTGATTTTTGAAATTTATTACTGTTTATTTGAATTATTTCAGAAGTGATAGAAGATTTATGTGTGTATAAATATTTGAGGATCATGTTTGCAACAAATTAAATATTTTATTAAATCTATAAAAACCACTTGACAGTCATATTTTCGTTAAAGGTGTCACAACTGTCTTAAAAATATCCACATTTGCTTGTCTTTGATGAACACAATTTTTAAAATTGTCTGTCTATGTAGTTTTAGCTATTTAATGCAGTGATTTGGAGCAGGTATCAATGGAGAAGGATAATATTCTTCAAATCCGCCATAGACGGTCCCAAGCCCGTGTGAGAAAGGAAGAGGACTCATCATGACTCCCTCAACCATAAATCCGTGAATCCAAGTCCCAGAGTCCCCCTACCCCCAACCCGAAGTGTTATGCGACGAGTGCCGAGTGGCTAAGTTGGGGGGTGCTGGCTGACATAAACGGAGCCTTTCTGATATTGGGCTCCTCAGAGAGTATCTGTGGCTTGCCACAGTCAAACAATCCCTGACGGTGGTGGACCTACAAACCTGAAATTAAACATATCTTATTGGTAAAAATAATAACAGAAGTTCAAGTGGGATGTAACCGGAACTCAATGTGCAGACAGCACCGAGATAAACGTTCTCGTCGAAGACCTGCATTCTTCATTCGAAAAGATGCCTCCTAAGGAGAAAAACATCTCTGCAAAGAGGACATCGGCCGGTATTACCAAGAATACCCTTGGAACAGTGGTCAGGATAGCGAAACCAAGCATCTCCGGTTAAAGCAAAAAAGAGATGCCATCTGCTCCTCTACTACAAAGAATACCTGCAGTCAGTGGGGAAAATAGCGTGGCCGGGTCGAAGAATAAGAGGAAAAAACACCCCAATAACAAAGATGGGTTGCCAAAGAAGGGCAAAACATACAAGAGCCTACCAAGTTTACCTCCAGGGCAACCGGACGGGAAGAATGACCCACTGAGGAAAAGGCTCAGTGGAGCCAAAACAAACTGGTACCTGAAGTACCTAGCTCAGAGAACTTCCTCTGAAGAAGCTAGGAGAATGGCTGTTGAAAGGAGCAAGGGCGAGGAGTAAGAGATCCCTATCGCCTCTGTATAATAGGTGTGCATGGGAAAATCCAAGCCACACTCGATTGAGTAGAAGAACGGGGCAGAGGAATAACACCCAATCCAACTGAACACACGAGAAAGTGAGGCAGTGAGGTTAGTCTGCTAGACCTTCTGACTAAATGGCAAAACCCAAACCTTTCTGCATAAAATTCCCCAACAAAATATGACATAGCACCCCCAGCTAAATTTTCCGTCGACTCGTGATTACAGCATGTCTTGCGCACTTGTAACATTTATACAATCGCAGCGCATAGTTTTGAGGTGAAAAAAGCGCGTATTTTTTCAGCGGTTGTCTCTTTCCTTTTCCTCGGAACGAAGTCAGGTAATTTGAAGTCGAGTCGTTGAAAGTTGTTCGACGCTTTTTAAATCGGAAATTTAAACTTGTGGCTGAGTTTTGTAATTCAGACTTAGTCTGCTCACGTAAGACCCATGACCGAAAGTCCTCTCCAAAATAGCTAACTAGCTAGCAGCCACCTCGATGTAGACTAAGAGTTTCCGGACTTATCGACCTGATGGGTACAGTCCGTTGTCATGTTCCAAGACTTAACGTCTAGGACCGATGAGAAGTCGGTTGAGATTTCCTCCAGGGGCGTACGAGACGAGTAAAATCATTACAGGGGGAGAGCATAGGTCTATGTGGCAAAAAGGGAGACGATATCCCTAGACCACAGACAATAAATACACATCTTCCACAAACTGAATAGTGGTCGCCGGGCGTGTCAATCAACATGCTGGCAGCTGCAAACAAAGGCCTCTGCGCAAAAGGATGGAAGGACATAAGTGCGGGGTTAATAGGGACTGGCCAGATGTTGTACACAGGTATTGATGAAAAGTCAGCAGACTTCATCGTGAGGAAAGACTCAAGGCTGCGTTTCGGGCTTGGCAAGGTCCGCGTTCGAGGACTGGGAAAAGTAGAAAAATCCTCTGCAGCTCTAATACCACCATAGGAGCCAACTTTGGGAACCAGAACAAAGTACCTCATGGAACGGCTAAGTTCTCTGGACAGGAACAAAAGGCAACTCAGACCACATTGACTAAGGAACCGAACTCAACGAAGGCAAATCAAGCCACTCTGCCTGAGAGGCTGGACCTGAAGGAGGTGAATCAGGCCATCCTGCCTGGTGAGCCGGACCCAGAGAAGGCAAATTAGGCCACATTGCCTAAAGGGCTGGAACCGAAAAAGGAAACCATGTAGACTGAGGAGCTAGACCTTTTTGAGATGGAAATCAGATCTGACAATGAGAAACACAGTAGCACTGATCAGGTGGCGAGAGAAGCATCGGGACTGAAAGCTGAGTGCACAAATCTCCAACAATGAGTGAGAAAGGTCCTCAAATTACTCACGTGAATCTTCTTCACGCCAGAGCCACTTCTGCATTCTTTGCTAGAATATTCACAAAAGAATAATTAAAGCTAGAACTAATTCAAGAACCCTGGACCTACGGAGGTCAAATTCAAGGTTTGAACACTCGGGACTCTAGACTGCTTTCAAGCATGGGACAGGATCCTCCCTGGGATGAAATCATGATAAGGAAAAACACAAAACACATGCGTCTTTCAGAATATATGACGCGAGATTTAGCTACTATACAACCTCTATTTCAATAGAAGGCAATACTCGCGACATAGCTATTGCACCAGCAGACTTCCCTGAGGATATACTATGAATTAAACTCCTGGTGGAGCATTGTGAGAGGAGGAATCTACCTATTCTAGTTGAATGTGACGCCAATGTAATTTTAGGGTAGCACTGATGTTATGAATGAGCGAAACAAACTCCCAGCCTACCATTTAGCGCTAATAAGCGCCAGCGAATGAAGGCTAAATGTTATGAACTAGCGAGTAGAACTCCCGCCTACCGTTTAGAGCTAATGAGCGCCAGCAAATGACGGCATTGTACATTGTTGCAGATGAACAACATCATTCAACCTAGGAGTTAGCACTGATAAGCGCCAGCAAATGATAACTACGTACGTTGCGACCGATATGCTGCTGTTAAGCTTCAGCACATGGATGACGCGTCACGTTGGCGATTGATGACAAGTGCGAAGCTCTATGTATGAGCAAGTTAAGGGAACTTAAAGCGATCAAATGTAAAAGCTTTCGCCAGCCAACTGAGAGCTGCAGCGAATATGGGGGCGAAAGTTTTCCCCCCTCATATGCAAGATATTTCCGCCAAGCTGGTTTCGATAATATCGTACAATGGCTCTCATCATCTACAAATTAATAAGGCGTAGCGGGGAGGAGAAGTTCCTGGTAAATGAGAACACACGTTCTCATCGCCTCAGCGATTTTAATGGCGAAGTAGAACAAAAGCTCGAGTTGAGTTAATATTTATTATCGTGGAGGAACTATTGATAGTCAATCAAAAATCAACACGCGTTCAAGTACGAGTTCTACGGCCGGTCTGTTATCAATCATTTGAGACATCTATCGAAGTAATAACGCCCGCAGGGAAATAGGAATTTGCTGAATGGTGAGGTGTTGACTAAAGCCGTAATCCTCCTTTGACATTTTAGCGCCCAGCGCTGTGTAGTCACCAGTTTAACAGCAACTCCTACTTTTAGGCCAGCAGCAGGCAAGATTCCTTAATGGTACCAGGGAAACACCGAGCAGGACCACGGTATGTCACGTTACAGAAAGAAAACACCCCGGGCAGAACTCTACGAGCTGCGGCGACTCACCAGCCTTTCCACGACAGCACTGGAGCGGGCCTTTTCCGGCGGCAGGTTAAGATGCTGCGCCGCGAAGTAAAGGAGGAGACCTGGAAGTGGATCCAGGCCAAAGGAAAACAAACTTTGTACCCCTCTGTTGATAAAAAAAAGCAGCAATTCAAAAATTCCATATCGTGTTTGTTATTGATTTTAAAAGGACAGAGCAGTGGGATTATTTCAGGTCCGTGGACTGAGCGGAGGATAGATTAGTTGATGCAGGGAACCCCGGAAAGGGTTAGTAGGACCCTAGCTATTTTTATAACATTGGCACAGCCGGTAGGAACATTGGCACAGCCGGTAGGAACATTGGCACAGCCGGTTTTAGATCTCTAGTACGGTCACTTGCTGTAGAGCGGCCAATATTAGTATATACTAGTTCGGTGAATTTTTCGGAATTGGAACTTTTTCCTTACACTCTCTATTTAATTTCAACAATAGAGGTGGGGATCTGTTTGAACTCATATTGAAATCAAATATGATCATCCTCAACGTGGGGAAGACATCCGATTTCATCACAAGGAGCGAAAGAGGAAGCGCTGTATATTACTTTTATCTCCATGGTAAGGAGATGGAGGGTGTTGGCAAAGCCTTCAATGTCTAACCACAGAAATCTGAGGTACGATGTGGAACGGCTGATAAAAGGCGAAATTTCACACAGAAACCCTAGGCTTATACCGAAACATTATGGAAGATAACCTACAACATATTCCAGTGAAAAGAACTCCAAAACATCCTCTGGAACTCGAACAACAACTCAATGAGGCAATGATTAATGCCTTCCAAGAAAGCTGCCCCATTCGCACCATAAAAAAGGGTAAAGAACTCAAATGGTGGAACAAAAGGCAAGTACAACTCAGATTGAAAGTACGGAATCTGAACTATGCAGCTAAACAACTGGGATACAGAGAAACAACCTTAAAAATTGCACTAAAGAAGGCTGACGGCAGCTACATCGAAACTGAAAAAGAGAGAGATTACTGTTTCTAATGAAAACCCACTTCCCAGGGAGTGAAACTATTAATGAAGGGATTGACGTAATGGACTCACTTGTGAAGCTGACTTGCATAACATGAAAGGAGACTATCACCATTTGTACGGAAGCGTATAAAATGGGCATTACACTCTTCCCAACACTTCAAATCACCTAGTGAAGATGGGATGCAACCAGCCTTTATCCAAAAAGGACAGAATCTACTACTACTGCTTATATCCTGCCTGATACGGATATACAGAAGTATTCTAGCTTTGTGAAGTATACTATGGCGGTGCATATAGGACGGGCAAATCTTCGGAGAGTGCACTCTATGCACTAGCAAGGAAGATCAAAGAATCCTTAAAGCATGAAGCAATTGCACTAGGTGCATTTTTGACATTGAAGGGGTTTTCGATAATTCCAGCTATGTAGGCGTCACGCGAGCACTAGTGAATAGGCAGGTAAATCCTATTTTATCTCACTGGCTGACTCAATCCCCGTTGCATATAAGGTGGGAGCTAGAACCATCCAAATGCGTACGGCATGGGGTTGTCTACAGGGGGCACTCAATAGACTCATGGCCGATAATATTCTAAAAAGCCTATCTTAACGTGGCATAATATGTTACGCATACACGAATGTCATCATGTCGGACGCATTTTGTATTGTCAGTAACAGGCGCCAAAAAATTGATTTGAACCTTACCGCTGTCAAAACCACATTTAATAAGAAGTACAAACTGGAGCAACTTCACACCATTCGCTTAAATGGAGTGGAGATCGAATTCCAGAAAGAAATTAAGTATCTTGGAGTCTATCTGGATGATAAGCTCACGTGTAATTGACATATTGAAGTGGCGACAACAAAGGCCGGCAAGGCAGGCAAATCTTGGGTATTCAGCTCAACCATACTGCGATGGATGTACACTATAATGGTAGGACCAATTATCACCTTCAGGGCTATTGTCTGGGTGGCCAAGATTCAAGAGCGCATAACAAAGCAGGCACTCAATAGGCTTCAACGTCTGGCATGTGACTGCTTCACGGGAGCAATGAGGTCATGCCCAACCGTGGAACTCGAAAAAATATTAAATGTATCACGCCTCCACCAAACGAAAGAGTGGCTATCAAGGGCCACAATGACCAGGATATTCTATCACGAAAGAGAGAGTGGCTTTGGGATTGGGCATAATGACCAAGTTAAGTTATTCAAGCTCTTTCCATGGTTCAGCGCACCGTTTGACGGCATAACAACTCAGTTCATCTTCGACAAACAGTTTTGTACAAAGTAGAACAATAAGGGGGAATGGAACTCTGAATCCATGTATACCGTATAGAGCCACATGCTATCAAGTGGTACACAGACGGATCAAAGACCGCAGAAGAAAAAACTGGGAACCAAATATAATGAACCACTAGAATTCTTTATGCAGGTTTGTACAATTGCAGTAAGCGTACAACGGTGCATAAACAAAAGATACAGGGGCAAAATTATAGCCATTTTGTCTGATAGCCAAGCAGCTATTAAAGCCCTCGAATCATCAACGATAACATCGAAGATGGTTCAAGAATGTTGTTCAAAACTCAATTAACTAGGTGTATACTATAGCGGGTGCCAAGGCACGCAGAGGGGGAAGGTAATGAAAAAATTGACCTTTTAGCGAAGAAACGATTATAGACAGCGTTCGTTGGTCCTGAATACTTCAGTGCTGTTGAAATACAGTTTGTGCGGTGACACCTGAAGGAAGCAGAAACTAGAGAACGCAAGAAACACTGGAGTAGTTATCCAGGACTTAAAACGTCGAAAACGTTCATTAGCGATATCGGTGCATGTCGTGCATTAAATTAGGCAAGAATCAACTAAGGATCCTTACAGGGTTCCTCACGGGGCACTGTAAACTCGGAGGACATGAATAAAATGGGTCTTAGGGAGAACGGCGAGTGCAGGTTTAGCAAGTTTGCAGATAATACACCAAAACGTCTTCTGACGTGCTGCGGAGCTCTTTTCCGGAGAAGAGGCTGAGGAATAACTTGATCACTTGCAGCCAATGAAGAGCGTCGACTTTTTGAGAGAGATTTGTCTGTTCATAGAGCTCTAGGCGCTTCACTGAGAATGGGGACACAATAAAACCGTCATAGGTTGAAATTTAAGAATCCATTTCACACAATCTACCATCTAGTATTCTTCTGAAAATAAGAATAACAAGTTGAGTAAGCAGGAGAGTGCTCCTACCAGAAGGTCTTTGTAAATATCTTAGAATTAGAAGCAAGATCTCTAATGGCGTGAATCGATAACTTGAATTATTCATCCAATACTTAGATATGAAATCGTTCAAATTTATACAAAAGATGCACAGTTTCTTTCATAAGCACAGTGCAGCCGCCATTTTAATCTAGCTTAAATGATTTTTCTGAATGCTCGGCCGATTCAACATGTTCAAGTTAAACACCATTCCTTAAATTTTCATGAAAATTGAAAGAAAATAAAAGTGCCTAAGTCAATTTTAAATATATATAGGGTTTTCCAATAAAAGGTGGTATTTTGAATCGATCTTCTGATTTAACACCTTGCGAATTCTCCCTTTGGAGCCTATGCCAATAGGCCAGCGTCGATTCAAGATCTCAAAGATGAAATTCGTGAGGCTATCGAGGACATAGGGCAACCACTTTGCGATTTGGTTATGGAAAATTTCATGAAGAGGATATGGTCCTGTAAGCGTGTCGTAGTGGTTATTTGCTCAATGTTAATTATTGCTATTAACGGCATATCTTCTTCTTTATAATGAAATGAACATTCGATCATTTGTATTAAAAATGGCATTTTTCTTTTAATATCAAAATAACACCTCTTATTGGAAAACCCTACATCAACCATAAACACGTGTTATTGTTGGTGTAATTCCATATAATTGAAATGGCTATAACTCACTTGATTATGATTCGATCTCAATTAAATTTTGTGAACATATATATCTTATGTTAGTCGATATATCCAAGAAGTTTAAAGGTACCGTTTTGATTTTATGGGCAAAAATGTAACTTCTACAAATCATACTATTATTAACAAAGTTGAGCGAATTTCGATTTCTAAGGTATTTGTTGCCCTTGTACTCATAAAGGTCCACGTTCATGATGATTTTCAGATTTTTCGGCTGAAAGGTGTCCAACCGCGAGGGGGGGACACAAATTTTGGGTACATTTTGCCTTCCCCTGGACCCCCTAATTCATAAAATGATTTTTTGATTTCAGATGCTAAAAGTTATAATCAAGACCTTTCATTTGATACCCCACTCGACTACCTTTGATGAAAAAATATTTTTAAGGGCCAATTCGTTATTAGGGGGAACCCCCCTTAAACATTTTTTAAATTTTTGTTAAGTCCTTAACTTTTGAGAGACCATCACTTTTGACCTTTTAACAAAGTTTGAGCATTCTAGCTTCTATAGTTTCTGAGGAAATCAGCTGTGACGCACGGACAGACAGGTCGCGAAACTAGTAGGTCTTTGTAAAAAAAATTTTACAAAGACCTAAAAAGGAGAAATAGAAGATCACGAAATTACAATGTCAAGCTTTTACGAGTGATTACCAAGTACTTTTTTCTACATACGTATGTATACATTCAGGTCGGGTGAACTTTAAAAGAGTAATGTTCAGAATATTTATTCTAACGATCTGAATTGAAACATTCCTTAATACTTGTTCAGAACAAACAAATTTCTGCCTTGTTACTCACTCCATTCTCAATATCTAAAGTAGGCAAAAATATCTCCCCACCTGCAAATAAACAGGAAATTCTTACACAACTGACTAATATTCAATTAAGTTTCTGGTGAGAATCATATCAATGTCACAGCATGCAGGTCACATCCTCACAAAGTAATTGTGTCCTTGCAAAGTGACAGAGGAGCATTAAGGTCATTTGTTATGTTACTTTACTACCTTCAGGCATGAAATATCAGGACAAACGGAATGGAATTGTTTCTTGTAAGGCGTACATGGGATTTGTCTTGGGATAAAATGAAGTTCAATTAAGGATTCTTGTAAGGACTTGAGTTCAGTATCAAGTGATTAAATGCAATTTTCATTTATAGTGGACGCTTTACTGATGTCGAGTGGACATTTTTAATGTTGTGAGAATTGGTAATTCACGTTCCAGAAGAAGTTTATGATGTCTAAAACAAGAATCATCAACTTAGTATAATATAGAGCACAAATCGAGCATAAACTCTTGAGAGAATTGCCTCTTTTGCTAATGTGCCGTGCTTGAAAATTATTATTACATATTCGTGAATCTGAAACACTAAGGCCAATTTAGTTGAATGTTTCAAAAGTAGGATTTATTCTCTAATACACCTCGTGTATTTGGCAGGAAGTTCAAGTAGTTCAGTTGTGGAAGTATGATGGTACTTATTGATTCTACACGTTTATGAAACATGCCACACTTGACATATTTTTTCGATGACTTAAGATATGTGGTAACAAGGAATGAAGACGAAGCATGGATAAATGACGCTCAAAGATTCCTTGGGTAAATCAGTATACTTTCCCTGAACAGTTTCTAAAGAGGGCACAGGACACGAATGACGAGATGACCAGACTACAGAAGAAGACTCAGACATGACAAAAAAATAAGTGAGGAATGGTATCTATGTTGGAAAACTTATGTACGTGTCGAATAATGAAACTAGAGATTTTAAACGCTTTGTTAAGTATGCCAAGAATGTGAGCATCGAACTTGAGCTCTAGTTCAAAAGTTACACCAAGATCTCTTAATGGAAAAACCACTCAGGACTTAATCGAATATTTAAAGGATGATCTTGAAACTTAAGACAACTTATTAAAATTTTATGACTTGAGACGGAGAGACTTGGAGTTACACCAATTACAAAGAATAATTGGATCATGTTAAAGAAGCTAATCAAATTGTAAAAATCTTATTGTTCCAAACATCAGGGGAGGCAATAATAATCGAAGATCATTAAGAAAAGCAGAAAACGCAGAAATTAAAGGATTGAGCCATAGGGTGAAATGGAAAAGAAAATGCCGTACACAGGTTTGCATAACATAAACAAAAACAACGGCAGTATAAGGTCCATGGAAATAGAAAACTAGATATATTAAACGTCTTTCATTATTTGTAGAAGGAGTGTTGGTGTACATAATCAAAAGATTTAGAGAAACGTATGAAAATTTCATGAATTTTAAGCTGATTTAAAAAAAAACCCATTTCAACGACTAGAAAATTAAAAATTAATCTATGAACGCTGTAAAGTGTGATGATGTGAAGACACATTTCAAGAATGCATGTTGTCTCGGTCTTTATAGGAAGGCTTTATAAGAAACGTAAGAATAAGTATAAGGGATGACAATCTGTAATAGCTTACTGAGTTCTATTCCAAGGAAAGTACTAATATTAGCATTTTTTCAAGAAATACGAGCACTGGTACTAGCTGATATAGAATGCCTTTGAACTTATGCGGGGCACTCAAATAAATGAGCCTTCTACTTTGAGGACTTAAAAAGGTAGGCGAAGCATTGGGAAGGGTTAGAGGAAGATTGCCGAGATGACTCAAGACCAAGCCGATCGCCTGACCGGTTTGCCTAGTTGCCCTCACCATAGGCAAAAAAGAGGTTCATTCTTTGATTGCACAATGTATCATAATAAAATAACAAACGAGGATGTTAAACCAGCCAAAATTTGAAACCAAGTTTGGAAATAATGTACTTTTATTGCCGCAAGCGAAAGCACGACACTTCTGAGTCAAAAAACGTCTTTAACGAGTGGAGAAAAGAGCGGCGAGCCAGGATCATCAAAATCCAAAACTTGCTTGTGATATCCATTGTCTTTTGGTATTCTCAAGGAGTTTTGCTCGTTGATTTTCTACACAATCGTCAAACAATAAACGCTGCTTACTACCATGTGTGTGCGGGTTCAAGCTACATATCAGTCGAAAAGGCACCGTCAACCTATCCGAGATGTCATACTCTTGCACGACAATGCAAGCCCCACTCAGTAGCGCCGACAACCCAAACATTATACGAGATGTCTTAAGCTACAATTGATCACCCTCTCTTTAGCTATGAACTTCCACCTTGCGATTTCTATATGTCTGAGCCTCCCAAAGAGCACTTGGAGGAAAGCGTTTTGCAAACAATCAACCGGTTGAAAAGTTTGTGGGTTGATTGGGGACTCGCCTGAAGCCATTCTTTGAAACCATATACTCGAAAAAAAACAACTATAAAGTGTGCTTTCCTTAAATATAAAATAAAAGTGTTTTGCAGAAGGCTAGTTTATATTTGAATGCCTTTTGTATATCAAGACTAGGATGGAAATCAGGACTCAGAGTTGTTGTTGTGCATTTAACTTTAGACCAGTTGGAAAAAAGGTGTCTAATCACTAAGGGCTTGGGAACTACACCGTAAACGGTCCCAAACCCATTTCAGGAAGAAGGAGGAATCCCTTTGTTTTTCCTACCAAACGCTTCCACGACGCCTCATCCTAAACCTCACGAACAAATGGTAGTAAATGGTCTCGGGGTCACACATTGGATTTACTGGTTCCTCAATAATGGGACACTGAATGCCGAGAAATACCAATAATTACAAATATACTGGCAGGTCTGCTACTACAATAGATCCTACTTACACCTCCTTTCTGGGGACGTAGAGCAATAGGCGAGGCTTTTGCGGCGGATAACGCAACCGAAAGTAATAACCATGCCACCAGAATTCAGGTTGTTCGAAGGGCTAATCCCACGTTCCTGGAGAATCCTATATTGTTTCGAAACCTGCAACCGAGCATCGGAATGCATTGGACCTATGGCAACGACCTCGTAACCAAAAAAAGAACTATGGCATTGGATCCTGGAATGTCAGATCACTCAAGAACCTTGGCACTGTTATCTAAATCAAACATATTGCCAATCCAGTACGAACTGGACTGAAATTGATACGAGGTCACAGACATTATTCAAAAGTGAGAAGCCTGTTGGCAAGTGAGAATTTGGAATGGCATTTATTGTGGATAGGGCGTTCTAATCACACATTAAGGCAGTGTACGAACGAATGTGTGCGATCCGTATCAAGACAAAAGGGTTTAAAATTTTAATGATAAATCTACACGCTGCGACCGAAGAAAAGAACGAAGAAATGAAGGAAATGTTCTACAATCACCCGGAAAGAGTAGTCAACTCATTGCTTAAAAATTACACTAAAAATTCTGAGTGATTTCAACGCTAAGGTTGGCCATGAGCTATCTCATCGGGGAACGACTGAAGGCTATAGCCTCCGCGATGGCACAAATGACAACGGCCAGCGCCTGATTGACTTTACATGTAGCAGAAATCTAGTCCTACGTTCGACTTGCTTCTCACATCGAGGAATACACACAAAGATCTGAGTATCATCGGGGCAACACACAAAACCAGATCCACCAAGCTCTGATCCAACAACGTTGGGCCCCCAGCATACTTGACGTCCGTAGATACTGAGGAACCAATTGTTGCTCGGATCATTGCTTGATCAAAGAAACCTATCGATGTCGTTTTTCAAAGGTGTATTCGGTGAAGACCAGCCCTCTATATAAATTTTACATCAAAAGGCCCCAAACAGCTTCTGTGGAAAAACTTTCACGGGAACTGTTCACAACCAGCTGGAGATCATCCTATCAGACACATCGCTGAGAAAAAGTAACGGGCTATGGGTGGAAGTGAAAGTCACAATTATGGCCGTGGCAGAAGAAACCATCGGATATCAACCACGGCGCAAAAGAAATCTTTGGTAATGATGAGTGCCGGAATGTGTGAACCACAGAAAGATAAGATGTGCAAACAATATTTAGAGAAAAAAACTATGATTCAGACAGAACATTATGAAAATCTCAGAAGAGATAAGATAATTAAAACTAAGAAAGGAAAATTGCACGACGACCAATTGAGAAGCATTGATGTCAGTCTAGCGAGGAACAATACAGGACAAGCATACAAAGTAGTAAAAAGCATGAAATGAGACCATGCTCTGCCATGATGACATCGACAAAATAATCGCTCATGAATACTGGACTAAAGAAAGATGGACATTAAATTTCAAGAACCTCGTAGATCCTCCACACGGCTCCAGAGCATTAGAGCATTTCCATTGACCTCACCTATTCTGGATGAAGTTTGTTTCACGATCAAAGTCCAAAAGAATAATCAGTGAAGCTCATCAAATATGGTGGCAATGGCATTCAGAACGCCAACCATGAAGTCATCCAGCACATTTCGAAATAGTGAAGCTCATCAAATATGGTGGCAATGGTATTCAGAACGCCCACCATCAAGTCATCCAGCACATTTCGCAACAAGAACATATGCCGAATGAGTGGAGTCAGTCAATTATATTTCCTATCCAACAAAAATGTGACGAGCTACAGTGTGAAAACTACACTAACTTTCATTAGCTTGTAAAGTGCACAAAATATTTTCAGAGATCTTTGAAAATAGAATCAGGGAGTATCAAAGTAGCTTTAGAGCAGATGGATCAACGATAGACCAATTTTTCACACGTAGGTGCTTCACAAATGGTGGGAGTTCAACATACACGTACACCAAATCTACGTTGACTTAAGACAAGTACACGACAGAATTGATCGTATCGTACTATACCAAATAATGCTTTGCTTTGGTATCCCGGCCAAATTAGTCCATCTTACCAAAACGACAATGACGCTGACAACCTTCTAAGTCAAAAAACCAATTTACCGATGCCTTTGACATTAATATTGGACTGAAGCAGGGAAATGGACTGGCCGCATTGCTATTCGATTCGGTTCTGGAGTACGTCATAAGAAAGCTACCTGTAAACACACGAGGTATATTACTAAGCAAGTTGAGCTATGATGACATCAATATTTTGTCACGGTCGTTAACAAATGCCAAAGAACTTTACCTGAAGCTCGACAGCGATGCGAAACTAGCAGGCCTACAAATCAATGAGAATAAAATAAAGCCTATGATGCAGACGAGACAAATACCTCAAATACACTAACTAAAACACTTGGCGAATACAATATTGAAAATGTGAGTAAATTTGTGTATTCAGCCACCAGCATAACGAGAACCGGTAATGAGAGAGACGAGATGTGCCGAAGAATACAGCTCACAAATAAAATATTTTATTCGGGTTTTGCAATTTTGAAATCCAGCTGCATACCCTGGAAAGCAAAGCTCAAAGTATACAAATCTGTGGTAAGACCTGTACTATGGTATACGTGTAGAACATTGACCCTAACCCAAGCATCCGCAAATATATTTAACACCTTTGAAAGACGGGTCCTGCGGCGAAGAATTGGAGCGAAGCTAGACGGATATACCCATGAGCTGTATGAAATTTTTGACAAGCCGGAGAGTTCAACGATTGCAAGATTGCGGAAGCTGCAATAGGCTGACCACGTGAATTGTTTGGACTAACAACGAATACCGAAAAAAGTAATCGTTGGGAGAGTGAAGTGTGGAGATCAGTAAGAAAACCAAGGAAACGCTAGTCTAACTCGGTCGGCGAAGACAGTTCATTGCTGCTTGGATTTCGAAATTGGAGGATGCATTCAAAAGACCGAGAAAGTTGGAGGCGCTATTCGCAGGAAACGAAGCCCCAAGAGGGGCTGTAGTGCTACAAGGATGAAGAAAAGAAAGATGTTTGATAAATAAAGAACAATTTTCGAGTGGTTTGATGGGAAAACGGTGAAATGTTATGAAAAGAAAGACTAAAAAATTAGTTTTAAATTATATTGTCCACTAGATCTTGCTATTAGCAAGCACTACTGCTATTGATCACTTTGTAAATACATATCCTGGTCGACTAGTAGCCCTTGCCGGTTAACCTACACATCGAAGCTTGCGATACTTCCTTTGGTGCTCAGCGACTTCATTCGATCACCAGGACACTGGGAGCTTGCAAAACTGGAGTGTCCGGCGGGGCACTGAAGAGTTGCAAGCAGACGTGTTGATACCCATATTTTAATTCAGCATATCTTCATTGTGAATCTCCCAGCAGCCTTTTACGTACCATGGGCACCTCAATGAACTTCTTGATGTTCATCCTTTCAATATGCCACCCAATCTTGGAAAATCAGACAGCATCAAGGATCACAAGCAGAATGTACTGATAGTTACCAACTGAGAAGTAATCTAGTACTCTCCAGCTGTGTACCTACAGTAGTGTTTTTTGCTTTCGCACTACAGCCCCTTTTGGGCCTTTGCTTAGAGATGGTTAGAGTATCTCATTATCTTGATCGAATGTATCGGCACTCCATAAGGGTGATATGATTAGTACCCATGCTTTGGCCATGTATCCGTCCACCCAGTTTTAAGCCAACCCGTATCATAACTGAACGGGCTTATATTCCGTCCAAAAAACCACTCGAACTAAGTCTCTTTGTCGCTAACAAGACTCGAACCAGGAACCTTCGGCTTATGGGACGAATGTCCTAACCACTACATTACGCGGACTACGTACCTTCAGCACTAGAGACTCTGAATCCAAAATCACGTCGGCGTATTGCTGCTATTTACCATGACAAGTCCTGTCCTTGCCGCCATCTCTAGGACTCGCTCCCCGCGAATGTATTTGAACCAAACCTAATTGATGACTCTAGTATTGAGGTTTGCAGACAATCCACCATATTTTTGATTTGCCCTTACTCAAAAGTTTTTCAGCTCTATTCTCAGTCGGGTCGATGATGGCGATACGTTCTTCCCCTTTTTAGGGTTTTGTAAAATAATTTTACAAAACCCTACTAAAATCGCGTCTTGTCTGTCCGTCTGTCTGTCCGTCCGTCCATCCGTACGTCCGTTGCCGTCCGTGTGTCACAGCAGTTTTTCTCGGAAACTACTCAAGCTAGAAACATCAAATTTTGTGTGCAGGTGTAAAGTGGTGATCTCTTCAAAGTTCAACTACAAAAAATTTATATGGTATTTAAGGGGGGTCTCCCCATTTAGGAGAGTGACCCCCCGAAAAAATTTTTATTGAAGGTAGCCGATATCGGTATCAAATTAAAGGTCTTGATGAAAACTTTTTAAAACAGGTCTTAGTTTGGCAAAGTTTGCTTCGAGGGGCGCACAGGGAGGGGAAATACACGAAAAATTTTTGTCCCCTCCCCCTCGCGATTGGACACCTGTGATCCGAAAAATCTGATAAAAGCAGGAATGTAGGCCTTGGTGAGCACAACAACAAATACGTTAGAAGTCGCAATTCAGTCAACTTTGTTAGTAATAGTATGATGTATCGATTTTATGTTTTCTTGAATAAAATCTTAACGGTTCCCTTAAATTCGATGAAATTCAGTACATAGATGTCTATTTATAAGATTGATCTCTCCTGGAAGTTTCATAAAGATTGAATCATATTTAGCGAAGTTATAGAGCTTTGAATTTTTCTGTATTACTATGGAACAATATGCGCTGCATTTATTACTATGGCAACATATGGCTATGGAACAACATGCGCTTTTTACCGACTCAGACACTACAGTTTTGCTAGGATTTGCATGAAAATTTCAGGAATGATAGGTGTCATGTATATCTTTGAGAATCAGTTCAGCTAGTGGTATCAGTAATCGTAAAACAAAATAGTGGTTGTTTTCAATGCGAAGATTGAATAATTTTGAGTTATTTTTTCCCAACTTCAACGTTTAAGGTGCATGCTTTGAACACTTGATTCAATTTAATGAATGACTGAAAATGAGTACCTACAGTAAATGCTCATACGTGAAACCAGTCCAGGAGCAGGGAGAGAGCTCCTGGCAAAAGGGCTTTGTAACCATTCTAGGATTCGAAAAAATTGGCCATTAATCGATGATAACAGTACAGGAGATTGGCCCCTGAAAAAAAATTCATCAAACGTAGCCGATATGAGTATGAAATGAAAGTTTCCATGGGAGCTTTTCAAAACAGTTGTTAAACTGTCAGTTTTTGCTTCAGGGGGGGGGGGGCACAGGGCGGAAATGCATGAAAAAAGTGTTTCCTCCGTCGCGGATGGACATCTGAAATAATTATCAAGGGAGATATTTATGAGTGTAACTATAACAAAAACCTCAGAAGTCGAAATTCGTTCAACTTTGTTAATAATAGTATGATCTTCGTATTTCATATTTTCTCCAATAAAATCGTCTTTGACATGTTTCTTGATTTGATTCGATCTGGTGACTGCATTTTGTAAATTGAATACAAAAACCTTCTGACAAGAGCGTAGGTCTGTTTACCCAACTTGTTTTTTTTATTCTTGCATCAACCTAACATTAACCCTGCTTACATGAAGGAGTCTGTGACGTATTGATTCTCTCCTGAGTTCAATGGTTGCCATAGGTCCAAATGGTTGCCACAGCTACTTTTTCTCTCATAACCATCTTGACCACATCAGAAAATATTTCTGTATTTGTGGACTCTGTTCCCAATTCTATCAGTATGTGACTTGCCTGAGTTAGTCGCACTACTTTAATGATAATTTTTGTAACTTTTGGTTTCCCAGCTCTTCTGAGCTGATGCAACACATCTGCGAAAGATGGGCCATCCCTGGATTTCATGAGCAGTGGCTGCCTTAGGGGTCCATGCCATGGTTTTTTTCCTTTGCTTCATATCATGTACTGCCTTTTGTTGAATATCTTTTGGAACCCTTTTTTGAGCCTTTAGTAGGAAGTTTTGATGGTTTTCATGGCTGCTTTTGTCAACACTGTCTGGAATGTCTGGTCTGTTTCTGGTGTGTAATGATGAATCCTTCGAATCTCGCTTTAATTGCTCCAAACACTGCTTCGCAGTTAACAGCATCATCCACTTGTTGTTCACCGTGAGCAATCGCAGCACCTATTGCCAACTTATCATGTAAAATATTAATTGCCGATCCGTTCAATACACCCACGGCCTCTACTACTTCACGCACTTTCGTTCGTCGATCAGCGAGAATCAGGTCGTAGGCCTTTTGAATGATTTCCTTGGTAACCACGTCTGCCGGGCGACCTGTTCGTATCTCATCAAAAACGGATGTTCGCCCACGTTTAAATTCGTTAAACCAATATCTTACTGTCATCATAGATGGCGAAGTGTCCCCATAAACAGCATCCAAATTTGCTTTTATCTCCACCCAAAAACAAAAAGCGTACTATCGAACGATACTGCTCTTTTTCCAGCTTAGCGAAAATGACGGAACACGTCATACTCGAATGGCTGCCAAATCCAAACTAGCCTATCAATCATCTGAAATTCGACGTCATTTGATAGATGGCAGCATACGATAATAGTAACAACTTCCCTCAGAATCAGGCGCGGCGGAAGACCTGTTGTGTGTGTTTCGCACACAACACATGGGACTTCACCATATGTTGAAAACAACACATGCAATCTACTGAGGTACGATTGCCCTGCGTTCGTGCATGCAAAATACGTGGAACATTGTATTAGTCCGTTCCACAGAAACATTTGAAAAATCGCGGCATGTACCGCGCGGCAGAGTCTCCATCTGCCAACTGCCGACAGCAACTGACAGTACAACACAATTCAATAAGTTCGTGTGCTGTTCTGTCTTTTTCGCACTTGCAACACTCCTATATAGTTCTATATCCTAATTGCTTCAGTTTGCTTCATGCTGACTGTCGAATGAAAGGTATGAGAAAAAATGGATAAATTTGTGATCAGGAGAAAAAGAGAAAACGATCATGAAGTAGAGGAATCCAACCGAAACGAAATAAAGCTTCAGCGGTTAGACGTACCCGTACAACATGAAACGAGCGAAAACGACAGCCATGTTCTCAACAAACAACAAATCGACGATTCAGCGGATTCCCAAAATCGGCGTAAGTGTAATAATGATATCGTGCTAACATATGTATCAATACGAGTAGCACGAATATGAATATGAAATATAAGGACTATGTGTTTACAATCATGACTCCTGTTAAAATTTGTTGAAAAAAAATTTGTTTTCTAAAAAGGTTTTATTTTGTTGCAAAAATAAGAAACGATTTGGGGGAAACCTAGATTAATGACAAAAAGGTGTTTGAAAATTTTTTCTTATACTCATGAAATAGAGTTTTCGCGAGAAGCGAGGTTGCTTGACTGAGCAACAACACCTAACAAACAGCTTCCCCCTCCATATCATCGTTCCCCCACTTCCAAACACAACACATGGCTTGAAGCTGTTCCGCCGCGCCTGCTCAGAATCGCCCTCTGTCATCAAACACGGGTACTAATTGAACCACCCTCATATAATGAATGTTGTGATACTTATCACTAGAGAAAAAGAACTGAATAACTTTTGTTTATATCAAAATAAGAACAATAATAAACTTTACTGTATAAATTCACTTAATTTTCAATTTTTAATACTACCCCCAGAGATCAAAATATCATTTCTGAAAAATCGAATTTTCAGGACGTTCGGACATAATTGATTTTTCATTATTTTACTCGAATTCTAGATTCTACATAACTGAGATTTTCTTCGCTCAAAACAAAAACAAAATGGTACAATTTAGGGGCAACTCATAATATTTAAGTTATAAGTTTTCAAAAGTTCTAAAAATGTTTAAACAATTTGCGTTTTACGAGTCTATGAGTAATACTAAATTAGAGCGATCTAAACACAGCTAACTTTTTTCAAGCTCCCATAAGAAATCAAACTTCATTATTACTGATGATCCTTCAAACTTTTATTCAAAGCAACTAAAATACAAAAAGTTTCTAAAAATTTATCAACTGAATCATTTTAATGTTTTACACTCAAGAGCCTCACTCGGCCTGCAGCTGATTCAAACTTTTCAGAGCTTTAATAGCCCAAGACATTCATGATACTATTGTTTTTCTCAAGTAATCTCAGTAACCGCAATACCCTTCCAATCAATAAAGAATTGAAGTATTCAAGCTGAAAAGTAAATTTGCGGTCATGTGGCAAACTTTCGCTTTCGAAAACTTTCTCCTCAGATTTGTCGATTTGCTTGAGAATATCCTTGTTAGGCTTAGCAAGTTGCAAACATACTTGTACATATCTCCAGGCTGTTTGCATCATCCGCACCAAAAAAGTTGTTCTTTCGGAGTTGAGGTTCCCGGGTATTTTTTGGAGTTACTGTGAAGAATAAAGTGGGGTTCGAGGAATGCAGGAGATACTTTTATGGATTACATGACTGCTGTATATGTTGTTGTGGGTGGGCTTTAGGATTTTATGATAATGGGAAATTTCACGGAATATGAAGACTCGAATTGGAATTCTTTTGGGCTAATAACATTATATTACATATGTACCTGCTGTCGATATTAATTTGCTATTGGATAATCTGTTGGATTTGAGGAACTCGTTAGAAGTTTTAAAGTTAATGTGCAGCGTGTGGAGAACTTTGAGTCAATACATTGAATTAAATTAAAGCAAAAAATAAATGTTTGACATGAGGATCTAGTAAAAAAGGATACCTCATTAGGGATCTCGGCCGTGTTTACTTAAAATGTCACAGAAGACCCGCATCAAGGATATTTTGGGACTTTCTGCGTAAATAAAACACACTTTTTTTCGATTAGTTTCTTTAATAAAAACTCCAAACTTGCGTCCTAAAAACCATCAATTGTAGTTCGATGCGCTCATGTTTATATCGTAATTATTTTTCTTAGGCGCGATGGTCGTCGAGCAAGCACCATACATAATCAATAATTTTGTTTATTTGATAGCAATCAAATTTGAATTAAAAATTAGCAATTACGAACTTCACACTGCTGTGACTTGTTTCCTCCTAACTGCGTGGAATGTTCTGGCTGGGGCCTACGGAACCGGGAAGCTTGTCCGAAGATAGGCGGAGGCATTACTTGCTTGCTTTTATGGGCCCAAATTAAGCCACCAAGCGAGAATTGGGCTCGCCAGAATATCTTCTCTTTACTTAACCACAAACACCAAACTCTCGCACGGAGACACCTCCAATAACGCCTGGAGCCCGTTACAGGAGACACGATTACTTCCATCGATCACGGATATCTTCAGTGCAGGGCACGGTAAGCCAGAAGTGTGGAACACTCTTTCTACTACCGCTACCTTGGCTTGACACCGATTCACCTCGAAGATACAGTTTTTCCAAAAAATGAAAAGGAAACTCCCTTCCGACGTCCACGGAGAGTTTCTGTATGATACAATTTAATCCTTCCGATGACCATGAACACTCCCTGTAAAAGATACAGTTTAATGTAACTGGAAAAGATACTTCCCCTAATTTAACAAAGCGAAAACGACACTTCCACAATTTAACCCTTCCGACAATAACGAGGACTCCTTATAAAATACACAACTTAACGCAAGCGCAAAAGACACTTTCCTTGCAATTTAACGCAACCAAAAATTGCACTCCCATAATTTAACCCTTTCAAGGACGACGAAGACGCGCTTTAAAAGATGCAATTTAACGCAAGCGGAAAAGACACTACCCCCAACTAATGCAAATGAAAAATGCACTTCCCACCTCTTGAGTTATTGTTGTCATGTAACCACTATACCGTGGAGACATTTTATCTACCAATTAAGCACTGATCCGGTGAGAATTCCGGCTGACAGGAATACGAGACAAGCATTCTTTGTGGAACACCACCTCCACGGGCGCGAGGATATGGAGGCCGCCAAGAGGTTCTTCCTGGGATGACAGGTAACGACCCTTACTGAATCTGGACTACACTTTGAACAACGAACTGATATTGATGCTTTGCGTTGGCAAATATGACGGTTTGGACTTAATTGATTCGCACAGTAGCGCTGAGGTGACACTCGTGCGTGAACGGCTCCAATTCAAGTATCATACCGTTTCCGTCCCAGTAAAACCTTGGCAGGTCTCGGAGTACGTTGGAAGTTTGCACCATTGGGTTGGTGGTGTAGATTCGATTGAGACGGTCTCCCTATTAGCGCTGATCTGGTGCTGAGCACTTGTCCCAATAAGGGCTTGTGCCAGCCCTCGCATGGCCTCCCTGCTCTCCAAAGATAACCAGGGACCAAAAAGGTGACTACACACGCGAACGGAGATAGTGGCTATAAGGGGGGACCCAATAAAACTGGAGCAATTAGAAACTAAAAACAGATAAAAAAAATTCAAAAAAGAAGGCAAAGCTAACAACATCGACGGCGGAACTAGCGGCTGCAGTCACTATTTTTACAGCACATCGAGAGCGGTACTAATAACAGCGATGAATACAATGACAGTAAACAAGGGCAAAAAACGCAGATCAACAGACAAACTTGTCCAGACTGAGGTTCTCGAGCCATTCGGGTGCAGCAAAAAAATGATGTAAACGCCAGAACTTCCTAAAAAAGAAGAGCGGGAAACTCTGCAGGACGTGCCAGATGTTAAAGTGGTGGGGGAAAATATAAAGAGCATCGAGAATTCGATGGTTACTACAGGGATCGCTACCAAAGCGATCGAAGCAAAGGTCTTAAGTCCTGAAATAATAATGAACCATTCTGGAGTCCACAAAGTGATCGCGGCCGGAAAAGAATGATGTAACAAGACAAATAAAGCGCCATTGTGTGATGTCATCGTCACCGTCAAAAATATGGCTGAAGTACTGTACTCGAAATGGAAGCCCATAACCTCTCCAAAAAAAGGTGGACACAAAGTACAATTGGCATCCAGCGACATGATGAAGAAAAGCTAATCCAAAAATCGGGAGATGTTCTAAAAAAATACAATCTGCATGCGACTCGCCAAAAATTAGCATAGGAGTAATAAATGGGCTGTTTGAACTAGAGGAGCTATTAGAACGCACGAGGGATTAGCGGAGGAGTTGGTCAAAGGCCAAAGGGAACCAGAAGGCCAAACAAGGGTAGAAGGCTAAAGGAAACCTGAAAGCCAAGCATAAAGTGCACGCGGAGATAGATGCACTATCAAACAACAATAAAAGAATGGCGCCCAGCCCAGTCGAAGGAGATCGGGATAAAAAAGGAAGGAAGAGACATTTGATGAGTGTAGAACGCCACTCAGGAGTTCCAGATAGTGCTGACAAAAGGAGCGAAGAAAGCCGCAAAGAAATTCCTTCAAAAAATGCAAGTAAAGGGAAACAGGAGAGAAAAAAGTCCCAACGAAGAGCCCTGCAGCAGAGACTACTCGTAAACCCCTAGATAGCCGATCCTGCGTGGCCCAAAGACACCAACTCTGCTATTTGACCAGTACAACTAACGCGGTTGAGCCACAAACTGGTCGGATTCGGAGTAGAAACTGACAATAAAGAAGCATTCTGTGACGCAGTAAAGAAATTCTTTGGCAAAAATGTAACTATAGCTTTACTCAAGCCACTGACAACCATCGAAATAAGAGACCTTGAATGTCTCACAGACCTGGCCAAGGTAGAAGAGGCCATCAAAAGGCAGCTCCCTGGTGTGGGCAGGATCAAAGTGAGGCTGACACCAGAAAACCATAGGGGACAGCGCATGGCCATCATTGACTCGACCAAAAAGAACGCCGAAAAATTTCTGAATTAGGAAATTAAGAATAGGGTGGGTTGTCTGTAGGATACAGCGAAGAGTAGCGCCACTTCAATATTTCAAATTCCTTGGCTATGCTCACATTCCACAAGTATGCAGAGGACCAGATAAGAGTTCCCTATGCTACAAATGTGGTGAAATGAGGCATCGAAGAAAAGATTGTCTGAAAGAGGCACACTATATTTCAAAGATCCCATCCCATATGTGGTTCTGGGCATTTCCTTGCGATGGCAGCATTTTCGTATTTTTAAGATGATGTCCTCTTGGAGTGAGTATGTGTTCCTCATTGATTAGATACATCTGTACGTTTTTGCTCTGATGGCAACTGGCGATTTAATGATCACGTATATGTAGCAAGCAAGTTCCGAATTTGCACAAGTATGCAATAAAAAATCACCATCAGCAACTTACCATTCTTATTGCTAGTGGGCAGCGGCTCAAATTTAATCATTTTCAGCATATCATGGCACGTAAATTTTGAACCGTGCCATGGATAAAACAAGTTCATCAATTACATAGTATTGTAGGTACCAGAGAAACATTCCCAATGCACCGATATGTAAGCTCATGTCCTTATTTTGCAGTTTTGTTTGACTCTCCATGTGTTTTACATATTTTGTGTAAGCCCTAAGGTATTTCCACGGCATTAAAATTGTCTACTTATCATTTAAAAACAATGCTGGTGGATAATGCGGTATAAGCGTTCGGGATTGCAAGGATTTTTTCCTATCTGAAAATTAAAAATTTAATCAATACATCCTTCGGAGGCATCGATAAAACAAATTCCATAAGATATTCCACTAACTCCATCTTAGACGACCCCAGAACCCGTTTGAGAAAGGAGGAGCTTTCATGATTCCTCATCCTAAATCCCATGACCAAATGATAGTAAATGGACTTGAGGTTACGCACTGGGTTGACTGGTTCCCAAATGATGGGGCACTCAATGGCGAGAAGTGCCAATAACTGCAAATACACACGTAAGAGGGTGAAGGTGAGTCTTTCGCGCCTGATAATGGAATCAAAAGTGAAACCATTCCGATGGAACAGAAGTTGGACAACAGGCTAACTGCCCGTCCCTGGAAAAATCTACGTTGTTTCGAAATCTGAAACAGAGTCTCGGAATGAATTGAACGTACGGTAGCGTCAGTTTGTCATAATGGAGGCTAAGGACTGGGTCACGGTAACATCAAAATGGACCCGGATACGTGAAGAGCGATAAACGCCTTTCACCTGCCCAAAACTACCAAGCAGTTGCGTCAATGCCTGAGTCCATGCGGTTGGTATTAACGATTCAAACGTAATCGTGCAACCATCACCACATCCTTGGTGGATATGCTACACATGGGACGGAAGTTCTTCTGGGAATGTTCTTCCTCGTTTGAGTGATGAATTTTATTTTAGTTTCATTAACTCACAGGCCAATTTGGTCTACTTCAGATTATTGGGTCAGGAATACTCATGCAGCATTTGAGATTGAGCGTGCCATAATATTGACGTCATCAGCATACATTACCAATCGCGTGGACCTGAATATTAGTGTACCAGAAATTTCAGTTGATGTCATGCTAATCACGTGGTCCTGCGCAATATTAAAAAGCATTTGGGCAAGCCCATCCCCTTATTCTAAGTCTGATTTCATTTTGAAGCTGTCTGTTGGTTCACCGTTTACCTTAACCTGGGACTCTGTGTATAACCTCGTAACTTTAATCATGCCAACTAGTTTTATTGGGACGCGAAAGTCAAGCAGTATTTTGTACAGGGCATTTCTGTTAACAATTCATATACTTTTCTGAAGTCTACGAAGAGTTTGTGTACATCGATGTTATACTCCCAGAACTTCTCGAGGACCTGCTTACCCGAGAATATTTGGTCTGCTGTAGACGGTCAACTTCAAAAGCCTATTACGTTAGCTATGATTGATCTTTGTGCATTTTTGCAAAGACTTGTTTGAGGATTGAAGCCGTCTCTTAGTTATTTAATAGAGGCATACGCCGATTTGACTTCATGTGGGGTCATGTTATTTTGTTTATACATTGGATCTTGGTATTGATGATCAGTCATTTCTATCTTCGGCATACTTTTTTAGCTTGTCGCCAGAGGGTTTTAAATTGTTCTTCTTTGGACCGGATTGGTCACTACATATATTCTTTGTTCGTCTGGTTCCTGTTTTTAACCGCTTCTTTGCACTCTTAGTCATGCCACTCGTTCCTAATTTTCATTAACTGTTGCCCCAAGTTATCGGCAGCTACTGTTACTAAAGGTCTTATTATGTTTTACATGCTTTTGATGTCAACATTACTTTCGTCTGGCTGTGGGGATATGTTGAAGCGATTTTCCAGTGCTAATATGTATGCGAACGCCACTGAGCTATCATTTACCATGTTTATCTGGTACTTATGGGTAACAGAGCTTCCTTGCTTACGGCTCTTGGAGATGCGGCACTGGAGCTTGACACGTATAAGATAGTGGTCGGAATCAGAGACTGCGCCGCGGAATAAGCTTGTTTCGAGAACGCTGGTTGCCGCTCGTTTTTGTATGAGAACATGGTCGATCTAGTTGAATATGTGACGGTCTGGGAAGGCTCTCGTTTTCTTATGGATGTCTCGATGCGGGAAGTGCGTGGAGCTTAATATAAAGCCTCTACTTGTAGAAAAGTCTATTAAGCGTTAGCTACTGTCGCTGGTCTCTACATTTAGGATAAGCGCTCCGGCTGCACCTCTATGTGCTGTTTTTCACCCGTTTATCCAGGATAATTTTAATATCATTTGATGGCATTGCATAGGTAGTACATCCCAGGGTGGTTAAGAATTCGTCCTTGATTGCCTGCTCCTTGTCTTCTGTTGGCACGTGACAGTTGACCCACCAGGCAATAAAGAATTCTGTCTTGATACAAATCGCACGGATCCTTTTGTTAACAGGCTTGAAGTCGGTTATAATTTGTTTAAGCTGTCAACTATCAAAGCCACTATGTACTAACGGCTTCCATGTATTTTCACTGAGCTTTTTGGTTTCTTGTACTACGAGAATGTCGGTTCTGTATTTATTTCATCCAGAAACGGTCGCAGTGCACTTGATCTGTTTAATGATCTAACATTCCAAGCTCCAAAAGAATAGACAATTGTCCGTTGCGATAGTCGTGGCTATTTATTCAATCCGATCCCAGGCTGTTGTCCTAATTCAATAACAAGTCAATATAAAATAGAGCGTTGTCAGCACTTTGATTTAGTTGGTTTTGGTCTACGAGCTGTATTTTGTTTCCCACATAATATTCGGCTAGCCAGTTAGCGCACCCTCCACCTGCCATCTGAGGGTGGGTCCGATGGAGGACTGGAAGCCAGACGCGGAATCCGGCAAAAATTGGTCAACTGCCAAAAAAATTTGTGGTAGATCGTGATCTGTTCCCCACAAAAATTTGACTTACACAGGGTCCAAATGACGCTCGTGGCAAAAATTGTCTGGGAACCATCGGCAACTAGCTGTCTCCCATTATATCAGACGCTTTGCCGAAAACAGGCAACGAATGGTGGGTTGAAGTAAAAACGGCAATTAAGACCGTGGCAGAACAGACAATTGGACTCCATACCCTTGGCAAAAGAAATAATTCGTTTCATGATGATTGCCAACATGCGTTAATTAAAAAGAATCAGGCTTACAAACATTATTTACGTACGAAGAACGAATATAGAACATTATAAAAATCTCAGAAGAGTAGCAAATAAGATTATTAGAAATAAGAACAGATGTATGTCTAGGAAGCAAGACAAAGGTACAAAGTGGGTTAAAGCATGAAACAAGACTATTAACTAATGTCCACGCTCTACCATGATGACATCAGGAGCGTCATTGCTGATGAGGGCAGGATTAAAGAAGGATGGGCATCATATTTCAAGAACTTTCTTAATCATTCACACAGCTCCAAAACGACAGAGCCTATAGATATTCCCGGTAGGCTTCCATAAGGCCCATTAACTCTGGATGAACGTTTTTCCACTATCAATGACGTCGCCAACGTCTCGAGTCTGCATCAATAACATAGTCACCGATGCCTCTGACACAAATATTGGACTAAAGAAGGAAGATGGGCTGGCGCCATTGCTATTCAATTTGGTTCTGGAATACTTCATAAGAAAGCTACCTGTCGATACAAGAGGTACATGATTACACAAGTCAAGCCAAGTGGCTGCCTATGCGCATGATTTCAAAATTTTTGTGCTGTCGCGACGCAAAGCAAGTAGGGCTACAAATTAATGAGAATAAAATAAAATGCATGATTCAGTCTTGAAAAAATCTCTTATACATTCAGTAGATCACATTTGGTAAATATAATATCGAAAATATGGGCGGGTTTGTGTATTCAGGTGCCACAATAACGAAAATCTGTAATGAAGAGACCAAATACGCCGAAAAATGTAGCTCGCAAATAAAATATTTTGTTTTTTTTTTTCATTTTTGACAACCTTGTATGCCAGCTGCATACACAGGAAAACAAAACTCTGTGACGTAGCAGCCAAATCGTTTTATAAAAGACGTAAATAAACAAGAAAAACTTTTTGGCAAGTTAGAGTCCAAATACAACCATAAATAACAAACATTGTAAAATTAATATTGTCAATAACACTATTACCGCCATAAATATCCTACGTATATATTTTAAACATCCATACTATTAATAGGCACTGAAACTATCAAATACCGCATAGAAAGATAGATACAAAACAATGACAATTTACAAACTTAGCACTATCAAAAACCTCATATAAAAATATATACAAAACAATTACAATTTAAAAATTCAATATAGGCACTATCGAAATTCGTATAGAAAAACAGATACAAAATAATTACAATGTACAAACTAATTATATTTATAGGCACTATCAAAAACCTGACAGAAAAATAGATACAAATAATAATGAATAAATCCAATTTATAAACTAATTATATTATTGAATACTGTATAGAGAAACAAATCTAATTATAATCAAAACTAACTAAACAACAAGCATTCAAACATAACAACAAACAATTATGCTGTAGCATACCATCGTATCAAAAGTAAAACGACCCCCAATGCACGTCATAGCCATGCGATTCAAGGTCAGGAAAGACCAACAGAGCCAAGAACGGGAAATACGGAAGTAACAGACTATGCATTTAAACACACAGCCACAATGATATGCGGTTGGAAATTTAATCATCACAAACGTGTTAGCGGATGATTGTGTACGTCCCGGAATAAAAACAAAACCATGCATTTGGACAAGCCGGGCAGTTGAAACTTGATCACCGCAAGATTTGAGTGGACTATTATTAGCAATTCTGCGGAGGAAGAAAATTGAATTGAACAAAATGCAAGTTCAGCATTTCACCTGACTTGAATTATTGAACTCTGTTCAATTTAAAAAGTTTGAATTGAAGCAAATGCAGGAGTATTGAACTCTGTTCATTGAAAGAAAATTGATTGGAGAAGAAACACGGTCAGCAGGAATACAATGTAGAATTGTGATCGATCGGGGAAAAGATCAATAGCCCTGATCGGCAGCGTTAGCACTTTACGTGTTCAAAATCGCGGGGCAATCACTCTCTTTGTTTTCCTAGCAATAGAAAACGAAAATTGGAACCTCAGCTTTAGCCTGACCACAATCAACATCAACAAAATTGGGTCCCTTGGCTTACGGCTGGCCCATCGGCTGTGTGTTACTGCCATTGCATCGTTACATCAGCTCCTCGGCTTATGCCTGGCCGGTCTTCATCGGTCGCCATTCACCACTGGCCCCACCGTCGAATAGGACTCCTTGGCTTACGCCTGGTCCTGGGCATCCTTTAATTACATCGGCTTACCCCTGGCTGGTCTTTATAGGTCGCCGTTCACCGCCGGCCCCACCACCGAATAGGACTCCCTGGCTTGCGCCTGGTCCTGTTTATCCTTCCCGTACATCAGCTCTTCGACACTCCCCAGGCCTGGTCGATGGTAAGCGGCTTCAACGAGCCCATCCGCTTCCACCCTCGAGGCCCCAAGTCTTCTAGTTAACCACTCTGCTTATTCGCAGGCTACCGTCAGCTCGAGAGGAACCAAGCAGCGTTCTGAGGCTCCCTACGCTGTTCCACCTGCCCAGAAGCCCGCCGAGCTACAGTTCCGCAGACAACCATCACGCTCCCCTTAGACGTCGTTCTCGTGGCGGAACACTTATCGGCTCCCCGGTTCATCACTTTGGAAGAGTATAGGACTCAACAGCAGTTGAAACAATCGCTTACAGTTTGGCACAAGTGAGAAACCCACGAACCCCTTCAAACTCACGCAGAGGAGGCCAGCAGGCAAAGTGCGGCACCAACTGGTGGAGTTGCTGCATCTGGTACGGGTCAGCGTCACCCCAGAGAGAAACCCCTTTTCCGCGAACAAGCGCGGGCTTACCAGAAACAGCGTCCCAAGAAGCAACAGGAAAAGTTCCTTCAAGAAGGCCAACGCTGCCCAGACCGGAACAAATTAGAGGACCCTATACCATCGATAACCTAGCCTCGGGACTAGTGAATTTTGAATACCTTAAGTTTTTAGTTGCGTTTATAATTTTGAATATAAGAATTATGATGTTTAAAGAAAAAATTATGACCCAGGTCTTTTTCTTTTATCCATTGGGAGGAATCTTCTCAAGTCTTTCTAAGGTAAGGTGTGATTGGCAGTCACACGGATCAAGGGTAGTTGGAACAATAATTTATAAAAGCTCCAAGTGTACAAAGCTGTGATAAAGCCTGTGGTATGTTATGGGTGTGAAGCAAGCAAGCAAGTATCAACAAACATATTGAACGCCTTTGAGGGACGAGTGCTGAGGCGTTTAATTGGCGCAAAGCTTTATGATGGATTCGATACCGCCATGACCTGCATGAAGTTTTTGACGAAGTTATCACAATTATGAGACTGATGAAACTGCAATGTGCTGGCCACATGAGCTGTATGGATGAACAACGGATACTCAAAAAGTTATTTTTTTGGAGAAGCAGAGGGCGGAGACGAGTGGGGAAACTGAGGAAAGGCTGGTTTGACTCGGTCCACGAAGACAGTTCATCGCTGCTCGGATTTCCAAATTGGAGGACGTGGTCGTTTGGCTGCGACATGGATGCGCTTTTCGCAGGAAATGTTAGCCCGAGAGGAGTTGTAGTGCTCCGAAGAAGAAGAAGACATAATTTTTGCACTTTAAGAAATAATATTCTCGACAAAGTCAGCAAAGACTGACGACTTCCCGCTAAGCCCAGCTTTCTCAGTCAGCAAAGCTTGAGATTATAACTCTCAGCATTATTCGGGTCGATTCTCAAACTGAGGGTCGTTTATTGCAAGTTACAATGTGAAATACAACCCCAGACGTGTCCTCTCCTTATATGACTGACTAGCGGTCAATAGACCTCAGTAAGACACATACGACTCAGCGGCAGAATCCCATTTTACTAGGAAATGGTCAGACTTGATCGTACCACTACAGCCCCTTTCGGGCCTTCGCTTAGAGATAGGGTAATTGCGGGATAGATGCCGCGCTTTTTCAAAAATCAATGTAATTTTTTTATTTAAGTAAAATTAACTTTATTTATGGAAAAACTTAACAATGGATTTATATTCTACCGTAAAAAATTACTTCTAAAACAAATAAAAATTTTCATAAAAAAATAACAGAAAAGAAAAATATATCAAGTGTACCGCCTCTCCCTGCATGTGAGGAAGCGATGCCGCATGATAAATTCATTGAATTTAAGCAACTAATTTGACTATGAAACATGTTTCTTACGTTGTTGCTCACATCTACAGTCTGTGTAAAGCGTAGATAGTAGTGATTTATACCGTGTACAGTTTTCATGTAGCTATTTTTGACATTTTGTGCATTGGATCCAGTCTTCTATTTTTTGTTTCAAAATAATTTTCCCAACATTCGGCACAAATATTAGGATCTTCAGTCGTCTCAACCTTCCTTTTGGTTTTTGCTTTTTTTCTTCTTTAGGAGACTTGAAGTTTTTCTTTTTTTCAATGGAACTGCGAGCAGTTAAAACCTCTGCTAACTGCCTGCGTCTTGAAAAAATCAGCACTAGAATTTTTGGTAGTAATGAAATTTTTTGAAGTAGTTTTGTTGGCGTTGGGCTTTCAAAACATGATGAAGTGTGTGCTTCATTTTCGGAATGATTGAAGGTATGCGATCTATTGCTGGTGGTTGGACTTACCGGTTCCAAGATTGTATCAGGTCATGAAACAGCGGTTGGAACTACCGGTTCCAAGACTGTTTCAGGACATGAAACGGTAGTTTCAGAAGGGAGAGCTATTGATTGTTGAACTTCAATTTGAGATGAGTCTGATATGGTGAAAAAGTGGTCTGGAATAGCTTTAGGATTATAAGGGTAGATTCATGAGGCCCTGAATCCTGAAGGTCCATTTCCAATGGACACTGGTTTCTGCCATGCATTCCCAGTTAAATTGCCTGGCTTGATATCTTGTCAAGTTTCTGTTTTTACGATGATGATTCCAAACCTTGGCTTCGTTATGAAAATATGATTTTAATGGCTTGAAGAAACTTTGGTCCAAAGTTTGCAACGCTTGGAGAGTGTGACTTGGTAAGCAAAGTAAAATGATGTCACTGTTTTCAGCGAATTCCAGCATATTGAAAGCAAAGTCAAAGTCAAAGTCAAAAGCACTTTATTCAATACTAATCGGTATACATTTTCAAAGAATATAAAGCAAATTCCAAACAATAAACATACAAAAACTTAATGGCCCAAACGGCTCTCTAAATTTATACGTTATCAATTAAACATATTTCTTAAAAAACTATAGGAAATTCAATTAATTAAGATTATTACATATTTTGAAAATCAATTGGAAAAAGGAGAAAAATCAGCCAACACTTTCCTAAAATTATTCATAATTTAAGCACAACAGTGAACTTTGATCCTACACCTAATATGTTGAAACTTAATTCTAATCAAATGCGATCAAAAACTTTATCTTAAATTAAAAAATTCTATAACAATCTTCCTAACCTAAGAGTTTAATCTTATCTCTAACCTAATATAATAAACATAACAAATATCTAACCTATACCTAATTTTTAACACAAATAAACAACAACACTAAATGTAGCAATAATGTGCTGAAACTCAAAAACTAAATGACGAAAAACACAAAAACTGGTAATAAACACGAATAATTTAGACATTGTCATTCAGCCACCAATACCTGGATTGCGCCGTCTCAATTCGATCAGCTTCAACGAATCTAGCAAATGAGTATCTCCATTGGAATTGTTGGTCTCGTGACCTCAAACTCGGAGGATATTTTATCTTCTTATCGGTGGCACGTCGATATATGTGATATATAACTGGGACGCTGTTAGAATCAAAAACATATCGTTTCATGTCCAAATACACGAATGCTATTGGAAGAACGAAACCAGTAGCGAGGCACGTCGCAATACATCCGTCTGTAGGGTGGAACGGCTGTGAAATCCAAGGGTTTTCACTCACAGTCACAGATCTTGCGATATGATTCCGAAGAAATTTCAATATGAAGATATCGATTCTTTTTACTTAAGCAGTTTGATAAATTCTTCTTTTCGATATATAATGTTTCCAATCCGTCTCAGGCTTTCTGCACAAACCAGTACATGCACGAAGACATTTCCTTTCAAAAACTCTTAATTTTTCCATAGTACTAGCACTCTGTTTCTACCAGATCTGACATCCATAGGTCAAAACTGGTCTAACCAGGGTCTTGTAACAGATAGTTTTGACATTTTGATCAATGTATTTGGAATGAAAGAGTCTTCGTAGGGCCATGACTACTTTTAGTGCCTTACTGAGCATGATTTTCACATGTTCAGTATATTACAGATACTGATCGAGATAACACCGAGGTATCGAACACAGGATTCATGTGGAACTTGTTCTAGACTACCCTTGCTAGCCATGATGTGGAAATCTCTCCAATTACGTTTCAGGTCTTGCCTGGCCCCCTGCAGTGTTGTCCGAAACAGGATTGTTTCACACTTCTACGCATTGATTTTCATTCGTCAATTGTCAGTGTACAGGTGCACATTATTGAACATTTTTTGGAGATTTCTCTGAACTATTGTAGCTTTCCGGACTGCCTTATAGATGATCAGCTCATCAGCAAACGCTACCAACGATTGCGTTGGCGAGACGTTAAAATCAAAGCCGTTCAATAGCTTGCGAATGAAGATTGAAAAGAGCAGAGGCGCAGTAACTTTTCCCTGCTGTAGATCATTCAAGACCTTGAATTCGCGCATTGTTGTGGAATTTCCATCAGTTACAACAAACGATTTTCCGTATAACATATTGCACATCATGGCGACAAGGTGTCTGGGGAACTTGTCCTGAAGGAGTTTAAAAACTAGTCCATCTAACCATACCGTATCAAAGGCTTTCTCCATATCAATGAGACATGCTCCAACGCATTGTCTATCATTTAGTTTCCAACAGATGTCTGAGGTTACATTCGTTATTGCATGTGTGGTCAAATGCCTGGCTTGAAAACCAAATTGGCAATTCGGCATCAACTCATATTCCTCAATGTGGGCGTTTAACGCACTGTTGAGTATCACTTCAAACACCTTGCTGATGTGAGGCAGCAAGCTGATTGGGCGATAGCTTTAAGGGCATGAAGATTCTTTTCCATTCTTTAGATCGGAAATATCTTGGCCTTTTTCCACTCATTTGGGAAATATGAATTGTTCAACATGTTGTTGAACAATATGCAATAATTCCTAATAGCAGCCTTAGGCAAATGTTGCAGAACTACATTTGGAATACCATCAGTACCACATGATTTCTTGTTGTTTATCCTGCGAAATATGAAACACAAGTCTTCATAGCTGACAAAATAATCAATAAGATTCAAGCTCGGTATGAGGTCAGATGTTAATGTTTCATTGAAATGAAGAATTGATTGGCCGTTCAGGCTTGATTTGAAGTCGGAAACTTTTGCTTCAACGACAGGGTTTGGTTGATGAACCAATTAAAAATGTGTTCCAATCAAGGCAAGTTTATCTAATCCCTCACATATAATCCTGTTTCCATTTCTATCCGGAGCCGTACTATCAATTTCGATACCAGCCCTATCGAGAAGATTTATCTCATCACTAGTGACTTCAAGATTCGACACCTTCACTCGAGACTTCTTGCGGAATATGCTATTCACTTTCGTGAACACGCCATCTGGGTCCTGTGGGCTAATACCCCTCAGTTTTTCTGCCCATTGATTGCTGACCTCACTCCTGAAGTGTGAACGGATTATGTTCCGGACATTCTTCAGGTGTAATTTCAACAAAGCCAACGATGGATGGTTGTAGTCCAAAAATCGTCGATAAATATTGTTGACGCGTGTGAGAAAAAGGTTTTTCAATCTTTTCAACCTTGCGATGGTTGGTGTTTCATATCCTTCCATATTGTTTCGATGTTTAATCTTGGGAACTACTTTCTCAATCGTTTCCAACGTCAGCTTCTGTAACTTCGACAAATAGAGATCTATTTCATCGTAAGTTAGGTCCCTGTCATTAGAAACCATTGAGCAAGAGTTGCCACCATCAGGGAGGGGACATTGCTTCTGGAACTCTCGATTAAACTTCTTTTGAAACTTTCCCCAGTCAGTTGTTTTGAAATTCAACCGATGATTTTCATGTTGAACTGGAATGAGGAAGAAATCATCCCTTTGATGATTGATTTCCATTACGATTGCGTTATGGTCACCATCGTAAGGAAGCACCTGCAGTTTCCGTTGAGGACTATGAAAGCTGAATTCAAGTCTTACGTCAGCAATGCAGAGGTCCAAATATGAATTTTTCTAGAGTATGTTGGGAACTCCGACGCATATAGATTGAACCTGTATTCAATTTGGTTCGCTGTTATCCATGATTTCAGGAATACACCTCTTGGATTATTGGTGGCGTTCAGCCATGATGTATGCTTGGCGTTCAGGTCACCAGCAAGAATATAATAACTATGCAGCCTGTTCAATTCGAGTATTTCAAACAAGGAATTAAGTTCCTCCTTGAGCTTGAGAACTGTTCCACCAGTTGCATAGGCAGAGATAACGAAGAGGTTATCCCCACCTGGCAGTGAGATTTTGATAACGGACACTTAAGAGATCAAAGCTTTTGAATTCGACTTTTTCAATATTTTGGAAACAATAGGGTCTTCTAACCAATATCCCGGTGCCACCTCCCCCATCACCTATTACCCTATCGTTTCTTATGAATTCAAAATCCTTGAATGTCATGGAGTGCCATGAATTGAGATGGGTTTCGGTGAGAAGCATGATGTCAGGCTTTTGCTTAACAATGTTTTCAAGGAGATAATCATGCCGATGTATAGTAACAACGGAGTTGACGCTGATCGAGATGAGACGAATCCTATCCATGGGAATGTGACTGGATGACAGATTATTTTGAGGCATTTGAAACCCATAACCGATGAAAAACAAGATTAATTTTTGTGTCTTGTTTATCGATTCTTTCCAATAGAGAATTTAATTGCTGCAAAATTTGGAGAAGCAGCTCATTATTGCCATTTACATTATTTACACTATTTTCCGCATTTTCTGCTGGTCCTCTAGCGGCTTGTGCAAATGATACTTCGGGCTTGACGAAGTTCGGAGCTAAGACACTGCGGTGTTTTTGTGTTTGCTTTGGGGCAGATTTCAATCTTGCATCCTGATATCGGGAGCATCCTCGATATGATGACGGGTGACCAAAAACACCGCAGTTAACACAGTATCATTTCTCTTTTGGCTCCGTCTGAGCCAATTTGCACTCGCCGGGAGCATGCTCGTCCTTGCATTTGACGCATCGGTAATGCATAGCGCAGTTGGCAGCCAAATGCCCAAATTGTTGGCAGCGATAGCACTGGTTGATTTCCCGTTTCTGGAGGCGTTCCCACCTCACCAATCGGAAATTCAAATATCTGATTTGTTGAAGAGCACTTGGACGGCTCTTTTTTGATATTTGCACAAAATAAAGTGGTACATCTTTTTTTCTACCGTCGACCTTCTTGTCGCGAATTTTTTAACGGAGATAAACTCGATTTGTGGTGCTGCTTCCTTGAGCACCTGAAGAAGATCGACGGTATCTTCTTCGCAGTCTAAGCCCTTCAACAAGAACGTCTGATTCTTCTCGCTTTTGGGGGTATATGTGAAGTGCGGAACCTCCCCAGAATTTAAAACAATTTTTGCTGATTTGAAATCAACCGGTGATTTTGTTCTGATAGAAAACTTCTAGAAATTGATTCGTTTAATTTCAAAATTTGTTAATTTGTTTTCGGCTGCCAAGAGCCGAACCATGTCCTGTCCACTTTGACCGAAGATGTTTATTGGCGGAACTTTCTCTGCATTCTTGGCTACTTTTTGAGGAGGACCAGCAGAACTACGGGCGGGTTTCTTCTCCTTATTTTTATTTTTTAAATAGAGTATAAAATTATCACTATCTTGACTAACCTTAACTTCAATATTTTGATCAACATCCATTTCTTGGAGTGCGTCCAGCGCTGCAAAGTAATTCTGGCTGTCGTTAGTGCCTCCGGCACTTAATACTTCTTCTGTGATGATTGATTTAACAGCTTTCTACTGCTCTGCTTGCGTATCGATTTTTCGTACCAGTTCAGTATCTTGCACTTTCTTCGCTGTCTCGAACATATCTTCATACGTTTTGATTCTTAATTTTAATTAATTCTTCAATATCTGCTTGAAGTCGACTCACTTCTTGCTTGTCTTCGACTAGTTGAGTCTTACGGCCGCCATCTGCGGAGTCCTGGGTGCTCGTGTGTCTTCACTTGTTGACATTTGCCGTCAATTTCACATTGTTATTATCACCGGGGCCCCCCAACGGGGGGAAGCCGTCGGGCTCCTCCATAAAGCAGTCCCGAGTAAGTCTTCGGCTTGTTTCCTTTTTTTTCTATTTTTTAATTCCGTGGGTCGATGCCTTCGACAATAGATGCTTTCCCAATAAAATCAAAATATGCTTCTGACTGGGTCGTAAAAAATTAATTCAATTGGCAAACTGACTTTTGTGTAAAAATAATTAATTTTTAAAATTAATGACAGGAGCGATTAAAAACACGTCTACACGCAACGAGTGCTAGATGTAGAACCGCATATTGAGAGCATTACTGTGAGAAGTGTGACCATTCAAAATTAAAAGAATCTTGCCTACAGTTTCCTACAGGTAAAAAACAGTTCAGCATTGATGTAGGATGACTTCCTGCTCATATAAACATCAGAGCCACTTGGTAATCCGTCGACGAACTCTGCTTTTTTGTTTACTCCTTTCATTATCAGAACAGGTGGCAAGAAGTTGGCATCCGCGGTGCAAAAAGCTACAACGGTAACATTTTCTCCCTTCTCCTTAGCAGCAACCACATGAACGTCTTTAACACCTTTTTGCGTCAACACCTTACCGGGTTTATTATTCAGTTGCAAACCGCTTTCGTCCATATTAAATAGGTTTCCAGGTTTGTCCATTAAATTGTTTTCTATCAAAACTTTCTGAAGTATTACAAAAAATCCATCGGCTGCCGATCGATTCATACCTTGGGCTCGGGAAAGAGAACGTTCTTCAGATTGTCTCAATGAAATGTCTTTATTCCATTATGTGCACAGCTAGCTTTCTTTCATTTTCTATTCCGAAAACACGTTGAAAAGATAAAAATAATAAATTATATTTTAACCTTTCGTATAATTAATAAATAAGTTCAGTAATACAAAAATCAGAATATAAAATATAATAAAAAAGATACTTTTCACATGCTATCACAACAAATTAACTGAACAATTACTTACCAATAAAGCCTTCTTTTAATCGTCTCGAAAGTGTTTTGGCTGGTACGCTAAATAGTTTTTCTGCTTTTCGCAGAGACATCCCAGCGTCAATGTTTTTTCGGGCTTCTTCTAGCGCCTCCTTAGTCCAACTACCCCTTGTTGTTTTGCAGATATATTTACGGAGCGTAACGATACTTAATATTCGCTTAAAAATACACACACACACAAATTTAACATGCGGCATCTTCTCAAAAAAAACTGCGGCATCTCTCCCCGAAGTGAGGGAGAGATACCGCACCACACTTCAAAACTTATGAAAAAAATGAAACAAAAAGAAAATACACACACGTATCTTATAACACTTATTCATCATATAAAATACTTACCCTTGAAAAAACACACGATAACTTGTTTCCGCATTGGATTCTTGTAACAAACTGAAAAATTTCCACAGTGAGAAACGGAGCGCAAAACAAAACAAATATAAAAAAACCGTTACATGACGGCTGTAATCAATTTTTTTGTCCTACGTTTTTGGTTGAATACCTAACGAAGAAAAAGCAACATATATTTTTTGCGTGGAAGACTAGATATGTATATGAGTTTGGTTGAATGCGGCATCTCTCCCGCATTCACCCTTGTTAGATTATCTCATTGTCATGATCGAATGTATTGGCACTCCACAAGGTGACCATTATCACGCTTTGGCCATGTGTCCGTCCACCCAGCTGCGATACGTTCTGATTTTTAAACCAGCACGTATCATAACTGAACAGACTTATAGTCCGTCTGAGGAATCACTCGAACTAAATCTCGTTGACGCCTACGAAACTCGAACCAGAGACCTTCGGCTTACGGGCTTAGTGCTCTAACCACTACACCACGCGTAACATAATTACCTAATTTTAAAATACTTCACGTCGTAATAGTCCGGAAACCAATTTATAAGAAGCAATCCTCCACCGCCAACCCAAATTGAATTAATACAATGCATTGTTCTTCCTTTCTGTATCAATGGAGTGCATTTTCATGTCTGATTTAATTGCGTTTAGCAGTCATGACTGAAATTCTGAACATACCCGTAGATATTCAGTTAAGTTTATAGGATCCCAAATAATAGTAGAGGACAATAAGTGCATAGAATTTTACTCACATTAGTTTCTTTGTATTTTGGTCATCCTCTACATACCTGAAAAATAAGAAGAAAATATTTTAATAATTTATTTAGATTTTATCTCGCGTAATTAAATTTATGAAGGTAATCAAATCTAAACCTAATTTGAAATACAATGAAAGAAAAAAATATAAATTTAATTTCGCCAGGGGAGGAGCCCTGACTTATACATTCCAACAAACGTAGCCATAATGCTCCATTTGGTACGCTTCATCTCGAAACATCCTCTTGCATGCATAATTAAAACACATTTCAGGGGAATCCCCAAAACAATATAAAGATAATGCCACCAGATGTTTGCTTACAACTAAATCGACTAGACAGGCAAAACGTCTGAGATGAGGATAGATCTGTTGTCGTTGTTCTAGAGATTTCTCCCAGGACGAACTTAGCAACAAAACGTTGAAAAGTAATATGAGTGGGACTTTGTAGCTAAGTTATTGCCCTATGCTTGTTGATGTATTTCGTGTTTGGTACAAACACTTTTTTCATTTCAAGGACCTTAATGAATGTTATTCAGAGCAAGTTAATCTTATTTATTTTTGTAGAGGAAAAATACTTTGCGAAAGATTTACTATGAGATCTAATGGAATGAGTAAATTAATTCTATGCCGTGCTGTGTATAATATCCGTAATATCAGTGTAGGCTGTTCATATATATTTTCCTTTAAGTTTAAGCTTGAGGACAATATGTTTATGCGGAAGAAGTTTCAGCCTATTAAAAATTATTGCGAACAGTTTGAAAGGTGATCACGAAGAAGAAGAAGAGATTTAAAACTAAACGTCTTTGTCCTTTTGATACAAATCAAAATAGAAGTTATAAGAATAGAATTTACTGTAGACTGGCCTACAATATATTTTTGAAAATATTATTTTTTAGAAATTCTAACCAATGTCGAGAACAGGTTCTAAAATTATCCAAAAATAGCATAAAAACTACATCTCTTACTAATGCTTTAAACTACATTTCGTTATGATGCCCTTAGAAGACAAATACAGCCATATGTATTTGAACCTTTCCTTCACCAGTTCAACGACATTCATATCATCAAAATCCTTTTCATAATCACTTTATGAAATGACCCAATCCACTCAACCAATTCAACAAGAAAAGGATGATAATAATTTAAATTCCATGTTCCATCATCCCAAATCTCCTTGATTGGAATTCACCTCGACAGCCAATCGAGGACATCCAACAAAAAGGGACAAATTTGTGAAATTCTAAAATCAACTCGATCACCCATGCCAAAAACAATGAATCCCATCACCAACAATCAAACAATCCGAAATTTGTAAATTTCACCATAACCATTATCCTTTCCACTAATCGTCAAGTCATTGCTCCTGTTTTATACTCCTACATTTATAATATAAATTCAGGACATCACGTCTTCGCACCCATTAACTAATTGAAAAAGTTCCAATGCGAACACACTCAATTCGGTTGGTGAAAAAAAGTTTTTTGAACCTCAGCAATCTCAGATGATTCCCGTGCTATTCTCCTGCAATCAAACTTCTGTTTTTTTACCGCGAAAGGAGTGGGGGCAGCAAGAGGAAGTAGAATGAGGGAAAGTTATCATCATTTCAAAGCTGGGTTGCAGGTACAATGAGTACAACGGTTGAAGTAGTTATCAAGTATATTATTAGTTGTGCTGTGTTCCACTTTCTTCGTGATGATTACCATTGTTTTGGTTGGAAGGATGGACAAAGTTTTCAAAACAGATTGCGAAGGAGTAAGCAGATTAATTAAATTTTCCCTGCAGTAATAGTTGGGGGCGAGCTTGTTGAAAACAATAAATGTCAAAATTTTGTTTGAAAATTAGATTGAATTTAAGGATTGTTTGAGGGTGAATCGTAGAGTGAAGGTTTATGAGAGAAATTAAAGAGGACGATGGTGAAATGAGATTTTGCGAAGCATGTGCTACAGCTGTTGCCAATTGTTTGAATATTAAGAAGATTGGAGATCTGCATGTACTTAACGTTTGCTAGAAAACGTTTAACATCGTTTTCCCTCTTTAAGTGAACAACTTTGTAGTAGTAAGTAGAAAGCTCTTTTTAGCAAAAATTTTATCTATTTTTTCTAAATAACATACTCGTACACCTCAGTACTCTTAGTCAGAATAAAGTCAATCGAATTATTTGAGGAAAAATCGATTAATATTAATAAGGGTACGGGTAAATTCGTGCGGTTTTTTTCTCGAAATTTGAAGCTTTATTGTGAAAAATTGCTTTTATACGATCGGCAGTGGTTTGTTGAGCTACGCCAAGTGATTTTGCAAGTTTGGGATGGATCTTGGTCGAGCAATATCCCCAATTCGTGATCTTCAAACTTTTTTGGCTGTCCACGCCGTTCATCGTCCTCGAAGTCAAAATTGCCACTTTTAAACCGTGCAAACCACTTTTGGCACGTACCCTCAGCTAGAGCATGCACACCATACACTTCCACCAAAATACGATGACTTTCGGCAGCCTTTTTCTTCAATGAAGAAGTACACCCCGCAAAAACACTTTATTCGGCACAAAATTCGACATTTTCAGAGTAAAAATAAGTATTGTTGTTTACGCTTCAGCTGAATGGCACATACTGATTTTGAAACTATATGACAGGAGCTTTCCAACACATATTTGAAAAGGTAAATCACTGGAATAAAAACCAAGTTACGCCATCTGTTAGAAAACCGCACGAATTAACCGGTACCCCTTTTAGTAAATGGGCCATTCCATATGAAAACGTCCAACGTGGAAGCTGCATGATTTTTGATTTTCTTGAAAAAGTGAGCTTGAGCTTATAACTGTTCAATACACAAACCCGTTGTAATTTTTTTTCAGTACTTAACTGTATATTGGCCCCGGTCTGAAGTCCAAAATTGGCTGATTTTTAGAGTTTCATTTATTCAACTGACACTTTTTTGCATAACATGTGCCGTAATGATTGTTGTTGAATTTTACTTCACAAAAGATGTGTTTCTTATGAAAAATATAAATATCCCGGTGATACAATTAACGAATAAGTGATAGCCAACTGAAAATGCGATAAAATTTGCTAATTTTTGCGATTTTCACTTGTATCCTATGGCAACACTATAAGTTCTAGAAATTCTTTATTTTTTGCTGCATAGAACTTGAACAACAGAAAGTAAAAATTATAGATTTGAGTTAGTGGATATTACATTGATAGAGAAAAAAATACTAAAATTTCAAAATTTTCGAAATGGCGCAAGTTCGCCCTCGGAACAAACCATGTTCAGGAAAAAATAAAATCTGGAAATTTCAGGAAATGTAGTGTCAACCTTCTTCTTTCTGGCTTTGTTATTTTTGTTTCTAACCGAGGTATGATTTTTTGAAAATAACATACTCAGGAGATATTTGGAAAATTTACTCACTTAAAACATTTCTAAATTTTTATATTTATGATAAAAAAAACAAATGAAACAAAAGTTATTGAATTCCTGATAAACGCAGGGATCTTGATTTGCTCAAGCTGGAGACTCTCTCCTGAACTTGTTGCTATCTGTGATGACTGAGCTGAGGTTCCAGCACGAAATCTGTGGATTCCGTCCTTAAAAATCGTCTTATACTCGAAGACGAGATCCTCTTTGTTTCCATAGTCCTCCATATAATTTTTTATAAGTGATTTATCTCCCTCTTCTTGTAAACGTGCGTAAGTTTGGAGATGTTTCTCTTCACATGCTCAGATGACATCACTCAGCTAAAACGCATACAACTCCAGCTCAAGGAAGCACTAAGCAAGGGTAGCTTCCATCTTCGAAAATTGTCAGCGAACAGTCCGGCTCTTTTAGAACAAATCCCAGATAGTGATCGGGAATTCGAATAGCGCTTTCAGACGAAGTCAAAACTCTCGGATTGCAATGGCATCCAGCGCAAGACAGCTTTTCGTTCAAAGTGAAACATTCAAAGCAAAGCTGTTTGATCCACTCGGTTGGCTACAACCTTGTATTGTCACCGGAAAAACTACGATACAAAACCTCTGACGGCTCAAGTTAGGTTGGGATGATGAAGTTACCCCAGCTGTTGTCAAGGATTGGATTGAAAATCGCGGACATCTACCACTCATCGAGCAACTGCGAATACCTAGATGGAATCGAATGTCCAGAACCACCAAGCTAGAGTTACAGGGATTTTGCGACGCATCTACTACAGTTTATGCAACAGCAATTTACTTGCGGGTCCTAACATTAGAAAGTCCGATATCATCATGTTTATTAACCGCAAAATCCAAGATCGCTCCAATAGCTATGTGTCAATTGCACAACTTGAGCGTTGCGGTGCCGTTCTGATGCTGGAAACAATGGAGCATTTAAAGCAAGCGTGCCAGTGGACGAATGTCAAGACTTGTTTTTGGACGGATTTCCAAATTGTTCTAGCCTGGATTCAGAAACCTTCAGCAACGTGGAAGGTATTTGTAGCAAACTGCGTAGGTCGAATCCAAGAAAGCTCAAAATGTGACCAGTGGCACTATGTGCGCACCACCGGAAATCCGGCGGATCTCGCTTCAAGAGGAATCTTGCCAGACAAACTCATACAATCATCCTTATGGTGGTAAGGCCCACAGTGGTTCTCAACTCACGATATATCAACACAGTCAAGCATAGCACTGTCAGCAGCAGAGCACGAGGATATGCAAGACGAAATGCGCATTGTTGGAGCAATTGCCATTGAACCTACTGAAGAGCCAAAAATATTTCGTCGATACTCGGCTCTGCCAAAACTTTAAGAGTCCTGGCTTACATACGTCGCTTCAAATACAACGCGTCACATAAAACCGACAAACGAATCGGATCTTTGGCATTTGAGGAGCTTCAGGAAGCAAAAATGGCCTGCGTACGCCTTTCTCAGCAACATGCATTTGCTAAGGAATTATTGGCACTACGAAGCGGCTCACAAATATCTAAAAACAGCAGCCTTAAGTATCTATCCCCATATATTGATTTTGATGGCATTCTCAGGACTACTGGAAGACTGCAGATCGCACCAATACCTAAAACTGCAAAACGTCCTGCCATCCTTCCAAGAGATTCGATTGCAAAACTCATTGTCCGACAGAATCATCTAAAAATGCTACACGGGGGGTTGCAATTAGTGTTAGCAACAATTCAACAAGAATTTTGGATTCCTAATGCTCAATCATTTGTCAAACAAATGCTGCACGAATGCGTTACATGCTTCAAAACCACAGCCCGTCCAGACAACCAACTAATGGGGCAATTACCTCCACCAAGATTTCAAATGGAGAAACCTTTTGCGCAGACAGGCTTGGACTATGCAGGTCCAATTACGATCAAATGGATTGGTGGGCGCGGAGCTAAGACGACGAAAGCTTATATAGCTGCCTTTGTGTGCCTTTCTACAAAAGCTTTACATCTAGAAGTTGTAAGTGAACCATCCACACCAACATGCATCGCGGCGATTCGGAGATTTGTAGCGCGCAGAGGAAAATGTCATACCATTTATAGCGACTGCGGTACAAACTTTGTGGGCAGTAACCAACAGTTAAAGAAAGCATTTTCCGAGGCTTCGAAGCAGCGTAAGGATAATCTTGTCAACGAAGAGATTCGATGGAAATTTATTCCTCTTCCCATTTTGTTGGACTCTGGGAAGCTGGAGTAAAGTTCATGAAGCGCCATTTGATAAAATCCATCGGACAACTTTTGTTAAACATTGAAGAAATCTACACCCTTCTAGCCCAAATTGAAGCATGTTTAAACTCAAGACCTCTATGCGAAGTAAGTAACGGTCCAAACGATCATGCAGCGATCACTCCTTGACACTTTTTGACGGGAAGTAATTTGTTTGAACTACTACCAATCCCCGACAACAAGCCAATCGACAAAAAGTGGGAAACAGTACAACAGATCAAAAAACATTTTTGAAATCGTTGGAAGCTCGAATACCTCAGCAGACTACAGCAACGACCAAAATGGATGAGGTGCTGATGGTATGGTTCGAGTTGTACCCGTCAAATTACACGGTAGAGTTACTAGACGCCACGTGACCAAGATCTGCCGTCTACCGTTAGAAAATGCCAATCCAGAACCTGAACATCCAGTGAAAGCTCCTACACAACTACCTCCAGCAAAAATACCAGTAGTACCATCTTCGTTACGCCGAAGTAAACGAACTAAAATGGCCCCCATTGGGGACACCTGGACTGAGTACTTAGCGGAACACAACCAAACAAAAAGCTAACGAAAAATATCTCCGAACCCTATGCCAAAATCTACAATCACATCTAGTAAAGCTATAACGTTCCTGTACTCCTGTTTGGTGCTCTGCTACATTCTTCCGCAGACACATTGTGCTGCTAACATTACACAACTATCCACCGGTTTTTATATCGAATATCTGGGAGCCACAGAAATACACAGAGGAGCCTTCATAATGCAAATCCAACTCGCTTGAAGTAATTTGAACTACGAACAAACAAACGTAGGAACCGTAATGGCAAAAATTCAAGGACTCTGCTAATCTCGCACTGATATCACCACCGAAATTGGTTGCTATGAGCTATCACAGCAGCTAGACGAGCTAAAAGATGAAATCACCCGCAAAATGAACACATTACGACTTTTCCATTGGAGAAAACGGCGTGGAGCACTCGGATCTCTGCTAACAGTTGTATTTGGGGTAAACGCAGCCTCAACAACAACCGGACGAAAATCATTCGCTCTGTGGACAACCAGAACAAACTCATACTCAAAGCAGTAAGAACTTTAAACAGCACTTCAGGGAGAATCGACCTGCAACTTAAACGATTTCAGAATCAATTACAGATGGGATTAACTCGCATCAATGAATTCAGCGTATGGTATGAGATCGCAGATCACAATAAAATCAACATCATCATTCTATCAACCTATCAACGAGCAGAAAACTACTTAAGAGAAGTATACCACAAATATGCGAGCATACTATCCAGTCTCCCTTCACAAACAACTATCTGAGATTACATCCAAACAAGCGATGCCATGGAAGACATTATTAGTACCCAATCACTCTTACCAGGTCACGTCCAAAAAATATACAGAACACTCGAGCCTTTACAATGTTCATCAGACAACAACAGCATCCACCTACTCGCCTTCCTGCCTATTATTGACAACCGGCCATATGATGTCATCAAACCAACACCAATCCCGGAAAACCTTGGAAATTTCGCGTTCCATGCATTCGACATCCCGCCACAAATCTTTGGCGTTAACTACAATTTACAACAATACTTTGAAACTTCGGTTAACGACCTATTTAATTTATCTAATGATCAGTATCTTGCAGATATAAACTTCCTTTATGACGTCAACTCAAAACCAAACTGCGTCATCAATGGTTTTCACAAGATCTACGGTAGAGAACCATGCCCATTACACACATTCAGATCAACCAAAATAATATGGAAACAGCTCCACGATGCCAATACTTGGATGTTTACTGCCCCAGTAGCAACTCCTGGTCAGACATTATGTCATGGCGAACGCAGGAATGTCCTTCTCAACGGTACTGGCATCATTCAGCTCACAGAGAAATGCAGCCTAAAAGTTGAAAATTTACTTTTACCACTACTTGGTCAGCTTTTACAAGAAACCTGTCAACTTACGTACTTCCACGTCCACCCGTTCTCAACCAAACGACCGATCCACAAGTTATACCTGATCTCGTGATACCTGGCCTTATTAAGTCTGAAGAGTTCTTAGGATCTTTCATCCAACAAGCGAGCACGATCGACGAAACTTACCAGTCAACATCCTGGTCCACCGTTCGACAGCATGGGATCAGTATCTTCCTCTCTGTCATTATCTGTTTAAGTATCGTATCCGGATGCGTCTTCCTGATTTGACGACGTTTTACAACAAGATCTATCACGACAAAATCACATCGATCAACCTGGTATGACACTAATTAAGAACCTCGGAAGGTTCTTGGTGGGCGGCAATGTTAAAACTAGAACCTAAGAATCATTTCCTATAACATTAAACACCATATCATAACCATACCAGTCACCTTTGCATATAATCGCATTCGCAGCATAAACAAACATAAACTCATTTCGACCTAATTAATTTGCACAAATCAAGCTAATGACCTTTTTCGAATGAGCAAAATAATGTAAATACATTGAACACCCATTTATAGCAGGTAAAGTTAATGAACTTTGTATGGTAAGCAATTTCCATCAAGCAATTGAACTGTGAATTCCTATGAAAGTAATGAACTTTCGAAGTAAGCAATTTTGTAAATTTTTACTATTAGCAATAATTTGTAATATAAGGGAAAAAATTACTGGATAAATCATCACTTGGTGATTAATCACGAATATTGGCGTTTAACTTATTTACATCCGATTCTCATTCCAGAACAGAAATTTTTAATCAGGTAAACATAATATTTACATAGGCGTAAAAATATTGATTGATTACTAAACACTCGGAATCAGGTAAGTTTTTTTTTCATGTTTTTTTAAATATTCAGATTGTTTTTTGGCCATGGAATGGTGTGGTTTCATTTTAAATAACTGTTCTTTCAAATCCTCGCTAAATTCTGCGGTAGTCTTAACGACATTGATTAAATGGCACCGATCAATGAATGCCCATTGATTGTATGATATGGTGGACGGAACATTGTCGTCGTCACTGCATACTTCATAATTAATTGCATCTATTCCTGGGCAGTCTGTGCATTGTGAAAGCATACAATTTTCACTCGATTCATTGCAAACGATTTTTTTCAATAAGTCTTGATATTGGAGTTTTACTTTTTTTGCCATCAACATTAATTTAACATTTTGATGTGTTACACAAACTCATACCGAGTGTGTCCCACTACCACCAGCAAGCATACCATTTTTTGGTCGTAAGAGAGCAAATTTAGAAAAAAAAACAATTTTTAACTCTGGAAAACATTCCTTAAACTAGATGTACATCTCTTCAAATCAAATAAGACCATCCTTTTTTAATTTTTAACTTTTTCACCATTTTCATCATAAACAATCAAACAATCTTTTTGTTCTGGTATCACATGGGTTCATAAAGGGCCATCCAACAGTTACTAATCTACTCGAGTTCTCCAACTTCGTAGCCCTTGCGTTAGACTCCAGGTGCCAAGTCGATGTGATTTACACTGATTTTGCCAAAGCGTTCGAAAGCATTGACCACCAAACATTACTTAGCAAACTCAGTAGATACGGAATATCCGGTCACCTCCTTGCATGAATCAGTTCCTTTATCCTCAACCGTTCTTGTTCTGTAATTTGGAACGGTTTCTCCTCTGCCCCCTTTTCCCCAACTTCCGGCGTACCTCAGGGTTCTATCCTAAGCACACTCCTATCCAATCTTTTCATCAATGACCTTTCCAGTAGTTTAACCTCCGAATGCCTCCTCTATGCCGATGATCTTAAGATCTTTAGAATCATTCGCTCGACGAATGACTGCTTGGCACTCCAAAATGACATCAGTTTATTAGAGGAATGGTGTCAAGTCAATCGTCTTGCGCTTAACGTTCCTAAATGTTTCCATATGCGTTATTCCAATAAACATAATCCTCTTAGCTTCGACTATTCGATTGGTGGGTCTATACTTTCATCAGTCGATCACTTTAAGGATCTAGGTGTGACGTTTGATGTACAGCTCAAATTCGACCACCATATTGCACATATGACATCCAGGGCAGCTCGAATCGCGGGCTTTGTTCTGCGTTGTTCACACATTTCTTTTAGCACCCAAACATGTGTCCGTCTATATATCTCACTCCTGCGATCTACGAGTATTTTAGAATACGCATGTCAAATATGGTCTCCCCATCACACATACCTTTTGCACGCGGTTGAATCCGCACACAGAAAATTTACTCGCTCGCTTTTCTATAAATTCAAACTAGCCTACCGTTCCTATCATGGTCGTCTTATCTACCTTGGCATCCCTTCCTTAGAGGTGAGGCGACAATACCTCGACCAATGTTTGCTCTTCATGCTTATTCGGGGTTACTTATCATCAAATGTCCAAGATGCTATTTGCATACGTCCTCCATCTACCACTAGATCTACCCAGTTCTACTCCATTCCTTTTGCACGGACCGATATCTATTTCTATTCGCCATTGGTCCGACTCGTCCGTGACCATGAATACCTTCAGCTTGGTCCTCCTTTAGAATCGCTTGGAATTTTCAAGTCCAACGTACGGAGAATTCTTAACATGTAATTTTCAATTGCGTTTTCTTTTCATAATTATTGAATTGTCATTTTGATAGAAGGTAATTTCTTACTTCATTTTCTGGATCTATTTTGTAATTGGAAATTTTTCTGTAAAATGGATATAAATAAAATAAAAAAAATAAAAAATCACTCTACTATTATCGTCTTCTTCATAAACTTTTTTTTACAATGTCAATTGTTTGGTAGTCTAGCTTCCTTCCATTTAGCTTACTTTCAAATTTTTTCACAACTCCAGAGTCTTCTCGAATATTTTTTTGCATTATTTATGAGGTAGTCACTGCAGTTGAACTCACTTTGTATTTTACACCGGCTCCAACTTTTTGGTAAGAAACTCAAAATTTGGTACTTCTCCTGAAATGTATCTGAAGCTTGAAACTTAACTTTAAGTTCTTTGATTAATTCAATGTACTTTAAACCATAATGATATTCTCGATCATCTATTTCGGTTGTATTATCTTCAATTCCAGATGCATTTGTCAATTTGCAACGAATCTTGTATGACAATCCATTGACTATATCATCAATTTTCGTTTTCTTTTGTTAAAAGGGAGTGTTTGTATTGCAGGTATAGGAGATTCTTCTAAAATCTTGCAAATCTCATTCATAGAATGTATCGTAGAATCGACCGGTTCATAAAAGTCTTCAGGTATCACTTTAGGTACATTTTCTTTGATTTGGTAGTTTTATTCCTTTGTTTTATTAAATTGTAACAGCGAATACAAAAAGCAAATCATGGTATAAAATTTATGTGTTTGGTTACTTCCGCTAAGGGTAGTGTTATTTCCCGTAAAGATCATTTTTTTATGGATTGATAAATGATCACAACACTTTGCGCCAAATCTACTAAAAAACATCTACACATATTTTTTTATAGCGGTACGTGCAAATGTTAACAATATATGTACAGTCTGTTAAGAGCGTGTCCAGCATAATTTTGAAATAGTTTATTTGAAAACAGTTTTTGACTTATACATACATTAAATACATTCTGAGGTAACGCGCTTTCAGTTTAATAGTGAGTCCAATCACCACCAGCATCAATTATTGCTTGGCATCTCCGAGATATAAGTTAAGGAACAAAATGCAAGCAAGTCTAAATCCAATTACCCGCAACTCTAAATTCAACACAATTTCAAATCCAAATACCTGCAGCTCTAAATTCCCTAGAGATAGACAAAATACAACGATCCAATTGCACCTGTAACCTCAAGCGAGACATTCTTGAAGGCATGGGAACGTCTGAGCGGCATCCGGCAAATCACGTTGGGTTGTATCAACTCCGAGGTGTTATGTAGAGTTTAATTTCAACATGTAAGTTAGTGTTAAGACGATATTTGAAATAAATAAACATATATTTTTTTAAAGAATTCCGCACCCGCGTAATTAATTCATACTTTCCGCGCCTTCCAAATTAGTCGAATTTGTCGGGAGAGCTGCTTCAAAGTATAAACACGTCCTCCACGGAGCTTCTGCCTGATGTAGGCCCAGACGTTTTCGATAGGATTTGCATCAGACGATTGCGAAGGCCAATCAAATGTCACAATGCATTTTTCCCATTTCCATTCAGTGCACAGCCGGCTTCGGTGTTTGGGTTCATTATCGGTACTCCGCCATTTTACATTGTTTGCGCACAAATGTTCCCAAATGTTGACGTGTGGTAACTCGAGACCTTTTTGCTTCAAATTCAGGATTGCGCGAAAACAAAGCCACGATTCGCTATCGTCCTTTTTGGTCACTTTTCCTACCGAACCACGATTTGAAAGGTCATCGACGGTTTTTGACTCTTTAAATCATTGAACCCACTTCTTGACAAACGAAACAGACTTTTTAATGTATTTAACCGCCACTAAATAGTTTAGTTTTGGTCCTTTAGGGTGTGTGCAAAGGAACACGGCCTTGAAGCGCTTTGCGTAAATGACATTCATCGCGATTTTAGTGTTTTCCCGGGGGAAGATTGACTTCGACCGAAATTTTTTTTTCATTTCAGATGTTCTCTCTACCGATCAAAAAAAAACTTGAAGTCGATATCACTCACCAATCGCAACCTATGCTGGACACGCTCTTACTTAACAGGCTGTACATATAATCAAATATTGTTCTTAGCAAAGTATAATGAAATATTGTGAGCCTCGATTCATCGATCAATTTTCAATTTTGGTCTCAGAGAAATATATGTTCCTGGTGTTCTCCTCATAAAATTCATTTTTGGGTTAAACTCTCTAACAAGCCTTCAGTAAAAATAGGTTCCTTAGATTATTGGGTGTCGCTTTGGAGCTAAGTTCTCTATGTGAGGCTGAGGAAATACTATTACCTAACCTCCAAGCAGAAAATATACTAAGCTGACTTCCAATTTTAATTTTGAGCCGCAAAAATATTAGTGTGGAGTACCATAACTTAAGTAACAAAATAAATAACTCCACAACACAAAATCTCAAAATATCCAATGAATGTCTCATAGTGATTGGGCAATTCTAGTTACCTGCAGAAACTAGTTTGCCACATTATTTCTGTTCCCAATACTATAGCCTTCAAAGTGAATTGCCTTTTAATGAACCATTATAAAGTCCACAAAGTTATGACGGCAGAAAATGAAAAGAGTGACCAGGCGATGCCACCGTCACGAATTAGGCAGAAGTACTGTACTTGGAAACGGAAGCCGATAACATCTCCTAAGAAAGCTAGTTGCTAAGTACGATTGCCGTCCAGTGACATGAAGACGAAAGGCTTATCCTAAAAGAGGGAGAAGTGAAGAATGGGCTCCTTGAACTAGGAGCTGCTAAGCCGTATAAGGCATCACCGGGGGGCTAGTTAAAGGCCAGAAAAGAGCAGACGGCTAAAGAAGCGCTGAGGGCTAATCGTCAAAGGCATGCGTAGATAGCTTCACTATCAAACATCAATAAAAAATAACGATTGGGCTAACAATCGAAGGAGATTGGGATGAAAGAAAGAAGGAAGAGGCACTTGATGGGCGTGAAATGCCAGATACTGGGTTTCGGAGAGTTCTGAAAGAAGGTGCAGAGAAAGCCGCAAAGAAACTCCTTCAAAAAGTCTCAGAAAATAAAGTTCGTACGGACGACCAACACGAAAAAAGACAGAAAGAAGCTTTGGCCCAAGACTCCGACAGCAGGCACCGATCATAACACCTCAATATGGCCGATCCTACGCAGAAGTGCTGCAAGATATCAGGGGGGAACGTAAGATCCAAAGACACCAGCAGTGCCATGAAAGACCAACGCGGTTAGGTCACCTACTGGTCGAATTGAGAGCAGAGGCCGACAATAAAGAAGCATTATGTGATGCAGTAAAGAAAGTTCTTTGAAAAACGAAACTGTAGCCTCACTTGAGCTGATGGCAATGATCAAAATAAGAGACATCGTGGACTTGGCCGAGATAAGTTAGGCCACTAATACGGAGCTCCCTAGCTTGGGCAGAATCAAAGCAAGGCTGACACTATAAAACCATAGAGAACAACCAGGAATTTCTAAACAGCAAAATCAGAACTTTGATAACCCGCATCCTGCAGCTAAACCTACACCTCAGTTCAACTGCCCAAAATTTGCCTTAACAGCTTGCGAGGGATATGAAAGCCAACTTTTTGCTGCTGAGTAGGCAACACCATGATACAAGTCCTACATCATGGTATCCTGATGAAACTGGTACTGTCACCATCTGGGTTCAAAAAAGTTATTTTCAGGCGGAAATTTGTGGACGAGAGGATAGTTTCGCATGGGTTCGGGGCTCATAGACCACCTTCTTTAGTATGTAACTAACGCCAAACGAACCAGTTCAGCTTTCCAAGCAAAGCTGAATGCTTTGGAGGGCACTGTCTCGAACGCATTAGAGGGAGACTTCAACGCTAAAGCAATCAAATGGGGCATCCCTAAATAGCCCCGTGGGGAAAACGAACCCTAAGAATGGCGGCCAAGACCGCACACGTTATGATTAACACTGAAAATACGCCGAATTTCCACCGCATAGGCTGCAATGGAACCATACCAGACGTGACATTTGCCTTGGAGTCCTTAGTACGGAGGGTACACAATTCGTGATTATTAGAAGACTACTCAGCTAGTGATCATCAGTACAGTTTGCTTAAGATCCGCGATTCTCTCTCCTAATGTCCACGCTCTCGACCTTCTAAAATTGGATGGAACATCAGACGGATGGATGTTGAGGAATGGACGTTGAGGGGTGGCAGCTCAAGACGTGTTGAACTCAAATATGAGCATCATCACGAGTGCTTGCAACGCTTCTATCCGCCGTCGAAAACTGCGGCACGATAGGCCCCCAGTGTACTGGTGGTTGACTAAAATCGCTGAATAGCGAAGGGAGTGTCACAAGCTTCAGTGCTAGCCTCAATGAGAAGGAGACCACGACGAGGCATGCATCCGGGTAGCAGCATATAAGTTGTCGCAAATTAATTAACAACAGCAGGGCTCACTGCCAGCAAGATCTAGTGGACAATGTGGACAAGGATCCGCGGAGCCTTCGCTACAAGCTAATTATGTGGAAGCTTGGTGCCCTCCGGACGCCTTATATAGATGATGTTGAAATGATGGATGAGATAGTGTGGGCACTCTTCCCCACCCATCTCGTCCGTGTTGACGCTGTTCACGGTGAAACAGTAATTGAGTGTCCACTCTTCACACAGCCAAAACTTGAAGAGGCAGTCCTTTCATTGAAAACCAGGAAGGCTTCAGGTCTAGATGGTGTTCGAGCTGAGGTGTTGCGACTTGTCTATCACCATTGTCCTGAACTGCTGCTCAGCACATGCAACGCTCGCCTACGAGACGGGGTTTTGCCGGTACGGTGGAAGGTGACGAGGCTCGTGCGGACCAGCAAGGGAAAGTCAAATCCCGTCTGCATACCGTCCGTTATGCATACTAGACACGGCTAGGAAAGTACTAGTGAAGACGCGACAACACTATCCGGCGTGAGCGCAACCGTCTCTCTGTGGAGGTCTCTTTGCAGCCTGTCCCATTTTGTGCACGCAAAAAAATGAGTAGCAGACATTGTATTCCTCTCCTGGGTGCCGCAGGAATCTAAGTTTTGACAAGACTCTCTGTTAATATCCATTTTTCGTTCGTGTTCACTATCATTGTACTCATCATCGTTTTTGTCACTGTTAGTGTCGCTCCCGATGTGCTGTTAACATTGTGGCTGCAGCTGCTGGTTGCGTCGTCATCGTTGTTATTTTTACTTTCTTTTTTTGAACTTTTTTGATCTGTATTTTTTTTAAATACCTCCATTCCCTACCACTCTCTCCATCGCTCTTTCTTCGTCGCACAACGCTCGTGCGATCTGCATTCACATTACATTTAGTTTCTAATTGCTCCCGTTTTATTGGGTCCCGCCTCGGAGCCGTTATCTCCGTTCGTGTGTGTAGTCACCTTTTGGGTCCCATGGTTATCTTTTCAGAGCAGGGAGGCCATGCGAGGGTTGACACAAGCCCTTATGGGAACAAGTGCTCAGAGCCAAATCAGCGCTAATCGGGAGTCCGCGTCAACCCAACCTACACCACCAATCCAATTATGTGAGCCTCGAACGTACTCCGCAGCCTGCCAAAGCTATACCGTGGACGGAGACAGTACGCCAGTGGAATCGGAGCCATTCCGCATGAGTGTCACCTCGGTGCTACCGTGCAAAGCAACTAGGCCCAAACCATCATATCTACCAGCGCCCCAACAAACAACAAAAATAAACCAAGCATGAGATTTACTAGAAAAATTATTACGTTATCAAATTTATGTGACATTTATCGAATATGCATAGATAAATTTTTACATGATCACCGCAATGCCAATCTACTTTTTACTATTTTCTTTCGTTTAAGAAAAGATAGGAGATTAAAATTTTTGTAATGAAATAGGGAATTCTTATATCAAAATACATCGTGGCTGCAACAATATTGAAAAATTCAATAAATTTTAATGATATTTAGGAAGCCTCAAATAATTTATCTTAAGTCTCAGCATGACAAGTAAGCAATACTACATAAATTAAGACCACTTACACATATATTTATAGCATTTTTCTATTAAATTGCAAAACTAGTTCTGCTGAATATGCCAATAGTTCTCTCCTTGGAAGAGTTTATGTAGATTCGAGACTATTATCTAGAGAAGAAATAAGTCATCTCTATGTATCGTAACATTCATGTTTGAGAGCAACACTCTTACACGATTTTGATTTTATAATTAAAACTTTGCCTTGATCGTTTTGTTCCATAGAATTAAATTATTTGTTTCAAAAATAAAGTAAATTATTTGCAACAATGTATGTAGACATTATTATCTTCTAATATTTATTTTTGTTTAAACTTAAAAGTTATTGTATTTATTCTTCTATAATCCTCCTGTGTATAAAACCAAATTATAGACATTTCTCTCCACTTCATTATTCCCACCATCAATTTCATGGCATATGAGATAGAAAATACTCTATTAATAGGATAAAATTGAAATCATCATGTGGGAGATTGTTTGCAAGGAAGTTGTTAATGAGTCGCTTAAATAGTTGGGAAAATTGTGGAAAATAAGACTTAATAAAAACTTTGAAAACTTTAGTTTACGACGGCAATAAAGTGATTTTTCCAACAGTGATCATAACGACTTAAAATCGAATATTAGACTCAATTAAAAATAGTACTATTCGTTTACTTTTTCATGAATGAAATGTTTGTAAACATTATCTTATGTTACGTTTGAGATAATCATGAATAGATTTCGTGTTCGATTAGATAATTTTTCCGTGTGGAGGCAAAGTTCTAAATAAATTAAATACTGAAAATAGATTTCCACTTATTGCCAAATGATATGTTGATCTGATCGGTTGCATCTTGTACTCGATATTTAGGAAGGAAAATAATTGGGAAACTGTTGCGCACATGAACTTGAACCTCAAAATGGTTTTCATACGTAAGGTCTGAAAATAGAATCAGCTTGCGCGGAGAAGATAGAAACATTTTAATTGTTTTGATGCAACAGGCACTATTCCGATTCAGTCATACATACTATAAATAAAACAATCAATGAAATAATTCAAATGTTTTTGTTTGGGAAAGTTTATATTATCCTTTGAAAGGCCTTTTACCATTAATAAGCGGAGAGTAATTTAAAACCACGTAGTGCAGTGATTAGAGTGCTTGCTGTGCAAGCCAAAGGTCCCTGGTTCGAACCCCGAATAATTCCGTTCAGCTATGATACGTACTGGTTTGAAATCAGAATGTATCGTAAATGGGTGGACAAATCAGCGGCCAAGCATGGTACTGACCATATCACCTTCTTGAGTACCAATATATTCTATCAAGATAATGAGATACTCCGTCTTTAGCGAAGGCCCGAAAGGGACTGTAATGCTAAGGCAAAAAAAAAATTTAAACTGAAATGATTTATTGCCATTTATAGAAAAATGCGACATCTACATTTTTACTAGAATCAAAGAAATAAATTTCTTTTCAATCACAAATGGCTTCACAATTTTCTTTTTCATTTTCCAATAGCTTTGAATTATGAAATCTTACTATTCTCTCATTCAAAGCTATTTGATAAAAATAAACTTTAAATGACACGTTTCAATTGTATCTGAAAATAAAACATTCTTCATTTATGTATTACCAATTCTACCGTATCGTATTAAATGAAATTCCGCCGTGCAAAAAGCATTGCGTATCATCAATAAAATCTAATGAATTTAATTGTATGTCCTTAATCGGATAATGAGCAAATTTAATTTTCGATGAATTCAACCTTATAACGAATTGCCAAACAATTCCAATGAGAAATGGAGAGACGTGCAATGGAACTAGGTAATACCTTTGACTGACTATGAAAAATGAGTTGCGTGCTAAAAGGTAATTAATTAAATGGAATTCTACATACACACCAAATAATCAATAGATATCCTTTTTATGGCATTTCACGGGAGTTCAATTTGATGGAAAAATACATTCATTGAGAAAATTGTCGTAATTGATTTGATTAAACACTATAAACATTTCTATTCAACACTTTAAGAAGTTTTTGTGTCAGTTCTTCTGATGTTGAACTAAGTGAGCTTTAATTGGTTCTTTAGATTTGCTATTTGCAGTAGGTGTCGTATATAAAATTGATAAGTTTGTTATGATAGTGTAGGTAAAAAGGAATTGCGTGACTTAGCCATTCATACTGTAGATCCTTTGAGAAATTAATTATTTAAAATAAATCGGACTACCTTGTCGACAAAGGAAAACGATTTTCACAACTCCACTGATAAGCAAATGTTCACAGCAAGGTAATGTTTTTCTGTGCTTTTTCTCGTAAAAGTGTTTTAATAACGAACACGTAATGCAGTTGACAGGATCAGGTTGATTCATTGAAAATTCATATTTCCGCGAATAAATAACCAGAGAGTGCAAATAATTTGAATATTCGAAGTAACTGCCTCGAGACGTTTTGATATTAATTTACCTTTCAATCGTGTTTCATACCAGTGATGTACTTGTAGATGCTGTTATGGTAAAAGCTATTAATTTTTAACATGAATTTAATAAATTTCGGAAGAATTTAATTTTATCTTCAGGCGAATCGTGTTTTTGAATACTTATAAATACATTTTTTAATACATACTTGGAAATCGTTCATATTGTTTACTGGTAAGTTGGTGAAAATATAAATTAAGCAATTGAAGTGGGAAATTCGTAATCGCAAATGAATCCAAATCCAGTTCAGTTATATTTATTACCACTTTATCTTTCATATGTTACAATTTTGACTTTTGATAATGACATAAATTGACAGTATTAATTGTCGAAAGAACTCCGCCATAGATGGTCCCAAGCCCGTTTGAGAAAGGAGGAGGGAATCCCTTGTTTCCCCAACCCATAGCTTCCATGATTCCTCATCCCAAACCCCCAATTAAATGGTAGTAAATGCTCTCGGGGTCGTACATTGGGTTTACTGGTTCCCCAATAATGTAACATTAAATGTCGAGAAATGCTCATAACTGTAATAACATCTACAGCTCTGCTACTAAATCCTACTTACACCTCCTTTGTTAAGACGTAAGAGCGTGAAGACGAATCTTTCGCGCCTGATAACGGAATCAACGTAATAACCATGCCGCCGGAATGGAGGTTGGGCGACGGGCTAACTCTCCGTCCCTGGAAAACCTTTAATTGTTTCGAAACCTACAGATAGGCCTCGTAATGGATTGGACTCACGGCAACGACCTCGAAAACGAAAAAAGGACTATGGCATTGAACCCTGGAGTGTCAGATCTCTCAATTACCCTGGCGCTGTTGAGGACCTTTTACAACAGGTCAGTCAATATCAATTAAAAATACTGGCAGTCCAGGAAACGAATTGTACTAGAACCGACATTCAAGACATGAGATCGCACACAATATTTAAAAGTGGGAAGCCTACTGGAAAACGAGAATGGCCTTCATTGTGGATAAGGAGTTCAAATCGCACGTCACTGATTTCAAGGCAGTCAATGAACGGTTGTGTGCGATCCGTATGGAATCTAAATTCTTCAAAATCTGTCTGATTAATATTCACGCCCCGACCGAAGAAAAAGACGAAGAAACGAAAGAATCGTTTACTAGCACCTGGAAAGACTGGTCGACTCATTGCCCACAAATGACACAAAAATAATTCTGGGTGATTTCAACGCTAAAGTTGGCAATGAGCTATCTCATCGGGGTCTCTACGATGAAACAAATGACAACCAGCGCCTGATTGTCTTTGCATGTAGCAGAAATCTAGTCATACGTTCGACTTGCTTCCCACATTGACGCATTCATAAAATGACCTGAGTATCACCGGATGGAAACACATAAAACCAGATCGATCATGTCCTGATCCAACAACGTTGGGCCTCGAGCATACTTGACGCCCGTACATACCGAGGAGCCAATTGCAACTCAGATCATTACTTGATCAAATTAACCTATCGATGTCGCATGTCAAAGGCATATTCAGCGAAGACCAGCCCGCTACAAAAATTTGACATCCAACGGCTCCAAACGGCGTCTGTGGCCGAAAATTTCACGGAGACCCTCGACAACCAGCTGGCTCCCATCTAATCAGACGCATCGTTAAAGAAAATCAACGAGCTCTGGATGGAAGTGAAAGCGGCTATCAGGACTGGGGCAGAACCGACGATCGGACATCAAGCCCGGCCCAGTAGGAATGATTCGTTCGATAATGAGTGCCAGAATGCGTTAGATAAAAAAAAATCAGGCGTACAAAGAATACGTAGATAGGAAAACCAGGACGAAGAGAGAATACTATGAAAATCTCAGAAGAGTAGCGAATAAGATAATTAGGATTAAGAAAAGAATATACTATGATGACCAATTGAGAAGTATAGATGTAAGTCTAGCGAGCAACAACACAAGACAAGCATACAAAGTAGTGAAAAGCCTGAAACGTGGTTATCAGCCCAAAACCACGCTCTGTCGTGATGACAGCGGCAATATAATCGCTGATGAAATCAAGATTAAGGAAAGATGGGCATCATATTTCAAGAACCTCCTTAATCCTCCGCACAGTTCCAGATCATCGGAGCCTATAGATGTCTGCGGAGAACTTCCATTGGCCCCACCAACTCTGGATGAAGTTTGTTCCACCATCAAAACCCAAAAGAATAATAAAGCGCCGGGAATTGATGAGATTCCAGTGGAGCTCATCAAATATGGTGGCAGTAGTGTTCATCAAGCTATTCACAAAGTCATCCAGTACATTTGGCAATAAGAACATATGCCGAAAGAGTGAAGCCAATCAATTATATTCCCTATCCACAAAACAAGTGACAAGCTACAGTGCGAAAATTATAGAGGCATATCACTACTTTGTACGGTGTACAAAATATTTGCAAAAATCTTAGAAAATAAAATCGGATCATACGCCAACAGTATTATTGGGGAGTATCAAGGTGGTTTAAGGGCAGGTATATCAATAACAGACCAATTGTTCACAATCAAGCAGGTACTTGAAAAATGCTGGGAGTTCAACTTAGACGTGCACCAAATTTTCGTTGACTTTAAGCAAGCATACGACAGTATTGATTGTAACGTACTGTACCAAATAATGCTTGGTTTTGGCATCCCAGCCAAATGAGTCCGTCTTACCAAAATGACAATGACGTCAATAACCAACTCACCGATGCATTTGACACAAATATCGGACTAAAGCAGGGAGATCGGCTTGCCCCATTGCTATTCAATTTGGCTCTGGAGTACGTCATACGGAAGCTACCTGTCGATACGCGAGGTACATTACTATACACGTCGAGCCAGGTAGTGACCTATGCGGATGACATCAAAATTCTGCCACGGTCATTAACAACTACCAAAAAACTCTTCCTGAAACTCGACAGCGAAGCAAAACTAGTAGGGCTACAAATCAAAGAAAATAAAACAAAGCTCATGACTCAGTCGAGGAAAAATACCTCAAATACACAAAATATCACACTTCGCAAATACAGTATCGAAAATGTTAGCGAATCTGTGTATTTGGGCGCCAAAATATCGAAAACGGGCAATGAAAGAGCCGAAATATGCCGAAGAATACAGCTCGCAAATAAAATATTTTATTCAATTTTGACGATCTTGAAGACCAGCGGCATACACAGGAAAATAAAGCTCCAAGTATAAAAATCTGTGATAAGACCTGTGTTATGCTATGGGTGTGAAACATGGACCCAACCCACGCATCCGCAAACATATTGAACGCCTTTGAGCGACGGGTGCTGAGGTGAATAATTGGAGCGAAGCTAGACGGGGACCAATGGTGAATTAGAGACAACCATGAGCTGTTTGAAATTTTTGACGAACCGGAGGTCTTAAGGATTCTAAGACTGCGGAAGCTGCTATGGGCTGGATACATGAATCGTATGGACGAACAACGGATATCCAAGAAGGTATTCGTAGGGAGAACTGAATGCCGGCGGCCAGTGGGGAAACCGAGGAAACGCTGGTCTGACTCGGTCGACGAAGACAGTTCATCGCTGCTCTGCGGTCAACAGACCGAGACAGTTGGAGGCGCTGTTTGCAGGAAGCGAAGGCCCGAAAGGGGCTGTAGCGCTAAGAAGAAGAATTGTCGGAAGACTTTTATTATTCAAATTCTATTTTTACTCGAATCATTCATTACAGTTGATGTGTGCTAAGAATATTACCCTTGCTTAACAGAAGGGTTTCTTGCTTATGTTAAATTGTGATCTTAAGAACTATGTAATTTAAAAATAACTACTTTAAAACTGCTTAAAACCCTAAGCCAACCCGAATTTATGTGCAGTGTTTGTCTAATATACAAAAAAGAAAGGCTTGGGTATGGAGGAGGGGGGAAATGGTATGGGGATAAGTGGAGTCTTCTCATAAGGATGTGTCCTAACTGTTCTACCCTAGTTATCATATATTCGAAATCTGTTTTTGTCTAGACATCGGTTCTCCAGTCTATTGATCTGTACATTAGTGACGTGTACTGATAGCCTTGTCATACATTTTTATGTTGACTTCTATCTAAACTCAGTAAGAGGTTATTTGATTGAAAAAATTTACAATACTTATTATTACTTGAAGATGTCTTAATGCTATTATTATCGAAGCAAAACGAAGCAGTTTTATAGATTGCCAAAGGAGGCTTCCTGACCAGGAGATTTCACAGGTGTGACACATGATTGCTGCTGATTGATTTATATTCTAAGCTACCTTTGATTCACCTTTGGCATCGTACTTTTCTTTACCCGCGGTCACCATTACCTGCCTGCACGTAAAAAGGTGGTTTATAAGGGTTTGCTGAATGATTCCGTCTGAAATTTGACGTAGAAGTTTAAAAGGAGCTTTGTACTCGAATAATTCATTGATGAAGGTGTTTTGGGAGAACATTTCACGAATAATCCCTTTTGGGTGCGACGACCATTTACGTACTCTTTTGGAGCTGGATTCGATCATGTAGTTGATTTTAAGCTGTACCTATGTTTCATTATAAAGGAGGCTGTTTTGTAGTGTTTTTTAATTGGAAAGCATGTATATAGAGTGGTAGTATGTTCCCTCCAAAATCTGCAACTCCTTAGCCGCGGTGAGAGAGACGGTGATCCATACTAGGAAACAGTAGGTGACGATCGAGCGGATGAGTGTTTTATATATTTGGTCCTAGTGTCAACACTTAGCTTTTGGTGGAGAGTTAGGTACTAGCATAGCCGACGCCTAAGTGACATTTTCTAGTAAAACTGAACGAGCGTGAGGGTTAAACTTGAGTCGGTGGTGAAATTGGGCTCCTAGGTATTTCAGGGTGTTGTATAACGGGGTGGGATGGTTATTGATGAGCAATGAAAACTCCTTACTTTCCAAGGGGGCTAGCCAGTGTCTCTTATCCAAGGCATTGCGAAAGCATATCAGTTCACATTTTCCTGCGTTGATAGCTAGGGCCCATTCTTTCAAGTATTCTTGATTATTCTAAGAGCTTCCAGAGAAGACAAGTGGTTTTTAAGTAAGAAAATGTCGTCTGCATATAAAATGATTCATGCTGGAAAGGAAGGAGGAGCTGTCTATTGGTGTCATGTAACGTTTCCGGAATATCATAGAGGTAGAAATTGAAAATATGTGATCCGAAGATAGAGCCCTGAGGTACACCAGAATCAACGTTGACAGGTTCAGAAAACGATTTTTCGAGTTTTGTAAGTAGTGTTCTTCATTGCAAGAAACTTGCTAACATTCGAGATACCGGGATGGGACATTCTTTAATTAGATGTTTGTAGAGAAGCCCCATCGACCACACTGAGTTGAAGGCTTTCTCTAGGTCTATCCACCAGATCACTGTCACCTTCTTAGATCTTAATCCCAAAGAAATAGAGTCATATGAGAGCAGTGCTATATGTTTGGTGGAGACCCCTTCCTTAAATCTGAATTATTGAGAGGGAATGAGATGTTTGGCAAAAGTTTTAAACGAATATAAAATGATTTTTCCCAGTATTTTCTCGAGGTTAGACAGCAAGGAAATTGCCCAGACTTGGCTTAGTTCTCAATTGGCTCCCTTTTTGGGTATGGGGGGCAGTAATGCTGTTTTCTAGTCTTTTGGTAAATAGCCATTGTTGATACAGTGATTGATAATGGATATCAGTGGTCTATAGATGGTTGAGGAACATTTCTTTAACACAATGTTAGGGATGCCGTTGGGATCTTCCAATTTTTTATTGTTAATTGATCCGAACGCTTGCAACACTTTGTCTGGTTCTGTAAAGTGGCTTGTAAAAGTTGTATCTAGAGGATTTGAGGCATGATTTTCTGGTGCAAAGAAAGTTAATCTAGAACCATGTTGAGAAATTAAAAAGTTGCTGACTCTTCTGCCCATTCAGTCGTGCCTTGGCTTAAGGTCAAATGTGTACTTCTCCGTTATGATGAATTGGGTCCTTGCTTAAGTCGAATTTCCAAATTTTTGGTCCGGTGATAAAGTTTATCTCCTTAAAAAAATATGGAGATGGTTTCATCGCAGATGATCGGTTTTTAAAGAACGGTTTAGCTCAATTCGCATATTTTCCCTAATGAGAATATCCAGGCAGTTTATAAGACTCTTCAGTCGTCTCTGTTTCCAGGTGGTCCTAACGCCAAAGAGGTTGGTTACGAAGGGGGTGAGGTTACCGTATTTGGAAAAGTAGGGTGGGTTAGTTGGATCATGTGAATCCAAAGCATTTCTTATACTCGTACAGAAACGTTGAATATAGTTATCTATCTATGTGTTAGTGCATGTGTTTTCGTCTAGAATAATACCCTTCAGTCGTTTTTCTGAAAATTTACCCGATCGATATCTGTGTAACGTCTGCATAATTTTGTGGAGGAGTGACTGGGGTTGTCTGGTTCAGCCATAAATTGAGAAATAAGGCATAGGGGTCAAATGCATCTCATATTTGTTACGTTTAGGCTAATAAGAGATGCGGAAATCATGAAGCTATACCGAAAGCTGCAGACACATACACAGAGACAAAGAGCACTGGCGATTACATAAGCACATCGGAGAGTCTCTGAGTCAGTGGTGCTGTCTATTGCAAAGGTGATACCCATCGTTTTCTTGACTAGAGAGCGCAACAGAACGTTCATTCATTGAAATGAAGGCAATAGTGAGAAAGACGCTCACTCAACTATTGACAATAATTCTAAATGAGTGACACAAGGGAAAACCATGTTGTGCACTTCATCTTTGAGCTGAGACCTTGGCTAAATCGAAGGCCAGTCACGGTCTCCTGATTGTATGTTTTGTGCAAGAGAGGAAGATAATTTCTGGCATAAATTTTTTGCATAATGAGACAAGCATATGCGGTATCCTTTACAATGAAATAGGGGAGCTTTCTCCCAATAGTCTAACCAAACATGGAAACATGTAGCATAGTACGTTCAGGTAGTCCTGATATTTAAGAAGAACTTGCTTCAGCAGCATCAAGGTTGAAGGCGTTTTTTTTCCAGCAATATCTAGTCCTCCCTTCATATCTACTCGTCGGCGCATTAATGCATAGCAAAATGAGGCTTAGCCCAAAATAATTAGTTAAATGATCCCAGGCTGCATTCTAACATTAACAGAGAAGGTGCTGAGTGGATATCCCAGAAGCCTTGTACATGTAGAAGTCCCTCGTTCAGAACCTAAAACTCTCTGCTGTAAAAAAAATCCCCGTGGTACCACCAGCCGGAAAGGCTAATTTTTCCTAGGCATCATTCATTTAAAAAAATAAACAATAATTTTATTGGCCACCACGTTGAAAGTCAAACACTGTTTAAAGAAAATGTGTGGTTTCAAGTTTTTTCATGAAAATATAGTATATTCAAAACTTTAGTTGCAACTAAAATATTGAATTTCGATTACTTTCTGGTTTTTATGGGCTTCCAATTTGAATTTAAGCGTTTGAAGCGTTTGATTTTTAATTATTTTTAAAGGCAAATGTCAATGTCAATATGTTTGACTTTTATTGAAAATCGTAGCGTAAAATAACAAGTTTCAAATTTTTTGACCTAGTTTTCATAAGGATGAAAGGACTAGTTACAAAAATCTATAATTTCAAGTTTCACAAAAGCCCTTCGTAAAATATGGCTGCTAGAGGACCATGAAAATCTTTCAAAAAAATTGCTTATTTGAAAGACCACTATTTTGGATTTCGCCCATTGATGATCACCAAAATAACAGAATCTTTACATATGACTACTACCTTTTGTGATGTTAAGTTTTGTACTTTAACTCACCGCCATTTTTAAACTAGAACTTAATCTTAGGATTTTTTCATTGCTCCCTAACATATATATTTACAGCATGTATTACACTGCAAAGTTTTATTAAAAGCAATTAAAAAGTTTGGTCACAATTACAATAACAAATTTTTGCACGTTTACCGACTTTTGAATGGCCACCATTTTGTCTCAGGCGGGTCGACTTTGGATTTTTTATTGTGAGCTTCGTCAAGTGGCTCAGCAAATATTTATACCAAATTTCGTCCAAATCTTAGCTTTACTTGACTTGGATCTTAAACTGACATTTTTTGCTTTGAGGGGTGCACAGCAATGGGAAATACACGAAAAAGAAATTTTCGTGCCCCAAAAGCTATCGCCAAATCAGCTCGCTGCCTAACATCAGCAAGTTGTTTGAATTGATACTAATAAAGCATTAAACGCCCACATTGAGAAATATGAGTTGATGCCGAATTGCGATAAAGAAGAAACCTCAGATATCTGTTGGAAACTAAATAATAGAGAATATGTTGGAGCGTGTCTTATTGATATGGAGAAAGCGTTCAATACGGTGTGGTTAGATGGACTAATTTTTAAACTCTTTCAGAACAGGTTCCCCAGACACCTTGTCATCATGACATGCAATATGTTATATGGGAAATCATTTGTTGCAACTGATGGAAATCTGACGACAATGCGCAACTTCGAGGTCCTGAATGGTCTACAACATAGAACAGCTACTGCGTCTCTACTTCTCAAAATTCATTCGCAAGCTTTGAACGGCTTTGATTTTAACGTCTCGCCAACGCGATTATTGGTAGCGTTTGTTGATGGTCTGCTCATATATACGGCAGCTACAATAGTTCAGAGCAACCTTCAAAAAATGTTCAATGATGTGCAGTTGTACACCGACAAGTGGCGAATTAAAATCAATGCACAGAAGTGCGAAACAATTTTGTTTCGGACCACGCTGCAGGGGGCAAGTCAAGACTTGAAACGTAATTAGAAGGAATTCCTCAATATGGCTGGTGAGGGTAGTTCAGAACTGGTTCCAAAAAAACCCTGTTTTTGATACCTCGATGTTCATCTCGATCAGTATATGTACTATACTGAACATTGTTGCGAATTCCGGCGTTCCGGCTTTCTCCCATTCACAACTTCAAATTGCCGCTGTAACATCTCCACTTTCTTTTGGGCATATATACCCTTTTCCTCAGTAAATTTATTTATTTTGATTATCATGTAACGATTTCCCTGTAATTTTTATTTCCCCATCATCACAATCCTAGTTATATAATAATAATTTTAATTTTCCCACTAACAACACACCATTCATTAATTCCCATTGACGAAATTTCATTCGATACATTTTCCCTAACAAAACCTGATTCCTTCCTTCATACAAACTAATTTTATTCATTAGCTCCTACTAACAAATTTTATTTTTAATACTAACGAAAAATTCATTCATGTTTCCCAACTAACAAATTTCATTTCCATACCCATCAAGAAAGATGCATAGTTGAAGTTGCTAATTCTCGACCGGAGGTCCGCTGGGACCCTGGGTTCAAGTTCCCCGAGTGCAGGAAAGCACTCTTTTTAGAATATCGGCAAAAGCAATTGTTTCCGTATATATATATGATGATTTGCATCTAACCAAACGCTATCATGGTTATGCAAATCACCATATATGTAAAATGGAAAATGTTGCGGTTGTCGATGTGCAAAAAGATGTGTGGGTAGCGGAATCGAAGTGTAATCACTTCGATTACGTTGCGCAAATGCGGCAGTGGTAATTAGGAACGAAATGATTACGGGATTGGATTTTTGAGTGTGAAATTTTAGATTGGGAAAGAGTTAGTTAGATTTGGCTGGTAAATAAGAGGGTTTGCATTTGGCGAAGGAGTTTTTCGATGACGACGGGGAAAGAATAAGAAAATTCTTGATTTGGATTCAGTGAGAAAAGTTTGAATCGACGAAATTATCTCAAGTTGGAGACGGATGTGCATGTTTGGGGAGAATCGTAGGCGTGCTTCATGAAGTGTCGGGTATTACTGTGCAAATTTGATTATGCATTGTGATTATTGGGACTGAAAGAAGAAAAAACGAGAAAATTCAAGAGAAGTGTTGTGGTGCAAATTCCATTGATTTTTCTGTAGCGATTAGACGTAAAAAGTTTAGGGTGAGATCGCGATGTGTTAATAAGTGAATTTTCCTTATTCGTGACGCCGATAGTATAAGTTGCAGCAAAGTGCTGGATTTTAGTAATATTGAATTCTTTGCCAAGATTAAATTAGTGCGAGTTTGGGAGTGATGAAAGGAGTGGAAATTATTAAATTATGCAAAAAAATCAAAACAAGTGCTAAGATTGATAATTTATGATAAACTTGAAGTAAGATTGATTTTTTATTAAAACTGCATTGTTGGTTTATGGAGAGGGCTAAATTTTGGACTTCGAATTTTCTTCAATTTTATATGAACAGTGAAAGACTGAGACGGTGGATCGTAGTGATAAAACTGGCCGGTTTGGATTGTGTTTTAAGTAGTATTAATATTTTTAAAGTAGAGTTAATTTTCAGTGCCCCCCCCCTTTCGGCTGTCGAGTGCTCTGCAGCATCATTAGGGGTGAGTAAATTGCACATTTTTCATTATATTTTCTTTTAATTATACTTTTTTGTCATATTTGAAATTTGAATTAAATTATTTGAAGACAAAGGAGTTAACTTGCTTTATAATATTATTTTTTTCATTAATTATTGTTGTGTTTATTTTTCTTACTTCAAATAAAACGGCCACTATATTGTAAATAAAAATATTTTTTTCATTTCTCTCTTCCGTCCATTCCTTTTGTGTTAGTGTCTATATGTAAGGTGGCTCAGCACGAGCAGAGGGTGTCCCGGAATTCCCATGACACGGCTGAGCGCTAGCCGGCCTCAGTATGCCACCCCGGGCTACTCACCCCTCTGCTGAGACATAATGTATGCAACTGCGGTGACTTCTGCGGTTGTAACAACATGTCAAAATCATGCTCAGTAAAGCACAAAAAGTAGTCATGGCCCTTCGATAACTCTTTTATTCCAGATAGAAGGTCAAAGTAATCTGGTACAAAACCATGGTTAGATCCTTTTTGATATATAAATGTCAGATCGGGTGTAGCCAAAGTGCTAGTACTATGGAAAGATGAAGAAATGCCTTCGTGCATGTACTGGTTGGTACAGAAAGCCTGAGACGGATTGGAAACACTTTGTATCGAATAGAAAAATTTAACAAACTGCAAAAGGCGAGAGTCAATATCTTCATATTGAGACTGCTTTGGAATCATTTCGCAAGAGCTGTAATTGTGAGTGAAAACCCCTGGATTTCACCGCCGTTCCACCCGACGGACGGGTACATTGAGATTTGTCTCGTTACTGGCTTTGTTTCTTCAGAAGCATTCATGTATTTGAACATGAGTCGATATGTTTTGATTCTGACGGTATCCCAATTATATACCACATATATAGGCAGGGCAGCTATAAGAAGATAAAATATCTGCGTGTTTGAGTTCACGAGGTCATCTTATTCGCTAGATCCGTTGGGCTGAAGCAATTGTTGATTGTGGTTGATTGACAATAGTTAAATTATTCGTGGTTTTTTTTGTTTTTTTTTTGTAATTTTCGTTACTTAAGTCTGAGTTTCAGCTCATTGCTACATTTCATGTTGTTGTTTTTTTATGTTAACATTTACGGATAGGTTCAATATTTAGGATAGGTATATACTTTACTTATTATATTATGATTAGATATAAGGTTTAACGCTTAGATTAGGTATATTTTGTAGCATTATATTAAGATAAGATAGGGTTTTTGAATGAATTTCATTAGAATTAGGTTACAATAGATATAGGATAAAAGTTCACCTTTCTATTGAGTAAATTTTATAACTATCTTTTAAATAGTGTGGTTGGGTTTTTCTCCTTTTTCCAATTGAACCAAAAAATATGTAATAACTTTAATTGAATTGGATTTGATATTGTGTTTTTGAGAAAAGATTTTTTTTAATGGTATATAAATTTAGAAAGCCATTTGGGCCGTTAAGTTTAAGTATTTTTATTGTTTGGAATTTGCTTTATATTCTTTGAAAACCTATAACGATTAGTATTAAATAAAGCGGTTTTGACTTTGACTGTGAAGCCTATTTGGAAGAAAATACATTTTTAATATTTCAAGGACTTTGGCTCAATTATAGCATCTTCAAACAAAGCCTTGATAAATTACTATTTATCAAGTATTTTTCAGGCATACTTATTTAGCATTTTAGCTTCGAGTTTTGCATCGGCCTGCTAAGAATTTTAAAATCCTTGTAAAATACATAAAACCAAAAAATTTATATAAAAGTTTGGCGAACGATTCCCCGTTTCTGTGCATATAAACAGTCAAAACATACATAGAGGTTCTCGGAACAAGTCCAAAATACATGAAATCTGCATTGGTGATTCGAATGGCAGGCAAGTTTGTAGGGTTAAGACTTTCCTTAAAAATTAATTTCAAGAATCCGAGTATTTGTCAGAAGAGAATTGAATTTAATGTGGGTATTCCAATTTATCGGGCAGTCGAATCAACAGTTATTCTGTGAAAAAAATATAGCTAGTATTCATCAGGGAAATCAACAATTTAGTACCTAGAAATTACGAATCTCCTGCAATCCCTTAACACGACCATCATGCGTAAGTATGTACCAGTAAAGCGAAACACAAGTTATAACTCCAAATGCTCAATAAAACAATCTGTTAATTCCACAGAAACAGGAAGATGTTCATTTTCAGATTATGCTTCTGAACTTTGAATAAAACGTACATATTTCCATATGCATTGCTGCTTCCTCTTTGCAAGCTAGAGTAGTGGAAATGAACAATAAAAAAAGGAAACGAGAAAACATTTCATATCCACATTTCTACTAAATCCTTGAATACATACTTTCTCGTACATCTTTATAATTCTTCCGCATATTTCACTCTAGAAGCTCAATTGCAATTTGTTTTTGTGGCAGTGAGAGTTTTGAGAAATAAAATGTATCAGGATAAAAGTATGTTAATATTTTGTAAATCATTTATGAAATTTTTTAAAGCATCTAAAGCTATAAACACGGAGAGTTCTCTACGTTTCTCATTTTATTAACGTGGATTTTATCATAGGTTTGAGAAAAAGAGGCAGATTCTCTAAATTTTCTGTTGAGTGAGCATGCTCACTCAATAAAGCAGGGCCCGGTGGCCTATCAAATGGGTAAAATAATGGTTTCCAAGTTTCATTCACTTCTCCTTCTGAATGCCTGTTCTTAGTCATTTTGCAATAAAGTCTTTATTTTTAGTGAACGAAGCACATTATAGCGGAAAAAGTGAACTTCAAGTATTTTTAAGCTCACAATGTATTGTCCTCCCACTTATAATCAGAAAAACAAAAAATATTAGCTAGCTTACTAATGATGTAAAATGTTCATTTCCTCAAATCAGATATTAAAATTTTCTCAACTACTCGTACTTACGAGATGAGCCGCTCCAAAATCTTCACTCGCAGTCGTTTTAAGCCGCAGACGCTATTCCGACCATCTATTCACCATCGCTATTGAGGAAGTCATCTCGATGGGGAACTCTTCTCCCTTAGGGTTCGGCAACATTGCAATTTTACTGTCCTAATCAGTGATTTTTAGACGCAAATATGCATTGAGTAATTAAATAATACTGGAGTGGACAACCACGTGACCATGTGGTCGCAACAACCCCTGTGGCCACTTTTCCTACTGCTACGCTCTTCTTTACAACCTGCCAGAGAGATTGTAAAGCAATTTCACAGTGTCCCTTGTAAAATCATTCGGATCACAAAGCACAATAGAATGTTTAAACACTTAGAATGAATTCAGATCGCGAACACTTTTCACAGTTTTAATATCGGATAAAATTCGCGACGAAACTTGCAATTTGCCATTTTGGCGTTCAGTTTGGATCAGTCAACTTGACAGACAGATCCAATTGAGTGAACTGCTGGAACAAGAAAGTGTTGGGCAAGACGGAGAGGAAATTACAGACAGATCTTTTAGAAGAGGGCATATGAGCTTAGCCCATCTAGTTCTTATTCATCTGAGCAAACATGAACACACTGCGACAAGATTTGCAAAGCAACTTCAAGCATGCGCAGAATTAATATGCTCATTTGAAGGTATGTCTTTGCGCTAACTCATTTGTGCGCTGTGCAAAAAAACTCCCATGCACGTCAGCGTCAAATGTCCAAATGATGTGCGCCTGCACGAGTATCACAAAAACTTCCCACTAAACTGGTTTAAGGAAAAATCGTGAATTCCTGCCACTGCTGACCTGGCCAAAATTGTTGAAAATGCAGTTTGTGCGCTCCATTTAACTATGTGTAACTTGCGACAGTAGCGTGACTATATAGTCGTAATCTGATCCATCCCTTAGAGTATCAATAAATTATGTTTATTTCGGTGTGGGAAACAATGACGCTGCACACGCACATTTTACAAACGTGATATGTATTTATATAAGATGGAAACTGATTTTTCTCACCTACGATTTCTTTGACGGATAAATCAAACCGATTTTGAGAACTAAACTCATTTAGAACAAAAGAAATAAATATTTTATTCCATAGGAGATTAATATTATGAAAATCTATCAAAACGTAAACGTGACCTCGACGAAGTGTTCTCTAAGGCATTCTTAAATGAATGATATTTTGTATAACACTTCAATTATTACAGTCTGAAAGCCTTGTCAATTTTTCCACTTTTAATATGTGGACAGTTGTTATTTTTTTAGACTATTACGAGTAGTTATGAAAATTTTTCCTTATAGCAGCAGCACTGCCTATGAAAATTTCACCAACTTATTAATATGTATTTAGAATGGGAAGTGTGTAGTAATTGGGTGTTGGGATCTTACTATTATTTTTTTTTAGAAATTTTACAATTGTAATTAGTTAAAGTGTTATGCATCAAGTGATTTAAGGAGTTAGATTTGGCGTGTGACTTTTAAATACCATTTCTAATCACTTCATTCTCAGTTATTTTGAGTATTAATTTTCGTGTAGCATGTATTCTATATGGTACGTGAAGGTTTAGGTTTTGATATTTTAGGAAAAAGATTTCCGTTCAGAAAAACGCCATTAGTTTCCATTTAGCTCTAATGCAGAAAACTTCATCTCCACCTAAAATTGTTCTGTCAAGGAATTGGTGGATGATGCGTATCGTTCGGTATAAGAGTCTTATACAGAGTCCACACTAAGCCCTATGGCCCATTCAGGCATGCTGAATTAAGGTCTAGTCGTTTTTTAAATTGAATTTCTAGTTGGAGTTATGATACAACCAGTCAATTATCTTGGTGATTGCTATTGTTAGAAAGTAGATTTGCTTTGAAAATGACATAACCGCCCAACAACCATGGCAAGAAGATTGCACCTTACGATACTGAAGTAAGCTACTTATTCTTTCCCTGAGGAGTAGGCCCTACTTTTCCAGACAGGTGCAGCATCGTTAGCCACGTTTTCACTATTTGCCAATGGAACAGGCATCTGGATTAGAGATGCAGAATCACCAATTTACTCTCATATATTTGCCAGTGGAGCAGACTTTCATTTGCTCCTTATCTGGTAACTTCACCCTAAAGCTGTTATCCGGGCTCTGTAAAGTAGCATTGTAGGGTTTTTTTAGATTATCTAGTAGATATTGAAGAAGAATTACCGGGTACGTTTCATTTAGATTCCAGTGGAGCAAGCCTGATATGAGCTGTATCTTTGCATGGTACTGATCATATCATCTTTCTCAAGTGCCAATATATATATATATATAAATATATATATATATATATATATATATATATATATATATATATATATATATAAATATATATATACATATATATATATATATATATATATATATATATATATATATATATATATATATATATATATATATATACATATATATATACATATATATATATATATATATATATATATATATATATACATACATATATATATATATATATATATATATATATATATATATATATATATATATATATATATATATATATATATATATATATATAATATATTTTTGGCTGTCTCAATTTGTTATGGTATGCAATATCCCTTTCTTGTGTCTTTTTTAGTTGCTCAAGGTTATCTTTACAAGATTTTTCAAGCATCCGGGTACGTTTCATTTAGATTCCAGTGGAGCAAGCCTGATATGAGCTGTATCTTTGCATGGTACTGATCATATCATCTTTCTCAAGTGCCAATATATATATATATATATATATATATATATATATATATATATATATATATATATATATATATATATATAAATATATATATACATATATATATATATATATATATATATATATATATATATATATATATATATATATATATATATATATACATATATATATACATATATATATATATATATATATATATATATATATATATATATATATACATACATATATATATATATATATATATATATATATATATATATATATATATATATATATAAATATATTTTTGGCTGTCTCAATTTGTTATGGTATGCAATATCCCTTTCTTGTGTCTTTTTTAGTTGCTCAAGGTTATCTTTACAAGATTTTTCAAGCATCTCGGGGTCAGTGGAGACAATTCTTCCATAGAAGACCTGGATTTGTTTTTGTCCAGTAGCTGAGTGTACACTACAATAATACTCATATACCGACCTTTCGATAAGTTATTTCAAAGATCTGTGTATCCCATCTGTTTTAAGACATCGCATTATCTCTGTTAAGGCGGAATGGAACCTCTCAATCTGCCCATTAACCTCGCTTTTATAGGCTGATGTGCGGTAAATTTGGATTCCGAGTTGATCTTGCATCATGAAGGAGTGTTTTTGAAGCGGAGTTTAGAGATTTTTCTCTATTTATTGCCACGCTTTTAGGGATACCAAAGAATATAAAGAGTTGTCTTAGTAGCAGACGAACATCCTCTATGGCTCGGGATCTTAATATTTTAGTTTGGGCGAATTTAGAAAATTGATCAATGGCTGTGAGTACTATATGTGATTCTGTCAGGTAGATGTGTATATGTATGATATCGCCTGGATATTCTGGGATTGGAGTGTTTCCGAGCATAGAGTTGTTGGGATGCCTATCATATTTGTTTTCCTTGCATATGACGCATTGTTTTACTATTTTCTTGATTTTGGCATTCATTTTCGGAACGTAGTGTCTTTCTAAAATTTGTTCTCTATTCTTTTCTGCACTTCTACGGGCGCGTTTATAGACTTTCGCTATAATTTCCTCTTGCTCTATTTCGACTTCTTTTTGCGTGAACCTTATTTTGAAGTTACTGAAATAGAGAACATAAAGATCCTGAATCTTTCCCATTGTATCTACGGTTGCCATGATGGCACTGATGACGCTTGGATTCAGATACCTTTTAAGTATACCGATGAGGGTCTGACGTGTATACACTGGCTCAAAAAATACATGTTTCCAATAATTTGGGAACGTTCTTTCACATGCATAGCTCGAAGTTGCACCAATTTTTAAAATAAAATGCGTTCGGAATGCATTAATGGGGGTCTCAACTGATGGTATAAGATTTTGGCCTGAGGTGTCATCGCTATGGGTTACAGTTGAAAGTGAGGTTATATTACTTTCTTGTGGAGGTCTGGACAGTGCGTCAGCTAGTAAATTTGCCTTTCCAGGCTTGGATTTCAATTCGTACCGATACTTTTCGAGGATGGCTTTTCATCTCTTCATTTTCGCGTTAGTATTTTTATTGCTTAGTGCAGCAAAGATACGGATTTTCCTAGAACCATAAAGATAATTACCCAACGATTTAAGGGCACATATTATCGCCAGCATTTCTTTTTCATTTGCTGCGTAATTTTTTTCTTTCGCTCTTCGAGTTCTGGATAGAAATACTATTGGCCTATCTTCCTGCGACAGAACCGCGCCAATGGCATGTTCGGAGGCGTCTGTCGTGAGATCAAATGGCTTTTGGAAATCTGGAAAACTGAGAGTAACATCACGTGAAATAAGAGAATTCTTGATCTTTTGAAAGGCTTCCATTGCATTTTGAGGTAGGTTTATGCGTATCTTGTCGGACATATGTCTGGAGATGCGTCCTTCTTCTCCTCGTAGAAGTGATGTTAATGGGGTAGCTAGCTTGGCGAAGTCACGGATAAATCTACGATAGTATACGGCTATCCCCAGGAAGGATCTTAATTCCTTCAACGTTCCTGGAGGAGGAAATTTTGCAATAGCCTCTAATTTATCCGGATTGGTTTTTACACCCTTCTTCGGAGATGACAAAATCCAAAAATTCCACAGGTTTTTTTAAGGAATTCGCATTTGTCCAGTTGCACCTTGATATTAGCTTGTTCTAACGTTTTAAACACCTGGGCAATATAGTTCATGTGCTCCTTCTCATCAGCACCAAATATGACGATGTCGTCAATGTAGACATAACATCTAACACCGATTTGTTCGCGTAAGATGTCGTCAAGTGCTCTTTGAAATATGGATGGTGCATTTTTGAGTACAAACGGCAACCTAGTGCACTCATATTTACCATTGTTAACTGAAAAAGCACTGTTCTCTATATCCGATTCCCTCAATGGAATCTGGTGGAAGCCGCGCTTCAGATCGATTATTGCCGAGGTTTGCGAGAACTTTGTTAACCTCCGGTATTGGATATCTGTCAGGTTTTGTTACGGAATTCAGTTTCCTGTAATCTATAACAATCCTGTACTTCTGCTCTCCAGATGCGTCCAATTTCTTTTTCACGACCCACATTGGGGCGTTGTATGGTGATCTAGACGGCCGTTTGATGCCATCATCTAGCAGCTTTTGGATCTCCCTTTCGACCACTGGTTTGAGAGCGTAAGGATATAGGTAAGATCGAGAATAAACTGGGTTATTATCCGAAGTGCAGATCTCTGCCTTGATTGTAGTGACAAAGGTTAATTTAGCATTAGGCTCTGAAAATAGGTTTGGGTGTCGTTTTATCAAGTACAACAGATTGGAGGTTTGCCGCCGTGTCAGATACGAAGTGCGAATTTCGAGATTGTTGACAGATTCTGAAAGACGTTGTTTGATTGGGATTCGTATATTGTTCTTGAGCAGGATAAAGTTTTCTGCTGTGTAAATTACAGCACCTAATTCCTTCAGGCTGTCATTTCCTAGGATCTCATGGTCATTTTAAAAAATAAATGTCCTGAAAATCTTGATATTCTGGAGGGACTTCGAATTCTTCGCTATCGTGTTTCCTGGGATTTTGATCTAAAAGATTTGGGCTAAATTCTATATTTTGAGCACCGGTTCCTTCCGGATACCATGCTTCATCCCATATATTTTCTTCGTTTACATCTTTTTCAAACTCAAGCGTTCCCAGGTCTGAGTCGTACTCTTCGGTTAGATGAATCCATTGTTGTTTCCTTGGGAATTGTAATTGTTCTGGAGGCAGTCTCTTTGTAGTTTGGGGTTGCTGTGGTCGGTTCTGATAATTGATCATACGAGAATGTATAGTTTGATCAATATGCATGGGTTCCGGCCGAGGTTGGGGCTTTGGAGGAAGTTGATGCCTATTTAGTGTTTGCAGGTTATTTGCAAAAGGAAAGTTTGACCGCAGATGGTTTGGATTAAAATTTTGTTGGCGGTATGATTGTTGAACTTGTGGTTGCTAACGTACAAGGTCAGGGAAAAATGTATACCGAGGTGCTGGTATTGGCTTTTGTTTGGAAGGAACAGGCGATGCTGCTTAGACCAGTGAGCGTCTAAAGTTGTTATTGCTGATATGTGCATGTTGTTATCGATAATTGATTTTCTCTAATTTCACGCACAGATGAAGAGCCTGCGGCAGATCAGCAGGTTTTTTTATACTGAGGAGCCTGGGCAAATCTCCATTTAGACCTCGTATAAATGTGTCCAGTGCTTTGTCCCTATAAGTGCGGATTAAAAGGTTCATCGACTCGGTACTCAAATTCATGGTCGATATTTTCTTTAAGATTATAGATAAATGTATATTGTCTGATAAAACCCTTGAATGGTGTCACTTCCTTGTATTAAGCAAGTAAACTGATCTCCCAGTGTGCTAACAGCCCGCTTATTGGCGTAATGCATTGTTAAGCACTTTGAAATACGATCCAAGTCTAGAGGAATATTGTACGATTCCAGGGCCGTATCGGCATTTCCAGTGATCTTGTTTCTTATTACGTGCAATATTCCGTAATAAAGAAGTGTACCCTTTTGGGAATCGTAAATGTGAAGGGTACGGTCCACGTTTTTTTCCCAAGACCCAAATTCTCCTGCTTGGACGTCAGGGATGGGGTCCATTTGTAAGATATATATCAAGTTGGCTTGTAGGATACACTGGTCAATATCTTGACTCGCATCGATTTAGATATGATTGGATAAAGCCAGGACATTCTCTAGGTAGCAGACTCCTGACAAGTGCCTCGATTGCCTGAACAGTGGTAGTGCTTGAAAATTGAGCATTTTTTGGTGCCTGCGGAGCGGATACTTGACGAGGAGGGTTGGAAATATCTGGCAACATTGCAGGTCTAATTAGGTTGTTTTCGTTTCGGAACATGATCACGTTTTAAATTTTTCGAAATGTAACTTCAATTTCCCAACAATTGATAGGTAACTAACTTAAAATCTGAATTTTTAGATTTCACTATGCACTTAAATTTTGAAAAAAAATCGAATGATCAGCACTTCAACCGCATAAAAATTAAAAATAAGAGTGTGGATTTCACTTTAAATTATTTGTTTATCTAATAGTTCGCAAGAAAATGGAAATAAATGGAAAAATTACTTACATAAGATAAATTTCTATACCCTTCATTGTTTTTACATGATCTACTAAACTTGAAAACACTTCTCACAATTTAATTTTCAGGTTTTTGATTCTAACACTACAATTTTGCTCTTTTATAGTTGGGAATGCACTTTACAATAATTTTATAAATTTCTTGCTATTTTTTCACTAGCACAATTCAAATATTATTTTTTCCTTCAAGGTGGCTGTCGGTTGTTGCCGACTTCTTTTTTGCTCCTCGGCTACTCGGAGGCCTCTTTTCCTTGATGGCAGATTTCCAGACAGGTATCGGATGCGCGTGCTGCTAACGATTGTCTAGTTCCCAGACAGGTGTCATGTTTGGGCGTTTGAATATGTTGCAGGACAGAACTGTTGGGGCATCAAGTGACGAGATGAATGTGGGAAAGTTGGAGCTAGTGGTGTTAAGTTGCTAAATATAATCCATCATATTTTGTTTTTTTTTCCTTCTTATCAACTATATGACTTCTGTCTCTGTGCTCCCAACAATGGCAATGCACTGACCTCTATTATTTATTCAACTAACGGAGTGAGCATTCTAACCACTACACCACGCGGACTACTTCGCTTTATACTCTAGGTACTCACTGTCATGAAAAAAGCAAAACATTAATGTAGGAGAAATATTCCCTTGTTTCCCTTTTACTTTAATATTCTTTCCAATCAGAAAAATTCGAAACTTTCTGAAAACAGGCAAAATCAATTTCTATATATCATGTCAAGTTGTCATTATCCCTTGTCGGCAACTCATCACTTGAACATGTCGGGAAAAAAAACATAATAGAAATTTTCAATCAGAAGATATCCTACTAGGATATACAACCTTTCTTGTCTTCTACAGAAAATCCCCTGGAGAAAAATTGTGGGTTTCTATTACAAAATGTCAATTATTTGCATAGAAGACACATATCCTTGAATAAGTAATATATACACAGTGAAATCAAAAAAAAAGTTTCGAGGATATTGATATACATCCTGCTGTGATTGTTTTTGTTTATTGCATATGAAATAGAATGAGAAGAGATTGGGATGACTGAGAAAATAAACCTATTGGTTAATCTTGATTAGATTACCTCGAAGTTATATATAATTCTAAAAACTAGGTCAAAGGATATAAATGAGTGCTAATTGTCTTTTAATGATAAATTTCCCCTTCTTAAAACGAATTCATTGTCACTAATTTGCCATATTTCTTATTTAAGCTTACTCCGCAAATTCAATGAAAACACAAATCCTTGACAACATCAAAGTTACTCATCTTCATAATTCCTTGAATATTTTCTCTATTTACCATCCATTCCTTTCATGCCTCCTGTTTTATTAGCAACCAACATAACCACGCACTGTTGGCATAAACGTGAGTAAATATAATATGTCAAGATAATTTTACGGGTATTAATAATACTTAATAGTCCTAATGAAAAGGACAAACTTTATGATTTATTACATCAACTTAAGTCACCAAACCATAACATTAGTGAAAGCTTATTTTCCACTTAAATGTCATCTGCATGGAACATTTCTTCCGCAGTCTCTTCTTGGCAGTGATTTACTCCCCAACAAAACTATAAGATTCCCGAGAAAAGGATATTAGATGCTCTCTTTGCTTTTTATAAATGAAATTCCCCAGAAATATTACGAAATTCCGTATGAAATTCAATATCGCCACATATGAATGTTTGATACGTACGTAATGTACTAATAGCAAGGACACGTGGATGATATGTTACATGAAAATGTCAAAATGTTTGAAATCATTTTGTGGAAAATGTTTGATGAAATTTTCTTTGGAAATGCTTACTGTTACTATATTAAATAGGAAATCATTTGGAACAATATTAGATGGAATAAGTCGAGTTGAATAATTGGTTTAAGGATATTAGTAGCTGAAGGTGATATTAAATCACTGTCTAATTCAGTGGAAAGTGAGAGTTTGATACGTGATTAGAAAAGTAATGAGATCTTGAAACGGTTTTGAAACATAATTTATGGAATCGGAGAGCCTTAAAAATACCTTTTCATAAAATTATATTTAATTCTTTTTTTGAGAATTGTGATTCACTTGATGAGTAAAAACGAAATAAATTGACAAGAAATTAAATTTTCTAATAATTACAAGTAATTCCAAAATAATATGCTGTGTTTCCAATAGATAAAATAATTCCGAAAAATTAGGTTCTGTAAATAAATTAATCGGAAATTGCTTTAACCAATAGACTTTCGCGAAAATTTCTTAAGATTTTAGAAAGAACTAAACAAACTTGTAACGCAAGACGCTAAACGTTCATTGTTTTCTATGTTGAAATTTTATTTTAATAAAATAACTTAACTTTAATGAAATAATTTAACTGTCATGAACGTGCAAATGCTCCGCCTAATGCCTTTGCCAGCCAATGGCATAAATGATAAAAGGTATGAGCGGGCTACCACGTCGCTTTCTGCTTCACGTTCATTTGAATGATAAGTACTGTCAAGTCGCGTTCAAGTCATTTTGCCTCATATAGTAGGTATGCGGTGGAGGTAATGAGATGGTAGTTGAATATATATCGTGAATAAGTACGAGTCAGCCAGCAGAAAGCAACAACGAACGCAAAAAGTGTGCGGGGAACATGGAAGAGGCAAGAGCAAAACATATCCCGCGGGCGAGCGTGAGTTTGCCAGACGAACTCTGCAGAGATGTAAATACTGTACACAACAATCAGCTCAAAAGCTCTCTTCGCGAATACCCATTTTCGGATTAATAGTACCTAAAGTAAATGAAGGATTAAAATGATCCTTGATAAGCACCATTTGTCTTTTCTACCATACACCGATATTTCGGGAAATATTTGTCTCCTTCCTCAGTGGCAATATTCTAAAGCTATAGGGTTTTCCAATAAGAGGTGTTATTTTGAATAGATCTTGTGATTTAACACCTTGCGAATTCTTCCTTTGGGCCCACGTGAAAAGGAAGGTCTATGCCAACAGCCAAACGTCGGTTCAAGATCTCAAAGATGAAATTCGTGAGGCTATCGAGAACATAGGGCAGCCACTTTGCGATTTGGTTGTGGAAAATTTCATGAAAAGGATATGGTCCTGTAAGCGTGGTCGTGGTGGTCATTTGCCTGATGTTATTGACTTGAAGAGAGTCCTTGAACCGGTTGTTCCAGCACTTCGGAGATTACTTCAGTCCGTAGAGACTTCTAATTGGCTTGCACACACGACCAGAACCATCTTCAAAACTATCAGGTTGATCCATGTATATTTCTTCATTCAAAACACCGTTTAGAAATGCCGTCTTCACATCAAATTGGACCAACTCCAGGCTTTCCTTGGCAGCAACACTTAGAATCGCCCTGATAGTATCAAATTGAGCTACGGGACTGAAAGCTTCATGATAATCAATACCTTATTGTTGACTATAACCCTTCGCAACAAACCTAGCTTTGTAGCGCCAAGCCTTCCCTTCTGCATCTCGTTTGATACGATAGACCTAGCGATTAGCAATTTTCTTCCTTCCTGGAGGTAACACCGTTAAAACCCAGGTTGAATTTTCCTTCAGTGAAGACATTTCTTCTTTCATCACAGCCTTCCAGTGTTCACGATTACTCGACTTTATGGCTTTTTTGTAGTCTCGAGGTTCTTCTGACTCTGCAAGAAACATTTCACTCAACTTTACTGGTTTAAGTTTACTTCTATCTCGAAGACGTCGTTGAGTGGTGTCTTTTGCAGTCTTAGTAGTTTCTTCAATTTGCAGTTCAGCAGGAACGACTGGCAACACAGGATCCGGAACCTTAGGTACGTGCGGAGCTTAAGGTGAGTTCAGGACTCTGGGTAAATCGTGGAGCTCGACAGGATCTTCAATTTCTTCAACAGGAAACAAAGCTGGAACTTTGGAGGAATGCTCTAGACCAAAAACTACCTCACGACTTCAGATCACATTCTTTGTATCTTTCTTCCACACACGAAAACCATCGATGTCTTCCGAGTACCCAACACAAACTGCTTGGACGCTTTTAGCATACCACTTCTTCCGACGTTCTTTGGGCACCATCACCCAGCATGTGGATCCAAAAATATGAAACCTGTTCAAACGAACACTCTTCTCAACGAACAGCTCGTACGGAGTTTTGCCCTCTACAGAACTTGGACCAGTTCGGTTGAGAATGTGAACCACAGCGTTGACAGCTTCAGCCCGCAGAAGCTTCGGCAGATCTTTGCTAACAAGCATGGTTAGTGCTAGCTCACCAATTGTCCGGTTTGATCGTTCAGCACAACCGTTCTGCTGAGGCGTATGAGGATTCGTAATCACCATCTTCGTACCTTCGGAATCCATGACAAAGTACCTGGCACCAGCAATAGACTTCTATCCAAGTGAAACATCGACATCAGCATGGATCACTTCTCCTGGCACAAGCGAACGCTGTTGACGTGACTTGAACGGTTCTCGATGTTGTTTACCTTCTACATACGATCAACAGAATTCGTCATCCTGTTGTACTTCAACTCCGTGATTCTTGAGTATCTTCACAACATGTCTTTTATTCTGATGACCTAAACGCTCATGCCAGACTTGGAGAGAGTCCTTGACCGCCAGATTAGCCTCACTCATACAGCAAGTGTCCGGTTCCTTGACCTTGAGCATCATCTTGAGCAGCTGACCAGATTGCACACCTTGAGCCTTGACAACACCATCAAGCAGAAATTCACAGCTATCCTTGGATGAACTGAAAGTCATATCTTTGTCCAGTGCACGCGTAACCGAAAATAAATTTCTCCTAGCTTTCGGAACAAACAGCACGTTTTCCATGTAACAAGAAGTCCAACAGCCATCCACAAGCGTCTCAAAGTCAATATTTCCTCTTCCAAAAGCACTCATCACAGAATTGTTTCCGATACGAATTTCTGCTGGAATAGAGAAAGCCCCAAAGAATGAATACCACTCTTTCTTGAAGGTCATGTGGTCCGTCGCACCAGAATCGATGACCCAGCTTCGTTCTTGCCTTCCGCACTGAACACTTCGCTAACGAACACTAACGAACCCTTACTTTCAGACGTCCCATTACTCTTCTTCTTCATGTTTGGACAATCTCTTTTAAAATGACCAGTTCCGTGACAACCGAGCACTTGAAAGCCGACTTCTTCCCCTTCTGGTTGGACTTGACATCATCTTTGGCCTGCTTACCAGCTGCAGCTTGTTGACTTCCACTTGCACCTTTGGACTGGACTTTCAATTTGGTTGCCATCAGTGCCGTCAGATTGTTTTCCTTTTCTTATCGAAGTTTCCGCCTGTGCTCATCAGATTTCAACACATTACTCAGGTAATCGAGAGTCTGCTGATCATCCGACCTGGCCTACCAAGCTTGCCTGAAACTTTCAAAACTGTCAGGCAACGTTTCCAGCAACTTGACCATCAAAACAGACTCGTCAGGTTTAACTTTCAACTGCTGCATGCGTAGAATCTGAAGGTTTGATTGACTTATCATATCATCCGCTAAATTCATGTCAAAACTGAAAAACTCAGTCTGAACTGAATGAACGGCTTGTTGTTCATAAATACCATGCAATTTGTTCCACATCTGATGAGCAGTCTCGCAAGCAACGATCAAAGTCATGATACTCGAATCAATTGTCTTGATAATGATTTGACAAGCGGCGCGATCTGCCTTATCCCAAATTTTCATTGCCGCATTGTGAGCATCAATAGCAGCCGCATTAGCATTAGCCGCCAGCACCAGTTGAACCAACTCTCCAATACTCACTTTGTATGCTCCTTCAGTTGCTCGCAGTAAATTGCGCACCATGAACTTCCAAATATTCCAGTTTTCCGAATCTTTCAGCTTCTCAATACCTTGAAATTCCATGATTGTCAGTCACCAAAATTCCAGCAACTATCACCTTCAAGTTTCAAGAAAATCTCTTCGAAAAACACTTTTTATTTTGCTCAATCTTTTTGAAAGAAAAAAAAACGTTGGTCCACTCAAATCGAACTATGCTCTGCTACCATGTTATTTTTTTATAGACAATTATAATGATTTTAATTAGCCAACGTTTTAACACAATGTTTATTGACAGACAGATTGACAGAAGTGAACAGAGTGACAAATGACAGTTGTAGCATTAGGTTAAAGGAACATAATTTGGAATTCAAATTTTTCAATCGAAATATCAACGTTTTACATCAATAATATCAAAATAACACCTATATATATCCTCTTTACATTGGCTTTTATGGCAAAAGTAATATTCAGGTCTACATAAGGTAATTAAAGGACTTTCTTAGCAATGGTTATTTTAAGGGTAATAAAGGTGACTAACTTAAAGAATTTCACAGACATAATATAATATTATAATATAATAATTACAAGATTATTTTATGGCAATTATACTAACTTCATTAAGCCACTGTAGCCGTTGCCAATGTCCATGTTCATCCTTTTTTCTTCCGGGACTCGGAATATCCATAAGCTTTTGCATGCATCTAATTTCCTCTAATCTCCTACTTCCTGCGCTATTTCCAGATTCTGCCAAGTAATTTTATGTTTTTATTGAATCATATGCCTCGCTACTGCAGATCTTGCTGTTTCCGTTAAACTTCGTTTTGTAATTTTTTTTGCTTCTTTGATGTGCTCTTGCCACCTGATTTTCGTTAATAGTTTCCTTTGCCCGATGTATATCATGTCGTACTCCGGGCAAATGATCTTATAGATACCCCTTTTTTCTTCCTTATTCCTCGTATCCTTTGCTGATCCTAACGCTACTTCTAAGCTGTATCTTCTGCTGGTGTAGGCTGGACTGTTTCCTGTCTTTCCTATTATCCGTCCGAGCTTTTTGAGATTGCTGTATGCGTAAAGAGAATTCTTGTTGCCTGTCGTTCCTGTTTGAACAATGTAATCAGCTGGTTTTTTAGTTGCTTCTGTTCCTTTTCCCATATCGGTTGTGTGATTGTTTTTCTGCTGTACCCATTTTTAAACGCTGTACCAATGGTGTATTCTTTCTCCAATTGTGATCACTCATTCGTCATTGGTGACGTAACCATTCGGTGAATCATCGTATTATACGCTGCCATTTGATATCCATACGTGTGGTTTGACTCGATTGGTATCGTCCTTTTCGTAGTCGTTTCCTTCCTATGTACTACTGTGTCCAAAAAATAAGGTTTAAACTGCGCGCGCCGAAGGATTTGGAGAATTATTTTTTTAGGTTGGTAGTACTTTCAGTGACATCTATGCCAAATTTACATGTCAAAATATTCATTAGTGTTTGAGATACGCGTCGTTTTGTGGGCTGCTAAAAGTGAGTTCTTCATTTTTTGCAATATCGAAATTTGCTGAATTTGCATTAAATTCTGTTTGCGGGATCAATTTTCTGCTGCAGATACGTTGTGGATGGTGCTGAAAGCCTTTGGTGATGAGGCTATGTTTACAAGTGGTATAGTGAGTTCCAAACCGGCCGTGAACGTGTCGAAGACGAAGCGCGTCCTTGGCGACCATCAACCTCTTCTCTTCTTCGATTATCGTGGTGTTGTGCATTATGAATTCCTTCCGCCGGGCCAAACAGTCAACAAGGCATATTATTTGAACGTTATGCGTCGTTTGCGTAACGCTATCCGCCTAAAAAGGCCGGAATTGTGGAAAGACAATTCTTGGTTCTTACACCACGATAATCCACCATCCCATACTGCACTCGTAATTCGTGATCATTTCGCCAAAAACTTAACCATATCGTTCTGCAACCACCGTGTTTATCTGATCTGGCGCTGTGCGACTTCTGGCTGTTCAGCAAGCTCAAAAGACCGCTCCGGGGACACCGTTTTGATACGATAGAGGAGATTCAAGCCGCAGCGAAGACGGAACTGAAGGCCATCCCGGCAGCGACGCGTATCTCAAACACTAATGAATATTTTGACATGTAAATTTGACATAGATGTAACTAACAGTACTACCAGCCTAAAAAAAATAATTCTCCAAATCCTTCGACGTGCGCAGTTTAAATTCAAATGTCACCTTATTTTTTGGTCGCAGTATGTCGAATTGTAGTTTTCCCGAGCTTTTAATTATTTTGATGTTCAGGAAAGGTAGTTCGTCGTTCTTCTCCTTCTTTATTGTCTAGCCTATCTGTGGGTGTATATTGTTATGTTACTCCAAAAGTTTTTCCACTTCGTCGTTCTTGATTACCGTAATGATTTCGTCCACGTACCTGATCCAAATAGAAGATGTCACTTACGATAAGGAAGAGAGGGTTACCCATTGTTGTTCCTGCTGTTGCTTGGTTGTATCTGCCTCTAAACCCAAAATAATTTTCGCTCATGCATAAGGTGGCTAGTTTTGTATAGCATCTTACGCATTTTTTCTATTCCGGGGCTTTATCGTGTTTGAGCAACCAGTCTTCTAACAATGCCAGGCCTTACTTTAATGGCAGGCTCGGAAACAGAGACTTAACTTCATATGAAACCATTATATCTTCCTCTGATATTTCCACTGTTTCAAGAATGTTTATTAACACATATCAAAGAAGCGGAACAAATTACATAACGAGGTTCAACGAAAACAGCAAGATCTGCGGTAGCAAGGCATATGAAAACCATAAAGCATATGAAAACCATAAAATTACGCGGGAGATTCTGGAAATAGCGAAAGAAGTAGGAGACTGAAGGAAACTAGATGTATGAGCAAAATTTATGGATATTGCGAGTCCGGAAGAAAAAAGGATGAACACGGACGTTGGCAATGGCTACAGTGACTTAATGAAGTCAGTATAATTGTCATAAGTTCCTCTTATTATTGTAATAAGTTAGTTGTCTGTAATTTTGTTTAGATTATACTTTAATTACCCTTGAAATAACCATTATTTAGAAGGTCCTTTAATTACTTAATGTAGACCTGAACATAACTTTTGTTATAAAAGCCAATGTAAAGAGGATATAGCTTCAGAATATTGCCACTGAGGATGGAGACAATTAGTCTACGAAATATCGGTATATGACAGAAAAAAAAAATTGTGCTTGCTAGGAAACATTTTAATCTTTCATTACCCTCTTCGCTCTTCTGCAAAGTCTGTTGTGCTAAGAAAATATCGTTTGCCATTTTTTACACTATCAGTATACCCCATTTATACTGGTATGAACTGGGAGCTTGATTTGATGTGTGTCCTTTATGCACATCAAGGCTCTCGGCGAGAGAAATCACACTGCATGAAACTTATCGGCTACTGCATCCATCTAAACTAGATCAGTAAAGATTAAGGTTTTTCCCCATGAATTAGTTTTATTTATTTTTTATTATCTTAACCATTTATATTACAAACAACTTAATTAACTACATTTTCATTAGTTGAATTCACTATTGTTTTATCGTTCGATGTTCCTTGATTTATATTGAATAAAGCGCTTTTGACTTTGACTCGATGTTCCTTGGGGTCGGTGAAACATGTCCTGCTTCCCATGTAAGCGTTGGCCTATAAAGGGAACCAAGTAGACAAGCTATTGGATCGGGATGGCCACATGGCATGAGACGTCAAACAGCCGGAAGAGCTTCTCAGCTCTAGCCAATACCTCACTCATCACCATTTGGTTGTAAATGAGCGTGCCTTACTAACGCACTGCTGAGACACCACTGAAATACTACTGAAACACTACAGTTGAGCTGTTATATCGGTGTGACCACACGGCGTGAAGCGGCAAAAGGCCAAAAGAGGTTCTCAGCTTAAGCCAACAGCTCTCCCTTCACCATTTATTAATTGGCATTGTTTGGCTTAGAATCTTGCCGGGGTTTACTGTTTTGACTGCCACTACTTTCCGTTGGCGTCACACATTTAAGACTGGATGTATATTTGAGAAATAAATAGGGCAAATTTCGAAAGGCATAATGGACTTTGGGGTAAATTTACTTATCTTGAGTTGGTGTACGTTAAACTTAGGTTGTTACAGTGTAACTTGAAATTATCTTAGTTTCATGCTTATTTGCGTTAGGAAATTGCCATTTTTATGAAAATTAATTTCTATATTTTGTAGTAATCGAGCAGTCCACCTAGGCAAACTGCTCGAGAAGCTGTCACAGAAAGGACATAAGGAGACACCTATTATTCACAATCATTGGATAGTTCCCTCCACTTCAACACCTCATTCTACCCGCAAGAATCTCTTCCTGATCTGCTGGCCGCAATATAAGCGCCAGCTAGAAGAGATTCATTTACATTTTCGATATTTCAATAATCCAAGCTGTAATATGAACGTAAAGGTCTCGAATGTGTTCGCCTCGATCAAGTCGCATGGGAGCTAAGTGTATAGTGATAAAGCATGCGGCAAAGTTAAAGATATTTGAGGAAAAAAGACCAAAATATAAATGAGCCCTTGGATGCTGCGCGGTTCGTGTGCTAATTTTTGAAACAAGAATTGAGTGCAAACATCAGCCAATCGATTTCCCGTCCACAAGAGGCAGTAATATTAAACGTAATCAAAGGGATATCATGTGCTGCTCTGGGCCAACTTGAAGCTTCTCCGTCTTGCTCACTAAATTAATCAGTCGTTTTGAAAATGTCCGATGAAAGAAAAATTAAAGTTTGCAGGCACCCTGCCTTCAACAACGAGCGCCCGTCGAAGAAGTGGATAAGTACTCTTTTGTTAATTTGTATCTACCAAGAATTTATATAAATTTTTTTTCATGTAGAATTATGAAACTATTATTCTGATACAATTTTTTTCAAATTGATTTTGATATAACATACTCCGTTTTTCTTGTTAAAAATTTATTCTTTCAAAAATATTGGGTAAAAGCCCTCCAGTTTGAAGTAAGTGGAATTTGCGATAGTTTTTTTATGTTTGACCGGCGAAGAAAGTTTGTAAAAACATACATCGTTGTTATAAGGAATGAAGGAGATCGAAATATTCATGTTTGGTAAGTTAAATTTGAAATTCGGTCATTCTATTTTAAACCCTAACCGGGTATGAGACCCGCCACGTTGGCTGGCCACTCCGCTCATGAGCTAGCCATAGGATGAGTTCTCCCCTTTTTAATTGTTACAGGTGCTCTTGCAGGGCTGCTTGGCCTTCCACATCCGATATGGGCCATGGCAGTATTTCTTTTTGGATTTCGATCCGTATGTGGGGGGTTCCTGGGAGCACCACCACCACCTGGATGCCCTACCCTTATTTGTGGGCCGTGTTCGTCCTCAGCAAGGACGCTAATTCGTTATTCAATATCGCGTTTTCGGTTTGTAATCCCTTTCAGTAGGTTTTTTCGACCATTGGGATCTCTACCAGTGGCCAATCGGTTCAATTTTGTTGAATTCCGTCACCATTTTAATTCGTGAATGCAAACACAATTTTTAGTGGGCATTCACGCTGTGGGAAAAGAGCCCGCCCGCGACACCGCAACAATAGCTTGCCAGCTCATTCACGCGTCCCCAGGCGAGACTAATCCAGCTGAGCACTGATTCCACTCGCTGAGACAGCAGAACAAGACTGCAGTCCTGAACGGACAAGTTAACATCCCTTGAAAGCACTACAATTTGCTTTGGGCAGTTAAGTTATTTTGTTTGTTCTATAAACTAATTGCATTAAAAATCATTTCCCATATGTCCACTCATTAAATCATTTAGTCAGATCCATAGTTTTGTTTGCTCTTTTAATTGCATTGAACTTTTCCTATTACCAGTGAAAGACTTATCTCATTTTCTGTACCGAGGATGTGATATCTTAATTAATTCCCGAAACATAAGCGTGTGGCGTTAAATGCTCTCGGAATTTTTTTTTAAGGACTGTTGTAGTCTGATGGACAGTATGAGTATCATTAATATTATTAGTATTATGTTTTTGTTATTCAAATGATCAATATGATTATTTGTTTGTTTTTAATAAGATTAACATAGTTTGAGTGAGTGAGTTGAGTGATTTCAGATATCAGCTAGGAAGAGCCCATTTAAATTTGCTACACAATACGCTACGCTGTGATCTTTGCAAAACCGATATCCTACCGGCTGCGCCATTTTTATTACAATACCATCCTATAGACACATCAAGGCTCCCGGAAAGGGAGAGATCTTTCTGCATGACACTTACCAGCTACTGCATCGATCCGAACTAAATCAGTAAAGATTTAGGTTTGTTACCATGAATTAATTTCATTTATTTTTTATTTATTATCTGAAACATTTACATTACAAACAAGTTGATTAACTACACTTTCATTGGTTCAATTCATTATTGTAATGTTATTTGATCAGTATTGAATCAAGCGATTTTGACTTTGACTCGATGTTCCTTGAGATCGGTGAAACGTGTTGCGCTTCCAATGTGAGGGACAGCCTGTAACGAGTATAAAAAGAACAAAGAAGATGATCTATTGGATCGGGATTGCTACACGGTGTGAAACGCCAAACGGCCAGAAGAGGGTCTCGGCTTCAGCCAACATCTTAGCCCTCACCATTATTAAAAGATGAGTGTGCCCTGCTGAGATACAGCTGAAGCACTACTCGAGGACTACCAGAACGCTACTAGAATACTGAAAAACGCGCGCAATCTGTTGTTGAATAATGTTGAATTCTCGTGAGCTCCAAGCACTCGACCAAGCATTATATTTGGTCGCGCAGTGATCTTTTACCCTAATTTTTCCCGAAAACTGCTCAAGAGGCGAGCACGTGAGTTTTCATTTCACCCCGTTTTGTTTCGTTTACACGTAGACCGAGAGAGAAAAAAGCGATATTCTCTTAGCGTAATTAGGGATAATAGAGAGCTTTTGAGCTGATTGTCATGTACAGCATTCTTCTCTCTGCAGCGTTTGCCTAGCTGACCTACAGTCGTTCGCGAGATATATTTTGCTGCTGTCTTTTTCATGTTCCCGCACACTTTCTGCGCTCGTTGTTACTTTCTGCTCTGTTGAATGGAGCATACGTCAACAGATTCAATAGGTGGAACGGGTTAATAAGATGTTGGCAAGGGTAGGACGCGTTGTGCTGAATGCTGGCAATACACCTACTTTCATCACTGGATCTGTAAACATACCAGTTCGGACGTGATATTTGTCTCGCAGTCTAAAACCTCATGCACATATTGAGACCTCTCATATGACATACTACTTGGCTAGCTTTGATGAAATTTTTTTTTAAACTCACCTTCTAATATGGACAGACCACCTTAGAATCTTCTGAAAATTTGTTGAACCATTACTTTCAACAGGTCATGACTACCCATTAAACACTTTCCCTGTTAACTGAGAACCCAGCCTAGAACCATTTAGCGCATTACTTTGGGCTGGACCTCATTTTCCTTTGCCTAGAGGCGTTGTTGGGATCCAGATGTCTCTTTCTAGCAGAAAGTATGAGAATGAAGGAGTTTCTAGAAAGGATATAATTTACCCTTGGCACCACTTGACGCTCAAGTATGACTTTCTTACCCTCCAGGTTGGCGCATATACAGGGTTTTCCAATAAGAGGTGTTATTTTGACATTAACGCGGTACCTGCCACGTAGCTTTTTAAAACGTTACATGCTACATGGGGGTCTGACAGATCCCCAACCTACTTTAAGGATTTTACGCAACCTTTATAGCATTTTCCTATTGGGGCAGGTTGTGAAATATGAAATACAGTACTAAAGACTTAAAAACATAAAAACAACGCATAGTTTGAACTATAATTATATTTCAGAGCTAAAAAATACATCTCTTATAAGACGTTGTGGAAACAGTTGCATTTAAATGTCAGAGTTTCTAGCAGCTTTCCTCAGATTCTGGATCATGAAAACATTTTTCACAAATATGCTTCATATGATTGAGACACTGGTGGTTATAGCATTTTTCACAAAAAAATTTAGTTTTTTTATCATCTTTTCTTGGACAAACTGAGCACCTTGCGTTTTTGGTTGGTGGCTCTTTTGCCTCACTAGTTTTATTATAAACTTCAATATAATTTTTAATTCTATCGCGTATTGCACGTGGTATGTGAGGGTTTGCTCCTCTGTTTCTTAGCCAGTCCTTCACAAACTCAAATCCCAAGTCTTGTAGGTACTTCCTCCGTTGAATTTGTTTACTTTGGTTGTTATTGGCAGTGTGAATAATATAGCTGTTGATTCCAGCGATATCTAACATTCTATAGAACACAACTAATGGCCATCTTCTGCATTCTCGGGCTGTGGAGTATGAGCTACAAAGCTCATCAACTTTGTCAACTCCGGACTTGGTTGAGTTATAAAAGGTTATTATATTTGGAAGACTTTTACCTGCTGTGGTATCATCAATTGAATTGTCTTCTAAATGCATTGAGGATACCATCACTACGTTTTTATTTCGTTTGGGCACATAAGATAATGTAGTCATGTTGTCTGTGAATCCAAATTCTGAACTTTTAGCAGCCCTGCCTTTCGTTTGTATAAAATTTTTTGGTAGCTCCCTTTTATTTTTGCGCACGGTTCCCACATACGTTAATTTATTTCGTAGTAACTCTAACGTACGTGGAATGCTGGAAAACCAGTTATATCCGATTATATTTCGACCAGAACCCAAAATAGGCTGAGCTAGCCGCATGACAAAGCTATTTGCACTGTTTGATTGTGCATATGGCCCTTCAGGCTGTTGGCCTACATAGATTTCGAATGTGAAGGAGTACCAAGTTTTAGCATCTGCAATGCTAAATATTTTTATACCATATTTAGCTGGCTTACTTGGTATGTATTGGCGAAATGAACAGCGCCCTCTGATGCAACTGATTGCTCATCCACCGTACAATACTCAGATATTGAGTACATCTTTACACAATTATCTTGAAAAATTTGAAAAACTTCTTGGATAGGAGCAAGTTTATCTATTTGACGTCGTTCACTCCGCGTGTCTATGTCATCAAATCGAATACACTTTAGTAGCATAAAATACCTATGGAGGCTCATTGTTGTTCTAAAGATTTCTATACCCAATCTTCCTTCCGACCTCAAATCTTCCATATTTTGCCGTCTAGGTCGAATAGATCCGGCAATGTACAGCAATCCAAATGCTTATTATTTGCTTGTTTTAGGAGTGTTTTGTTGGTAGAATTTACGATGATTTGTATCATATTTTCGTTTATGAATAAATCCCAACATTCCAAAACTAACTTGCAATTTTTTGCATGTGGCTGTACCCCAGGCGAATGGACAACAATGTTGGTGCGAACGTCATTGTCAGATTCCGCTGAGCTTTCCGATTCAGAATCATGATAACTCAAGTGGCAAGAGTCAACTTCAGAGTCCAATGATTCATCAATCACTCCTGTATCATCATCTTCATCCAACTCTGCGAGAAGCCGTCGCAGACGATTTTGTTCTCGTTCGTACCAATCCATGAGTAAATTGATAATCTAATACAAAGAATTACAACAAAGTTATGCTAAAAAATAACTCAAATACTAGCCTGTTTATCGGAAAATTTAAAAACTTTAACTGCTAATTGGGGATCTGTGGGCACCCCAACACTTATTTCACAAGATAAAGTGACGTGACAAGCAGTGACAACCAACACCAAACTCAAAACACAAATTAATCTATAGTGGATAACATAATTGAAACGTAAGGTGAAGCTTGACACTGTTGCCAACCCTAAATATGAAATATATGGAGAAAATAAAGCATGGGGTGCTGTTGACAACCCACGTGGCAGTTGCTGGGTTAAAAGAAAAATCCCATTTTTTTAATGTCAATTTCATTATAAAGAAGAAGGTATGCCGTTAATAGTGAAAAATGACATCAGGCAAATGACCACCACGACCACGCTTACAGGACCATATCCTTTTCATGAAATTTTTCATAACCAAATCGCAAAGTGGCAGCTCATGGCCTCGATAGCCTCACGAATTCCATCTTTGAAATCGACGGTGGGCTGTTGGCGTAGACCTTCTCTTTCACGTGGCCTCAAAGGAAGAAGTCGCAAGGTGTTAAATCACAAGATCTTGGTGGCCAATTGTGATCACTTCTTCGAGAGATACCACGGGCCGGAAACTTTTCCCGTAAAAGATCAATAGTTTCGTTGCTTGTATGGCACGTTGCGCCGTCTTGTTGAAAGTAAACGTTGTCCCGATAAATACCATCCAATTCTGGCCATAAAAAATCATTAATCATCTCTCGATAGCACAATCCATCCACCGTAACTGTTGCTCTAGCCTTATTTTCGAAAAAGTAAGGTCCAATGACTCCGCCGGAACATGAACCGCACCAAACAGTCACACGTTGAGGATAGAGAGGCTTTTCAACAATAACTCTTGGGTGTTCCGAGCCCCAGATACGACAATTTTGCTTGCTGACGAAGCCACCGAGGTGGAAATGGGCCTCATCACTCAAGATGATTTTTCGATGGAATTCCGGACAATTTTCATGCATTTCAAGGACCCAATCAGCAAAGGCACGACGTTGTTGACGATCGACCGGCTTGAGTTCTTGTGTTAACTGAACTTTATAAGCCTTAAGACCCAAATCTTTGTGCAAAATACGGTGTAATGACGTTTGTGGAATATGTAGTAATCTAGGAGCTATGGCTCTAAAAGCAGCGCTGACACAGGCACACAGCACCAACTCAATTTAACAAGGAGTAACCATTCAGTCACCTTCCTCATCGCGACACTCGTTTTTTTTTTTCGCATGAAAAATAATTAAAGGGAAAAATTTCTTTTGTACTTAACACCCGGGAAACAAAATTCTAAAACTGTTTTAATGTGTAGTGATTTTATTGCAATATCTTTTGAACATAATTTAACTAATTGCGGTGTAATGCGGTATGCAAATGCTTAGAACGAAACGGTTAACCCCTTAAATTATAGGAACGATAAAATCATTGTATCATTTAAACCCCACAAAAATTGTCAAATTTTACCCATTCCAACCATAATATTAATTAAAAATTGTTTTGTTTGTTGGTAATTAACGCGTGCCTGTCCTATTCTTTCGATTTATTTCCCCCTAATTACGCCTAATAATTATAAACATAAATTGCTTTCAATTGAAAACTTAATCGAATCTACACAAAAAAATAAACAATTTAGAATTTTAAAAATAACCGAAATGAGTGTGCATTATCACCACCGCATGTTCACACATAGATGGCACTTCTATTTCCATATGGTACGAGCGAGGTTATTGCGTTTGCCTCGAACATGTTTTCAGGGAACAGTTTCCCATAAACCGCTCCGTGCACAAGGCGGAGAAGATCAAGTGAGGTGAAGTGATGTGAATATTGGCGAGGGAGACGTGCTAAGAAAACCGTGAGTAAATTCATATTAGTTTCTCTAAGGACTATATTTTTTTCTTTTTTTTTTTTGTGAATGAGTGTAAAAGTTTAAGGAACCGTCGACTATTCAAAAGGCGGCTATACCAATTGCTTTAAGTGGTAAAGATATATTAGCACGAGCGAAAAACGGTACTGGGAAAACCGGTACTTATTGCATTCCCGTAATCGAGCAAATCGACCCATTTCGTGATGTTATCCAAGCTCGTGTCATCGTATCATCGAGAGTGTGACTTCTGCTTGCGGGACTCAGCAGGCGGAAATCGGACACGTTAGAACGTGGAGTGTAGTTTAGGACGAACGGGGGCAGTGTAAGTGGCAGTCAGCTAAACTGTGTTTTGTCTCATTTTCTTCGACGCTCTTTGTATCACCTGTCCTGCTTTCGTTGACTGCAAGAAAATTCCTTTTCGAACTAAAAAGAAAAGGGACGGTTTGGTGGATTGTTATTGATATGAAGTTCTGTGGAAAAATCTTTTGTTCATGTAAGCTTCAAGCCAGAGACAAAAACGCAATTTAGCAAAGACTCGAGGCAAAAGTTGGATAATTGGAGTTGTGCGAGTGTATAGGACAGTTAATGGTTGTTTTGTGCGTGTCCAGAGATTGCTCGGGTCAGTTAATGAATCTACGCGTGCGAATCCGCCAGCGACACAAATTATGTTTCGTAAGCGATTCGAAGGGACGACGAAGACAGGAAAGTGTGCAACATAGAGCAAATGGAAGCAGTGAAGACTTTGTGCATCTAGTATGGGTTTTACTACGTTGAAAGGGGAGTATCGCTATTCGTTAGTGGTTATTGGATTTATTAGAAACGCCAAGGTGATGCTCGTCGTAAGCCGCGACAATAAAGCGTGTATTACTGTTGTTTATCCCGATCTGCTACGCCGATCTCGAACTGAATTAATGAAAACATTGAATCGAACTTCCTAAACGTGCTTAAAATAAATTTGAGCTTAACCGACAGTTTATCGGCTTTCTTTATATTGTTTCTTCATGAAATGTTAGTAATAGTATTTCCTGTGAAACTTTAGCCAGACTTAATTTGTGGAAAATAGACATTTATCAATCCACAATGGTTATTTCCGCTGAATCTTTTCGCAACTATGAACCGGTCTGAAAAATCTTCTGGCTGGGGGAATTGCTGGGATGCGTTCTAAAACTGCTGTAGCGCCATTAGATAGGATAAAAATCTTACTTCAAGCACATTCCTCTCATTACGAACATTTAGGGGTGTTTAGTGGTCTCAGGCACATAATATTGAGGGAATCATTTTGGCATTGTATAAAGGCAATGGAGCACAGATGATTAGGATATTTCCGTACGCAGCCACGCAGTTCACATCCTTTGAAATGTACAAGAAGTACTTATCGCAGTTTGAACTACATTTAAAAGTTTGTAGTACACGCGGATAAATTTATAGCAGGAGCTTGTGCAGGACTGACGGCTGTTACATTGGCATATCCGCTAGATACAATTCGGGCTCGTTTAGCATTTCAAGTAATGGGAGAACACAAATACACTGAAATTTTGCAGCGTGCTTCTGAAATGTTCCGCAATGAAGGCGGAATACGTGCACTTTACAGAGGGTTTTTTTTTTCTACTTTAACAGGCATGGTCCCGTATGCCGGGCTGTCATTCTACTGTTTTGAGATGTTTAAATTTTTTTTGCATGAAGTATTTGCCAAAGTACGCATGCAATAAATGCGAAAGGAATACTGGTGGCCTTGTATTACATATACCTGTAAAACTGGTATGTGGTGGCTTAGCTGGAGCTGTTGCGCAATCAATTTCATATCCCTTGGATGTTACTAGAAGAAGAATGCAACTCGCAATGATGAGCCCAGATACAACAAAATTTGGGATGGGAATGATGCAAACATTAACGTTAATTTACCGTGAAAACGGTATCGTTCGAGGATTATATCGAGGAATGTCAATTAACTATTTAAGAGCAATACCCATGGTAGCTGTTTCATTTTCCACATACGAAATACTTAAACAAGCTCTAAAATTGGATACAGGGATGAAAATTTAATTTTATATTGGCCTAAAACATTTCAATCATCAAAAGTTCATACATTTGAAGCAAAAAGTGCATCGTCTTAATGCGTTATTCTCTAAGTTGCAAATAAGCCAATCGATAATATTTTGCAATTCAACGCGACGTGTGGAATTGCTGGCTAAGAAGATCACGGAACTTGGTTATTGTTGTTACTATATCTATGCCAACATGGCGCAAGCGCATAGAAATCGTGTTTTCCATGAGTTTCGACAGGGGCTATGCAGAAATCTAGTCTGCTCTGATCTTTTTTACACGTGGTATTGATGTATAGGCTGTGAATGTTGCTAGTAATTGCGATTTTTCACGTATGGCTGAGACTTACTCACATCGTATTGGCCGTTCAGGGCGTTTTGTACCTTCGGGTATTGCCATCAATCTAATCGCATATGAGGTTCGTTTCGATTTGCATCGCATTGAAAAGGAATTAGCCCTGAGATTAAACCAATTCCAAAAGTGGTCGATCCTTCGCTTACGTTGCCAACTCGTTACCAAGTTTGCAAAGCGGTAACGGAAACGACATGAGCAATTCATCAATCAAGGAAGAAGGGAACGTGAGCAAGTGGAAGAACGTGGGGAAGAACGATGTCTGTGAAATAGTTAAATGCTACAAGTGTGTTAGTCCGTGCGGGAATGCGCGGGTGCCTGATTTATGTTTGAATGTATTCGCGTTTTGGATTTATAGTACTTTATGAATGAACAAATTGTGAATGAAACGGCGTGAATGAAAATTTTGATTTTTAATACTTATGCGAGTCGAATGATAAATTATGAAAGGGATTGTAGGGGATTGAGTACCAAAGTGTTTTAAGAGTATTGGGAGGAGAAAAGAAAATTAACATCATGAAAAGAGCTAAAGTTGGTCGCGTTAGCTTTAATGAGGAATAGAGGAAGGAGTTAGATGAATCTGTAAATAGTGCAGAACAGTTTGGCCCAATATATGGGGCCTAGAATGATTTGGCAAAACGAACTCAGGCTCTGATTTCTAGAGTCCAAATAGTAATAAAATTGAATTTAATAAGGATAAAGAAAGAGCGCACTTGGATAACATGGTGTAAATAATAGACGAGTGGGAGCAGACGAGACCAAAATGTATGAAATAGGCAAATGCAAATGCACAGAATACTTCTTTTTTTAAATGAACGTTTGCATGCAATCCAGTATGGATGAAAATAAGCTCATTTCGCGTCCATTACTTTATAGGTCTTTGTTCGATACTTCAAGTTCAATATGCGTTATTTCAGGTTTGTGGCAGAGACAACTTCTACCATCCTGTGGATGCACAGCGGAAAAAAAAAGAAGAAAAAAAAAAAAAAAAGGGAAAAACTTCACATATTGCTACTTTTTCTACGACAGTGCCTGTAAAAAAATGATAGCAGCTGCCAATACCGCCATGAGCCATCAGCATTAGGTCCCGAAGTGTGGTGCAACAGGTGGTTGGAAGGCCGAGGTGAAGATCTTCATTGTACGGAGCGGCACATGTTGATTGGGAAACGGCGGGACCGTACTCCCTGTTTCTGGGAAAACACACCGTTTGGATGCAAAAAGGCGCATGGTGTATTCAAATATAGTTCAACAAAAAGTGATAAATCAGCTGAAAAGTTAGATCCGGAAGAATTAGTCAAATCACTCAATTCATATATTGACCAACGGATTGCATATAAAGGAGTATTAAACATTAAAAGCCGTAGAATAAGTAGCAGCGAGCATTACCACGTTTGAAGTCTATACGGTTGTGATATTCAGAGAGGTCTACCTGTATTCGCCCTTTGATAGCTAAATTTTTATAGGATTGTATACACACTTAGGATATATTCTATGCCCTCATACTCGTGTACTAATATTTGGTATACGAATGCGAATCTACGCTACCAAAAGAATGAAGTCGTGACTCATAAGTTACAACCGGTACACTAATACGATAAAAAAAAAAATTAATTCCAGGACTTGCTTACCTCCAAATCGTCAACGAGCGCTCGTCGTCGAGGGAAAGGTATTGTAAGTACCCCTTTTACTTATATCTTTTTATTATATATATTAATTATTTACCTATTTATTGAAAAAATACATATAGATTCCTTATTTACGAAAATTATTTAATATCAATATAATATTATATATTTATTAATATTTATAATAAAAAAAAAAAAAAAGAAAAAAAAAAAAAAAATATATATATATATATATATATATATATATATACATATATAATAGAGAATTGTGAGAGTTTCAGCTACACATGAATTAACTCCTGAACACTTAAATGTTCTAAATTTCAATTCAGATTGAGCTAAAATTTTTCAAGTAACGTTCTCCGAATGCTTTGCCTTTGTTATAAGTCAAATTGATTTGTTCCCAGTTCATGAATACTTTTGCTGCATATTGTGCCATCGGGTAGTAATGACAGATCAATTACAGTGTAGCTTACAAACTTCTTAACACTCCTTACAAATCAATTGGAATCGTACTCTCGCATTCGCATATATCAGTCTCAAGCTTGACTCTGTTCGCTTCGAACAATTCGTGGAATCAAATGAATTTTGTTTTTTTTTCTCAAAGCACAAAGCATTACCATAACGAATAATTGAATAAGTCGATGTTTTTGTCTATGCTTTATAATTCTGTTAAATTGTGGGAGATATCCTCCTTAGTTGCCAAAATTGATGCTGAATTGTGAAAACGCGGTTCTCTGTAAAATGTCAATTTGAATAAGTTGGAAATTTAGGATGGTATAAAAAGAAAAATAGGAGTAACATCTACACGACAATATATAATATTAATTAAAGAGAAACAAAACAATAAAAAAAAAATGAATTGTTGAACTAAAAATTGGTCTTTTCCCTTCCGGTCTTTTCCAATCGGGTATAGGACCCGATACGGTGGCAGGCTTCCACCCCAAAATATGAGCCAGCCGCCGGGTACAGAGTAATTTCTTCTTTTGTTTCAGGAGACTTTATGGGTTGAGTGGCCCAAGCCAAGTGCCTTTTTATGGCATCGAGTTATGCAATTCAATTGTATAATTCTATGACATAAATTGGTCACCGGGGTGCTCCCCTTCTGATGGGAAAGTTCATATAATTCAAGTTGTATGAGTTTTCCACTCAGAAGAGGAATACCTGGCCACTTCAACAGTTTAACATTGGATTTATTCCGGTTGGGTGGGCATGAAGGGGCTCCACCACCACCCGGTTGCCCCTCTTTCATTTGTGGGCCCTGAATGTATTTGGGTAAGGACGAGGTCACCCCCAAATTAGTCTTTCTTGTCAGGTTGCACTTGTTCTCGCAACAAGTCGTAATTCCTTCGTGGAGGTTATCTACAGATTTGCGACTTCGGTCGTCCTCTTGATCTCTGCAAGCAATTCGTGAATGCGAAATGTTTTGTAGTGAGTCCTCGTGCCGGGGAAACGAACCCGCCCCACGACACCGCAATGCTAGCCTGCCAGCGCATTCACGCGTCTCCGGACGAGGGCATTCTCGGCAGGAATCAACACCTTCCTCTGCCGAGGCAGCAGAACATCGCTGCGGTCCTTCACGGACTTATTGGAACTCATTATTCACTACAAATACCTGGAACAAGGAGGAATGGACAAACCTGGGTTTTCTTCAACACTTTCGGCTACAGCAGCAATATTCTCGGCTGTTTTTCAATGACGTGCACGGGTTTTATTCTTCACATCACTAAGTTGTCCCAACAGCTCGAATTTTTCCACCAATTTCTGTATTGCGGTCCGACAAGGTGCTTCACGTCGACCCAAAAATGTTCGAGTTTTACGAACCGTCTCTGCCAAATTTTCACCATTTTTTAAGTGAATTTTAATAATTTCAATGCATTATTGAAGTGTGTTTCGTTCCATTATTATTAATGGCGTAGTTTTTACTTGTCAAATGTCAAAAAATGTCAGCTTCAAAAGTGAAATCTACCGAAATAGCGGGCTATTCAAAATAACACCTCTTATTGGAAAATCCTTTATAATATGCTACGCAGTTCCATTTGCCAACGGATAAAAGCGTCCGTTCGATTATAGTCTCCGTGGATGCAAGACACCCTGTCGGGAGACCGTGATTTAGCAACCTTGTATTGCTAAGACTGAGAACCTGCATAACCACTAAAGTAGAATAAAAGTAAAGCTTGGATCCTAAAAATAGAATTAAAATATACCGAGAAATCTGAGCAGCGATAAATTGTCGTCATCGACTGAGTCAGACCAGCGTTTCCTCGGTATCTCCACTGGTCTTCACCCTTCAGTTCTCCCAACGAATACCTTTTTGGGTATCCATTGTTCGTCCATACGATTCATGTGGCCAGCCATTTGCAGCTTCTGCAGCGTTACAATCGTTGAGACGTCCGCCTCGTCAAAAATTTTGGAAGGGGTTCTTTGGAAGGCGTTCAATATGTTTGCGGATGCTTGTGTTAGGATCCATGTTTCAAGTCCATAGCATAACACAGGACTTATCACAGATTTGTATACTTTGAGCTTTGTTTTCCTGTGTACATTGAATTAGCTCATCACAAATTTAAAAATGCTTTTTGCAAAAAATTTTCTCGAAAAAAATGTGGAAATTTGATACAAATCAATGTGCATGCACGACATTTGTTCAGTGTGTGCAAATTACACATTTTGTTCTGGGAATTTTTTTTCAAAAATCTTTTTTTAAATTTTTGATGATTTAATTCAAAGTAAATAATTTAGATCTAACAAACATAGCTTAAATTAACTCGGTACGGTAAGTAGTTTCCGAGGTTTACTACATTTTTTAACGAAAACATGCTACTTTGTTTGAATTTTGTAATTTTCGCAACGAACTTTTTGCAAAATGTAATGAACTGATTCAATAGCCAAAAGTTCATTCTAATTTCAACTTAAACAATTTTTGCAAATATTCGTAAGTTTTCTGAGATGGGCGGCTGTAAAGTTTACCCAAATTTGCAGTTTTACTGGGGGCTGCGCTTTAGTTCCATCCTTAATATTGCCACTAAATTTTACCTTAAATCTTAAACTTCATCCATATACTCGCATCCAAAAATCCCAACCAAATCATTCCACTCATTACCGAACGACATCACACCTTCACCAATGACAAATTTCAGCAATTATCCTTGAATAAATTCCAATTCTGTCTGTGAACCCACACCCGAAAATTCACACCAAAGTGAGAATATAAACTTTATTGAGAGAGAGACATGGAGCGGCGACATATCATGCTGAGTAAACACGCAACCCAATATATCAAGCTGTCGAATAAATTTAAAAGGAAACTACGTTTTACACAGTGCGAGTGCAGAAGAAGATAGTGAATGCGAATGAATGTTCATTTTACGATCATCCTTTCCATTTTATAGTGCCCCGGACAATGTTTTGTAGTCCTGCGAGCTGTTTTGCAGAAAATTTAACCCTTGATACGACAAGGCTATACCCTTGTATTGTCTCATCTAGGAGTGTAGTATGTCGCGTCGAGCTTGGGTTTCGACTATAAAAGACATGGAGAGAAATCGATCTATTTGGATAATTGGTGTTACAGAGTGAGGTTTAGCACGAGCTGTAGATTTAATCCAGAGCATATTCTAGCTGCTAGGTTGGAAGAGGATTTAAAGTAATTTGAAAGGTAGATTCGACAGTTTGGACATGGAATAATGAGTGCCAAATGCAAAACAAAATGAATAATTATCGGGAATACAGTTCAGGTGTTGAATGGAATACATTTTAAGATGTGATGCTGTGCAAGAGTTTAGAATTGAATAGCTGCAGTTGTTGCTACATTAAGACAAATTCGCAAGTTTTAGGATACATACATACATTTTAGAGACAAGAGTTGAACTTAACTAAGTGGAGTAATCAATCTCTGCTCAATGCACACCAAAGATTTATTATTTCGTTGGTGTATGCACCTTCAATCTACAGATATATCTATGATGGTCATCCTTGCAGCACTACAGCTTCCTATAAATAACGCCTCCAGTTTTTTCAAACTATTGAGCGCGTCTTCCGATTCTGGAGTTTAAGCCCAATTTAGTTAAAAAAGTAAAGTTTGTTTATAAAGGGTAACAATTTTATCTATTTATGAAACACACAACTCTATATAACGACAGTAATCGTGGCCTGTACTCATTTGTGCATGATATCAAATGTAAGACCTTTATTTTCTTAAGTTGCAAAGTGTCTCAAAAGAAAGGTTGTATTTAATAGATCGATAAAAAAGGAAGCTATCCACCGAAAAAAATTATTGATTATTAAAGCACACACTTTGGGAATTTATGTCTAAAAATAACATCGTCCAAATGTGAACGCTTGCGTTCCTGGCACTCGTTTAATTAAACTGTAAAATTTCTTATGATTGCTCTGTAAGTAGACTCCGTAATGACTAATTAAAATTCTCCACGTTTTCTATCGTGTTTGATGCCCTTGGTCGCCCGGGCATCTGAGGTTTCCAGTGTTTTACTGGCCTCTTTGAACTTTTTGATCCATTTACAAATTAGGGAAATGCGTTGCACATAATTTAAGTGGCAAAAACTCGGAATATTGCAAAATTTTCTATGCGCTACAGTACCACCAAAGACATAAATATATGGACGAGCAACGAGAATTTGTGTACTCGTCCATGTGAGAAGCAAATTTGCCACATAAATAAGTTATGAATAACTTACGCTCTCGAAACTATATGATTCCCTCTGCTTCTCCTTCCCCTGTGTTTCCAGTCAGGTTTTTCTTTCCTCTCTTCAGAAGAATCACTGACACCCGCGCACACCGATAAAACTTCATTTCACGTGTACACGATCGCGCCTTCGTTATCATTCGTAAAACAGTTTAAGTAGAACACAACAAACGACTCTCACAGAAAACTCGAACGTCAACGCAAAAGAAAAAGAAAGAGGCGCGAAACACGCGGGAAAACTCAAGTGTCAAAGCGGATGGAAAATTCGTAAATTTTTAATAAAACCAGTGAATTAAAATGCCGATTTCGTACAGGCAATCTTCAAAATTATAAACTTTTTCAACGTGAACGTGTTTCGGAGTGAATAAAGTGCAAAAACAAAAACATATCACTTCAAACCTCAACTTCAGACAACTTTAGCGAAGGTTGCTAAGTGCTTCGGCTCTCACGACCGGTTGCGGATCCAGTACTCTCTATATCTATGAGTACCACACTACGCGGGCCGCTCACAAGAAACGCTCTACGGCGACTGAGTTCCCACAAGCCAGACTAACGATTGGCGTTCCCTTTGCATCCCTCTGATTTTTTGCGTTCATGCAGTAAGCTAAACAAATATGAACTGTCTTCTGCGATACCTTGTAAAACATCGGAGAATTAATGAACGAATTTACTCACTTAAAAATATATAAATATATTTCGAATCAAAGTACAATTTTTATTTCTTTAAAATTTTATATTTGAAAAATCTTTTAAATCTATACTGCTTCCTTTTTTTACAGAACTGACATTTGATTGAGATATTCATGCCTTAAGGCGGGATCTTCCATTAATTTAACACCCTTCAATCTTTTATAGCTGTGTATTACACAGATTTGGTTTGAAACTTAATAAGAGTTAAGTAAAAGTTGATATGTAATAGGTACAGCAAAAGAAGTAAACAATCATTTAAATGCCATGCTTAATCCTGCGTAAATTGTGGCGCTCTGGTAAAACGACAAACTTCTCTCTCTAGTCACATTAAAGTAAATCACTTTTATAAATTTAAATGTTCAGCCTGTTTTAATGTGTCCACCAGGGATAGAAACAAAATGCAAATATATTTATGCAGCATTTATGAGGGAGCATTGAATTGAAATTTTTAAGTTTTCCATGTTTTAAGGCAAACACCCTTGAGTAAATAAATACAATATTTAACTTTTTGCCGTGTACGAACTAAATCATTCATCAATAATACAAATACTAATTTTGGTAATACGTGTGGACATGTGTGCCGATTGTCTGGTATAAGTGTGAGCGAGCTATAAACAACACCGAGCTCAGCTTACTAGCTTTGCTTAACGACCATGTACGCGTGCTTGTCAACCAGCATTTGGCGGGTTCTTGTCGAGCCACGAAGCTACACTACAAAATATCAACCACGCCATCAATTTTTATTATCTTTAGGAATGTTCTATTATGTGTCAATTAAGCTGCTCTACAGTAAATCAACTTTTTTTTTGTCTCGTTAAAATTAACGGACACGGTGGCTTGAGACAAACGCAAATATTATACAAAAAACAACCGTTACTTTCTCCGAAGAAGGTCGTTGCATTACAAGGGGAATGTCAAACCTAAAGTTGTTAAAGTGGCTGAAGTGAACCACTCATTTCTGCTAAAGGATGGAAACTTGACGGATGTAGTTTACTTTAATCTAGTAAAACAACAAACGAAGCAGTTTCGACGGGGCGACCACCTTATCTCTTCAGGAGCAGCCACTCCTGATCACGACGGGGCTGCTCGGTTGCTTATGTTTATTACATAACTCTCGTAGGTTCTTATTACATTGAGTTAACACACTTATCGATAGATTCGACTAATTCTAGCTTTAAAACTCATTCGCTGATAAAAGCTACCAGCGGGGCAGTAAAGTCGTTACAGTTCTCACCCTTTACGCACTATGTCTCAGACTCAAATCTTGTTGGTGGCAATTTATTAGAATAATTCTTATTAGGGCACACCGATCCTATCTAGCAGTTATGAATGCTAATTAAAACTAGGTGGCAACCGTCAAGCGTGACACTGATCATACCACCATGTACCATGTTTTATAAAGGACAGTTTTACACTGCAACAAAAATTAAGGCACAAATATCAGATAATAATTTCTATAATGTAGTCCGCGTAGTGTAGTGGTTAGAACGCTCACCCCGTAAGCCGGAAGTCCTAAGTTCAATCACGTTAGTGACAACGAGATTTGTTTCGAATGATCCTTCGAATGGACTATGAGCCGTCAATTATGATACGTACTGATTCATGACTAAACGTACCGTAGCTAGGTGGACAAAAACACGACCAAAGCGTGGTACTGACCATATCACCATTTTTAGTGCCGACACATTGAATCAAGATAATGAGATACTCTAACTATCTCTAAAGCCGCGTTGACATAATGCGAGTTGACTAGTGCCAGTTGACTGGTACTAGCGAACTAGCATACTTCTAGCTGTTTCCAATGCATGCTAGTCCGGACCTGTGGAGCGTGTCTTACAATGGGCTGCTGAGACTCGAGATACCAGATTAGTCGCACTTGGTCGGCTATGCAGATGATGTTGTGGTTCTGGTCGCTGGACGCACCATTGAACACGCGCAACTTAGCCTTGGTATGCTAATGAGCCGAGTGATGGACTGGATGACTGCTCGCGGGTTGAGTTTAGCACTGGAGAAAACAGAAGTGGTCATCTTGACAAAAAAGAGAATCCCTAGAGTAAGGATGATCAGTATTGGAGACTTATGAATCGAATCGAAGCCATCGGTGAAGTACCTGAGGCTACTGATCGACTCGAAGATGAGTTTCTCTGAGCAAATCAGGGCAACGGCTGAGAAGGCTGCTTCGGGAATATCGACTCTGAGTCGACTTATGGGCAACGTAGAGGGACCCAGCCCCCCATCAAGAAGACGCCTCTTGATGAGTGCTGTAGGCTCAGTGGTACTGTACGGAGCAGAAATATGGGGCGAAGCTCTCCGCAAGGAGGCATACCGAAAATGTTTGGCACAGGTACAGAGAAGAGGAGCACTGAGGATTGCATCTTTGCATCCGACAGTCTCTGATTCGGCGGTGAGAATTATTGCAGGCGTGATACCTGTCGTGCTCCTTGCTAGAGAGTGCCATGCTATTTATCTGCACCACGCTTTTTACCTGCGCCGAAACGAGGATGCGAGGGAGATGGAGACAGCGCTCACTCAACGATTGGCAGCAGTCTTGGGTGAATTACTCGAAGGGAACGTGGACGGCGCGCCTCATCCTGGATGTGAGACCGTAGCTGAATCGAAGGCATGGTGAGACTGACTTCTATCTAACCCAGCATTTGAGCGGGCATGGGTGTTTCCATTCTTACCTGCACCAGATTGGTAAGTCACGGTCCCCAAATTGTCGGTTTTGCCTAGGAGAGGAAAATAATACCTGCCACACGATTTTTTGCGTGCATAAAATGGGATAGGCTGCAAATGGACCTCCACAGGGAGATGAGAGAGCTAACCTCGGGTAATATAGTCGCGGTGATGCTCGAATCGGTTGACAAATGGAACCAGGTGGCACATTATGTTCGGGCAGTCCTAAAAGATAAAAGGGACTCACAGCAGCCGGGGGCGTTAGAACTGGGGCATCGCTTGTCTGGCACTTCCTCTTTCCCTCTCCCTTTCCGCTAGAAGAGGGATCCCCCAGCTTGAAGGCACCTCACGGCGCAACAAAACGAGACCTGGCCCAAAATAATGTGCCAAACGGTCACATGCTAGGTTCTCAAGTTGACAGGGGAGGTGTTTAGTTGGTAGCCCAGTTGCCTTCTTGCGAGCATGGGAGTCCCACACTCTATGCATAAATAGGCATTCACCTCTCTACCACACCTTTTGCCGAGTACTTTCTTTACTGCGTCACAGAATGCTTCCCTATTCTCGGCCTCTGCTCCAAATTCGACCAGTATGTGGCTTTAATAGCAGTGTTAGTGTCTTCGAGCCTTACGTTTCCCCTGATGTTCCGCAGCAACTCCACGTAGGATCGACTATCGTGGTGTTTTACGACCTGTGCCTACTGCCGGGGTCTTCTTCGGGGCTTCTTTCTCTCGTGTTTGGATCAGGTCCTTTTTCTTGTTGCGAACTTTAATTTCTAGCACTTTTTGAAGGAATTTCTTTGCGGCTTTTTTCGCTCCTTTTGTAAGCACTGTCTGGAACCCGTGATCTGATGCTTCAAGCCCATCAAGTGCCTCTTCCTTCCTTCTTTTATCCCGATTTCCTTCGATTAGGCTGGACGCCATTCTTTCATTGATTTTTACTGGTGGAGCTTTCTGCATGTGGCCTTTAGATTTCGCCCCCAGCGCTTCTTTAGCTTTCTGCTCGTCTTCGGCCTTTGACCAGCTCCTCCAGTAATACCCTATGTGGTCTAGGCGCTCCTCTAGTTCAAGGAGCCCAATCTTTAGTTCTTTGCTGTTTTTTGGGGAGTCGCATGCAGATTGTATTCTTTTCAGAACATCTCCCACTTTTCGGAATAGCCTTTCTTCTTCATGTCGCTGGGCGGCAATTGAACTTTGCGACCATCCTTGACAGAGGTTATCGCTTTCCGTTTTCCGAATACAGTACTTCCGCCACATTTTCGACGTTGGCGATGCAATCACACAACGTCGTTTTATTTGTCTGCTCACTCTTTTCTTTTCCTGCCGTAATCTCCTCGTTGGCTTCAGGGTGATTCTTTATTGTGTCGGGATTTACGACCCTTGCATCGGTCGCTTCGGTAACGATTGCAGCAGTGACCATCAAATACTCGATGTTCTTTATATTTTCTTCCAACGCTCGAACACCTCAAGCGTGCTGCAGAGTTTCCCGCTATTCCTTTATAGGACGATCTGGCGTTCGCATAATTTTTTGCATCGCCCGAACACCGCAGGAATCTCAGTCTGGACCAGACTGTCTGCTAATCTCCGTTCTTCGTCCGTCTTCACTGTCATTGTATTATTCGTCGTTTTTGTCATCGTTAGTACCGCTCTCGATGTACTGTTAACGTCATGGCTGTAACCGCTGGTTACGTCGTCGCCGTTATTATTTTTCATTTCTTTTTTTATGGGTTTTTTTATTTTTATTTTTTTGTATGTTTTTGGTTGCTCCAGTTTTATTGGGGCCCCCCTCGGAGCCGCTATCTCCGTTCGTATGTGTTGTCGCCTTTTTGGTCCCATGGTTATCTTTGCAGAGCAGGGAGGCCATGCAAGGGTTGGTACAAGCCCTTATGGGGACAAGTGCTCAGAGCCAGACCAGCGCTAATCGGGAGTCCGTCTCAACCGAACCTACACCACCAACCCAAACGGTGCGAACTTCGAACGTGTTCCGGGGCCTGCCAAGGTTTGACCGGGACGGAGACTGTATGATAGTTGAATTAGAGCCGTTCACACATGAGTGTCACCTTGGTGCTACCGTGCAAAGCAACTAGGTCCAAACCATCATAATCGCCAGCCCAAAGCATGAATTCCAATTCGTTGTACAAAGCGTAGTCCAGATCCAATCAGGGTCGTTACCTGTTATCCCAGGAGGGAACCTCACGGCGCCCCTTATATCCTCGGGTCCGTGGGGGCGGCGCTCCCCGAAGAATGCTAGCCGCCAAGAGTGCTCTTGTCGACCGGCATTCCCTCTGCGGGGATTTCCTCGGGTACGTAGGGGCGAAACTCCCCAAAGAATGCTAGCCTCCAAAAGTATTCCTGGCGACCAGCATTCCCACTGCGTAAATGACTTTATATAACTATAGGATGGCTTAAGCAGGAAGGTCTTAGGTTAAACCAGATAAAGAGATATTACGTTTTTGGTTTTTGGATTGTTGGATGTCCATTTGTTCTGGTTCATCTTGCCTCTATTTACGTCGGAGAGTGTGGTCTAGTAATGAGAAAATTGCACCTGAATTTGTAATAAATTGTTCGCAGATAATGTTACCGTTTGTCTTTCTATGTTTATATATTTCAAATCTGTCTAGGCTACCAAGTCTTGGCTTTTTGCTTTGTTTATGTAGCGATGCCATAGAATTCGTAAAGCGCCAGGTTCGTGGGGTTGGCTTTGTAGATTGTAGGTTGCATAACACATCCCTGAAAGACTTGAAATACATAAACATAGAAGAACAGAAGGTAACATTACGAACGAACAACTTATCACAAACTGTCAAGTACTAGACGAGGCACTCCGACGAAAAATGAACCAGAACAAATGGACATCTAATAACCTAACTCCACCGTAGATGGTCCCAAGCCCGTTTGAGTAAGTTTGAGGGAACCTCCTTATTTCCCTGACCCACAGCTTCCATCATGCCAAACCCCCAAATTAAATGGTAGCAAATAATCTCGGGGCCGTACATTGGGTTTACTGGTTCCCCAATAATGGGACATTAAATGCCGAGCAATTCTAACTACTGTAAATGCATACACAGCTGCGCTACTAAATCCTACTTACTTATTTGTGGGGACGTAAGAGGGTGAAAGCGAGTCTTCCGCGCCTGATAATGGAATCGAAGCAATAACCATGCCGCCGGTATGGAGGTTGGGCGACAGGCTAACTCCACGTCCATGGAAAACCCTACAATGTTTCGAAACCCGCATACGGGCCAGAGAATGGATTGGACTCACGGCAATGACCTCGCAAACAGAAAAAGGACTATGGCATTGGATCCTGGAATATCAGATCATTCAATCACCCTGGCGCTGTTAAAGGCCTCTTACAACAGGCCAGTCAATATAAATTAAAAATACTGGCAATCCAGGAACTAAACTGGACTGGAAATGATATTCAAGACATGAGATCGCACACACTGTTCAAATATGGGAAGCCTACTGGAAAATAAGAATTCAGAGTGGCCTTTATTGTAGATACGAGTTTAAATCGCACGTTATTGATTACAAGGCAACCAGCCAACGGTGGTGTGCAATACATATAAAAACGAAATTCTTCAACATCTAGCTGATCAATGTTCACGCGCCGACCGAAGAATAGGACGAAGAAACCAAGGACACATTCCACAATCACCTGGAAAGGCAAGTCGATTTATTGCCTACAAACGACACAAAAATAATTCTGGGTAATGTCAACGCTAAGGTTGGTAATGGGATGTATCATTGGGGAACGACTGGAGGATATAGCCTCCACGATGAAACAAATGACAACGGCCAGCGCATGAACGAATTTGCATGTAGCAGACATCAAGTCATATTTTTGACTTGCTTCCCACGTTGACGCATTCATGAAATGACCTGGGTATCACCGGATGGATACACACAAAACCAGATCGATCATGTTCTGATCCAAGAACTTGGGCCTAGAGCATACTTGACGCCCGTACATACCGAGGAGCCAATTGTAACTCAGATCATTACTTGATCAAATTAACCTTTCGATGTCGTGTGCCAATGGCATACTCGGCGAAGACCAGCCCGCTACTAAAATTTGACAACGGAAGGCTCCAAACGGCGTCTGTGGTACGGAGACCCTCGACAACCAGCTGGCTCCCATCGAATCAGACGCATCGTTAAAGACAAACAACGAGCTCTGGATGGAAGTGAAAGCGGCTATTAAGACCGTGGCAGAACAAAAGATTGGACATCAAGCCCGGCGCTAGAGAAATGATTGGTTCGATGGTAAGTGCCAGAATGCATCAGACAAAAAGAATCAGACGTACAAAGATTACGTTGTTAGGAAAACCGGGACGAAGAGAGAACACTATGAAAACCTCAGAAGAGTAGCGGATAAGATAATTAGAATTAATCCAGTATATTTGGCAACAAGAACATATGCCGAAAGAGTGGAGCCAATCAATTATATTCCCTATCCACAAAAAAGATGACAAGCTACAGTACGAAAATTATAGAGGCATATCACTACTTTTTACGGCGTAGAAAATATTTTCAAAGATCTTAGAAAATCAAATCGGATTATACGCCAATAATATTATTGGGGAGTATCAAGGTGGTTTTGGAGCAGGCAGATCAACAACAGACCAATTGTTCACAGTCAAGCAGGTACTTGAAAAATGCAGGGAGTTCAACATAGACGTACACCAAATTTTCGTTGACTTTAAGCAATCATTCCACAGTGTCGATTGTAATGTACTGTATCAAGTAGTACTCTGCTTCAGCATCCCACCCTAATTGGTCCGTCTTACTAAAATGACAATGACGCCGACGACGATGCCTTTGACACAAATTCCGGACTAAAGCAGGGAGATGGGCTGGCCCTACTGCTATTCAATTTGGCTCTAGAGTACGTCATAAGGAAGCTACCTACCGATACACGAGGTACATTACTATATAAGTCGAGCCTATGCGGACGACATCAACATTTTGTCATGGTCATTAACAACTGCCAATGAACTCTTCCTGAAACTCGACAGCGAAGCAAAACTAGAAGGACTACAAATCAATAGCACAAAGCTCATCACACTTGGCGAATACAGTATCGAAAACGTTAGCGAATTTGTGTATTTAGGCACCAAAATGACGAAAGCGGGTAATGAAAGAGACGAAATTCACCGAAGAATACAGCACGCAAATAAAATATTTTATTCAGTTTTGACAATCTTGAAGACCAGCGACATACTCGTATACAGGAAAACAAAGCTCCAAGTATACAAATTTGTGTTAAGACCCGTATTATGCTATAGGTGTTAAACATGACCCTAACCCAAGCATCCGCAAATATATTGAACGCCTTTGAGCGACGGGTCCTGAGGCGAATAATTAGAGCGAAGCTAGACGGGGACCAATGGCGAACTCGATACAACCATGAGCTGTATGAAATGTTTGACGAACCAGAGGTCCCAACGATTATAAGACTGCGGAAGCTGCAATAAGCTGACCACATGAATCGTATGGATGAACAACGGATACCCAAAAAGGTATTCGCTGCGAGAACTGAAGAGACCGGAGACCAGTGAAGGCAGTTCAGCGCGGCTCGGATTTCAAAATCGGAGGACGCGGTCAATGGACTGAGACAATAGGAGATGCAATTTGCAGGTAGTGAAGCTCCAAGGGGTGCTGTAATGCTACGAAGAAGAAGAGGCCTAACCTAGGACTTCCTGCTTAACCCATCCTAAGCCTATATAAAGTCATTTCCTTCCACACATCATTGAGACACTGAAGATGACTCTAACGAGTCGAAACGCGTCTGCTCACCCAACAAAGCCAGGCCCGACGGCTTTTCAAGAAAAAAGAGAAGCGGCCTACGGATATCAAATACATAAAATTATTGATTACCAAACTATCAGTATTGAACTTTAGTATATCATATTATCTTCAATTCTACATTATGTTGAATGTAGAGAATTTTACGCTCCAAAGGAAAAGGCTATTATCCCATTATTTTCATTTCAACATAAAATTGCATCAATTATCCTTGCATTGCTAAAAGCACAAAGTTATCTTCGCAGCAAATCATATTTATGAAGGTATCTTTAGTCAGCCATAGTGAAAGCGTAGAAAAGAGGCAAAAACATCGTCTTGATTGTTACAAATACGGAGGCTATCATTATGATGGCTTTTTGAAGACCCTCTCGGACATTTATGATCGTAATCAATTCAACATCAACCTTATGATGCTGTCGGCTTTTATGTAGTATCTTCTAAGGTTGATGTGCCAGCACCATATGATTCTTCGTCTGTTTTCTGCAAATAAAGTTGGCAAAGTAAAAATGAAGTAAAAAAACTGAATCAAGGCAAAATGGTAACGAAATTTTCTAGACAACAAGAAAGCAATTTTTTCTGAGGTTCCCTCCTCCTCACACTCAAACAGAGAAACTCGCAGCCTGTTTTCTTGCAAATATTATACTTGTTACTATCTCCATCATTGCCATCATTTTCTCTGAGCCTTCCATCATTTTCAGTTAAGTGATAAATAATATGAAGTGGTCTATTACAGATAGCACAATGTTGCCTTTGAGCACACCCGACGGAAGGAGTCGCTGATAACGGGTGTAACGCAGAAAGTAATTACCGCTTGAAGCTTGGAAAAAAATAAAACATAAATGCTCGTTGTTGAAAAGCTTCATTATATTCTTAATTGCTTGTTGGGGGCTACTTTAGTGCTATGTTGATGATAGCTGATTGTGCCGATTGCCAGGATAGAAAGTTAGTTGGCGAAATTTGTTGAGAGAGAAAGCGTTTGCTGTGTTTTTGAATTGTTTTCCTGTTTTACAGGAAAAGTAGGACAAGAAACAGAATCAAAACGAAAGAATAGACAATTTGCTTATCTGAGAGTCCACATTGCAAATTTTAGGTTAATTGGATTTGCTTTCCTCGAAATACGATTCTGTTTCAGATATTTTACCAATGGGCAACACAATGTATCTACGACTCAAGACGTAAACTTGAGTAGCAAAATTATTTCTTGGCATTAGGCCAAATTGAAATATTTTTGGCACGGTATCATTGTCTGAAAAATTAATTTCATCAAGTGTTGAAGGCATGCATGCATATGAAGAGAGTACGAGTATTATGATATGTATTGTTGTTTTTTAGGCTATTGTAAAATTGTAGCCTGTCTGTCTGTTCGTCAGTGCGTCACGGCAAGTTTTGTCGCATACACATAAGTTAGAGTAATGAAACTTTATACGTAAATCAAAATTAGTGCCCTCTGTAAAAGTTCCAGTATAAAAAAATAATAATGTGTTTAAGGAGGCCCTCCTCACATAAGCGGGTGACCGTTAAACATTTTCTTTCCAAGCTAGTCAACAACAAATAAATGGTCTTGACGAGAAATTTTTAAAATAGGTCTCAGACTAGTAGCGTTTGCATGATGGGGTGCAAGGTGAGGGGAAGTGTACTAAAATTGGGTGTCTCCCCTCGAGATGGGACATCTTGGAGCGAAAAAATCTGGAAATATATATTAAAAGTAAGTTTTTATGAGCACGAGGCCAACCAGTACCTTAGAAGTCAAAATTCGGTTAACTTTGCTAATAAAAGTACATTTTACGTTTACATCTATAAAGGCAAAACTGACCCTTAAATTTACCGAAAATTCGTACCTAAATTTTCTGATATTAAATGCAAGTTTTCCGAAAATTTCATTAAATTCGAGACATAAACAGCTAAGTAACAGCCGATTGAAAATATGTCAACTACAAAAATAATTACTCGTGAAAAAATCCTAGACCCTACAGATGTGAAAAAATTTTAGGAATACATACTCGTAATGTATGGTTTTTTGTTGAAAAGCCGTCGGGCCTTGTTTTGTTGTGTGAGCAGACACGTTTTGACTCCTTTGAGTTATCTTCAGTGTCCACAAGATCTTTTAGACACTAAAGAAACGCCTCTACTCACACAATAAAGCAAAGCCCGACGGCTTTTCAAAAAAAAAGAAAATTGGCCAGCGGATATCAAAAAAACAAAATAATTGAAACATAATACATTGATATGTTTCATGACTACTCAAAAAATAAGTTCAACACACTGAAAATAAAATGGCGGCAAATTAAAATACATAATAACCATATCAAGTCAAGTTTTAATATACACGAAGCATTTTTTAAATTACTAATCATTTTATAAAACCCTTCTAACAGAGCACTCTCCTGCTACTTCGACTTGTTTTTTTTTTAAATATTTTCTGTTGTTCAGCTTTAAACGTTATTATGAGAAAAACGTTGTTGCTTACAATTTTCATTTGTGTATTCGAGTAAATGGGATCATATAAAATATGTTGTTTCTTTGTATTAATTGAGCAGACCAAACAAATTTTTGGCAAAAAATAAGTATTGTATCAGGTCATTACATCTGTAAGAATATTTACGTGTTGAAATTATTCATCTAGGTTGCACAAAGCATGCGAATTTAAAGCAATTACTAATTAATTAATATGTATATCTCATTTTTATAAATGTCTTACGTTTTTAAATTTGCATGCCCTAATTGCTTTCTTGACGCGTTTATTATTAATCTATAATGATTGGTTTTGACTAATTTAAGATTCCATCTATTTGAATTTGGTAAAAACGATATGAATTTTGATTTTTTTCCTACGACTATACTACGGATGACTTTAAGTGAATGCTCACCAATTTTTGGTGCTTTATTACAATGCATTTAAAAGCGAGTAGCATTAAAGCGATTTTCTTTAAATTAATATATCCTAAAAAACTACTTGTAATGCATTGCACATTAAAAAATAAATGCTTACATGACAATTAAGTTAAAATGAATAGCAATGCTTCCTACGTTCGACGACATGAAAATCAGTCATCAACACGCCCACACACATTCAGCATTGTCGTCAACATGGCATGTTTATGTCCCAAGTTGACGACTAAGTTGCTCGTCAATGGGCCCTTTTAAGCTCAACAGATTCGGGCACGTAACAGTCTTCTCCGTGAAGGCTGCTGGTCGGCCGGCTAGTTCAGAGAGGAATTAGGTCGTGGGTTGTGCCGTGAATAAAACTGCCGCTCAATTACATTGTCTACATTGTACTCTACGTTATTCTTCTAAATTTATTCTTGTATTCAAAACCAAGGTATACTCCCGATCACACAAAAAAAACAAATTCATCGCATTCTCTATACCGCCCCGGTATCAATACCTAGTCTACTCTACCGCAAAGCGGCATAAACTACGCAACACAACCAAGGGCGCTGTGAACCCGAGCAAACCGACGGGAAATCCATTGGCAAATCTCTCTAAGAGAACATGGGCGTTCTGACGCGATACTTACCCATCACATGAATCTTTTCTGAAAATGCCTATAATACTTAAAGGAAACATCGGGGTTTAAATAAGCAATTAATGGTTGTTTTATTTACTTAAAAAAATTGCTTTATAATTATCATTGTATCAAGTTACATAAAAATATTTAGGAGCTCTTAAATTTCTTTACAAGTATAAAAATAGTGTCTTTCAAGATCAAATCAGGAACTTGAAAGTCAACTAGCTAATCATTTTTTTTGTCAGTATTTTTGATACTCTAATGGAGCTCCATAATGGAAATAGGCTTATAAGTAGCTTTAGTAAAATAAGGGGATGGGCTTGACCCAACGCTCTTTTCTATTGCGCTGGAATACGTCATCAAAAAGGTCATCTGAAGCCTCTGGTACAATAATGGTCAAGTCCACACAATAGGTAGCATATGCTGATGACGTCAATATTGTGGCATGTTCGATCTCATATGCCAAAGGAGCATTTCTAAGCCTCGAATCTGAAGCAAACTGAATTGGCCTATGATTTAATGAAACTAAAACTAAACTCATGAAACAAACTAGGAAGAATGCTCTAGTCCGAAAAAAATCAGATCACAAGAGACTATGACCATGAAAGTATGGATAACTTTACCTACATTGGAGCCACCCAGAATGGAAGAGGCACTGAAACGGATGAGATCGGATGCCAAATAAACACCGCAAATACTTCCCATTCTAAGGCCCGTAGTTGTGCACAGGCAAAATAAGCTCCTTATTTACAAATCAATAGTTAAATCTGTGCCATTATAGAAAGTGAGACATAGACCCTAACGAGCAGATCAAGAAAGGCAGTGCACATACTTGAACGCAAAATTCTTTGGAAAATCGATTACCCAGTCAAACAAAAAACCAGAGTGGGGCCTGCGGCACAATAATGAGCTGTATGAACTATTGAACGGACCACGTTTATCTGTTTGCGTGAAGTTCTGCAAATTGCAATGGGCGGGCCATATAGAAAGAAAGGAAAGAACATTGAAAGGTAGAACGCAACGTAGGCATCCAGCGAGAAAACCGAGGACTCGATGGGAAGACACGATAGCAGCTGACAGGAGATCCTTTCTGAGAGTGATCAGCTTGCGAACGTTGCGTAACTGATTGGGGGATATTAATCCTAGAATCAAAGGCTCAGCTTGAGCTGTTTTACCATAGGTGATGATGAATGTATGTATCATGTTATTTTATATGTAATCATGTTATAGTCAATTATTTCGTTAACTGGCTATCCGCAGGTCTATTCTCTTTTTTCTTGATTAGGGTGGAGCATAAGGACTTTAAACACTGAAGATGACTTAAAATAGTCAAAATGCAGGTTTTCGAGAAAAAAAATAATCATGTTATCTGGATTAAGGAATTGTATTATTAAAAAAGGAGTTGCATCCATCGAAATCAATAATTAGAGCTTTAAATTGTGTCGAATGAATAAATGATTTATGTATAATCATACCAAATGAATAATTTTTGTTTTTAATATAACAGTGATTCTTTCTGCATTTTTCTAGCATTTTGAAAATTAATTTCATGGTTAGACCAACATAGTAAGTTTCCCATGTTTCACAATAAATTTTCAACAAGTTCATATCCGAAGGGCTTTGTGCTCATATCCGAATGGTTTTGTGCTCAGCCTACGATAATGGTGACGAAAAGGACGCTATCGTAAAGCCACAAAGGGAAGCAAGAAAGACGCCAATAGGGTCTACAACTCAGTAGCCTACTTCAAAGAAATCGAAGACTATTGAATGAGTATGTGGGATATTCTCACCTCAAAAAGGTACCAAAAGTAGGTTCCACCAGTTTCTCGGGGACCATACCGAAGCCGGGTGGAACGCCCTACCTTAAGGGTAGCAAAGCGGAATCGAGGTCCCAGCAGGCAAGCGTGGCTGCTACCAAAAAGTAGAGAGTGCCTCCTATAGTGTGCTATAGGCTCGACCTGAAGACTTTAAGGGATAGCGTAAAAAGAGCATGCACACGAAATACAGCAAAGGAGCCAGAGCTCCACCCTAGAACGGCTGAGGATCATACTAGCCTATTTAATTTTCTGAAGTGTGCGAAAGTGGCTTGCTACATCTACCATCTTCCAGAAGAGAAAAAATTGGCTGTCCTTCTCAAAGATGCGCACAGTTCATACGACGAGAACGATATCGTGGCTGAACTGAAGGAACATCTCGGAGAAGATATCCCATCAGCAAAAATGTTCTCCACTATTTCATCACCGCCTCAATAAAAAATACTGGACATGAAGGTGTCTCGTACTCTAGCCTTTTGCAAGATGCAAAGAAGCAGCCTGCACCTCAGCCTATACGGCAACAAAAACAGCAACCAGTGCAGAAACCCCAGCAGTCGCAGAATGACCGAAATACGTTTTTGAGCGCTGACTGAAACCATATTTTTAAGATGTGGCTTGTTCACACTCATTCGAAAAGTAGACTCTTTTATCCCCCACTACAAAAAAACTCACTAGTCCTAGTGAAATAAAAGTTGCATACTTAGAATTTGCGTTCAAAGTATGTTGTTGTTATGAGTTCAATCAAACTCTCCCACCTCAACATATGTTCACCAGCTACATGCTATAAAAGGAATTGTGTTCAAGAATACTTGGACACCCATAGACCAGACTTCTTGTTTATGTCGGAAACAAGACTCAAAGAAAGACATAGAGTACATCTGGGAAAATACAAGATCATTGGGTGTGATGATCCAGAGGGAATTCTTGGAGTTGCTATGGCTCACAAACATCACTTAAAAGTCCAAAGCCACTGTCTTGCAAGTTTAAAATATATTGAAGCAGAAATAATAAGCTTCACGCTTGGAGAGGGTGAACCTTTGCGTTCGTGAGTGTCTATGTTTGACATGGATATTCACTGAGGGAACTCATTGCTCATTGCTCTGTGCAAAAAATTAGATTTCTATGCCATAGGAGGTGATTTCCCCCACGGGGAAATATTGCATCTAATGGCTATGGAACAGCTATCTCTAACTGGGTTCAATTAAATATGGATCTCATACTGGCTACCTCGAAAGAGCCTACCATCCCCCGAAGCTATTCTATTATTGACTTCTTCATTGTGTCTGCCAATCTGGTAAATCTCTGCCACAGTTGGGGGAATTTTGGATATGGAGTTCTTGACGCCAAGTCTGACCATCTTTTGGTTGAGATGACTTTAAGAGTGAAAAAGGGTGTAAAACTTTAGGTTTCAGATCCTCAACTTTCCATTCCATACATGCGAATCAATTGGGAAAATCTCGATCAATCGATCAAAAATCTTCCTATTCCTGAAATTGATGAGGGAGTCGCATGTATAAACTCAACTCTGGATACGGTCATCTCGAAAAATCTCCATTCAGAAATCCTCGACGAACTACTTTTATCGAGATTTACCAGAAGACATCTTGGAGCTTCATCGTAGACGTAGTCGGCTTAGAAAGCTACTCGCAAGAATCTTCCGCCGCTATTTAAATAAGGTTAACTGGGAGTGTGAATGTATTCATCAAGTAATTACAGCTCTAAACTGAATTATCTCGAGGAGAACCACGGCATTTGCTAACGAGCGATTTGAGCAGGCCCTGGAAAGTACCAAACCAGATTCCTGTATGTTTCCTCATATCAGTAGGATAACTGGCAGAAAAAGGCTGCCCGGAGTCCTCACTTGCGATGGGTCCATGCTAATGGATGACGAAGCTATCGCTGACTCTATCTTCAAGGAGTGAAAGCAAGTGAGGGCTCTTCCATTACTTCATTAGTGAACAGCACCACAATGAGTTTTGACATTAACAATGAGCAATTGCGCTTGACTAGATTCTCTGATTCAAATCCCTCTGACACACCTAATGGCCGTGGTTTGGTTGTCAGTCCTGAGACCCTCATTTTGTTTGCACTGGGGCAAAATTCTAAAAAATCAGCAGAGGCTGAAGGAATCTCTAATTATATGCTTAAAAGGCTTCCCCATGTTTTCTTTGTTATCTACTCAGCAATGAAAATGCGCAAAAATATTTGCAATACCCAAGAAGTCGGGCAGTACTGACGTAGTCGATACTCGTTTGATTTCGCTGCTTTCAAATGCGAGGGTTGGTAAGCTGCTTGAAAGGGTAATACTTGAAGGCATCATACAATCCTCTGCGGGGCAAGAATTTTGTCGGAAAGACAATTTGGCTTCGAAAAATACCACTCCACGGTGGATGCTATGGCCGTGTTCTAAGCCGATATAACGACAAGTTGGCCCAACAATAAGCTTTTAGTAGCTTGCCTGATCGATGTGGAGAAAGTCTTTGACTTTATATGGATCAATGGGCTTCTCTACAATATGATAAATTTTGGCTTTCCGGTCCATATTGTAAAAAATTTCGGCAGCTTCATGAGGAGACGAACTGCCTTTGTTGTGGCTAGCAGAACTAGGTCACACCCATTTTGTATTGGCTCGGAGGTCCCACAGGGGTCTATATCAACATATTCATCTCTGACGTCCCGGGCATAAGAGACGAATATTAGCCCGGAATCCAGGTGAACCTCTTCGCTGACGACATGTTAGTGTGGTCATCTGAGCACAATTTGCGCTTTGCTAGGATGAAACTCTAAAAATATTTTCAACCTCTTACTGCATATTAACGAAAAGGGGAATTAAGGTAAATGCAAAGAAAAGTGAATTAATTGTCTTCAAGGACCGCCAAAATAACTTTGGTCGTCGTGAAAGACGCATGTGTGACTCCAGGATTAAGTTGGTTGGGCAGATGGTGTACTGCTCTAGGCAAACGGAGTACTTGGGGGGTCGTTTTTGACAGGAAAGCTACCTTCAGTGCTCACGTTGATAATATTTTAAAACAAGTGACTTATACGTACAATCTTCTTAAACCTCTTTTCAGAAAACACTCAACAGCGTATAAAACCTTGATTCGTTTGATCATCACATGTGCGGTGATGATATTGAATGGAGCTCCGAAAACAAAATGGGGCAAGATAGGATTAGTGGAGCGAAAACTCCTTCGAGCTTTCACAGGTCTATACAGACCGAAGGACGGATGGTCTTATCCCAAAGAGGCGCTGTTCCAGGAGACAGGAATGGAGGGAATAAAATCGTATGCAGTAAAGCTGATGGAACCGGGAATCAGGAGACCCAAGGAACACTAGGTGGGATAGTCAGGAGAGCGATGGATAACCGCTCAATGGATGCAACGAATGAGTAGTTTTAAGGTAGTTAAGGAAATAATGTACTTAATTTCAAGGAACTCAAGTTTTAAAACTGTAGTTGTTAGAGCAAATGAATTTTACACCAAACCTCTTTTTGTAATCTATTACTGTTTGATGATATTGTGGGTGTCGACATTTTAAAGTTTCGTTTTATCGAAAAATTAATATTGTAACCTAATTAAAGTAAATTAAAGGCAAAAGCCCTAAGGTACAACCCGCATGTACGTGTATATTGTTAGGTTAAGTTATTTATGAATACTATATATGTAAAAAAATTAGAAATCACCAAATAAAAATCTTGAAAATGAGACTATATAGCACACTCTCAGTGGCAGCATATAGATCTTCAACATGATTTTGGAAAGTTTGATTTTACACAGTATGCTATAGCTATCAATTATTTTGAAGTTAATTTATGAATGTGTCAGGTGGTATGCTTGAATTTTCTTCCTCGAACGTTTCTCGAACTTTTTAACGATTGGAATGTCCTCGAGTGCATTAATATTGAGAAATCTTGAATATGCTACATTTGAAGCATCTTCCAGTTTTCATATTTAGCATTGAAACGTACCGAAGCCAGAGCAGGTCCGTGTATTTGCTACAATGATCTCAAAGCAAACCATAGGGGAATAAAGAGAACGTACAATTGGTTTGGCCAACAGTACTATTAGTATTCAAGACTTTTCATATGTTTTTTCCCCTTTGTATATGATATACCGTAAACTGGGGCGAAATTGTGCCACTATGGGTAAGATTGTGCCACCGGCACTTTTTTCGCATTTTCAATTTGGCGCATTTTACTCGTGTTTCTTCCACGCCATCTAATTTTTCCTGAACAATATACATAGCAATGCAATAACGGACAAGAACAAAAAATAGCTACCGATCAGAACACTCGTGTTAGCAATAGTTATGTTTTCTTGTGAAGTGTCATTGTCTGTAAAATAAGGGTTGGTGTCGAAAATCAGTTGAAAGCTGGTATTTGTAGGTATGTTATTTCAATGGTTAATAAAATCAACTTTTGGAACAGAAAGCATTTTAAACTCAATGAACCGGCTTAAGAGTTACGTTCAGCTATATATACCCAAGTAAAATTAGGCATAATTAGGTATATCACCTCAAATTTCGTTACTATCATGGAATAAGATACCCTAACAATAAATCTCAACGCCAAGGTTCGGATTTGGACTGTTGTACGATGGATTATTATTATTATTATTACTATTATTATTATTATTATTATTATTATTATTATTATGTATCTAAGTAAAATCTCCAGGTGACTTTGTACCACCATAAGTAAGCGCGGTTGGGTTGCATTCAATTGATCTGTAATAGATGAAGCACTTTTGTTTTAATAAGTATTTCTGTCAGTTACAGTATTCCACGTCAGTATGTTCAAAAACCTGGGACAAGGCCGCACAAAAATTACCAGCGAGAAACTCTAGAGTGGATTCTGGAAGAAATTCGAAAAGAAAAAATTCTATCCGTACTGCTGGAAGTAAGTAAACCTACAAATGAACTAAGGAAACTACACCCTTATAACACTAGAGACCCAATTAATTTCACAGAAGATGAGGAGTCAGCTTTCGTTTCCCATATTATAGTTCTTTCATCATTAGGATTCCTGGTTAGTGTGCTTAAACTCCGAATTATTGTTAAATATTATTTAGATAGGCAGAGTAGAATAGTAAGAAACTTCAAGCATAACCTGCCAGGACGTGAGTGAGAGTAGCCTCTTTTCTCAAAAGATATGAGGCTTAAAAAATTTCCAATCGAGAGTCCTGAAATATCACTCACAGTTGTGCTAGCGTCAATTAAGAAGTAATAAATGGATTTTTTGACCATCTCGAATGAGAAATCATGGATGTTCCTGCAGGGAGTATCTGGCAGTTTGATGAAACGTGTCTCGTGGAAGATTCAAGCAAGGTTCTTATTGGAATGGGCAGCAAATATCCCGAAAACATAAGAAATTCCACAATATCTAACTGGCGCTGCTGGAGGTGAAATAGCACCAGTTGACGTCATTTACAAAGCAGAAGGAATATAGGAAAGTTGTGTAGAAATTGGTCCTGAAAAACTTGCTATAGTTGAACCAAGTCTGGTTGGTTTGACTTCCAATGTTTTGAAGGCTGCTTCAAAAATAAAAAAGCAAGTGAGAAAAAGGTAGCAAAAGGTGACAGTCACAGCTCTCATATTAACATTGAAATGATTTGTCGTTGCCAAGAAAATGACGTATCTTTTACAGAACTATCTCCAAACGCAACCCACCTTCTGCAGCCTCTAGATGTTGCATATTTCCGACCAATGAAAATAACATGGCGAAAGGTACTTAGTACTTGGAAGGAGGAGTTGCGCAACAGTCGATGCTTATCAGTACTGAAGGACGAACTATCAGGTCTACTGAAAGAATTGATGAACAGTCTTCAAGAAAGCTTATCAGACAACCTAAAAGTAGGATTTCGTAAATGTGAGTCTTGTTCATTCAGACTCCCTTTGCAAGTCATCAGAAAACTGGTTGGAGAGAGCTTTATTCAAAATGACAGGAAATAACATCTACAAGAACTATTAGAAGAAGAAGAAAAATCTATGTCCCTGTAGGGAAAAGTATCACACTTTATGATGGAAATCCCCCTAACGATAATTCTGCGTAGTCTTCAACTTTGACAAGGGTATTTCACCAAGACCGATCGATGCCTCCTCTAGCTCCAGTTTGAGATTTCCTGATACATCTGACAGCGATAGTGAAAGCGAAGGACACGTTTCTTATGCAGAGAGCGATAGAAGTTCCTACTTACCGCCACGATTAGATGAAAGTTTGGACTCAAACCCTACACACCCGTATAACATAATTCAAATCAATGTTGGTGATCACATGGCTGTTAGTTATGTTAACTAACTTTACCCAGGTGTAAAAGCTGGCGAAGGCGATACAGCTTTAACATCGGCTATGGTCAAAAGAGGGACTTTTTAAAAGTGGCCTGCTCAACCGGACTTAATTTGGTATTTTAACCACAACATAAAAAAATCATTGAAAAACCCCGTTCAAATATCAAGGAAAGATATTTTTAACGTACCTGAATTACGAAAGTAGAATCCCTAAATTATTAAGATTGTTTGTTATTGTGATTTGGGGGCTATTTATAATTTGAGTTGAATTTGAAGAAAAAAAATTGTATTTGTTTATATTTTGTACAAATAAATGGTTTACTAAAGGACCTAGGTATGAGATTTCAATTGTTATTACATGATCGCAGATTAACTATTATATATTAGATTTTGATTGTGCCACCTTACTTAGATCATAGGATATATATAAAGATTACTAAAAGTAAAGCCAAAGAACGTTGCTTTCTATTCCAATGACTTTTTAATTATTATAACATTTTATTTTGTCACGGTTTGAAAAAAAAACCTCAAATTGTGCCGCACTCCAGTTTACGGTATTTCAACACATATATATTTTGAAAGTAGGTTGCTCCCTTCTTGGCAGCTGACTCCAGAAATATATATTTGTCAAAAGATATCATATGTAAACGTGTGGTCTAGTGGTTAGAGCATGAATGCACAAGCTGAAGGTCCCAGGTTCAAATCTCGTTGGAAGCAACGTGATTAAGCTCAGGGAATTTTTCGAACAGACTATGAGTGTTCACTCAGTGGTGATATGTACTGATTTAATCAGATCATATCATAGCTGAGCAGACGCACGGGAGCATGGTACTGACCAAACCAACTTCCGAAAAAATCAACACGGTCATGAAAATGAGATACTCTAACTATCTCTAACTGAAGGCCCGAGAGGGGTTGTAGTGCTACAAAGAAGAAGAAATGGAAAAATGGCATTTTCTTTGGAAAATTTGGCAAGCATCTATAGTACTATTAGGTCAAGATATGTTCTGACATTTGACGGTTTATAAACCAGATTTAAAGAACTGGTACCTGGAAATAGCCTAAAGAGAAGTGATAATATCACGAGCTTAGATAAGCAGTCAACACAGAAAAATATTTACGTGGATTTGGTGGGCCCTTGAATATTACATAAGTGTAGTGGGATACGCCACTAAATTTGCTTTAGTGTTCGCTACTTAACACCATAGCCCAAAAAGTTGCAACGATACTCGAGGAGCAGACTTAATATTATTCGGAGTCCTAGATTTTCCCTTTGAAGGGATATACGCGTATCTTAAATGTAAAATTGGTCTAAAAGAGTCTAAATATTGAGTACACAGATTGTTTCAATCATGTTACAACATTGCGCAGTAAAATCTCTAAGGTTTGAACATTTTTGAGTGCAATTCATATGAAAATATACTAAAATTCCATTCCTGAGCGACAGGGAACCAAATTTTACTGTTAATACAGGTATATCCAGAATCCGTAAGTAGATTACATCATATGCAACCTTCAGAATTGAGAACATGATATGAAATCATAAAAGTCGCACATTTTTTTCTTTTTAACTGTATACATCCTCTATCGTAATTCATTGTTCACGTCCTTCTAATCAGACCTAATAGAAACCAAACTAAATAGTCTATCGGGAACAGAACTTATCTACTTATCGCTGTTGACCAGAGTACTGCGTGCAAAACTGATAACCTACTCTCCTATGAAAGTCGGCTAAAAATACGCAGATTGGATGTGAATTATTGAAAGATCATGAAAATTTTTACATTCATATAATTTCAGTAGCTTTTAATAGGAGCTAAGTTGAAAGATTTGTTCTTTGGTTTCTGGTGAAATTGAGGAGATGAAATGTCCGTAAATGACTACAGCGATGGTCTGCTGCCACGGCAAAAGAGGATGGTGGGATTCGCCGAAATCAGCCTTATCTGGGGACGAGTGAATGCACTGGCTAGCTAGCATTGCGTTGTCGTGGGGTGGGTTCTTTTTCTCCAGCACAAGGACCCACTACAAAAGAAATTTCGCATCCACGAATTGAAAAGGTATAATGCGGATCGACTGGTGTCAAAGCCGAAGTAACCAACTAAGAGTGGAAATTTCGTCTTTACTGGCGATACTTATGTCCCCAAATAAGAGCGGAGCATCCAAGGTGAAGTGGCCGGATCAAGATTCAAATGTAAGCGTGGCCATATATTTTCCATTTAAGTAAAAAACTCATACAAACATAATTCGTAAGAATTTTTCCTGTAAATGAAAAATATAAACGTGTCAAATTTATGCCATAGTGTTTTGTGAGGGAATCACATAACCCTATGCCATAAATAGGCACGCGAGCGGAAGGCCACCTTACCCTGCAAGAACATCTGTGAACACAAAAAAAAAGGAATGAGCGCGCCCAGTGGCTAGCTCATTATAGCGAAGAAGCCAGCCAACGTGGCGAGTCCCATACCTGGTCAGGTTTAAAGAAAGGAAAGACCGAGTTTTAAGCTTAATTCATCATTTTGTTTTTTTTTTTTATTATTATTACCAAATACTATATGCATTTATATTATTTTCTTCAAAAAGTTTGAAAGTATTGTTTTTCAATTTAAATTGATTAGTTTTTTTAAAAAAATATAAATTATCAGCGAAAAAAAGTTATAATAATTTCAACTTCACTTAGAAACTAGTTAACACGTAATAATATAATGCATTGCCACATATTTTCTTTTCTTATAATTAAACTTTTCATGTAAACTTATTTTGTTGCTGTTTTTATTTTATTTTCTTCTTGCAATTGAAATGTTTAAAAGTTTATGTGTTTCGTTAAGTAAAATTTAAACGAAAATAAGATAGAGAAGAACAATAAAGAGGTGAAAAGTGTGTAAAGCATGTTGGTAGTGTAATCGATAAAAGGACTTTATTGTCTGAATAATATCAGTTAAAGAAAATAAACAAGTGAAACTAACTGTAGTACAAAAATCTAATCAGACGGGTAGCTTTACATTGAAATTTACATTGCCTAATTTTCTCTCTATTAATCTAGATGCAAAAACTATTTTTTCTTTTTTAATTTATAATGCAAAAACCACAGTTTTGTTTCGTTTTAATTTCAACTTGAATTCTTCTCCTCACTTTATTCGTTAATACTCTAGTAAATATTTTAGAGAAAAACGGGGTACTCACCCAACATCCTGGAATTATTCCAAACTTCCATTTTGAAGTACGTTACGAATGCTTGCACAAAATTATTGCGCTTGACACTTAATTGACATAGGGGGAGGAAAATTCCAAATTAAACTTTTGCACTGTATACAAATCAACTTCCTTAATCATACATCTTGTCGAGACAAGCTGCTTTCGCTCAAGCTAATCAACAAGTGGTTCCGTTTAGGGTTTTGATATGGAGCTCCCAGCTTCTTGATCCGTTATATCTATTGGGGAGGTCCGACACGGTATAGTGACAAGTTCTACTTCAATCCAGCCAAGACCGCAATAATTGAAAGGTTTAAATTTTTTGTTCGGAATCGGTGCCTCGCGATGAAGCCGAGCCCAACAATAATAATTTTTTTAAATTAAGCAGTCACGATATTATCACGTAGGTACACTCGCTCCATACTCCGCTATGCATAGTTCAACCAGCAATCTTGTGAACACGCATTGCGCTAAAAGTTCAAGTCAGCGACCGGGCTCATTTATTTCTGTTATCTTCGAATTCGCTCAGCAACTCAAAATGCCATGCTAAATGTTTGCGGACTCGCTACTTCAACCGAAGATAATTTTTCACTTTTCACTAGTCTGCTGAGTACGAGCTTTGTAGATTTTCTGTTTTCTCCAATGCTGTGACTTGCTGGGTCGGCTGATTGAAAATTGAGAGTGGTTGCAACAATTGCAGCAAAATTGAGGCCTTCAATCGCAGTAATGCGATTTCAATGCACTTTGACCGGAATTGCGCCCACTTTTATTTTGTTGCCATTGGAAATACGACACACATGCAGTGCATGGTACACACCAAAACAGGAAACAGCTCTCCTGCCGACTAGTTCTCGCGCGCCAAAGTGATTCAAGCTACCCGTACACAACCTTCTACTGGCACTAGTGCGGGCGACAGTCGCTCAGTTGGATTTTCCTTATACTCCACTGAGCCACCCAGCTGTACAATCACGCTCGGCGACACACCCGAAATATTTTCACACCTCTTCACCAATTTCCTCTAAATTTCCACTTCTTTCGGCTTATTCACTATACTGTACAATTTTCATCATCCATCCATCTTACGATGCTCGTATTCACGGTAGTTTTCGTGCGACTTTGCCCGACAAGTTCTATTTTCCTTCATTCATCGGAAATAAGCTTCGACATGAGAACTTTGCCATCGCTGTCGGGAGCGACATTCGACCGTCACAATCTTCAAACACATTTCACGTTGCCAGGCCCACACACTCAAGGTCAATACATTGAAGACCACTTTCAACTATGCTTTTTTGATCTATTTCCCGAAATTTTCCAAATATTTCACGAATAGGTCACCAAAAATGACAACGAAAGAGGAACAGACGCGCGTTTCTTCCTCTTTTCTCGGGGCGTCCGTGCCTTGTGGCGATCTCAAACAGACTCTCGTCTCCATCCGCCCAAGCAGATCTCTCCAGCCATCGTAATGTGCATGTCACAACGGTGGTTTGTGACGGGCCTCTTGCTCATCCATTGTAGATGGCATTCGGGAATGCAATCCGTGGATGCACTGCATTATATCAGTGTTCGCATGTCCAAATTTTAATTGCAGATTTGAATTATTAAAGTAATATAAAATAATAATGAATCGAAAAATTTAAATCATAATAAAAAGATAACTATCATAAAGAATATAGATGTAAAGAAAACTTTAACTTTAATAGATAAAAACAAAACAATATAAAATTTATAATTAAAAAATATTTTTTTAATAAATTCTATAATTTATAAAACTATAAACTATCTGCGATTAAAATTTGGATCAGTGCTATGCAGGTTTTCAAGCAGTTTGCTTAAGCGACTGCTCGATTATTACAAGCTACAGTGTTTTCTTTTTAAGCCCGTCGAAAATATTTTCATCATGATGATAATCACTATAATTAAAAAATATTATAAACTCAAATGCAAAGCAAAGACCAATGTAGGGCTAGAATTGAAAGCCATTATATTTGCTGTGTAAAACATATTTTACATAACCGTCAGAAAATTTCAAACCAAAAGTACTTTAACTAGGGCTAACAACTCCAAAACAAATTTAATTTCAAATTACCCATTGCATATTGATCATTGCATATAAGCCATATAAACCATTCAAAAGAAGAATCCTTCTCTATTCAGCAGGAAATTTGAAACTAGAGCACTTCAAAAAAGTTTTCAAGCACGTGAATCAAAACATTCAAAAGTTTTGTCGGCGGAAAAACATGCAATAAAACATGAAACAGACATGAAATTTAAAGCATACGAGTCTACACAAAATAATGTTCTTGAACTATTTTCGAAATTGTTTCAAAGAAAGTCAAAACAAACAAGATACATACTCGTATTTGAGTGGATATGCATGAGTGTCAGAATTTTATAAAAATGCATCAAACAAGTGTTCAAAATGTTTAAAGTTAGATTTAAAGGAAAATGGAATTCATCATTTATTTTAATTTGATATATTCGGGTCAACATTTATTTGTTCAATTGATTTGTAAATCTATTTTCAAATAAGAACAGATAAAATATCAAAATAGTTAAATATGAGTTCTGATTCAAATGTGATCTTTTTTTGAAAAAACTCCCTTAATTTTAGCACACATAGAGATGTTACAAATGAGCTTGAAGAAGTTTTTTATACTCGATATGGGGCACAATTTTGGCTTTGACCAATTAAAATGGAATGGATGTTATTCAAAAGATTTTTAAAGACATTCAACTCCTAGTCATGTTAATACCAAAATTACTTTGGCTAATAATTAATCTCTCAATTTATTTGAATTCTACTAAGATTAGTACAATCAATATATTATAAAATTGTGCAAAATGTTCCTTTAAAAATTTTGGAATTGCAAACAATTTTTAATTGAAATACCCATTTTTTGATAAATCCATCCATTAATTTTTTTATCTCGAAAAGCCGCCGGGCCTTGCTCGTTTTAGTAAGGCCCGACGGCTTTTTTGAGACATAAAATAAATAAAATAATTGACGACCTTAATTAATTCTTCACTCCATCAATTCGCTGCCATATTGGAAATCAATATACTCATTTTACAACTTTACTTTTTCTTGCATATAAACCACAACATATTCACTTGAATTTAAATTTTATGATTCCTAGAAATGTCGTGTTGTTTCTTTCATTTCAACTTTAATGTTTCTAATTGACCTTGATCGGCTCTGAAACGATTTCAACATCAGCTTTGATTCACTTCAGTTTTATTGCCTTGACAATAAAAATTGCGTCACATGCTCAAAGTAACATTCTTCAAGGATACCCTTACATACTTAAAGAAAAGAATCAATTTGATGAAGAAAATAGTACTTAAGCCATCACGCAACAAATGAAATAGCTATCGAATTTCTAAGCTTCTTAGAAAGTTAATTGAAATGACGTGAAAAAAGTTTTCTTATGTTAACATTGACTTTGATGCTATTTTCGTCGTACGTGATGGATAGTGAATAATTGAATGAGTTGTGGAGTATGTTAGTTGAGAAAAGTGCTTTAGTTTTTAGCTTTAATTGATAGTCTGCTTGGCAGTTGGTGGTTTATTGAGTTTTTACAATTTTTATTAAGCTAATCATATGTAAGCTTTTCGATTGCCAGCAGATTTTTAATTGAAAGTTTTTATGTGAGGGATTGTTGATGTTTGGGGCATGCAATAGTACTGGCTATTTTTAGTCAGTCCTTTCGTAGAAGAGTCGAAAGTTCAATTCCTGGTTCATTGCGTAGCTTTTTTTCGGATAATTTTCTCTGCCACTGCTGCTACTGATTCGATCCAAATGACAATCGTTGAACCAAATAGACGACATCAATACAACCTCCCATTTGTAGTAATGGGCTAACGAAGGCGCACGTTGTCTCGCCCACGCCATTGGTCAGTATACTGTTGCTAGTGTCGTGACCACAGAGATATAAGTTATACCGTAATTTGAACTCCTTCCGATACCCTGTGGCTCCAAAGAGGGGTTTGATGTTAATCGTTGATGCTACGAAGCAAGTTAACGTAAGCAATGCTCGTATATAATAATTAAATAACATAATAGCTAGCACTATCAACAAATTAGCATTTACACCTACCAATAAATAACAAACACTAGCAACAGATTAGCATTGTATACAAACAATAGCTTTACTAATAAATAGTATATTACCAAAGCAACTAGCACTATCACAGAACAGCAAAAGCATAGCCAAAAAATAACATTACAATTAAAGTAACTTTAACTGAGACTATCAATAGAATAGCATTTTATACAATAATCAGTGAATAACAATTAAAATAGCTCAATAGGTAGCTCAACCTTCACCTGCTACGTCAATATCAAGGAAATCCATTAATGACTAGTGAAATCCGAGTACTCATAAACAATTATTTTTCTCGTAACCTTCACCTCCTATGTCAAGATCGAGGAAATTCATTCATGACGAGTGAAACCCGAGTAGTCATAAACAATTATCTTTTTCGCGACCTTCACCTGCTACATCAAGATCAACGAAATCCATTCATGACGAGTGAAATCCGGGAACTATTGTGTACGTTATCGCATACTTAATTAAAAGCAACTGAAATGCTGAAATAGCATTATTTTCAAACATATGAACAACTAAACTGAATCATGTCGACATTGGGAAACACCATCAGCAATAAAAAATACATGATACTCCTTACGTCCGTCACCTACATCGACAAGGCCAAGGAACCCCAGAAACCTGAACCATACAATGCTTGTTTGTCGCATCTGGAACGATATGGAAAGATATGGAAAAACTGCACTCACAACATTGTGCATTTTTGATGTACAAATAGCATTCCATGAATGTTGATATGGAAAGACAAATGAAATGGGAATAGCGTTTTTTATTAACTACCTAGTCGATGGAATTCGGGTGAGTGCACGAAAATTGATCCGTCAGCGTTTTGCACCATTCACCATATCAGACATTGACTTTGGCAAAAGCTGCCTTATTAGCAATTAATTTGGATAAAAATCCATGAGGCGCCTGAAAAAGCGCATTTCGTCGCCAGACGCGTCCAAAGTGGAACTTAGGCTTTAGCAGGCCTTCCATGAACGTCTTAAGATCAACCCTAGTGGAACTTACATCGTTCAATAAGTCCCGAGACTAACAACAAAAACATTTTTTTTCAAAAATCATTTTTATTCATCAATATAATCTCCTTTTAGGGTGATACAATCTTCCCAACGCCTATCTAACATTTCTATACCATGTTTATAGAAGGATTTATCCTTTGCTTCAAAATAGGCTTCAGTTTTGGCAATGACCTCCTCATTCGAGCCAAATTTTTTCCCTGGAGCATTTTTTTGAGATCAGCAAAGAGCCAGTAGTCACTGGGGGCTGAATCTGGCAAATACGGGGGGTGGGGAAGCAAATCAAAGCCCAATTCGTTCATTCTCTGAATTACCGACTCGTTGCTGTTTTTGTTCCACTGAAAGCAATTGCGGCACCCACTTGGAAAAAACCTTTTTCATGCTCAATTGTAAATACGATTCCAGATGATATCTGTGTCATTTCTGCAATCTCACGGACCTTCACTTTGCGATTTTTCATTACAATTTTTAACACTTCACTCACATTTTCCTGTGTAACGGGTTCGAATGGCCTACCCGAATGTTCCGCATCGTTTGTGTCCGTACGACCACGTTTAAACTCAGCATATCAACGACAAATCGTTGGTTTCGATGAAGAGGAGTCCGGGTAATGTTTTTCAAGCCATTGCTGGGCTTCTACGGTATTCTTACCCATTAAAAAACAATGTTTTATCAACACGCGAAACTCGCTTTTTTCTATTTTTCAAACAAATTACAAAGTGACTATACTCTAACCTCGATAACTCTGCTGTCTGTGATCCGATCGACGTGAAATTTTTACACGTTTCATGTAAAGGTTCGTACTCTATGGAAACGTGGCCAGTTTGGTGCTACTAGCACCATCTCTGGGTTAGTCTCGGGACTTATTGAACGATTTGATAGGCTGCTTAAGAGCCTTCCAAGGTTGAATAACAGAATTCGTACGACCTAGGTGAAACGCAAATTGCTGGCGCGCCTTTCAAGGTTACGAGATCCCTCATCAGAAAACCTTGCTTAAGTGGCACTTGGGCCGCTCAACGCACTCCAGAACAGGTCAGCAGCGGTCTTTCCGAGTGAAATTTAGGCTGTCCCAGACCTCCAGAAAGACCTTGACGGCGCATGCCAAAGCGGCACTTAGGCTTTTAACAAGCCCTCCGTTGGTAAGGAACTTTCAGCAAAAGTCCTGCTCTAGGTTTGAACACCCTGAAATTATCCTCACTATCTCTTAAACCATTTACAGGGCACATCTACCAGCAAGAGCCCCCGATTGTTCTCGGAGGCTCTATACGCGGTCCACCCCATCGGACCGACTAAACCAGCGGAAGTGAGGACTCTTTCCCCAAAACCTACACTGGAGGAAGCGCTTAGCGGAGATCCCCTGCTGCACCTCGGCCCCTGACACTTGACGAATACCGAGCATGCTGCCAAGTAATATCCAGCGCAAAAATAACACCAGCGGCACCTCCGCAATGCCGGTTAAACGCCACAGGTACCAGTTACAACAGACAGAGGTAGTCCAATTCAGCAAACGACTCCAACATCCACCCACCTACGTTGAAGCGACCTGTTAACATAGTTTGATTGTCATGATATTTGTAGTTTGAGTTGTATGAGTATGGTATGTTTTGGACAATTATAACGTTTAAAGAAAAAACTACCATCAAGTGTTCCCTTTCACTGGACTAAAGATTATAGATATTTCCTAGGTAAGAAGCGGCTTCTGTGGATGAAAATAGGTTGATAACAATAAGCTCGAAAATTTGTAACATTTAGAGTGGGTGAGATTCCCTTCAACATGAAAGATTGGGAGAAAACCATCGGTATATATGTTTATTTCGAAACTATTCCACATTCTGTAAAATCTGTGAAAGAAATTGAAGCATAATTGGACTATCATCAACGTGAAGAACGGCACTCATTTGGAAGACTAGCATCCACAAATTGGCACTCAAGTTGGTTTAGCACGCGCCGGACATTGTCGTATCTAGTTCTCGTCAATACACTAGTTTTTTCGGGAGCGAAATATAAAAATTGTGTTTTTGGCCAAGTCATTATTTATATATTCTTTGATTTCCTCTTTTATGTCGAGATGTTCCCTGGCTCAATTTAATAATTTTCTCAACGTTAATAATCATGTCCTAGGCTTATTCTTCTGTAGTATGGAACAATCGTTGTTATGCTCATCTCCAGTTCTTTTTCCTTATCTTTCTCCTGATCTGGAGTTTCTCCTCATCCCCTTTAAGTTGAAATTTCCTATAGCGCCACTGTCCGTTATCATCGAAAAGAGCGTCAGCACTATAACCTTTATAAAACTAATTATGAGCAACTTTCCAAAGCAGTTCGCATCCGTTGATTGGCACTCCTTCTTTTGTTATCTTGACTCGGATGCTTGTTGCAATAATTTCTATGACTTCTTACGCACTGCTATTTTTAACTTGACTCCGCTTGTCAGTATAAGGAACTCTTCTGACTGTCCCTGGTTAACTGTCGATGTGAGGCGAGCCTGAAAAGCCAATGATCGAGCATGTTAACATTTTTCACGTGACAGATCTCTTGAGTCTTTTACTTCCTATGTTATTCCTATTTTTAAAAGTTGAAGAAACAGGTGAGTGCTCCTGCCAGAAGAGTTTTGTGAAACAATTGGTAAGTCAAACAATAAGTTCTGCATATCAAAACACGACTTATACCGTATGGGCAATATAATAGTTCATTTTAAATCACATGTTATTTTGAACCTGACAGCTGTTTCTCGCTCAAAACATAATAGAGAGTCAGTATTAACCTTCCGCGGAACAAAATGAATCGATTTACCCTTGAACAACGTTGGGAAATATTGAAATCTTATTGAATGCCGATTTTTCTCAAAAAATCATCTTTTCTGATGAGGCAAATTTTCATCTTGGCGGCTATGTGACCAAACAAAAGTACTATATCTGGGGCTCGAAAAACACTTAATTGTCGAGAAGCCAATGCGTGCTCAGCGAGTGACAGTGTGGTGTGGATTCTGGAGTGGTAGCTATTTCGGTCAACGGGGAGCACTATAGAGGCATGATAACCGACTTTTTGTGGCTGGAGATTCAGAATTTGGACTTAGCTGACCTTTGGTTTCAACAGGATGGCGTGCCATGCCATACAGCTCATCAAACAATCGATCTTTAGCGCACAAAATTCGGAAATCGTGTAATCAGCCGCCTTGGTGATGTCATTTGGCCGCCTTGAAGCTGCGATTTGAAACTTTTGGACTTCTTTTTATGGGCGCAGTGAAAGATCGCTGTTATGCGGAAAACCCACAAACTGAAATTGAATATTCAACAAACCATTGCTCAGATAGGGCCCGAAACCATCAATGTCTTGGAAAATTGGGCTGTGAGGATTGCCTACTGTCACGCCAGCCGTGGCAGTCAATCGACTGAAATTGTATTTCACAACCAACGGGAAGGTTTGTTCTTGCAAATAAAGCCAAAATATAAGGAAAAAATTGATTTTTGTTCATTGTATTGCATTTTTAAAAGGAAACTTGTGTTTGGCCCACCCTATATACAGATTCCATAAATTGAGTTCGAAAAATTATATTCTGGTTATTATGCATTTCAATTCGCCACCATTTTGTTTCAAGTATTTTGACTCCATCGCATAATTAGATATGATAACACATCAATATTACAAACCATTTCAAAAATATTTATCAAAATTCCTTCATATTTTTAGTGTCTAAGGCCGTTTCAAACAAGTATTTCCCTAGTATCACGTATTAATGTTGTTGCAAATGTTAAATATTCAATCGCCTGTAACTCAGCTGTTTACTGTTCAATTATTGTGAAATTTTCAGGACATATACAATTGCTATTAGTAAACTTAAATTGTAGCCTTTTGAAAATTAAAGGGTCTCATTTTGATTTTATAGGCAAAATTGTAAAATTTAAAAAATGTAACATAATTAACAACGTTGATAGAATTTTGACTTCTGAGGTAATTGTTGACCTTGTGCTTCTAAAAATTTACCTCCGCGATTTTTTTTTCAAATTTTTTGAATAAAAGGTATCCAATCGCGAGGTGGGGGAACACAAAATTTCCGTACCTTTCCCCTTCCTCTGCACCCCTCAAAGCAAAACTTGTCATTTTAAGACCTGTTTTGGAAAGTTCTCATTAATGCCTTTCATTTGATATCCATATTACTTACATTTGATGAAATTTATTTCTACAGGGGCCTCTCCCCTGTATGGGAACGACCCCCTTAAACACCTTATAATTTTTTTGTGGTGAAATTTTAAAGAGGGTGCCACTTTACACCTACTTACAAAATCTTATTCTTCTACCTTATGTAGTTTGCGAGAAAAAAAGGTGTGACACACTGTCGAACGGACAGACAGGACGCGATTTTAGTAGGTTTTTGTGATATTATTTTACAAAACCCTAAAAAGGCAGCTCCTCAGACGTTGCTAATTGTCGGCCTATCTCCTTATTAATTTGTTCCTCCAAACTACTGGGAAAAATCATCTACTTGCACCTTTTTTCACTTACTCAGAATATATAAGTTCCTGAACAATATGGTTTTATCAAAGGGCGATCAACTTTAACGAATTTGTTAAAATTCAAAATATATATGCAGACAACGTCAAAGTTTTGAAAGTAGTGTCGTTTATCGATGACGGTGCCTTGCTTCAAGAAGATCTGAATGCCATTTTATTTTGGAGCTCTTCTAACCAGCTTACACTAAATGTTTCTAAGTGTTTTCATCTTTCATTTTCTAACAAACCAAGTACTCTAAGTTTCAATTTCCATTAAATAATTCGTACCTAAGTACGGTGACCCATTTCAGGGACTTAAGTGTCACTTTCGACTTTAAGTTGAAGTACGACGCTCATGTTTTTGAAATTACTTGGAAAGCTTCTCTTATTTCTGTCTTGATCTTCTTCTTTTTCGTAACAATACAGCCCCTCTCGGGCCTTCGCTCCTGCAAAAAGCACCTCCAACTCTCTTGGTTCATTGACCACGCCCTACGATTTCTAAATCCGAGCACCGATAAACTGCCTTCGCCCACCAAGTCAGACTAGGGTTTCTGCAGTTTCTACACTGGTCTCCGGCTTTCAGTTCTCCCAACAAATACCTTTTTTTTCGCCGAGTGTGATATTTTGTGTACATGAGGTATTTTTCCTTGACTACGTCATGAGCTTTCTTTTGTTTTCATTGATTTGTAGCCCAACAAGTTTTGCTTCGCTGTCAAGTTTCAGGAAAAGTTCTTTAGCAGTTGTTAATGACCATGACAAAATCTTTATGTCGTCCGCATAGGCTACTATTTAGCTCGATTTGTGTAATAAAGTACCTCGTGTATTGACAGGATGCTTCCTTATGGCGCACTCCAGAGCCAAATGGAATAGCTTTAGTCCGATATTTGTGTCAAAGGCATCGGTGAGATGGTTATTGATGCAGACTTGGGAGGTCATCGTTGCCATTGTCATTTTGGTAAGATGGACTTATTTGGCTAGGATGCCAAAGCAAAGCATAATTTGGTACAGTACGTTACGATCAATACTGTCGTATGCTTGCTTAAAGTTAAAGAAATAGACGTTTGTTGAACTCCCAGCATTTTTCAATAACCTGCTTGACTGTGAACAATTGGTCTATTGTTGATCTACATGCTCTAAACCAACCTTGATACTCCCCAATAATACTGTTGGCGTATGATTCGTTTTTATTTTCTAAGATCTTTAAAAATATTTTGTACGCCGTACAAAGCAGTTATATGCCTCTATAGTTTTCGGACTGTACCTTGTCACCTTTATTGAGAATAGGGAATATTATTGACTGGCTCCACTCTTTTGACATATATTCTTGTTGCTAAATGTGCTGAATGACTTTGTGAATAACTTTTTGCACACTGCTGCCAACATATTTAATAAGCTCCACTGGAGTCTCATTGATGGCTGGCTCTTTATTATTCTTTTGGGCTTTTTTGGCGGAACAAACTTCATCCAGAGTTGGTGGGCCCAATGGAAGCTCTCCGCAGACATCGAAAGGCACTGATGCTCTGGAGCCTTGCAGAGGATTAAGAAGGTTTTTGAAATATGATGCCCATCTTTCCTGAATCTTGGTTTTATCAGCGATGATATTGCCGATTCATTGCGACAGAGCATGGTTTTGGGCTGATAATCACGTTTCAGGCTTTTTATTACATTGTATGCTTGTCTTGTGTTATTGCTCGCTAAACTTACATCTATACTTCTCGATTGGTCATCACAGTATTTTCTTTTCTGAATTCTAATTATCTTATTCGCTACTTTCCAGAGTTTTGCATGGTGTTTTCCCTTCCTACTGATATTCTTTTTGTCTAACGCATTCTGGCACTCATTATCGAACCAATCATTTCTCTTACGCCGGGCTTGATGTCCGATCGTCTGTTCTGCCACGGTCTTAATAGCCGCTTTCACTTCCATCCAGAGCTCGTTGCTTTTTTTTAGCAACGCGTCTGATAGGATGCGAGCCAGCTGATTGTCAAGGGTCTCCCTGAAACTTTTTGCCACAGATGCCGTTTATAGCCTTTCGATGTCAAATTTTTGTAGCGGACTGGTCTTCACTGAATATACCTTTGACATACAACATCGATGGGTTAATTTTACCAAGTAATGATCTGAGTTACAATTGACTCCTCGGTATGTACGGACGTCAAGTATCCCATCGATGTTGGATCAGAACATGGTCTATCTAGTTTGGTGTGTTGCCATCTGGTGACACCCAGGTCATTTTATGAATGCGTCGATATGGGAAGCGATTCTTACGTATGACTAGATTCATGCTACATGCAAAGTCAATCAGGCACTGGCCGTTGTCATTTGTATCATCGTGGAAGCTATATCCTCCAGTCGTTCCCCGATGAGATATCTCATTGCCAACCTTAGCGTTAAAATGAATCATAATTATTTTTGTGTCATTTGTAGGCAATAAGTCTACTAGTCTTTCCAGGTGATTGTAGAACGTTTCCTTCGTTTCTTCGGTCGGGGCGTGAACATTGATCTGCCAGATTTTGAAGAATTTCACTTTTGTACGGATCGCACACAACCGTTCATCGACTGCTTTAAAATCAATATCGTCCGATTCGAACTCCCTATCCACAATGAAGGGTACTCTGAATTCTTGTTTTCCAGTAGGCTTCCCACTTTTGAATATTGTGTGCGATCTCATGTCTTGAATACTATTTCCAGTCCAATTCGTTTCTTGGATTGCCAGTATTTTTAATTTATATTGACCGGCCTGTTTTGAAACGTCCTTAACAGTGCCAGGGTAATTGAGTGATCTGATATTCTAGGATCCAATGCCATAGTCCTTTTCCCGTTTGCGAGGTCGTTGCCGTAAGTCCAATCCATTCCACGGCGCTTCTGTGGGTTTTGAAACATTTCCAGGGACGGGGAGTTAGCCCGTCGTCCAACCTTCATTCCAGCGGCATGGTTATTACTTCGATTCCATTATCAAGTCCCTACAAAGTAGATGTAAGTAGGATTAGGTAGCAGAGCTGTAAATGTTTTTACAGTTATAAACATTTCTCGGCATTTAATCTCCCATTATTGGGGGACCAGTAAATCCAATGTGCGACCCCGAGAGCATTTACTACCGTCTAATTGGGGGGCTTGCGATGAGGAATCATGTTAGCTGTGGGTGGGCGAAACAAGGGAAACCCTTCTCCTTTCTAAAACTGGCTTGGGACCATCTGCGGCGGAGTTACGGAATCTCCATAACCTTTTGATAATAGAAACGCTAGTCTGGCACCCAGCGTGGTTGTGATAACTCACCACAGGGCTCTTAAAATTACTCAAAACAAAAAACATGAAAAAATTCGAAGCTACAGATACTGTTCTGTAACAATTAAAAATATTTCCAGAGTCCCATGAGCTTTTTGAGCTATTAACAAAAGATAAAAATATCTCAAAACAAGTTGAAGCAAATCTCATGAAATTCGGACAGGTTAATTTGGAAAATAAGTTTCAACTATTAAAATAATTGCCGCGCCCTTTGCTTGTTAAGAAAGGATTAGTTGCCTCGTCCTCTAGTTTCTAAACTTGTAACAGTCTAAAAGTAGCATTCTCTTCGATGTTGCCAACCGATTGTCATAGCAAAGTGAAATCACGGACATTATTCAATGATGGATAATCTTTTGGACACAGGTTGAGTCCTGGGCTGGTCCTGGATGCATGGTAAGCCTATCCATAGGCAACTCTGGTTTATTTAAAAAAAAATTAATTTTCTCAATAGTCAGCATTTGAATCGCGTCGGGGTCGCCAAAAAACAACTATACGATGGATTAGAAAAAAGGGGTGAGTACTAGTCCTACCACTGAAACTCAGACAAAACTGGGTTGTAAAATTAAGGATTATAAAAGAAACCAAAAACATTTGTAATTTAGGCATTTGCTATATATAGAAATAAGGAGGTAAAATAAAGTGTCATATTTATCTAAAAGCCAATTGCAGCATTTTTTTATCAACATGGGAAAAAAATCAAGTAACTTGTCCTAAAAAATAAATTGGAGAGAATTGTCTGCCATCTGTTCACTGATATGCCCTAGACAGCAAATTGAACCCAAAAGTAAACTTACTCACATGACAGATATTATGTCTTCGAGCAAACTACCACGAGCACAAAGCTTGAAAACATATTTTGCATACATAATTTAAAATTCCAAGAAATGTGGAAATAAATTTACATACTTTCTATGCATCTGTTAACTAAGTCTAGTCTGTCTACTCAAGTATACAGAAAACCTCAAAAGGTTGCTTAGGCTACAACCTAAAATAGAGTCAGTTTGGTCTATAGCACATAGTTTACACTGTAGACAGAAAGATAAAGTTGGTTTAAACTAATTGAAACTTATCGTACAACTTTGAATTATTCTCCAGCAAACTTTTGGAATGCATTCAATTTGAATAAGGCAAAGAAACACATAAAGTCCTTGTAATAATTTCAGTTCTCTCATGACATTGGAATCGCTTTCAATAATATGCATGAAAGTCTCCCCGACTATCATATGCTGCAGATTAAAGTTTTTCATAGTTCCAATGACTTTTAATGCTTATCCTAGCAAATATTGACTTGAAAATATATTCAAGGCTTCATATCAACCAACCCAGCAAACAATTATGAAAACTTCATTCCGGATCACGGCTTCTGTTTGACATAGAAAAACATATAAATGGACATGCACCCTATGAAAGCTAAACTATACCGTACAAACTAGTGTGTACGAGTATATTGCAAAATTTAAAGCTCTGAAGAAAGAGAGCATTTAAGGGTGCCGACGCCTCTGGCGAAGGCGAAGCAACAGAACAAACCGCTATCGCTCGTGCTATTGTAATATTCTGCATCCACTTCTGCACTATTTTTGTTTGTCCGGAAAGCCCTTCCCTGCAAGACTTTTTTCCTTTTGCTACATCATCATCTCTACCCTTTTGCCTCGCCTGTCCTTTCTTTTATCTCATTGTTGTATCCTTGTCCTAAATGTTGTCGCCCTAGCTATGGATAGGTATTATGCCCCGCGCGGAGTTTGTGGAAAAAAGTAAAGGTTTGCCCGGTTTTCCCTCTCTCCCACTCGCAAATCGTTTTGACTTTGATAAAATAGAAAATGGAACGCTGCGAATAGAATACGAGTACAATGTAATACTCTCCACTCGGGACATTATATCATGTTGTGGAACATTTAGTGGAAGGATATTCAGTTGACGGAATCAGAATAAAACCGATTAGAGAAGAATTGTGTAACGATCCCTGGCGGGGGACGATATATATAACCCATTACAGTGAAATGATAAACTGTCTTCAAGGCTCTCTGCATCCTTTCGCGTGGAAGGTCTGTGGCTTGGGATTCAAGGACGATAACGGGTAAATGAAATAGCGTGGTTTGTTTATTGCTTTTAAATGCATATTTTCATAGCGTCTACGGGAAAATTTAGTGTTGAAATTGGTATTAAATTACAAAGCACGCTTGAATCATCGGTATTAATAGTCTCCAGAAAATGAAGGACAAAGCTTTCGAAGAAAAATTAATGGAACAATAGACAGCCTTTGAAATTACTTTGTTATGATAATTGATGCCAGCTTATACGCCTCATTGAACCTCCTATCCAATATCTTCATTCTTTCCTTGTTTGTTTCTTTTTTATTCACCCAAAATTAAAAGAAAAAATACTAATCAAATATTCACTAGACAATTTCCTTGCGATCCCTTCATTTGCATTTCCTTTAGCAAACGACGAAACCATTTTCGACCCATTATCAGTGGAAATTCTCTTCCAATCCATTTGCCACTTTCTACTCCATCTCTTTTGCTTGGGTCCCTTTTTGCAATTAGAAGAATAAAATTGGACTTACGAGCTTTACATAATATATGGATCATTTGAATTTTCCCCGAGAACTTCTTTCCCACATTCCAAATAGGAAGTCTTCCGCAAAAAAAATATTATGCTTTAAAACGAGACGCATTCGTCAGGAAAGGATGAGATTATGTGAAAAGAATGATAATTTATTTGTGGATCCCTTTAAAGTGATTCAAAGAAATGAAAAAGGAAACATGGGAAAAAATAGCAGATATAAGTTTAACAATCTGAAACGAAAGATTAAACTTTTCAGTCATTTAAAATGGAAAACAGTGAGTAAAACACAAAGAACTACAACAAAAGACCGCGTGTAATTAAGCTTTAACAACATCTTTTAGGTTTAGTCTTTCTGTCTGGGGTCCAATTTCGGTGACAGTTGTCAGCTTACTTAAGGTTGTTTCAACGCCCATTAATTGCCTGTTTAGTTGATTCAACCAAACGGATTCACGTTGTTTTCCAAACACTAAAAGCTTCTATGGGAGTAGATTCATTTTATGTTAATTTGTAATTCTGTGAAAGCTTTAAGATAACTACAACAAAGATGTTAGTCGGAAATATTTTCCGGGAATAGGATTTCCACGAGGATTAGGTGTAAGAAACTTTTGAATAATTAAGGCTAGAATTGCAGGGAACATTTTCATGGCATTAAAAGCGATGCTTAAGCTGATTTGATGTGCTAAAGGATTTAATAGTTTTAATATGTGAGGATGAGATTAAAGTTCTGTTGGTTGCTAAGAATCATATGAACCAATATTGAAGTTGGTTAAATTTTTAAGGCTGGATTATCTTTTCTTGAAGGACTTAAACATGAAGTGAATCAGAAAAATGATACATATTTTTCATTTAGCATGAGCATAATAACTTTCGTTAAAAAGCTTATATTTTCGTTAAATGCTTCATCAGATTTCCATTGCTGTTTTACGGCTTTCAGTACTGATATGATTAAAATTGCTGATTACAATGCATTATCTGAAATTTTGATATTTTTATTTCTAATGATCTCCTAACTCATTTCTTTTCCCTTCTTATTTGTTTTATTCTTTGAAGAAATTTACAATTTTCATAGCTAAATATTTTCAACACTATTAATTTTGTAAAAACAAAAAAAAATCTAAGCTGGGAAAGCAAGATGAATTGATTACTTCATTACTGGATGCGAACCCACCTTTTTTGATTTTTTGTGCATTGCAGATATGGAGGCTATACGAGGTGTGACAATTAAGTAATGAGACTGATTCCATGAAAACCGTATATTTAAAAATTATTCTACCACTCTGCCATCCCCTTCAAAGTAGTCCCCTTGGGCATCCATACAAGGATTCCAGCGCGTTTTAAATGCTTCGTAACATTTTTGGAGTGCTTCAACTGGGATGTCCGCGAGTACCCTCGTCACGGCCGCCTGGATGTCTGTAATCGACTCAAAATGGGTTCCTTTGACCAGCGATTTTGTTCTAGGGAATAAAAAAAGTCACAGGGTGGCATATCGGACGAATAAGGTGGCTGTTGCAACAAGGTGATCCCATTAGAGGCCAAATACTGGGACACGCTGAGGGCGGTGTGTCGTGATGAAGTATCCAGTTGCGAGTGATGTTTCTCATCGGCTAAAATTTGTCTGACAGTTTCACCGATCATATCCCATTCCGAGGCCAACATTCGAACTGTTGAACGCCAATCTTCACGGATAAGGGCGCGCACACGCTATGCTTTGTCTCCCACGCTTCCTCTTAAACTCGTCGCCTCATCTTCCACGCTTCCCCTTAAACTCTTTATGCCATCGAAACACCTGGGCATGACTAAGAGAACTATCACCACGCACTTTTACAATTCTAGCGTTAGTTTCCGAAGCTGTTTCGCCCAATCTGGCACAAAATTTTATCGCGACGCGTAGCTCCTGATTTCGTTTCTCCATTTTTTGTGACGAGCACCACCAAACACACGTCTACTCAACACGACACAACAAGCGAAATAAACAAGCTAGTGCGATCGTAAATATATCAATGGAGAGGGGAAGGGTGCCGAGGAAGGGGAAGGGAATTTCAAGGTCGCAGGTTTACCACAAGCGCGGCAATAAAATGAGTCTCATTACTTAATTTTTACACCTCGTAGAAAACGATAACTTGAAAATAACGGTATTTTAATTGGACGGCGAAACGCTCACTACACACAAACTGGTATACGCTTTCACGCCTATCATTTGAATGCATTCAAAACTCAAAAAAAAAGAAAAAATTGCTTCATCTTGGACGCCGGATGACCCTAGTATTATGTTGGATGAGCTGCAAGTACGTGTGTCAGGTCAAAAATGAAGTAACTACGAGTATTCAAGGTCAGTTACCATGGATATGGGGTGTTAGTAGAAGAACGATAAGGCAAGAAAGAAAGGAGGCCAACAGGAAATAGCTTTCAATTTGAATGGAAAATAAATGTTGAAGGGCAAGTTTCGAGCAACCACTTCAAAATCAGAGTCCCAAATAGTGTTTAATTGTGCAATTACTGAACTCCAAATAAAAATTAGCCAATTAAATTGTTACCACAAGCCAAATTACTTTTTGCAAACGAATTATACTGTAGTTTGCAAGGTTAAATTGAAGATTATTGGGCATTTTGACGCAAATTCAAAAGAAAGATAAAGTTGTCTCTTAAAGATGCTAAATTTTGATCCACTAGGCAAGAAGAACTCTCTATTTTTGCGTGTATTTCGCTCAATAATTAAATAAAAAAACTAACTAGGCTCAGAACAACCTTCAGATGTTTATTCTACTTTGTTGCGTTCGGTGAGCCACTAAACATAGAATTAGGAAAGAGTGAGTTTCCGTAGTTCATAAATTTTTCTGGTTTGTTTTCAATGAAAAAAGACAACGGGCTCTAATTCTTGCAATAAATCAGCGGGCACATCTAATCTAGATTAAGCGTATGCATGCATGTGCAGCCTGAACGATATGCTCGCTCATGACGAATGCTGGATCGTGGGAGCGAGTGAATATCGCTGACCAGTCATATTAAGCAACTTAGTATTTAAGTTAAATGTTAGCTAATAAAATTATCATTTACTCATCACACGTAAAAGGTGTTCTTTCGTTTTTTTTTCTTGAGAACTTGACCATTTATTGTTGAGGATATCGGTATTATACCGAGGTTCAAAAAAACAACACATTGAGCGATTTTGTATCTGGTGGCAGATTTGATTTCAATTTAATTATTCTAATAAGCGCTGAAAGAAAGGCCTTTCGTCGCTCTATAAACAGCGCTTCTCAAAATAAGTCATGTTCATTTCCCAGTGTTGCCACCCATTGCAAAATTGCGGAACTTATCAGCAACACTAATTTTTCACTGAATTTTTCACACTGCAACTGCAGACAAAATAACTATGTGTAATTTAGCTAAGAATGTCAGGGTTTCTAAGATTGTTTATTTTTTCCGTTTCAGAACTATAATTGTACTTGATAATGCTGCCAAGGTACCAGTGAAATCGGTCATATTCAAAAAAAATATATGAATATAGTCATAACTCAAAAAAGTCGCCTTTCCAAAATTAACGAGACTTTTGTCATAATTTTTTTTGTGGCGCCACCCGTAAATGAGATAGTGCGTTGGAAAGTTACATCTCTTTCTGATTTCTAGTCAAAGTTTGGTGACATTCGGTTCAGTGGAAGCGAAGTTATTGCATCTAAAGTGACAGTATATTTGTATCATCGGTAAACAATGAGTTTCGAACAAAGAGCTAATACCAAATTTTGTTTTAAAATCGGTAAAACGTTTACCGAAACATTTGAATTGATGGGAAAAGTTTATTGATGATTGCCTATCTCGTACCAGAGTTCGTGAGTGATTTACACGTTTCAGAGATGGTCGTAAGGACATAAATGACGATGAACATACGGGCCGCCCAAAATCAGTGATCAACGAAAACTCCATCGAAATTGAGGGTGAATTTATCAAAAACGAGCCGAAATCATCGTTGAAATTCATGAAATCGGAGTTGAATATCTGCAAAACATCGATTTATCGCATTTTAATCGATCATTTGGGCTTACGAAAGGTTTGTGCACGTTTTATTCCGCACAAGTTAACTGGTGACCAAAAATTGCTCAGAATCATCGATCATCAGAACAAAGCTCCTGTGTTTTCTATTTTAGCTCAGTCTCGTTTATTTTGGAACGCACTTTGTAGAACACACTTTAGCTCTGATTAAAAATTGATTTAATTTAGTCGACACATCGCAGTCCTTTGGCTCATTGTACTGTCTGAGTTGCACTTTGTATGTGTTGAAGCGATTGCATTTATATCTTAGAAGAACAGGACATGTAACTATTGCTTGATAAATTTAGGCCCAGCGTGAATCTTGATTTGAACCTTTATTGAGCAACTTCAAAGAAAATTAACACATTTTGGACTTCACTTGAGCCAATGTCATTCGAAATTGAACAAGTTTAAATTAAATATCCTGCAAATAGGCTATTTTTGAAGCCTCTGAAGCATGACTTGGGTTTTCTTGTCATCATGATTTGGTTCCTGTTTAGGCTACGAATTCAACATGAAATGTTTGTTCAAGATCAAAAAGACTCGATTATTTATTTTGCTACCCCGTGAAAAGAGTATACTCCAAAGGGACTGATTGGTCACGGATAGATCCCAACTCAATCTCCTTGAGAGCCCCAAAAAACGCCGAGTGAGTTTGCGGCTCGCCAGAGTCTTCAACCGCGAAGCTTCTTTTTTTTAACGGTTGGCGGTATTCCGCCACGGTTGCGCCAGGGCAAATTTTATGATATCGCTATAAAAAAAGGAGAAAATAAATAAAAAGGACATGGAACACTTACAAATTTCCAAGCCCCGCCGATTTGAAATCCTTTTTTGCAACGTACAAGCTTCTCTAAGACTCAATAAAGGAACAAAGATAGATTTTGAGCACAGAGAGGACATTGAAACCTTTCTTTCTTCACCAGGAATATACCCAGTCTTCTTAGGTCGCCACCACTTTTCACATTCACTGCGTCATCTATAAAATACAACACCAACGAAAGGGCACTGCCAGTAACGCCGAATGAACCTCCACCCCAGCCTTTAAATTGCCACAAAACTTCTCCAATGAAAGGGACAACAAACTCAATCCATTTTTTAGGGTTTTGTATTAAACTACTAAATCCTATTGATATCGATACCTGTCTCCGTCCGTTCGTCCGTCTGTATGTCACAGCAGTTTTTCTCCGAAAGTATAGAAGCTACAGCCATGAAACTTTGTGGAAAGGTCGGAAGTTATGACTTCTAGAAAGTTTTGGGGCTAAAAAAATGTCAAAGTATTTTAAGGAGATCGCCCCATATAGAGGAGTGACCCTCAAAAATTTTTTTTTCATCAACTTGGTCAAGTGGGATGTCATATAAGACGTCTTAATGAGATCTTTTCAAAACAGGTCTTCTTAAAACTACTTTACTGGAGTCGAGGAGGGCAAGCGATTTAGGCGTACTCCACCCTCGTGATTGGACACGTTTCATCCGAAAAATAAAAAAAAACATGAATGTAGACCTTTATGAGCACCACAACAAAAAATACGTCAGAAGTCGAAATGCACTCAACTTTGTTAGTAATAGTTTGTTTTATTAATTTAATACTTTCTTGAATAAAATCGTAAGAATACCCTCAAATTCAATAAAATTCAATGTGTAAATGTCAATCTGTAACTCTAATAATTACTGGAAATTTCAGAAAAAATGAATAGTATTTCACAAGGATATAGGGGTTTAAATTTTCCTGTATTGCAACAGCAACTTTACTCGTACATGGCTTTGGGAAAATATGCACGTTTAATTGACTCGGACACTACGGCTTTGCTAAGATTTGTATGAAAGTTTCAGGAATTATATACATAATGAATATCTTTGAGAATTTGTTCAACGGGTGATATAGGTAATTGTAGAACAAAATGGCGGCCATTTTAAATGAGAATATTGCATAAAATTGTGTTATTTTCCCGAATCATAATTTAAAGTTCATGCTATTAACACTTGATTGAATTTATAAATGAATAGCTGAAGATGAGCAGCGGAAAATAATAGATGGAAAAATTATGCAGGTAGATCCGCATACCATATAACTTAAAGGTTGAAATTCATTGAACTTTGCTAATAATCGCCAGTGAAACTGTATTAATATGGTCAAATTGAATGAAAACAGATATTTAAGTGTCAGTTAAAAGGTCCTTATATTCTTTAAGCTTTAATAGAATATACAGGAGTTATTTCTGTTTGGATTTCCTCCGAATACAACAATCATATATGGTTTTTCTACTACATGGGCTTTTCATCAAACCAAACGCTACACTTTTGATTGTATTTTCTTCAAATATATAGTATAACAAAAAGAGATTTAAGGGTCGGCTTAGTCATTGATTTCGGCAATATTGCCACTAAATGTTGGCCAGTTAAAATGGAGTAGCACTGGTTTTTCTTTTAAAGCAAAAATATATATGTTTTTCTTGAATTATATCCTTCTAGGTGTCTGCATATCATAGGATAAGTGAAAAACCCTTCTGACAGGAGCGTAGTTCTGTCCACCCAACTTGTTTAAATTTATTATTCCACTGTCAAAATTAATTCCACAAGTTGGACCTTGTCACAATGGAAAAATATTTCATTTTATATAATTCCACAATACTTATCTCTTGCGATCGCTAAATTTTGCCGGCTTACCTAAACGAAATCTTATACTTAGGGGTTTTTTCGCAGCAGCTGCTAGTTAAATCCTTTTCGCCTTCCAGGAAGATACCAGGTTTTTTACAACTTTACTTGAACTCGCACTTCCGATTCAAAAACGATGACGTTTTCACATCCGATGCTTTTTTTGTCTCCCTGTCTTGGGAGAATTCCCAGTACCAATCAACCAAACGAACACCAAACTCCCGGGTCTATATGCCCTCCTCCTAACCACCGGTCAACCACCTTCTCAAGTTGAGACCACTGTATCTCATTCCTGTTCAACTCAATTGTTTTTATTTTTCACTTAAAGGTGTTTGCATTGTCTGGACGCTTCAACTGATTTTCCACCTCAGCGATGATTTCACCTGCGTATACGAGGTGTGTATAAAAAGTAGGGTTCGCAAAAATCCGATATTTATAATATATCACGTTTAGCAAAAGTAAGCATTTTCCAGTATGTAATTTATTTGAAACAGTCAGAATGGAAAAATAATAAAAAATAATCTGAATATTTCACTTTTTATTCCTAAAGTAAGAAAGACGTGAGTAAAAATTTGATTGATTAATCAAAATCAGGGTCAATTGTCAGGCACAGATCTATAAGTGGTACATCATCGACTGACTCCCACTCAAATTGGCCTCCGGAATCTACGCCAATATTTCTTCTCGCATTTTCATATTCGCATTGGAAACCCAGTCCATATTGTATGAAGGAACCGTACGACAAATTATCTTATGGGAATGGTTGAAAATCCTGAAGATATGGACTAATTTATGTGCTTTCTCGATTCTTAATCGGTTACGTATCTTCGACTGAACAAGACCGAAGGTAGAGAATATTCTTTTGAGACCAGCTGTTGATGCTACTGCTGACATTAATTGTTCATATAATGTTTGAAATTTTTCTTTGCCATCCCAGTTGAGCCATCGTTTATCGTTTGTATTCATATTTAGGAGCTTCATATTTATTAAGTGAAGTCTGTTTAAAATTTTCCGCAAAAAGATACTTAGGAAACATTGATGATTGCGTCAGCAATGACGTTACAATAGGCATGAAATCGGGCGGTATTTCAGCAAAAACTTAATCTCTTTGATCATTGCTCAAATTTTGTAAGGTTTCAGCATAACTTTGTTCTAGGAGACGGCCTCCTATTTGACGAGATGTGAAGTCTGTTTAAAATTTTCCGCAAAAAGATACTTAGGAAACATTGATGATTGCGTCAGCAATGACGTTACAATAGGCATGAAATCGGGCGGTATTTCAGCAAAAACTTTATCTCTTTGATCATTGCTCAAATTTTGTAAGGTTTCAGCATAACTTTGTTCTAGGAGACGGCCTCCTATTTGACGAGATGTGGGAGGCTTATAGTCTGGATGAAGTACCATGATCATTTCTTGAAACTTCAAGTGATCAGCGTGCAAAAACGGTGTATTGGTGGCATATAAAAAGTTTGCGACCGCCAATTCAATCAATCGCTTGGGATTCCGATGTAACAATTACTTTTTCTAATATGTAGAACGATGGTCCGCCAGTCGACAATGCGCGTTTTTTTTGTCACTGATTCGATTATGGTGTCATTTGATGTTGAGGGGTGGATATCATGAACAGAATCTGAAGCTGGCACATATGAGCTAGAAGCCCTTGACTCTGGACAAACATTCACAAGTTTCAATAGCTGCCTTGCAGCTCTTTCTTGCACTTCTTACATAGGGCCCATTTGTCACTGTTCCCCATCTTTGAACTAATATTAAGTTTTCCCCATACAGCATTTGCAGGTTTCAGCATGGCTCAAATTGTTTCGAGTACTGTTGAAAAATGAAATGTAGAAAGAAAAATACAGGCTCAACGATCTGACAACTTGTATTGTTTTCACACTACTTTCAGACTTATAGTTCAATAGGTTAGTTATCAACTTCAATGAATATCGAGCAGCAGATGAACGCAAAGGTCACTGCACTACACCAACTAAATAACCATATCAAAATGAAATACAAAAGTAGGATTATAGCATCAACCTTTTAATCTAGCAGAGCATTTCTTAGGTGGATATTAAATTGACAGTCTGCTTGAGTTAATAATTGTCAAATGCTAGTCCACGTACACGAAAGTAAAACGGCGAGCCCTCGAACTTCTGCTGAGATAGCTATTCGGGGGAAAATAATCTAAATTTTAGTTTCTCTTTTTGTGTTACCAAGCTACTGGATAGAATATATCAATTGATATATATCCGCATAAATATCAAATGATATATCTCGTGATAAACATCTTCATTCTCTGATATATATCGGCGGACCCTGACAAACAGTAAAGTGACTTTTCAAATTTCGCGGGCAACGTACATTCAATTATCGATTTTTTTTATGTTGGTACACTTGTCACGAACATATATTTACAGTTTCAGCTACATAATATGTTCAGTCTGTCTGTGAGAGGCATAACGGTTAGAAGCGTTTTGTGTGCTCGGCGATTTTTTGCTATCGAAAAAAATGAATCAAAGATCCAGAATTTTTTCGTCAAAAACAACATTTGGCCCCATGTGACTTTTTCTTATTCCCAAAACTGAAGAAACCTATGAAAGAACGGAGATTTGCAACGATTGAGGATATAAAGACTGCATCGGTGGAACGCTATACTGAAAAGTGCATATGAGAAAGGCGTCGAGGATTGGAAAAAGCGTTGGCACAAGTGTATTGGATATTTTGAAGGGGACAACATAAATATTGACGAATAAATAAATATTTTTTCCTACAAATACAAAGTCACCTTACTTTTTGAACAAACCTCGTATGTCTGTGTGGGAAGAAAAGTTTAATTCATCAAAAATCAGTAGGATATAGTCGAATATAATTGACGTGAGTACCTGCCTTTTAAGGCCTAACCTCACGGTCAGCACTAAACTGCTATTAGTGTAACGGCCAATCATTGCCCCCAAGATCGGTTTCAGTTTACATTGAGGGAACTCTCATTTTTCATACTGGTAGATACGAGATCCAGCTGACACTATACGAGTAAGGTCAACGCCAACCTTTGTTTTTAACTGCCACCACAATACTCCCCGAAGGGCCGCAACCAATCAGCTGACCATCCGAAGATGGGGGCTCATCAGCTACCCGTGGTAGCTGAGTATACCTTCAGGGTTGAGGTGCGCAGCAATGAATTGATACTGTTATCGAACAATCACAAAGCCACTATGTTTCGGATCAAGTTCCTGTCCTAGTATTTTTACTAAGCGATTCGGGTACCCTGAGAACGCCAGTACCTGTCGGCTTCACTGGAATCGGAGACACTGGTTTGTTTTGGTAATTCTGTTGTTAGTGATCGTTTAGTCTTATGTCTTTCTCTTTGATCGCCTCCACACTGGTAAGTCAGATTTTTTCGTTTCAATTGATTTTCTGGTATTATGACGCATAAATCAGCTTATTTAATCTATTTAAATCAATCGCTGCGTAACCCGAAACTCCCTGGTTTGAATCCCGTTGCAGGCAACGAGATTTTTTTCAAGTGATACTTCGAATGGACCCGTTCAGTTATCATACGTACTAGTTTCAAATCAAAATGTACCGTACCTGGGTGGACAGACATACGGCTAAAGCTTGCTACTAACCACATCACCTTCTGGAGTGCCGACAAATTGGATCCAGATGAGATACTGTAACTATCTCTGAGCGAAGAAGGAGCTGTAGTGCTAAAACAAAAAAAACAGTTGATTTGTGTAACTTGTGTGTGCAAGTGCTACTGTTTTAAGGCTGCCCTGCCGTTGGTAATTTACTTCGTCGCGATTGTCTACTCCATCGCGCCGTATTCTTCACTAAGCATTTGTATACGTTGGTGGAAGAATACTAGCGAGTGTTTGGTTCTCAGGTCTGCAATGTCCTGGCGAACGATGTCCCACGTCGCGTGCGCATTCCTGCATTCCGGGTTCTGGCAGCATTAACCTCATGCGCTTTGATGCTATTCAAATCGCAGCGTTAAACGTAATCAATCGAATTTAAATGTTTAGGAAAGTTTGGGATTCAATTAGTGGATTTTCGTGTTGACTGCTGCCAGCTAATGTCTCGTGCCTTAAGTGTTGAAATATACCTTGGTTGTGTATGTCCGCTGCGATGACTGGTCAACGATTTGGCATCATTGTTGCGCAAAGATGGAGCTATGCCAAGCTGATTCTCGTGCTTACAATGGTATCCATTACAGATATAAAAGTTCATGTTTCATTGAAACCACGGAGTTCCTAACCGAACTTAGGATGCTCTCCTTCTCGTATAGTTTGCCTTGAAAACCCAGACTAATCGCTTGAATCAAAGTGAAAAGTGCAGCCAACAAAACTAAGATGATAATTGCAAAACCCATTTAATACTATTCAAAAATAGGCCACCATGGAGACATTATTCGGAGGTCGATTTCGTATTATCAATAGCTAAATGCACGTAACACAATTTCAGGAAAAAAATTTGAAAATAAAGCTGGATGATGATAGCCAGTGTAAATGTCTATAATTTATTTATATGTCATGGTTGAATCACAAAAACTGTCCTCATAAAATACAAACATAAAAAAATGTCCCAAAATATTTCAAAAGGGGATCTTATTGCAATTTTTTTTTATTGCCAATAAGACTGTCAATTTTTCTCTAATTTGAGCGATTTCGTTGTTGACCTAAAAGTCGACTTTGATTTTTCTATTTTTAAGAAAAATTTTATCATAGCTGATCTTAAGAAAAGAATAGGAGTATAAAAGCTAAGCCAGCAATCAAATCTTACCTTAAGTTTATTTCGAGTACAAGATCATTTTTTTACGGAGGAAATAATTTCTTTGATCGTTTTACTGTTTCTCGCCTTCAAGACGAATCACGAGTGTATTTTACTGGATAAGTTGATGGTAATCCTTAAAACACTTCAACTGACTTAAGAAAATGACATTCAGTTATTTGCATAACAGTGCACTTCTTCAATTCAAATAGACACGACTATTATATGGAACTTTGAACTGTAAAACAAAAATAATATAAAATTCATAAACATTTAAAAAAAAAAACGCCACTCTTATTCACTAGCACAATATCTTTTCAAATTATTTTGAAAGATCTTCTAATTGCCAAGCATTTCTCAAAAGATACCGACAAAGTAATTGAGCATTCGATAGAAAACAGTCCGGCCTCATAAATCACTCACAATCTGCGCCGAACGAGTTGAAGAAATTCAATTAGAATTAAATACAATTTAAATCATTTATCACAATCACTTTACCGTGCTGCAACAATCACTTGATGTAGTTATTCGTATACAATATGTTATTCACACTAGACGCGTTTTATGTATCAAATCATGCAATACACATCAAATTATCTTTCAAATGTATGCTCCCTATCGGCACTTTAAAATATCTGACACGGGAAAAAATATAATTAGCCTTAAATTTATCGATTTTATTTTGCGTATTTCAAAACATTCTTTCACGAGACAAAATATCGTCGCACATTACAGCCAAATATTCTTTTTTATTGACTTGAACCTCCACGTATGCACCCAAAAGGTTTATATTTATACCGTCATGATATCATTCAAACACTACAAATTTCACTTGAATCGGTGCCAACTTTTTTCTCATCCGTCGCTACTAGGCATAGGCGAACTTCAAAACAATTTTCATTTTTTCCCAGCCTGTTATCATACAACAGCTAATCTATTCACATGAAATTTACACTTGGTAAACGTATATCTTAAATTTGAAAAAAAAAGTAACTAAACCGAAAACGCTAAATCTAATTTACTTTCTCCGTTGAAAGTTTATTTTAAACTTAATTTCTCTACGGGAAAATGAAAAATTCGTAATATCTTTCTTTGAAGATCACTGATCCTAGCCTATATGACACGGTGTCAAAATTTCACGTTCACCCCTGCTGGTCGTGTTGTCGCGTCTTTTTTGGCATCACATACGAGTACAAGTACACTTTCCGGTGAGATCAGCAAAACAAAAAATAAAGATATATTTTTTAAAACGTCTTAATACATATGTGAGCGACGATTTACAGGTATTTTTAGACTCTCATTCGATTGAAGCGACTAGGAAACCACTAGAGAAATCAAAGCTTAAATATGTTATTTTAAATCAAAGAAATTATGTATTATATTGTTATTTTTAACAGAAAAATTGTTGCGATTCGTTGTAAAGTAGAGCTTTCTGATAGGCAATCAAAAAATTCCACCTTGTTTATTCAAATTAATTCAATAACTTATTCGTTTATTTACTTTTCACACTTCAAACAATAAATATTTAACGGTCAATAATTTAATTATTCGACATACACTTGAACTTTTACATACGCGATGTTACCGTTACGACAGAATTCGCTTGACTAAATTTGCTTGGCTTTTTCGGGGGACAACGACTACCATGTGACTGGCAGAAGCAACACCACCAATACCAGCGAACACCATGAATGACACACCACTTTCAAATGAATCAGATGTTGATGATGATGTCGAGGATTCCTCAAGTTCTTCCACCAAAAACGCATTTTCTCAAACGACAATAGTGAAGCAACATTTTCATAAAGAATTCTCAGCACAAATAATGAATTTATGAAAAGGACTATGGCGCCACTATCTTCGGCACTTAGTAGGTTTGAGTTAGTGGCGTCGCCTTGAAATGAATAGTTGTTGGGGGGTCATCTCTTTAATTGCTGTCTGGATTTTTCTTTCTTGGCAAAGGAGAGGATAGTCCTAGAAAATGTGAAAAGGCCTTGGCAGAAATGGGAGCTATTGTAAGAAAAGCGCGGGAAACATTTGAAAAGTGCAAGAATTGCATTGATTTGGTAGTATTGGTGAGCTGGGGATGAGATGGTACGCACGAGGGGATGATTCAAGTTCATTCATGATTTCCGTGTGGTGAAAATAAATTTAGAAAGCTTTCAGGGATACAGTATTGAAGTGAAAGCTCTTATACTATCTAATGTTCGGTAGGCATTAGAGTTTTGGTTTATGTGAAGATTGCAATTGTTTATCTTCAGCATTTAAAGCTTAATGAAAAGGATATGTTGGGAAGTTTGAATATTTTAACTTTGAGAGTGATTAAATAATTGTTGGATCTTTACGTTTTGAGGATTTTTGGCATGAAATCAAAAAAAAACGTTTCATTATTTCTTCCCTAATTATTATCACGACAAATTTTTTACTGCTTTCTCTTCATTTTTTCTGTCTTTTATACCGTCGGCCGCATTATGACACTAATTTAAAAGTAATTGAGTAATCTTTATTGTTTCTCGAAATAGTAAGCATGCTATACTGAAGCTTAGTTTAGTACTTTTACCACAGTAAATATTCTAAATTTTTGTGAACAATACTGAGAAGCTGATAATGAAACTTTCCTTTTGACTCCACACAACGTAATGGGCCTCTTCCATGCAGGGAGAGTCGAGAAATGGATTTATCCTATTGAAAGTATAAACAAGCTGAATAAGAAGAGTATCCTCCTGTTCAAAAGGTTTTGTATCCATCATATAAAATATTGACCATAGTCTTTAGCCATTTATAAATAAATCCAAAAAGCAGTTTCATATTACGTTCAGTATATGCTTCAATTGAAGGAAAATTACTCAAATTCAGTCGTATTCTATGAAAAGTGCTCACGATTATATTTTCACATTATTGATATCCTTTTTTGAACAAACCCATAAAGCTACTTTGGCGAGACGTCTATGTAAGCCGTTTCCCGTCAGCTTCCCCTCTTAGAAATTTCTAAAAGTTTAATTTGTATCGAACAATTGAGTTACTTGCATTCCTCACAATCAGCATGCATTTTACCACGTATCAGTATTTTATTCTTAACATTTCATTACTTTATACCATATATTATAGTACAATTTCTTCTGTAGTAATAAACTATAAAATCAAGATCATTATTTTTGATTCATCTTTTGACCTAATTTTCGTCCGACAGGAGCACTCTTGGAGGCTAGCATGCTTTGGTGAGCGCCGCCCCTACGGACCCAAAGATGTGGGGGGTGCCGTGAGGTTCCCTCCTGGGATGACAGATAAGGACCCTGACTGAATCTGGACTACGCTTTGGAGAACGAACTGGAATTGATGCTTTGAGCTAGCGGATATGATGGTTTGGGCCTAGTTGCTTTGCATGGTAGCGCCGAGGTGGCACTCGTGCATGAATGGCTCCAATTCAACTATCATACCGTCTCGTTCCGGTAAAGCCTTGGCAGGCCTCGCAGTACATTCGAAGCTCGCACCATTAGGTTGGTAGTGTAGATTCGGCTGGGACGGACTCCCGATTAGCGCTGGTCTGGCTCTGAGTACTTTTCTCCATAAGGGCTTGTGCCAAGCCTCACATCGTCTCCCCGCTCTGCAAAGAAAACCATAGGACCAAAAAGGTGACTGCACACACGAACGGAGACAGCAGTTTCGAGAGGGGATCCAATAAAACTGGAGCAACCAAAAACCCTAAAAAAAGATAAAACAAAACCCAAAAAAAAGAAAACAAAATTAACAACAATGACAATGCAACCAGCGGCTGCAGCCATGATGTTAACAGCACATCGGGAGCGGTACTAACGGTAACACAACGACGATGAATAGAATGACAGTGAATACGGATGAAAAATGGAGATTAACAGACAGTCTTGTCCAGGCTGAGATTCCTGAGCCGTTTGGGTGCAGCAAAAAAATCATGCGAACACCAGAGCGTCCCAAAAAGAAAAAGCGGGAGATTTTTACGTGGTGGACGTAAATATAAAGAACGTCGAGAATTCGATGTTGCCTGCCCCGAAGCAAACGAAGCAAGGGTCGTAAATCCTAAATAATATCCGACCATCCTGAAGTCCACAAAGAAATTGCGGCTGGGTAAAAAGGAGTGACCAGACAAATAAAGCGACAGTGTGTGATTTCACTTCCCCCATCGAAAATATGACGGAAGTACTGCATTCGGAAACGGAAGCCGATAAGCTCTCCCAAGAAAAGGAGTCGCAAAATACAATTGCCATCCAGCGACATGAAAAAGAAAGGCTAATCCGAAAAGCGGGAATGTTCTAAAAAGAATACAATCCGCGTGTGACTCGCCAAAAATTAACAAAGGGGTAAAGATTGGAATCCTTGAACTAGAGGAGCTCCTAGACTGTATAGGGCGTTATCGGAGGAGCTGGTTAAAGGTCAAAAAGGATCAGTAAGCTGAAGAAGAGCAGAAGGCTAAAGTAGCGCTAAGGGCTAAGCCAGAAGGCCATGCACAGTTGGTTCCATCACCAAGCATAAACAAAAGTATGGCATCTTGCCCAATTGAAGGAGATCGGGATAAAAGAAGGAAGGAAGAGACACTTACTGGGTGCATAATGCCACATCTGGGGTTCTAGATAGTGCTGACAAAAGGAGCGGAGAAAGTCGCAAAGAAACTCTTTCAAAAAGTGCCAGAAAGTAAAGTACGCACGGACGCCCAGCAAGAAAAAAGACCTGATGCAAAACAGGAGAGACAGAAGCCCCGACGAAGATCTCGGCAGCAGGCACTGCTCGTAAGACTCCAAGATGGCCAATCCTGTGTGGAGGTGCTGCGGGATATCAGGGGAGATGTAAAGCCCAAAGATACCAACATGCCATTAAAGCAGTACGACCAACGCGGTCGGGTCACGTACTGGTCGAATTCGGAGCAAAGGCCGACAATAGGGAAATATTTTGCGACGCAGTAAAGAAATTCCTCAGCAAAAGCGTAACTATAGCCTCGCTCGAGCCGATGGCAATGATCGAAATGAAAGACATTGACTGCGTCACGGATCTGACAGAGGTTGAAGAGGCCATCAAAAAGAAGTTCCCTAGTGTGGGCAGCGCCTCTTCAATATTTCAAATGCCATGGCTATGGTCACACCGCACAAGCATGCAAAGGACCCGATAGGGGTTACCTATGATGCGAATGCGGTGAAATTGGACATAAAAGAAAAGGAGGCACACTGTACTCTTGAAAGGATGCTGATCCGAGACTGGATCTTGGGGATGTCTTGGGGTTAGGAAGATCGGAGGTTTTCCAGGAAGCCCTAGCCAAGGCAAGCTCGGAACTTCGTTGACCCGTATCCTGCAGCTAAACCTACACCGCGCTTCAACCGCCCAAAATTGGCTTGAGCAGTTTACGAAGGACATGAAAGCTGACTTTATGCTGCTGAGTGTGCAACACCATAATAGATGTTAAGCATCATGGAATCCTGATGAAACTGGTATTGCCGCCATCTGGATTCGGAACAGTGATATCCAGGCGGCGAGCTATGGTTTAGTGTGGGCTCGGTGCTCGGGGACCATCTTCTTTAGTGTGTACCTAACGGTGAACGAATTGATATAATCATTCCAAGCCAAGCTGAATGCTTTGGAAGGCACTGTCTCGAACGTAGACACAAAGGTGGTCGTTGGGGGGGACTTCAACGCTAAAGCGATCGAATGGGGCATGCGTCAAACAGATCCGTGGGGAAAACGAATCCTAGAAATGGTGGCCAGGACGAAGGTCGTCGTACTAAACACCGAATCATATATAATCACATATGCCTTGGAGTTCTTAGTACGGAAGATACACAATTGGAGACTATTAGAGTACTACTCAGCCAGTGGTCATCAGTGCATTCTGCCTGAGATCAGTGATGTCTCCTGATGTTCATGGTCTCGACCTTCTATAATTGGGTGGAACAGCGGAAGGATGGACGTCGAGAGGTTCGTCGAGGTGCTTACAGCAGGTGCCCCGCTGTTAGGAGATTCGCAGGGGACGGAAGAGCTGGCAGCTCAAGACGTGGTGAACGCAACTATGAGCATAATCACGACTGCTTGCAACGCTTCTATGCCCCGTTAAAAACGCCGGCCCAGAAAGCCCCCAGTGTACTCGTGGTTAACTGTACGCGCTAGAAAGCGAAAGGAGAGTCACAAGCTTCATTCAGCGTGAGGCTCAACGGGCACGGAAGCGTTACGAGGCATGCAATTGGGTAGCAAACTTCGCAAACTGGTTAAGAATAGCAAGGCTCGCTGCTGGCAAGACCTAGTGGGCAATGTGAACAAGGATCTGTGGGGCCTTGACTACAAACCTTGCATTCATGATGCGGGAAAGATGGACGAGATAGAGTGGGAACTCTTTCCCCCACCCCCCATCCCACCCGTGTTGACGCTATCCATGGTGAAACAGTAGTCGAGTGTCCACTCTTCACACACACGGAACTGGAGGAGGCAGTCCTTTCATTGAACGCAAGGAAGGCTCCAGGTCCAGGTGGTGTTCCAGCTGAGGTGTTGCAAGTTGTCTATCACTATTTTCCTGGCTTGCTGCTCAGCACACTCAACGCTTGCCTACGGGACGAGGTTTTCCCGCTACGATGGAAGGTGACGAGGTTCATGCTGATCAGCAAGGGGAAGGGAAATCCCGGATCACCGTATACATACCGCCCGCTATGCAAGCTAGACGCTGCTGGGAAAGTGCTAGAGAAATTCATCAAGGGAACCCGATTCATGCTGCCGGGGACCCTATCTCCTCGGCAGTACGGCCTGAGAGCAGGACGTCCCACCATGGATGCAATTGCAGAGGTGGTGAGCGTGGTCCAACAGGCAGAGGCATAACCTGTAGCTGCATCATACGCTGGATCGTCTTGTTGGTGACATTCGACGTCAGAAATGCATTCGCCTCCGCTAGATGGGTGGATATTCTGCATACGCGGAAAAACTCTTTTCAAATTCCAGAATATATAATGTGACTTTGAGGAACTACCTGAAGGACCAAAGCCTGCTGTACGACACGACACAAGGCTAATCCATCCTAAACCTGTGGAACGTGTCTTACAACGGGCTACTAAGACTGGAGATACCAGATGAATCGCGCTTGATCAGCTATGTGAAGATATTGTACCACTGTTCTCTGGAGACACCGTTAAACACAAATGCGCCGAGTGGGAGACTGGATAACTGCTCACGAGTTCGGTTTAGCACTGGAGAAAACTGAAGTGGTCATATTGACAAAAAAGAGAGTCCCTAGAATAAGGATAATCAGTATTGGAGATATACTAATCGAATTGAAGCCACCGGTGAAGTACCTGGGGATCGACCCGTACGTGAGTTTCTCTGAGTAAATCAGGGAAACTGCTGAGAAGGCTGCTTCGGGAGTGTCAGCTCTGAGTCTACTTATGGCCAATGTAGGGGGAGCCAGCCCATCAAGAAGATGCCTCTTAATGAGTGTTATGGGGTCAGTGCTACTATACGGTGCAGAAATATGGGGCGACACTCTCAGTAAGAAAGTATACCAAAGACGCTTGACACAAGTACAGAGAAGAGGAGCACTGAAGATTACATCTTCGTATCCGACAGTATCTGGTTCAGCGGTGAGAGTTATTGCAGGCGTGACACCTATTGCGAGAGCGCCACGCTATTTACTTGCGACGAAACGAGGACGCAAGGGAGATAGTTGTCCGGGAGAAGAGACAGCACTCATTCAACGATTCGCAGCAGTTGGGTGAATTGCATGAAGGGAAGGTGGACTGCGCGCCTCATCCCGGATGTAAGAGCGTGGCTTAATCGAAGGCCTGGTGATACCGACTTCTATCAGACCTGATTTCCGAGCGAGTTTTCAGTCTTACCTGCACAAGATTGGTAAGTCACGGTCCCCCGATTGTAGGTTTTGCCCAGTAGCCAGTAACCAGTAACCAGCTGGCACATTATGCTCGGGCAGTCTTAAAAGATCTTCGCTGAGTATGCCTTTTGATCAAGTAATGAACTGAGTTACAATTGGCTCGGACGTCAAGTATGGCCGAGGCCCAACGTTGTTGGATCAGAATATGATCGATCTGGTTTTGTGTGTTGCCATGCGGTGATACCCAGGTCATTTTATGAATGCGTCGATGTGGGAAGCAAGTCAAACGTATGACTAGATTTTCGCTGCATGCTTATATCATTTATAGGCAATGAGTCGACCAGTCTTTTCAGATGATTGTAGGACGTTTTTTTCGTTTCTTCATCCTTTTCTTTGGATGGAGCGTGAACGTTTATCAGCCAGATTTTGAAGAATTTTGCTTTTATACGGATCGCACACAACCGTTTATAGACTGCCTTAAAATTAAGAACGTTCGATGCGTCGTTAAAGGCGAGCAACGAGTTCTGAATGGAAGTGAAAGCGGCTATTAGGACCGTGGCATAACAGATGATCGGACATCAAGCCCGGTGCAAAAGGAATGATTGGATCGTTGATGAGTGCCAAAATGCGTTAGATAAAAAGAATCAGGCATACAAAGAATACGTAGGTTGGAAAACTAGGACGAAGAGGGAACACTATGAAAATCTCGGAAGAGTAGCGAATAACAAAATTAGGATTAAGAGAAGAAAATACCATTATGACCAATTGTGAAGTATATATGTAGGTTTAGCGAGAAACAACACAAGACAAGCTTGCAAAGTAGTGAAAAGCCTGAAACGTGCTTCTCAGCCCAAAACCATGCTTTGTCGTCATGACATCGGCAATATCATCGCTGATGAAACCAAGATTAAGGAAAGATGGGCTTCATATTTCAAGAACCTCCTTGATCCTCCGCATTGCTCCAGAACATCGGAGTCTATAGATGTCTGCGGAGAGCTTCTATTGGCCCCACTAACTCTGGATGAAATTTGTTACATCATCAAAGCCTAAAAGAATAATAAAGCGCCGAGCATCGATGAGATCCCATTGGAGCTCATCAGATATGGCGGCAGTAGTGTTCATCAAGCTATTTATAAAGTAATCCAGCACATTTGGCAACAAGAACATATGCCGAAAGAGTGGAGTCCATTAATTATATTCACTATCCACAAAACAAGTGACAAGCTACAGTGCGAAAATTATAGAGGCATATCACTACTTTGTACGGTGTACAAAATATTTTCAAAAATCTTAGAAAATAAGATCGGATCATACGCCAACAATATTATTGGGGTGGTTTATCAAGGTGGTTTAGGGCAGGTACATTGACAATAGACCTATTGCTCACAGTCAAGCAGGTACTTGAAAAATGCTGGGAGTTCAACAAAGACGTACACCAAATTTTCGTTGACTTTAAGCAAGCGTATGACAGTATTGATTGCAACGTACTGTACTAAATAATGCTTGGTTTTGGCATCCCAGCCAAATTAGTCCGTGTTACCAAAATAAAAGTGACGTCGACGACCTCCCAAGTCCGCATCAATAACTAACTCACCGATGCCTTTGACACAAATATCGGAGTAAAACAAGGAGATAGGCTGGCCCCATTGCTATTCAATTTGGCTCTGGAGTGTGTCATAAGGAAGCTACCTGTGGATACGCGAGGTATATTTCTATTCAAGTCGTGCCAAGTAATAGCCTTTGCAGACGACATCAACATGTTGTCACGGTCATTAACAACTGCCAAAGAACTATTCCTGAAACACGACAGCCAAGCAAAACTAGTAGGGCTACAAACCAATGAAAATAAAACAAAACTAATGACGCAGTCCAGAAAAAATACCTTAAATACACTAAATGTCACACTTGGCGAGTACTGTATCGAAAATGTTAGCGAATTTGTGTATTTAGGCGCCAAAATAACGAAAATGGGAAATGAATGAGACGAAATACGCCGAAGAATACAGCTCGCAAATAAAATATTTTTTTCAGTATTGTCGATCTTGGAGACCAGCTGCATATGCAGGAAAACAAAGCTCCAAGTATACAAATTTGCGATAAGACCTGTGTTATGCTATGGGTGTGACACATGGACCCTAACCCAAGCATCCGCAAATATATAGAATGCCTTTGAGCGACGAGTCCTAAGGTAAATAACCGGAGCGAAGCTAGACGGGGACGAATGGCGAATTCGATACAACCATGAGCTGTATGAAATTTTTGACGAGCCATAGGTCTCAACGATTATAAGGCTGCAGAAGCTACAATGAGCTGGCCACATGAATCGTATGGACGAACAACGGAAAAAGTTTCTGAGAAAACATGCTGGGACAGCCCGGACAAACAGGTCTAAATCGCTTATTGTATTTTTGTATTTATTTGCGAAACCCTAAAAAAGCATTTGTTTATGTGAATTCTTAATAAAATAACGTTCGTTTTTCGTTACGCTTTTCATAATTTGCTTCTCAGTAAACGTGTTAGATCCCCAAATTTCGGGATCCATAATAGAGACCTGTGAGTACCTAGTACACCTTCGAAAAGATACTACTTCTCTCGCATGAATCTTTGTTGTTCCAAGGCCTCAGAAACCGCTCCAACTCATTAAATTGTTTTAGATAAAGTACCTTCCTAGATTGATTACTTCAGTGCTTGATTAAGTCCGCTCAGTCCGACTTTTCGTCCGTATATACAAGCGTATCACAGAAGTTTTTCCCCGAAATTAAAGAATGTACATTAATCAAAAAGTGTGGAAAGGTCAGAAGTGATAACCTTTTGTATATGTTGAGGTAAAAAAAAAATTATAGAGAGTTTTAATGGAAATTTCGTCAAAAAGAGGGGTGTAGTTGAATAGCGCGCATATGAAAGGACTTAATAAGACCTTTTTACAACACGGCTTAAAACGACTTAGTCTGATGCGAAGTATGCAAGAGAAGGGTAAGTGCACAACGTTTTGCAGTATCCCGCCCTTATCCTAGCAATTAAACACCTTTGATCAGAAGCATCTAAATAACTAGAAGTCGGTATCTAGAAGCACAAATACTTCAAAAATCAAGATTCGTCTAATTTTGTTAACATCAATTTTACATTTCCCTGGATAACATTGTAAAGATACCCTTAAATTAAACAGAATTTGATAAATTCAGAGTCCCATATATAGTTAACCTACCCTCCACGTTTCTAACTATATTACTGTGATTTAAATTTTTCATACATTTTATAAAAGGGATGTGAAAGCTTTGTATGCCCTGAGGGTAGAGCTCCCAAACTCACAAGGTTTCTTGACTACCCACCAAAACCTTCCCTGTAAACTGAGAATTTAGCCTAGAACCATTTAACACATTGTTTTGGGCTATACCTCGTTCTATTATGCCTTGAGGTGCCTTCGGGATACAAGAATTTATTCTCTAGCAGGGAAAAAGGAAAGGAATACTAGAAAAGACAAATCCCTCCTTTACGCCTCTAGCTGCATAAGTATGCCGTTTTTATTCTCTGGGACAGCCCAAACATAATGTGGTACATGGTACCATTTGCCAACCGATATAAGCAATTTTCCGATTATAGTCTCCGGGGAGAGCACTCCAACTGCATTGAAGAGCTCTCCACGCAGCCTATCCCATCTATTGCAGGCAAAAAAATGTGATAGGCGTCACCCATATTTCCTACGTAAGAGACGTTGTCGAGAGACCGCGACTGATCAAGCTCGTGTGGATAATAGTGCAAATATCCATGCCCGCTCAAAAGCTGGGTAAAATAGAAGTCAGTCTCATGCCTTCAATGGAGCCATAGGCTCATATCAGGAATCAGGCAGCTACCAATGTTCCCTCTGTATCACTACCCCAGGATTGTTGCCAATTACTGGGAGAGCATTGTCTCTTTAAAAAGGGATGACTTGAGCGTCAAGATTGTAGGGGTCTCTTTTCTAACAATCCCTTCTTCTCCCTCGTTTCTCGCTAGGAAAGAGATTCTTGTAACCCTGAGGTAGTTCTAGTCGTAGGAAAATGAAACCTAGCCCGAATTAGTGTGCCAAATAGTTCCAAGCTCAGCTCTAAGTTGACATGAGAGATATTTAGTCGGTAGCTCAAAAGCTTTGTGGATATGAGAAGCCCACACTCAAAGTGGGAGTAGCCTTTACTTCCCTACAACAAATAGGACTTGAACATTGATGTACCCGAAGTTTCAGCTGATGTCTTACTGATGCCGTGTTCCAGCGCAATATTGAAGAGCCTTGATTCCATTTTGAAGATTTCCGTTAGTTCGAAATTTACTTTGCCCTAGGACTCTGTGTGTAGCATCGTGACTTTAACTATGCGGACTAGTTTTGTTAGGATACCAACGTCAAGCATTATTGTTTGAAGTCCACAACGAGCTGGTGCACATCGATCTTATATTTCAAGGACTTTTTGAGCACCTCAAAAGCCTTGCTGATACTCTCTTACAACACTGTCATATTACGGTTTTTATTTTCTTTCAATGGGTTTGGAGAGCACTTTATATGAAGTGCACAGTATGTTAGAGTAATGCCTCTATAATTTTCACACCTTAGCTTGTCCTCTTTTTTGTACACGGGGCATGTTATACGTTTTCACCTGTCCTCTGGTAACTGCTCCTCTGACAATAATATGCATATTAGTCTATGGAGAAGGTTTCTAAGATGGGACCCCGCGTCTAGACAATTTGTACTGGTATTCTATCTATTTCAGGAGCCTTATTTTTTCTGAGGCCACGTACTGCTGCCTGTACTTTGTCTCTGGTTGGCGGTGAAGCTGAGACCTCTTGTTCTGCTTCTGGAATTGGCATAACTTCAGTAGTTATTGGAGACGCTGTGAATAGTTTCTGGGAATGTTTCAGCCTTCTGTTTTTAATGTATACTGGGTTACCTATGATTGCTTTTTGTGTGCTTTCGTAAAGACTTGTTTACGGATTGAAGCGGTTCAATAGACGCATACGCTTATCTAAGTTCATGTATGGTAATCTATTCATTTACCTGTTAAATCTTGGTCTTAATGGTGTATTTTTTAGTTTTTTGTTCAAGCGTATTATATTGTTCTTCTGGGGCCGAGATGCATGCTGGACGTATTCTTTGTACGCTTGATTCCTTTTTAGGGTTTTGTAAAATAATTTTACAAAACCCTTCTAAAATCGCGTCCTGTCTGTCCGTCTGTCCGTCTGTCTGTCCGTCCGTCCGTCCGTCCGTCCGTCCGTCCGTCCGTCCGTCCGTCCGTCCGTCCGTGTGTCACAGCAGTTTTTCTCGGAAACTACTTAAGCTAGAAACATCAAATTTTGTATGTAGGTGTAAAGTGGTGATCTCTTCAAAGTTCGAATACAAAAAAATTTTTATAAGGTATTTAAGGGGGGTCTCCCCATATAGGGGAGTGACCCCCCGAAAAAAAAATTTCATTGAAGGTGGCCGATATGGGTATCAAATGAAAGGTCTTGATGAGAACTTTACAAAACAGGTCTTTGTTTGGCAAAGTTTGCTTCGGGGGGCGCACAGGGAGGGGAAATACACGAAAAATTTGTGTCCCCCCCCCTCGCGATTGGACACCTGTGATCCGAAAAATCTGAAAAAAATCAGGAATGTAGGCCTTGGTGAGTACAACAACAACAAATACGTTAGAAGTCGCAATTCACTCAACTTTGTTAGTAATAGTATGATTTATCGATTTTATGTTTTCTTGTATAAAATCTTAACGGTACCCTTAAATTCTACGAAATTCAGTACATAGATGACTATTTATAAGGTTGATCTATCCTGAAAGTTTCATAAAGATTGAATCATATTTAGCGAAGTTATAGTGGTTTGAATTTTCCTGTATTACTATGGAACAATATGCGCTGCATTTATTACTATGGCAACATATGGCTATGGAACAACATGCGCTTTTTACCGACTCAGACACTACAGTTTTGCTAGGATTTGCATGAAAATTTCAGGAATGATAGGTGTCATGAATATCTTTGCGAATCGGTTCAGCTAGTGGTATCAGTAATCGTAAAACAAAATGGTGGCTGTTTTAAATGCGAAGATTGAATAATTTTGAGTTAATTTTTCCCAACTTCAACGTTTAAGGTGCATGCTTTGAACACTTGATTCAATTTAATGAATGACTGAAGATGAGTACCTACAATTAATACTCATAAGCGAAGCAAGTCAAGGAGGCGGGAGAGAGCTCCTAGCAAAAGGGCTTTGTAACCATTCTAGGATTCGAAAAAATTGGCCATTAATCGATGATAACAGTACAGGAAAGTGGCTCCTGAAAATAAAAATTCATCAAACGTAGCCGGTATGAGTATGAAATGAAAGTTTTCATGGGAGCTTTTCAAAACAGTTGTTAAACTGTCAGTTTTTGCTTCAGTGGGGGCACAGGGGGGAAATACATGAAAAATGTGTTTCCTCCCTAGCGAATGGATATCTGAAATAATTATCAAGGGAGATATTTATGAGCATAACAACAACAAAAATCTCAGAACACGAAATTCGTTCAACTTTGTTAATAATAGTATGATCTTCGAATTTCATATTTTCTCCAATAAAATCGTTTCTTGATTTTATTCGATCTGGTGACTGCATTTTGTAAATTGAATACAAAACCCTTCTGACATGACCGTAGGTCTGTTTACCCAACTTGTTTCAACTGTTTCCTTGCATTCTTCGTGGTACCAGTTGTTTCTACTTTTCTTTGGTCAGTGCCCAAGACCTTTTTGGCCCCTTCTGTTACCTACCACATGGTTTTGTTGTTATTTTTACTTTCTCCTGCTTGTGGGGATGTGTTGATTCAATTTTTTGCGCTGACAAGTATGTATACGTTACTGAGCTATAATTTACCTTAAGTATCTGTTACCTTAGAGTAGCAGATGCTCCTTATTTACAGCCCTTTGAGATGCAGCATTTGAACTTGACCCTTATAAGGTAGTGGTCGGAATCACAGGCAGCACCGCAGAACAAGTCAAGAATGCTCATTTTGTATGAGAACATGGTCAATCTGGTTGAATGTGCAACCGCCTGAAAATTTAGATGCTCTCTTGTTGATAGTGGGAATGTGTGGAGCTGACTTTGAAGCTCCTGCTTGTAGCGAAGTCTATCAGGTACTTTTTGTTATCGCTCGTCACTGAATGAAGGCTGTGTCCTCCGGTTGTTCCTTTACGCACCATTTTTCGGCCGATTATTGCATCGAAGTCACCAAGAACAATTCTAATACCGTTTGATGGCGACTCATCGACATTCCAGTTCCAGAGTGCTGCCTTTGATTGCCCCTTCTTTGTCTTCTGTAGACTCGTGACAGTTGACCAACCAGACATTAAAGAATTTGGTCTTGATACAAATTGCATAGATCCTTTGACTAATAGGCTTAAAGTCGGTGACAATTTGTTTAAATGTTCTGTCAATAATGGAAGCCACTCCAAAATCACGGCTTTTTTGCAATTTTGAATATAATGTGCATTTGCATGTCAAATATATCTTCACCATACCATCTAGTTTTTCATACTGCGAGAATGTTGACTTTATATTTCTTTATTTTATCCAGAAGTTGTCGCAGTGTACCTAGTCCATTCAATGATCTAGCATCCCAAGTTCCGAAAGAATAGTCCTTTATTCGTTGCGATAGTCTTTGTCGTTTGTCCAGTCCGATCCGAGGCTGTTATCCTACTTCCATGGCAAGTAAAATCTAAGTGGAACATTGTCAGCGCTTAGACTTAGTAAGTTTTGGTCCGTGAATGGTATTTTATTTTGCATCTATCTGCTAGCTAGCTGATTTGGGCACCCCTCTACCAGCCACCTGAAGACGTGTGCAATTGGGATGGGCTCATAGTTCAATTTGAACAATTACTCAAAAAAATCCTTGTTGCATAGGAGGCTCGAAGCAACGACCTGCAGCTTAAGCGGATAACGCTCTAATCGTGACTTCAATTGGACCTGCAAGTAATTATCAAAGTGATTTCAAATTGAAACGGCCGCTATTTCAGTTCGAATATGAGTGAGTTTTTGCCCGTTTTTCTCAGTTTAAGAGTTTATAGTACAAAACTTTTTTGGGCATAATCTGGAAAGACATGTAATAATAGCCTAAGTTTAACGGGTCGAATAAAAAACCCTTCCTGTAATAGGATATTTCTACCCACTCAACTAATTTTAAATTAATCTTTTATTTCCACTCATACAAGTCTTCCTCAAAAGAAATCTTCTTTTCCAAATTTCGTTTCACCAACAATCTTCTTTTCGAAAAGTTTAACCAAAAGCTACTTTAATCTATTTACATAATCAACATTAAATTTTTCTTCGTCTTCTTTTTTTTTCTTGCATCATTCCCACAAATGTACTTAGAACTTGGAATAAACTTTAGCTTTGCGATGAAATTGGAGTTTCATGTAGAGAAAAAAAGAAAGAAATTGTAGATATAAAGGTCGTCCATAAAGACATTGTCTATGCTTTTGGCTTTACGGAATTGTTAGCGTCTTAATTCAATCATACAGAACGCAGATGGATACAGAAAGAAGGAAGGCAAAGAATTGTATATGAAAGCTAAAAGGAACAGACGAAATTATGTCCTGACGGCTGTTGAAGATATTTTTTTCGAATGAAAGTAGGGGTATCGTCTCAGAATTTTGGTGACTTTGGGTGGATTATGGTTGAACTGTGAGGATTTGGTTCTTAGGAATTGAAGTTGCTTAAGTGTATGCAAACAACTCGAAAATGTGCTGAATCAAGGACCTTGGATTAAAGTTATTGCTACACTTTCAGAATTATTTGAAATTTTTCAACGAAAAGCAGAACTGTTTCCTCTTAAAATAAGCCACACTGTTTGTCTTGCCTTCCACTCTGCTTATTTTACATCACCGACCGATTTCATGACGTTACTTTCCGAATTTCATGCTAACATTAGCAGGAGGTTAAAAAATATGCGACAGCTAGGTAAAGAGATGACAGCAATGACTGTGACAGGTAACGTTTCCTGCGTCTTATTCAACCTATTATCTTGATGAAAATATTTCTTTTTCTTAAAAGAACAAGATGTATTACGAATACCGAATCCAAGAGAAAATCTCTGTACGCGAAATCTTGAGAAGGACGTAGATAGACGCAAATTCTTATCATCAGACTGTCTTTTCAGAAAATGAGGGTATTTCAAGTAAACGCATATGTACTATACGTATGTGATTCTGAAAAGAAATGAACGCTACACCATATGAGCGTCAAATTATGCACCTACTCATATTTACTATACGTATGTTGATATACATATATCTTACCTTTTTCTTGTATTAAGACATTTCCAACGCCTCCAGATCTTGATTTGTAGCTTTTCCAAACCATGAATCTGTAATAATTTTAATGTCACCATGATGACAGTGGGAAACATAGGAAAATTTTACTAATATTTGATGATTAAATGCGACAGCTTATAAGATAAACTTCACGTCGACATTGGTGCAAATTAAATCGGAGTCTTGGTTAAACTATCCATCCAAGTAATGAGAAGAAATGTTCCATAAACATATGAAGAGCAATTTTGTAAAGAAAATACAATAGAAGCGAAGAATTTCAAATCAAAATTGGCAGAGCATATAGTCCTAGAAAATAATAGAATCGATGCAGTAACGAGAGTATTCTGAAAATGATTACTTACGCATAGAAACTTGATGTAGCCGAAAGTTTGGAAATATCTAATCGCAGAAGGAAGGATATTTGGAACGGCGACTCAGGCAAAGGATGTACCCGGCTTTATAAATTTACTAAGCGAGGAATAGATTGGTAATTAAGTGGTGATAGAGATATAGATAAAACGAATTTTTGACTTGTAAAAGTTCACGTGATAAGAGATTTAGTTTCAACTTTTAATGAAAATAAAAAGACTTTTGAGTGATTGAGGTGAAAGTTGGGTGGTAATTTGGGATCATGTTAAATTATTTCAAGTTTTTAGTATAATACTAAGGCTCTTATAGGTTTAAAATGGTAGTACTGAAGAAGTCCCCAAGTAGAGGACGAAAAAATTGTATACGGTGTACGTAATGCTATGTGCCCCTATTCTAAAAACATTAAATTATTGTCTCAGAGTGACAGGGGAGGTGTTTAATAGGCAGTTCACGCGTTTGAGAGACCCACATACAGGGTGCAAACAGCTTTCACCTCTCTGCCACAAATAACAAAACTATTTCACACCTAGTGAGTACACAGATTATTACATTATTTGAGCTCAGTATGATAAACTAACTTAAGGTTACAAGTAAACACAAACAACACGAGTAAACTTCAAAAAAGAATAGAGGAACTTCATGTTAATTGATAACACAAAACCGGATAACAGTGTCCCCCAGTGGGACAAACCACTGGACAACTAATCCGCCAAAGGAGAAATGCCTCAAGGGAAAAGGAGAAAAGAAAACATGAGGAAAATAGGGTAAATAAGTAAATTAAAAAACATCCCCATTGGCAGCACTAGCTGCTATTTTGAAACTTACCCACAGATAATCACACAAATGATAAAATCAATCAAGATAATAACCATCTATCTTTTTTTGCGGACGGGAAGTGAATGCCACTCACGCACTAAGTGTGGTCGCAAGCGACTCTACCCATTATAAACCTCCCAAGTCAACCCGAGAACCCATGCTAGAACCGTTTGACACATTAATTCGGGCCAGGTCTCGTTTTGTTACGCTGTGAGATGCTTTTAAGCTGGGGAATCCCCCTTCTAGCGGGGAGAGAGAGATGAAGAGGAATTGTCAGACAAGCAATCCCCCAACCTTAATGGCTCCGGCTGCTGTGAGTCCATTTGTCGATCGGATCAAGCATCACAGTGAATATTTTATCCAGGGTGAGCTCTCCCGTCTCCATGTAGTGAACCCGTTGCAGCCTATCCCATTTTGTGCACCCAAAAAAAATGTGTGGCAACTCTAATTTTCCTCTCCTGGGCAATACCGACAATCGGTGGACCGTGACTTACCAACCCCGTCTAGGTAAGACTGAAAACACCCATGCACCATCAAAACCTGTGTCAGACAGAAGACACTCTCACCATGCTTTCGATTCAGCCACGACTCCAGATCTGCAATGAGGCCTGCAGTCCATCTTCCCTTCATAAAATTCTCCCAAAACTGCGCCAATCATGGAATGAGCACTGTCTCTTCTCTCGGGCAACCATCTGTCTTGCGACCTTAATTTGTCGCAAATAAATAGTGTGGCGCTCTCTAGCAAGAAGGACAAGAGGTATCACGCTTGCAATAACTCTAACAACCGAATCAGAGACTGGTGGATATGAACATGCTAACCTCGGTGCTTCTCTTCTCTGTACCTGAGCGAAGCGTTTTTGGTACACCTCCTTACTGAGAACATCGCCCAAATTTCTTGATCCATACAATAGCACTGACCCTACAGCACTCATTAAGAAGCGTCTTCTTGGTGGGTTGGGTCCCCCTACGTTTGCCATAAGCCGACTCAGAGCTGATACTCCCGAAGCAGCCTTCTCAGCCGTTGCCCTGATTTAATCAGAGAAACTCATCTTCGAGTCGATCAGCAGCCCCATGTACTTCACCGAAGGCTTCAACTCGATTAGTATATCTCCAATTCTGATCACCATTACTCAAGGGATTCTTTTTTTGTCAAGATGACCACTTTGGTTTTCTCCAGTGCTAGACTTAACCCATGAGCAATCATCCAGTCTCTCACTCGTCGCATTTGCATATCCAGCCTAAGATGCGACTGTTCAACGATGCGTGCAGCGACTAAAGCTCCAACATCATTCGCATAGCCAATCAAGCGTGACTCATCTGGCAGTTTCAGTAGCCCATTTAAGACCTATTTCACAGATCTGGATTAAGGATAGATCCCTGAGCAACACTTGATATAATTTCCATCCTTTGTTCGTCCTGTATCCTGTCGTAAAGCAGGTAGTCCCTCAGAAGCTGCGTCATATATATTCTGGAACTTTGAAAGGGTTTTCCAGCGTATCCAGAATATCCACCCATCTAGTGCAGTTGAAGGTGTTCGTAACGTCGAGTGTCACCATCAGAATGGTCCGTTGCTTAATGCAGCTATATGCCTCTGCTTTTGGACACCGTTCACCTCCTCACCAATCACATCAATGCCGGAGCGTCCTACTCTAAAGCCGTACTGCTGAGGAGATAGGTCCCCAACAGTATGAATAGCATCAATGAGTCTTCCTTTGATGAGCTTCTCTAGCACTTTCCCAGCAGTGTCTAGCAGGTGGTATGCAGACGGTGATCCAGGGCCCCTTGCTGATCAGCACAAGCCTCGCCACCTTCCACCGTACCGTGAAAACCCCATCTCGTAGGCCAGCGTTGAATGTGGTGACTAGCAAGTCAGGGCAATCGTGATAGACATGTTGCAACCCCTCAGCCGGAACACCATCTGGACCTGGAGCCTTCCTCGCTTTTAATGAAAGGACTGCCTCTCCCAGTTCGAGTTGGATGAAGAGTGGACACTCGATTGCTGTTTCATCGTGGGCAGCACTACCACGGACGAGAAAGGTGGGGAAGAGTGCCCGCACTATCTGGCCCGCACTATTGTTTTCACATCACGTGTGCGAAATTTCCGTAGGGCACCAAGTTTCCCTTAATTAGCTTTTAGCCAAGGCCCCACGGATCATTGCCACACTGTCCACTAGGTCTTGCCAGCAGTGAGCCTCGCTGCTATTAAACAATTTGCGAAGGCATTTTCTGGCTGACTTATATGTTGCTACCCAGTTGCATGCCTCGTCACGGTTCCATGCCCGTTGAGCCAAAGCTTGTGACACTCTCTTCACTTTTCAGCAATTTCAAACAACAACCAGTACACTGGGGACTTGCCGTGCCGGTGTTTTCAACGGGGCATAGGAGCGTTGTAAGCAGTCGTGATTAAGCCCATAGTTGAGTTCACCATATCTTGAGCTGCCAGTTCTTCTGTCTCCTGCGAATCACCCTACAGCGTGTGCACCTTGACGAACCTCGTGATGTTCATCCTTCCGATGTTCCACCCGATTACAGAAAGTTGAGAGCACGAACGTCTGGAGACAAAATCACGGATCTTAAGCAGAATGCACTGATAATCACTGGCTAAATAGTCCTCCGTACTAAGCACTCCGAGGCAAATGTCATGTTAGATATGGTTAATTTGCAGCCAAATACAGCGGAAAGTCTGCGTATTTCCGGTGTTTAGTGCTATAAGCGCCATCCTGGCTGCCATTTCAAGGGATCTTTTTTACAGTGGATCTGTTTGCGGCATGCCGCATTCGCTTGCTTTAGCGTTGAAGTACCCCCTACTTTGGCCAAGTGCGTGACGCAATCAATATATCTTATCTTGATTGTTGCCATCGGCTCAAGCGAGGCTACAGTTGCGCTTTTGCTGAAGACATTCTTTACTGTGGCGGGGAATGCTTCTTTATTGTCGGCCTCTGCTCCAAATTCGACGAGTATATTTCATACTGCTTTGATAGAACTGTTAGTGTCTTTGAGCCTTATATTTTTCCTGGTATTCTGCAGCACTTCTATGCAGGATTGGCTATCCTGGGATTTTACGAGCAGTGCCTGTTGTCGGGGTGTTGTGTCCCAGGTCGTTTGATAATTTCCTTTCAGGGAAAAATATTAATTTGTATACTTACCTAGTAATTCTAGAGCGTCTTGGCACGCATATAGTTAAGGCGATCAACGCCGGATTGGTTGACTTGATGAATGAAAACAGAGGCGAACTCGCCGGTTTAAAGTTAGACCAAGAAGTGATTTATTTCCACATTGACTTATCCTATATATACAATTTTTCACTTCGTCTTCAATACAAATTACATTTTCGATTTCTTAACATATTCTAAACATATTTTGTCTACTCTAGCAAAAACATTTTATATACAATTTCCTATCTCTAATATTCTTTCCCGAAAAACCTATGCAAAAAAAATCCACATTCATACTAGCAATTCTACACGATGCATTTCCCATGTTGAAAGCATTATTCAAAAAAAATCTACATTCTTAATAGCAATACCAAATATATTGCATTTCTCATATTGATAAAAAACTTTAACTCAACGTGAGGTAAATTGCATTCATCTTCGCGTGTTTATTTTCCTATAAGAAAAAAATAGAAACAAGACATTGCATTCATATGAGAAGTTCTTAGACCCCGCATATGAGCAATGTCAAGTGCATCAAGGGAAGCGAAAGTGTTCAAGGCAATTTGTTTTTGTTTGTAGCGCGTGCCTTTAACACTTTCATGTAATTTAACACGCAATAGTCTTCGTTCATTAAACGTTTGTGCTGTTGTACATATGAAACCATGTGTACACAGAATTATCTTTGTTCGTTGTACGTTAGTACTGTTGTACATATGAAACCATGTGTGTACGGAAATGTTTATACGTACGAACGTGTTTTCATATGGGGTTAATGGTAATGTACGTTTAAAAGATGTTCATTGTTTACGATTTGCTTCCGATTTTAATAAATGCATTACACCTTGGTCCTATAGGAAAAAAAAATTTTTTTTGTTAAAAAAATTTTTTATTTTTTGTTATATTTCAAAATATTTATAGACGTTATTCTTAGGGTGTGTACGTTAAGATATTTACATTTCATTTTAGTTTGTCTTATTTGGCTAAAATATATTTTTTTTGTGTTCATGGCTTTATATCTGTTGTTTGTGGCTTCTTTTTTAATCTATTATTATGGACTAATATGTTTTTATTATTTTTGTTTATGAGCGTATTTACTCCTTGGTTTTCAATTACTTGAAATGGTCCTTCGTATGGACTGTCTAATTTGTTTGTTTTCTGTGTTTTGAGATATACCCAGTCTTCAGCTACTATATTTAATGGGTTTATTTTAATGTTATCTGATTTGGCTCTTTTTGATTTTGATTCAATTAAGGTTTTATATGCAGTTTGTTGTGCGTGATATAGTCGTGCTTTGAGTTTAATCGTAAATGGGCTTTGAACTGTCGTAGTCACTTGTTAAACTAGCTAATCTTCCGAAGATTAATTCAAAAGGTGAATAATTTGTTTCGCTATGGGGTGTAGTGTTGTATGCGAATGTGTAAAAAGGAATATGGTTGTGCCATTCGTTGTCCTCACAGAATGTTAGTAGGTATTCGTTTAATACTCTATGATTTCGTTCTAGTGAACCTAATGTTTCATGGTGGTATGGGGTAGATGTTTTATGTTCTATGTTCAAGGTTTCGCAAATGCTTTTGAACAGCTCGTTTACGTTTTAAAGTGACCGTATCTCAGGATTATATTCTCGACTATTGTTTTTGCTACTACGTTGGCTTCTTTGGTAGGGATAGGTATGGCTTCTACAAATTTGGTTAGTTCGCATTGTGCTGTAAGGATATATCTGAACCCGTTAGAAATTCGTAATGGTCCGACTGTGTCAATGGCTATGATTTCGAATGGTGTAGATGGTGTATCGGTAATCGTTAGTTTTTCTTTGGTATGTAGTGTTATTTTGTTTTTATTGCAAGTGTTACATTGTTGTATTATAGTTTTAACCATTTTGTTCATATTCTTCCAGATGTACTTTTGTTTTAGTTTTGCAATTGTTCTTTTTATGCCCGTGTGACCTCCGCACCTTGACTCGTGATATTCGTTGATCAATCTTATTTGATCGGCTTTTTGTTCAACGAGTCTCGGGGGATTATATAATATTATTTGTATTTTAGTTTGCCTATTTTTATTTATTTTTGCATGCTTTTCATTATACACATTGATTAGTTCATTTTTATTTATATATTTGAATATTTCATCGTTTTTAGATAGCGCTATCTTCGTGATACTATTTATTGATAGTTCTAGTATTAGTTTCTCCAAAACCTGACCTAAGTCTAAGGATAGATTATCACTGTACTTCACGATTATTATATTTTTTTCTTTTATTATCATTGTAGTTGGCAAACTTTTATTATTTTCATTTTTAATGAGCTCAAATTTTAATATTGGCAAATTTCTTATGTCAGAAATTGAAGTACCTTCCCACATATTGAGTTGATCAGGCTCGATGTTGGAGGTAGTTGTTGCCGCGGTCAAAGGGTTTGTTGGTTTTTTTTGTTTTGCTACGTGTTCTAGCGTTTATTGTTTTAGGTATCGTTTCTTTTAAATCATTCGAACTCATTTTCATACGCGATAGAGCATTTGCGTTAGTGGTTATTTTACCTTGTATATATATAATGACAAAGTCATAATCCATAAGATCTAAGCAGGTTATAGTTAATTTTGGAGACGGATTTAAACTCACAAATAGAGATACTGAAGGTCGGTGCTTTGTAACAACTGTGAATTTTTTGCCATAAAGATATGGGGGAAAATGGTTTATTTTCCAATAAATTGCCGAAAGTCCTTTTTCTATTCTTAATGAGTTTTATGATGGCTGACAACTGGGTAGATTTGAACATTATTTACTTCTTTAACAATGGTTTTCTTAATTAACCTTTTTGCTCATCAAAATATTCCAATAAGGAAAAACATTCAAATAATTACAATAATGTAAGTAGGCTGATTGCCAGTGTAAATTTGAATCTACGAGACCCATTATAAGAAATATTATAACATTTATAATTTTATTTTAAGTTTTTCTTAATATTCTAATTTTTTTCTTAATTTCTGCATTTTTGTTTTTGATATCCCAGGTGAAGTGATACTCTTTATAGAGTACTGCTATTTCTTTGCATCGATCAAACGCTTGTTCTCGTCATTGTTTCTTCTTGATGATTGGTTTTGGCGTCAGTGTTAGTATTTTATAAAATAAATTTTATTAATTTCAGTATTTAAAAATTTTTTTCTTTTTTATTGGAACATAGGGGGTATTTCGTTTGTCTTATCTGATGCTTCTGGTTCATATTTTTCCGCAAACCACGAATTGACTATCCGCTCGGATTGCTCCGAATAGTCTTCTGTTTCGGGCTTTTCTTGTAGTTCATCTAATTCTCCAAGTTCAGGTCGCAGGATCGCCATGTTGGTTTTTTGTAAATGTTGTAGAATGAACTGGCGTGTACCAGCTGCACGTCGTATTAACGCTTGATGCACACGATCGCTATAGTGTGAGAATAATCGTTCTAGGAATGAATCGTCGTTTGAATTTGGATACATTGATTCCTCGTCGAGGAGCCATAACAGCCCTCTTCGATCTTGTTCTCGTAAATCTCGCTGAGATGTGCGTACAACATGGCTTTGTGGAGCTTTATCAATCAGTGATACAAGCGGTCCTGGGTATGTTTCGATTAGACCTTCAGTATCGATTTCAACAAGTTGCTGCGCATATCGATCCCGAGGAGCAACCAGGGTCATATGATGGAACAGCAATTGTAATCGTTCTTGCAAATAGTTGTGCTTCAAATCAGAAAGACTTGCTCCTAGTTGAACACCGCAACTTGCTGGATTTTGGAACCCGGGTGTATCAACCAAAAGAATTGATGCAAAAGTATGAGCTGGAGTGCAAATGGCTTTGTTAATCAGAGCGACTGCAGCAGCAACAGCTTCTGAATATAAGCCAATAACTAGCCCCTCTAGATTCTCCCATGCTGACTCTGGAGATTCTGTGGGTGATCTGGCTGGACTAGACCCGCCAGGTGAGTTGGATGGGAAAGCAGCTGCTAATAAATCTTCCATGGAAACTCCTAGTAATGTAGCAGCTTTTCGGGCGGCGGATGGATTCCCAAATTGAATTCGTGATGTGGGTCCAATCCCAATTTTAGAAACTCCACTCTTCGTTGGGGCTTCTATCTCTTTTGTTTTATCTCAGGTTATTTTTCTTGTTGGACATTCATTCGAACTTTATTTTCTGGCAATTTTTGTATGAGTCTCTTCGCGGCTTTTTTCGGCGATTCCCTGTGTGATCTGGGCGCTCTTCTAGCTCAAGAAGCCCATTCTTTACTCCTTTGCTGATTTTTGGCAAATTGCATGCAAATTTTGTCTTTTTAGAACATCTGCCACTTTTCGGATTAGCCTTTCTTCTTTATGTCACTGGAAGGCAATTGTACTTTGTGAGCTCTGTAATGCATTTCGAAATGTTCGTGTAGGACACGGGTGCCGTTGGTCTGGCACAAGTGTCAGCGAGCTAAAACAACACCGAGCTCAGCTAACTAGCATTTGCGGGATCATATGAGGCGGGTTCTTGTCGAGCCACGAAGCTGCACTACAAAATACTTATCACGCGTACTCTACTCTACAAGACGCACCGATCAATTTTTATTGTCTTTAGAAAAGTTCTATTAGGTGTCAATTAATCTACTCTACAGAAATTCAATATTGTTTTGCCTCGTTAAAGTTAGCGGACACGGAGGCTTGAGACAAACGCAAACATTACATAACAAAAAGCAACCGTTACTTTCACCGAAGAAGGTCGTTGCATTACAAGGGGAATGTCAAACCTAAAGATGTTAAAGTGGCTGAAGTGAACCACTCATCTCTGCCTAAAGGATGGAAGCTTGACGGATGCAGTTTACTTCACACTAGTGAAACAACAAACTAAGCAGTTTCGCCGGGGTGACCACCTTATCTCTTCAGGAGCAGCCACTCCTGATCACCACGGGGCTGCTCGACTGCTTATGTTTATTACAACTCTTTTCTTGGGAGAGGTTATCGGCTTAAGTTTCCGCTAGATTTTCGATTATGGTGGTGAAATCAACCAACGGCTCTTTATTTGTCTGGTCACTCTTTTCTTTTCCTGCCAACATCACTCTGTGGACCTCAGGATGGTTCGTTATTATTTTGGGATTTAAGACCCTTGCTTTAGTCGCTTCGGTAAGGATTGCAGCAGTAAAGCCCAAATTCTCGATGTTGTTTATATTTTCCTCGTACATCTGGCGCGTCCTGCAGAGTTTCCCGCTCTTCCATTTTAGGACGTTTATCGCAGGAATCTCGCCACTACCGCGTAAAGCAAGTAGGTTCAAACCATCATATCCGCCAGCTCAAAGCAAAAATTCAGTTCGTTGTCTAAAGCATAGCTCAGATTTAGTTACGGTCGGTACCTGTCGTCCCAGGAGGGAACCTTACAGCGATCTCCATATCTTCAGGCTCGTAGGGGTAGCGTTCCCCAAAAGAATGCTAGCCTGTAAGAGAATTCCTGATGGCTAGCATTACCCCTGCGGGAATCTACCTTAATAGAAAGTTTGATGTAAATCGAATGAAAATTGTAATTTTTAAATGCCTTTGAAATTCCTAATTTTGACTAGCTGCCATTTTGAAATTTAAGAACTGACATTCAAATTTTTTTTATTGTTCCCTAGAAATTTATAGTTTCTATCATACTACTAGTCTTCATTAACATCCATAGAAGGGCTTAGTCGTAACTACAAAAACAATTCGTTGCATGTTTTTCGACTTTGGATTTCTTTTGTGTTCTTCATTACATAAATTAATGAACTTTTATTCCGTCCAAATTGGAATTATACTTTGCACAGAATAGAAACCACGAATTTTCATCTCAATCGGAAGCCATTTTTTCATTTAACCGTTTTGGCTGGCTAACGAACTTAACTAAGAAATGCACCCAATCCACCTTTTCCTAAAAATTTGTCTGAAATTAAAGCTTAATTGCGACCTCTAGCGTGGTCACAAATTTCATTATATCCCATATACTCGTATATACGAATATAAAGTTTGCAAATTGTTGTAGCGAGCCCAACTCTGCCATATCGAAGGGAGATATCACCAGTGTCAGTTTAATCCCCCTAGCACCCAAACTATCCCGGTAAATTTTTAAATCAACATCTGTCCGCGGTTTTTTTTGGTTGGAAGGTGGAAGCCATTTACGCCCTGAATGTTGGGCTCCCAAACCCGCAAGACGTCTAGACAACCCACTAAATACCTGCCCTGTCAACCTGATAATCTAGCTTGAAACCGTTTGACACATCAGTGCGGGCTAAGCTTCATTTTGCTACGCCGTATGGCACCTTCAAATTGGGGGATAAGGAGAAAGAGGAAGAGGGATTGCTAGAAAAGTAATCCCCTGAACCTGGCTGCTGTGAGCTCTTTGCATCTTTTAGGACTGCTCGAACATTATGTTCTACTAGTTCCATTTGTCAACCGATTCAAGCATCTCCCTGATGGGACTATTCGGGAAAGCTCTTCTGTTTCCTTATAAAAGCCCCGGTGAAAGCTTCCCCATCTTTTGCACGCAACAAATATATGGCAGGCATCGTCTTTCTCCCTTGTGCAAAATCTTTAGTCGGAGGAGCATGACTTATCAATCTTGTGCTAGACCGAATATATCCATCCCCGCTCAAGAGCTGGGTCTGGTAGAAACCAGTGCTTTCGATTGAGCCTCGACCTTTTCTTTCGTGCTGCTCACCCAGAACTGCTTCCAATCACTAAGTGAGTGTTATTCCTCACGAAAAATATTCTCTCTTATGTCTTCATTTTGACGATGGTGGATAATACGGCACTCTCTAGCAAAGAGGGCGATGGGTCATATACCTATGATGATCAGAACTATCGAATCAGAGGCTATCAGATATGCGGATGCAATTCCCAACATTCCCCTTCTCTGTATTTTTGCCAAACATTTTCGGTACAGCTGCTCACTGAGTGTGTTGCCCACTATTTCTGCTCCGTGGATTAGCACAGAATCTACGGCTCTCATCAGTAGTCGCCTTCTTAAGGGGTTTGTTGCGAGCGGAAAAATACCGACTTTGTGTTTATGCTTCGACAATGAAGTGGTTGCGAGCGAGTAAACACTGCCTATATGCTCGCACTTCGCCAATGAAATGATCAACCCGCAATGCGCTTCATACGAGCTATCACATCGTTGACGACAAGCTTTGGGTGTGCTTCAAGCAAAGTAAAGCTGAAGAGAAAGCTAAAAGTTCAGGCGAAAACGCTCTTTCGTTCGATGTCCCCAGTTTTGACAATTTGCCTCAAAATATTGTAGAAAGCTGAAAGCTTAAGCGAAAAGCATTCCCTTGCTCAATTTTCCCAGTTTAGCTATTTGCCTACTGACTCTCACCATCCAAGCCAGCGAAACAGAGCGGGGAGGAAAAGTATTCCGTGAAACAAGAACGCACGTGTTCGATTATTCAGCACTTTTCAAGAGAATTGAGCCTAAAACCTTACGAGGGAACAATATTTGAAGTTCTTGTGTGAACTTTGGGAGACAGTCTGTATTTGAGTCTATCAATAGGAAGCGTGCCGTTACCCAATCACAACAAAACCTTACAACGTGTGAGTAGTTACGTGAAATCCGCGATTAAAGTTTTAGACTACGCAATGTGTGGTGCTAACAAATGGTAAGGGGTGACGTATTGGCTTCAGTCGTGAACCTCAACCGGCCTTTTGGCGTTCACGCCTTGTGGCCATCCCGATCCATTAGCCTGTCTTCTTGATTCCCTCTACAGGCTGGCGCTCACATGGGAAGCTTGATAATCCCGCACACCTCAGGAAAGATCAAGCAAAGTTAAAAGGATTACAGTCAAATCGATCGTTATAAGTTTTCAAAGGATACACAGGAACTTAAACAATGTAAAAATGTACAACGGTATTAACAACGAAATAAAAATAATTCTTTGAAGTTAATTCTTGCCTTTGTTGATTTTGTTTCGATGGGTACAGTAGAAGGTAAGTGTCATGCAGGAAGATCTCTCTCTCTCCCCAGGAGCCTTGGTGATAAATACAGGATACACATCAAATCAAGCTGCCGGTATAGATAGGGTATACTGGTTATGTAACAGGTTGGGCTTCCCTGGCCATTAGTAGAGTCAGAGTCAATTCACCTGAAGCAGCCATATTAGCATTGCCCTGAATTGCTTAGAGAAATTAATTTTCGTGTAGATCAGCAACCCAAGGTACTGATTTTGGATCAACCAGTACCTGTCCCCAACACCGGTCATACTTGTTTCGTGCATTCCCTTCATTCTGCATTAGCATACCTAGTCTAGATTGCGCCTATTGAACAGTCAGTTCAGTGACTAGCACCGCAACATCATTCGCGTAGCTGAACAGATGTGACTCATTCGGTAGCTCCAGTCTCAACGACCCATCATTTGATATGTTCCATAGGTCTGGAACAAGAATAGATCCTTAAGCAACACCCGATGAAACTTGTATTCTTTGCCGGCTCAGAGTCCTGTCATAAAGCAGGCTTCTGTCCTTCAGGTATAACCTCAAAAGCTGCATGAGATATTCTTAAAGTTGAAAAGAGCTTTTGAACGTATCGAGAATATCCACTTACCTAGTGGAGTTTAAGGTATTCAGAACATTAAGTGCCACCAATTGAAGTAGCACTGGGTGGAAACAAGTGCCCGCACTACTTTGTCCATCTTTTCAACTTCATATATGCAGGGCTTGCATAGATAACCAAGCTTCTGCATAACTAGCTTCTAGCCCAGGCTCACGGATCCTTGTACACATACTTCTTCTGCTTCTTCGTAGCACTACAGACCCTCTCGGGGCCTTCAACTGTCTCGGTCCATGGACCGAGCTCTTCAATTTCGAAATCCAAGCAGCAATGCACTGTCTTCGTCGACCGAGGCAGACCAGCGTTTCCTCAGTTTCCCCAGTGGTCTCCGGAATTCAGCTCTCCGAACAAATACCTTTCTCGGTATCTGTTGTTCGTCCATACAATTCACGTGGCCAGCCCATTGCAGCTTCAGCAGTCTTACAATCGTTGAGACCTCCAGCTTGTCAAAAATTTCATACAGCCCATGATTGTATCGAACTCGCCATTGGTCCCCATGTAACTTGGCTCCAATTATGCGTTTGCGGATACTTGGATTAGGGTCCATGTTTCACACCCATAGCATAACAAGCACAGGTTTTATCCAAGATTTGTATACTTGGAGCTTTGTTTGCCTGTATATGCAGCTGGTCTTTAAGATCGTCAAAACTGAATAAAAATTTTTATGTGCGAGCTGTATTCTTTGGCGTATTTCATCTCTTTCATTACCGGTTCTCGTTATTTTGGTGCATAAATACACAAATTTGCCCACAGTTTTGATACTGTATTCGCCAAATGTGGAAGTTTAGGTATTTTCTCCTCATGACCTTTGTTTTATTCTCATTGATTTGTAGTCCTACTAGTTTTGCTTCGCTATCGAGTTTCAGGAAAAGATCTTTGGCGATTGTTTGACAAAACGTTAATTTTTGTTTTTTTCTTTTTTCCTGGTTTTAAACAGGCTCGTCGGTTTTTCAACTAGTTCAACTTACTATTTTTGGGTATCCAGATCAGTATCACCTGAATTTTGTTGTTTTCTTGTATGAATCTTTTGTTTTTAGACGATACGTACTTACGAGTAATCTTTTGGCTGTGTATTGTTTCAGTGGTACTATTTTTTGAGTCTGTAAAGATGACTTTGTTTTTTTGTGTTGTTTCATTATGGCTGATGTCTGATTTTCATTCGAAGATATTATTGGTCTTACGAGTAAGGTCATAGAATGCACATCTTGTGCCCAGAAAGTTCTTTGCTGCATACGTGCAGTATACTGAGTGATTATTTGCTATTGTAGCCAGTATGTTTTTAAAGGAGTTATAGTTTATTTTAGGGAACTGTCGAGGTAGTTCAAAGTCGATATGGCTTAGTTAGTAAAACAAGTTTCTGGGGTCCTATTATTGGTTCCCCAACACGTAGCGTCTATGGTGTGCTTGAGTTGGCTTATGACTTTGGAGTAGTTGGAATTATTATTTTGTATGTTGACGGGCTTTCTGAAATGGGGATCATGCATGTTTTTAGTACCTCTTTGCTTATTAGTAATTTGGCTTTGGATTCGGTGGTCAGTTCTTTACCTATAGAGAAGGTTGATATGTTTGATGCACTGATCGGAACGCCAAGACAGGATTTTAGTATAATGGCTTTGCTTCTATCTACGAGGGCTGTTCAAATATGATCAAGACAGAGGCTCTGACACGTTTATTACACGTTTATTTGCTATAGAAAAAATGTACAAATATTTAAAGTTTTTCCAGGTACTCCCCCTTACAAGTTACGCATTTTTTCCACCTTTCCGGAAGCTTTTTAATGCCGGTATCAAAGGATTCCTTGGGCAACTTGGACAGCCATGTGCGCACGAATTCCTCTGCCTTGTCGTCGGTCTTGAATCTTTGACCTCCGAGGGCTTCTTTCAGTGGTTCAAACATGTGTTAGTCGCAGGGTAATAAATTCGGACTATAGGGAGGGTGTTTTAGTACCTCCCACCTCCCACCCCAGCTTGTCAAAAATTTCATACAGCCCATGATTGTATCGAACTCGCCATTGGTCCCCATGTAACTTGGCTCCAATTATGCGTTTGCGGATACTTGGATTAGGGTCCATGTTTCACACCCATAGCATAACAAGCACAGGTTTTATCCAAGATTTGTATACTTGGAGCTTTGTTTGCCTGTATATGCAGCTGGTCTTTAAGATCGTCAAAACTGAATAAAAATTTTTATGTGCGAGCTGTATTCTTTGGCGTATTTCATCTCTTTCATTACCGGTTCTCGTTATTTTGGTGCATAAATACACAAATTTGCCCACAGTTTTGATACTGTATTCGCCAAATGTGGAAGTTTAGGTATTTTCTCCTCATGACCTTTGTTTTATTCTCATTGATTTGTAGTCCTACTAGTTTTGCTTCGCTATCGAGTTTCAGGAAAAGATCTTTGGCGATTGTTTGACAAAACGTTAATTTTTGTTTTTTTCTTTTTTCCTGGTTTTAAACAGGCTCGTCGGTTTTTCAACTAGTTCAACTTACTATTTTTGGGTATCCAGATCAGTATCACCTGAATTTTGTTGTTTTCTTGTATGAATCTTTTGTTTTTAGACGATACGTACTTACGAGTAATCTTTTGGCTGTGTATTGTTTCAGTGGTACTATTTTTTGAGTCTGTAAAGATGACTTTGTTTTTTTGTGTTGTTTCATTATGGCTGATGTCTGATTTTCATTCGAAGATATTATTGGTCTTACGAGTAAGGTCATAGAATGCACATCTTGTGCCCAGAAAGTTCTTTGCTGCATACGTGCAGTATACTGAGTGATTATTTGCTATTGTAGCCAGTATGTTTTTAAAGGAGTTATAGTTTATTTTAGGGAACTGTCGAGGTAGTTCAAAGTCGATATGGCTTAGTTAGTAAAACAAGTTTCTGGGGTCCTATTATTGGTTCCCCAACACGTAGCGTCTATGGTGTGCTTGAGTTGGCTTATGACTTTGGAGTAGTTGGAATTATTATTTTGTATGTTGACGGGCTTTCTGAAATGGGGATCATGCATGTTTTTAGTACCTCTTTGCTTATTAGTAATTTGGCTTTGGATTCGGTGGTCAGTTCTTTACCTATAGAGAAGGTTGATATGTTTGATGCACTGATCGGAACGCCAAGACAGGATTTTAGTATAATGGCTTTGCTTCTATCTACGAGGGCTGTTCAAATATGATCAAGACAGAGGCTCTGACACGTTTATTACACGTTTATTTGCTATAGAAAAAATGTACAAATATTTAAAGTTTTTCCAGGTACTCCCCCTTACAAGTTACGCATTTTTTCCACCTTTCCGGAAGCTTTTTAATGCCGGTATCAAAGGATTCCTTGGGCAACTTGGACAGCCATGTGCGCACGAATTCCTCTGCCTTGTCGTCGGTCTTGAATCTTTGACCTCCGAGGGCTTCTTTCAGTGGTTCAAACATGTGTTAGTCGCAGGGTAATAAATTCGGACTATAGGGAGGGTGTTTTAGTACCTCCCACCCTAATTCCAATATGTATCGAGCATGAGATGGCACCTTGCTTTTGGGACTGTAATAGTGTACCCATGCCTCATCTGTAGTGAAGATTCGCGTCAGCAAGCGGCGACAAACTTCCAACCGCGTGAATTTTTGCTCGAAGTTAAACAGTTTAGGAACCCATCGTGCCGTTATTTTGCGGAATTGAAGGCGTTCGTGGGTGATAGACTCTACACTACACTTTTAACACCTACACTTTTAACGCTTTCCCACAATGACAATACGTTGCGCAACGGCGGTCGGCACTTGACGTTTACTCATGGTCGTAGCACGAATGTGAAACATGCACTTCCGACGAAAACTATGCCACGACCTTCAAAACATATGTACATACGCGCCATCTACAGCGTTTGTTTCCATCATATTTGAACCACCCTCGTATATAGCTTTAAGTAAACTACGGTAAGCAACATAAGGCTGATTGCACTTGTAGTTAAGGTAAATTATACTAAGCTAGTAAGGCAATCAGTATTACGTGTAAGAACTGCCACGAATGCATGTACCTTATGTAGATGATGTATTCTAGGGTGCGATAAGATGCGACGTAGCTCAATGCAAGTGCTTTCAATTCGTGATCGTGAGTTTCGAGTTCGAATCTAGCCTAAGTTAATGCGCAATTAAGATTTTAAATGAATAAATTATGGAATGAACAAAAATGACTATATATTAATCCAATATTAAATAGGATGTCAAATCATAGATTCAGAATGAACGGATACCGGGTAGAGGGAGAGGCAGGATTCAAGTTTAGAGGAATGACTGCATAACAGATTTAATGTTGATTTTTTCAAGTGGGTGATTGGACATGAATTTAGTTGATTTACTTGAGCACCTAGGCGAAAGGTGTTTATGCAGATTTATAAGCAAATTATCATAAATTTTAGCAGACCATAAAATGCCTTGAAATTAATATCGAGCAATACATTTTTTTCTGTGAATAGAAGAAGTATCGAGATAGTAGTGAAATTTTATTGCACTATATTTAAGCAGATTCAGCATCCCAACGACATACAATAAAACCATACCACAAATATCCAGTGCATAAAAAAGCCAATAAACCATCTAAAATTTCTTCGTTCCGAAGTATTTTTAAATAAATAGCCAGATCCACTTAAAAGGATCACTCTAAAAATGCGCTCAATTGGTAAAATCCTTTTAAGTGCTCGTTATACTCCTATAATATGCAGCACCTTGCAGTTGATAGAAACGATTCAATGCAATTGCCCAAATAAATAACCCTCAGTAGTTCATACTTTTTTCATGCCAGAGTCCATGTTCATCGAAACGGAGGATGGAAATTGTGGTGATGTGCCAAACTATTTAGACAATTTGCATTCTGCAGTAGCTGGGGAAAATGGAAATTTCTATTCCGAACGTAATACCTTAAGTGCTTTTCTCAACAGACTGACAAAATGTGAGGTTTGCCATGGCTGTGTATGTGCGTTCAATAGAGATGGGTTGGATAAATCATTAACAAGGATTATCTACTTTTTTGGTGATGATTTTGATGCTTGTCAGGCTCTTCGAAGAACGTTTATTGATTGCGTTGGAATTTTTAAATTAACTGCCAATGAATACTGGTCAATTTTCATAAATGATCTGGATCAAGCGATACATGTCCTGTTCAAATAAATCGAATGGTGATTAACACAGAATATATATATAAAGCTTCAAATTAATTCACGAAAATAAGAGTAGTTTGAAGATTTTGGTTTCGTAGAATTTTGCCAACCCATAAAAAAATTTGATTTAAACGAAACTAAGCAAGCATATAAAGAATCTTTATAAAACTCGAAGCCGCGTAGTTGATTTCAGTAAAATACAAAGTTTACTTTCTGAGTGTATTTATTCTGCGACAATTAATTGCTGCCTTTTTCGAAGTCAATTCATATTTATAAATATCCTATCGTTATCTCTACGGAATTTCTTTGAAAAAAAATTTAAAAATTCCTGTAAGCCCGAATGTCGGTATGGTAACGACTACTTAAGGATATTATCCATTACGAGACCCAAAGCGTAAATATTTGTACATTTCACAAAACTCTAGTAAGCCGCTTCATTACATTCTCTTTTCTCAAACCAAAAGCCTCGCATTGAAACCGTCTCTTTCTCTGTGTCCTTCCGCCATACAATTAATTAACAGTTGGTATTGTTTGCACAGACCGGACACGGGTGGATGGCGGAGAATAAAAAGACAAGTCAACAATAAATGGACAGTGGAAGGACAAAATGATAGAATTTTTTTCGGAAATTCCACTTATTTCCTGACACAATTTTCCACCATGTCGTGGTATTTGTTAGTCCTTGTTCCTTTTGTGGCTGGGTATATTAATTTAGGTAATTTATAACAATGGAATGAAATGTGTTGGATAAATGTTGAGATTGACGGTAGAGAGAATAGAAGGATGCAATGGAAGATTATAAAGATTAATTATACTAAGCAGGAAGTGACAATGTTACGTTGTTGTTATTGTTTAGAGTAGAATGAACATGGTCTGTATGGGTAATTCATATGGGGGCAGATATACTCGTATATGCTAGCGTCAAGGGAAAGTGTTTTCTTTGATTAATTGATTTATTTAACATGTTTGTGTCCAGGTGATTTGATATGATAATTTGATTATGGTAGGATTAACAGTTCAGTAGAAGATATAAGATAAGGTCAAATAGATTTATTTTAGCAGCGATGTATTAGTGAATATAATTAGGCAAGAATATTTAATTCTAAATAATGTATGCGCACCAGTATTGAAATACTTTGGCATATCGACAAACTCGAAGATGAGCGTTTCCAACCAAATTAGGGCAACAGCTGATACCGCGGCAGGGAGGATAATAGCACATGCACGTTTAATGGACAATAAAGAAGGACCCTCCTTATCAAGAAGACGACTCTTGATAAGCGCTATACGGTCTGCTTTATTTTACGGATCGAAAAAATGAAGCGACGTTGCTGAGAGCTCCCAGCAAAGAGCTGGACCGAAGCAGTTGGCACCGGTGCAGAGACAGGGAGCGCTACGAATTACACGTTCATATTGAACAATCACCAGATCGGCAGTGTTATTAAAAGCAAGGGTGATACCCATCACCTTCCTTGCTAGAGAGTATACAAATATTAAGCTACGTAGAAGCGAGAACAACAACGAGGTAGTTGCAATTGAGGTGAGACAAAGCACTCTCTGCGATTGGCAATAGTCCTGGGAGAGTGATAAGAAGGGAAGATGGAATGTGCATCTGACCCCTGAATGGAGGCAGTGGCTCGATTGAAGGCATTTGGAGATTAGCTTCTACTTAACTCAGCTATTGAGCAGGTATGGATGTTTTCAGTCTTATCTGCACAAGATTGGTAAGTCACGGTCTCCCGACTGCGTGTCTTGCGAAGGAGAGGTAGATGACGCCTGTCATACATTTTTTTACTACAAACGATGGGGTCTCTTTAATTAGGTTAGAGTGCTCTCCTTAGAGACTTTAATTGGAAAGATGCTTATATCTGATGATAAATGGAACCGCGTAGCACATTATGCACGGCCCGCCGTTGAGGATATAAAAGACATACTTGAGCGTCAGAAGGAGATATATTTTCTAGGAACCTCTTCCCCTCCCTTTCATCTCGCTAGAAAGGAGATTTCTGGACCCTAAAGACGTCTCTAAATGAGGGAAAATGAGGCCTTGCTTGCTTGTTTTAGCACTACAGCCCCTCCCGGGACCCGCATAATGATAGTTATAGAACCTCATTATCTTGATCCAATGTATCGGCAGTCGGGCAGGGGATATGGTATCCATCCACCCAGCTGCGATGCGTTCTGATTTTGAACCAGTTCGTATTATAACTGTGCGTCCAAAGAATCGAAACAAATCTCGTTGTCGTCAACGCGATTTGAACCAAAGTCGGTGCTCTAACCACTATACCACGCAGACTAATGAGGCCTAGCCCGAAATATTGGGACAAAAATTCCAGGCTAGGTTCTCAGCTGACAGGGAATGTATTTAGTGGCTAGTCTATAGTACCTGGCGCACTTATAAGTCCAACATTCAAAAATTGCATGCGTTCAATCTCTTTCCGTGTGTAACTCGTCGTTTTTGCAGCACTATCATTTCCGATTCGGATCTTATTTCCTGACATAAAGCACTCCAATTGACAGCAAGTTCTGTCACCAGAATCTGGGTAGCGATAAATTGCCTTCTTCATTAGAATCATAACACCGCGTGAACCACAGTAGCCTTTGTCTCTTAAGATTTTCAACGAATATTTGTAGTTAGATCGATAGCGACTACAAATTAATTCCATTTTTTACATTTCAATTCATTTTATACATTTTTTTCTACATGTCAATATTTGCCAGAAAGGTTATTAGTACACTTTACTAAATTGTACAGTTTATGCACTGCACTAAAAGCAATAATAACCAAACCACTGCACTAACAGCAGTGACAACAAAATCCGGTTTGAATAAAAAAAGAGAAGTTAATGTGCGCAGCCAGAACGTACACATAGAATAAAATCAAATTACATCTAAATTAGAAAACATAATTGTGAGTTTTTAAATTACAAAACGGAAAGTGCACTATATAGTGGTGACCCATGAATATCGATTTTCATAATTAAAAAGAAAAACTGTTATAAAAACACTCGTGTCGTACCGCATAATTAAGTATGGGACTAAAAATACACAACAAGGTCGATGAAACGTCAGAAATCATCCCAGCGATCCAAAGAGTGATACACAAGTGGAGCTCCAGAAGCCTGTATGTAAAACTTTGCATTTAAAGCTCCCGGAATTTTTCACGGCTGCTCCCGAGCTGTGATTTTATCAAATTGAGGCCTAATTCACAATAGTTAAAATTACATAGAATCGGCTCAAATTTCATCATGTAGCTAGGCAACTGCCGGCGAACATCGCATGCAAAGCTTTCGATGTCATTAAAAATCCGCCACCAGATGATAAATTTCTCGTCTTGAGAGCAAGAGCAATTGGGTGATAGAATACCTTCATTTTTACTGTATGAAAAGAGACAATTAGCATCAGCAGGTGTCAGCGATGATATCCTAAAAACTCTATGGCAACAGAACTTGCCCGAAACACTATACGTGCAATTCCATCTGTATCATCGGAACCATTACTTGGTTTAGCGAAAATTGACAATAATTTGGGAATCAACTGACGTCCATCAGGTTTATGCAACTGCAAACCGTATAACGACGAAAACACTGGATCATTACAAAGGCAAATTGAGAAACTAGAAGCAGAAGCTCAGGAGCTGCGTAACGCAAGACAGCGTAACTAACCATCGTCCAGTTTGGATAAACTTTGCCGCAGCGCTAGCAATGCCAAATACAAGAACTGCTGGTATCATCATAAGTTCGGGCAGAGTTCAACCAAATGTCTGCTATCTTGCCAATTCAGGAGTTTGGAAAACTAAAGCAACAAGTTTGTTTCGAGGCGGACAAACATGGCGCATCTACACCACGCCTTTTTATATACGATACCCTTATTAAACGCAGATTTCTTATAGATATGGGTGCAGATGTATCCGTCATCCCAACAACACTAGAATCAAAATAGTACAATGCCAGTAATGTGAATTATAAACGACTGTATGCTAGTAATGAAACAGTGATAAATACATACGGCCAGAGAAAACTTACCGTTTCACTCAACTAACGCCGTACTTTTGACTGGACTTTTATTGTCGCTGATGTTAACGCACCGCTAACAGCGGCAAATTTTTTGAAGTATCACGGCCTTAGGGCAGACTTACAAGAACGAGTACTAGTAGATACATCAACTGAACTTAACAGCATAGGCATCGTCATCGAATCTTCAACACCTCAAGTAATGCTTACAAATTCTAAGGATCCATTCGTAAAAATATTACGAGGCTATAAGCAAATATTGCATGAACATGTGAAAAAAAAATTAAAACAATGGTCACACATTGCATTGTTATCAAAAGTCCACCAGTCGCATCAAGAGCAAGAAGATTGTCTCCCGACAAACTTGCCGCGGCTAAAACAGAGTTTAATGACTTGCTCTCGAGGGGCATATGCCGTCTATCAAAGATCAATTGAGCAACACCTCTTCGTATGGTCAAAAAACCTGATCATCGCCAACTCAATTCTATTACGGTACCAGACAAGTACCCGATACCGCACATACAAGATTTTGTATGTATTTTACATGACGAAAATATTTTCATCAAGATTGATTTAAAAAAGTTTTTTAATCAGAAGCGTGCGATATACCAAAAACTGCTATCATTACGCCCTTTGGCCTATTTGAATTTGCATTCATGACATTTGGTACCAGAAATGCAGCGCAAACATTTCAACGGCTAATTGATGAAGTGCTTCGTGGATTTGATTTTGTCATAGCATACATAGATGATATTTTCATCGCAAGTTAGAATATCAAGAGCATGTTAGAATCGTTTTGTATCGGCTTTCTTAGCATGAACCAAGAATAAATCCGGACAAGTGCAAATTCGCACAAGATGAACTAGAGTTCTTGGGTCACTAAGTCACACCCCAAGGTATTAAACCATTACCTGGTAAAGTAGAAGCCATAATCCATTTCGAAAAGCCTCTGGTTGCTAAACAACTCCGGAGATTTATAGCAATGATAAATTTCTATAGGCATTTCATTCCTAACGCTGCAACTATTCAAGACAAAATGCAATGTCTTATCAAAGGCAACGTTAACAATGAAAATTCTGTTATCGCTTGGACTGAAGACGCATCTAATGCATTTGAAGAATACAAAAAAGTGCTAGGCAATGCAACACTGCTAGTTCGTGCATCCAAATCAGCACCCATTGCATTAGAAACTGATTCATCAGACACAGCAATCGGTGCCGGTGTTTACACCGAAGGCTGTAAACCTTTGGCTTTTTTCTCGAGGAAATTAAATAATGCACAGGAAAAATATAGCACACACGATCGAGAGCTGCCAGCAGTGTATGAAGCAATTAAATATTTTGCGCACATGCTGGAGGAAACAAGTTGGCCATATATACTGACCATAAGCCACTTATTTTTGCCTATCGTCAAAAAGGTGATAGAGCATCACCTCGACAAACTCGGCAATTAGACTACATAAGTCAGTTTTGATCCAATATTCGCTACATTTTCGGCCGTCAAAATATCATCCCCATCATCTTCTATCACGGATTGATTCAATCAATTCCGCCGAAATTCACTTCGAACCAATAGCTAGAGATCAAGAAACTGATGATGAACTACAAAATATCTTGCATTTAAATACAACTTATTGGCAGCTTAAACGCATCATACTCCCTTATTCAGACATTAAGCTCTACTGCGATTTAAAAAGTATGAAAGCTAGACCTTTCATAACCAAAAACTTTCGTTTAAAGGTTTAAGCCAAAATTGACAATTTATCCCATCCCGGAATAAGAACAACTACACCCCTCGTAAAAGAGCGTTTTGTTTGGCCAAATCTATATCACGATAGCAAAAACTTAGTACAAAATCGCAGCTCTTGCCAAACAACCAAAGTGCACCGCCATACTAAATAACCCATACACCCTTATAAGGAAATCCCAGAGCGATTTGCACACATAAATATTGATTTAGTTGGCCCGCTTCCACCATCAGGAGGTTACTCATACATTTTAACAGTAATTTACCGTTTCTCAAGATGGCCAGAGGCAATTCCAATTAGCAGTACAACCGCAGATAGTGTCGCATCTGCACTAATATTTGGCTGGATACCTCGTTACGGCGTCCCACCCAAGAATAACCACGGATCAAAGACGACAGTTTGAATGGTAATTTTTTCGCGAGCTAACCAGAATCTGAGGGGTATTACATCTGCGAACGACAAGCTACCACCCGCAGCCAAATGACATTATCGAAAGATAGCACAGGCCGTTAAAATCATCTCTTAGAGCCAAATTATCTAATGATTGGTACAACAAACTATCCCTCGTTTTAATAGGGCTTCGCAGCGTCTGGAAAAATGGTATAAAAGCAACACCAGCAGAAGTGACTTTCGGGCAAGCACTTCACATTCCAGGAGAATTTTTCGAGCCATCGAAGGAGCACCCCAGTGATGAAGAATTAAAAAGTTTTGACGAAGAATGAATATTTTTCAACCTGCAAAGACCACGCATCATATCAGCCTTTAAAAGATTGTTCGCCTGTTCTTGTCAGAGTCGATATCATTCGTACTCCACTCTAGCCACCGTGAAAAAGACCATACATTCTCATTAAGCGTGGCTGTAAAATTTTTAAAGTAATCGTTCATGGAAAGCATCAAAACATTTCTATCGATCGATTAAAACCCGCCTTTACAATACAAAATCAGGACGACCAAACACCGAAATCCAGTAAATCAGTACACCACCGCAGCCAGCCAAACCAGCGCAACAATCATTCCCAATCACCATACCAAACACGATACGGATTTCGAGATCGCCAAGCCTAACCATTTCGTATAACAGGTATCATACTGGACAGGGAGTGATGTAGCGGCTACAAATTAATTTCATTTTTTACATTTTAATTCATTTTTATTTCTACATGTCAATATTTGCCAGAAAAGTTATTAGTACACATTACTAAATTGTACAGTTTATACACTGCACTAAAAGCAATAATAATCAAACCACTGCACTAATAGCAGTGTGAAAAAAACCGGTTTGAATAAAAAAAGGGAGGTTAATGTGCGCAGTCAGAACATACACGCGAGAATAAAATCAAATTACATCTAAATTAGAAAACATAATTGTGAGTTTTTATTTTACAAAACGAAGAGTGCGCTACATATCACCTCTTTGTGGTTCTTCCTGAATAACCGAATATCTTTGATATGACTGAGTTCGAGAGGATTATGGAAGACAACTATCTGAAGCCAGTAGGCCTGGAGAATAAATCCCCTGATTACAAGATGAGAATCCAACTGCATCATGAAACGCCTATTCATTATCCTTTGCAGTTGATCATAGAGAGGTACGTAATATAATTGATGATCTGATAAGAAAGAACGTGATCAGACCAAGCGAAGTTTTTTGTTTTTTGACCGCGTATATGGAAAATTTGTCGAATTGGGCTAAAAACTACTACCCCATCCACCGTATTCTCCCAACTTGGCCCTGCGCAACTTCTTTGTGCTTGCAAACTTGAAAAAATCACTCACCTGGCTGAAATTTGAGTCGAATTAGGGCGTCATCGCCACCACGGAGGCATACTTTGCAGATCTCACGAAAACGTATTTTTCAGACGGGTTAAAGAAGTTGGAGCATCGCTAGGTCAAGTGTACTAAGCTAAGAGGAGATTATGCTTAGTAATAAATTGCCACTTTTTCAAAATTTTCGTCTTACTTTTGTAGGCTAAGTACTTATCAGACCGCCATTGTCAAGGGCTTGTTACGAAGGTTTTGTGTCGTGCAGCGAAACACAGCCTAACTTTCGAACAGAAGAAATATAAAGTTATTATTCTTCTTCGTTGCACTATAGCCCCTTTTGAACCTTTGTTTCCTACAACAAGTGCCTTCGACTGTCTCGGTCGGTTGACCATATCCTCCAATTTTGAAATCCAAGCACCGATGAACAGTCTTCGTTGACCGAGTTAGACTAGCGGTTACTTGGTTTCCCCACAGGTCTCGGGCCCAACGAATACCTTTTTGGGTATCCATTTGTAATGGTTTAATAATTTCCCGAAGGAAATCTAAACTGACCTCTCATCGGTTCTAGACATGAAGTCTTGGAACGTGACAACGGACTGTACCCATTAGGTTGACAAGTCCGGACACTCTTAGTCTACTCCGAGGTGGCTGCTGGCTACCTAGCTAGTTCGGAGAGGCGTTTCGGTCACGGGTCTTACGCGAGCAGACTAAGTCCGAAGTACAAAATCTCAGCCATCGGTTCACATGCCCGATTTAAAACGCGTCGAACAACTTCCATCGACTCTATTTCAAATTACATCTCTTCATTCCGGAGAAAACGAATAAAAACAACCGCTAAAAAGAATACGTGCTCCCAAATATCACCGACGCAGTGCCCGAAATACGCTACTCGAATGCAAAACCGAAAAAATCTACTCTAATAAAAACATGCAACTTAAGCTATCGCACCGCGTACTGACCGTAACGCGAAACCGACTGCAACGTGAAACCGACCATTTGCAGATAAGACACAAGCAATTGATGCCTTTTCTCTGCCTAAGACCACCTAGCAGTTACGCCGATTCCTACAGTTGTGCGGATGGTAGCAACGATTTGTACGCGACTATGCAACCATCACCACTCCCTTGAGCGACATGCTGCGTAAGAGACAAAAGTTCATCTGGAAAGAGCCCGGCTTGCGGGCCTTTGAAGAGCTAAAGAAGAGTCTGACAAAGCCCCCGTACTACATAGCCCGGACTTTAGTAAACCGTTCTCAAACCAATATGACGCTAGCCAACATGGGGTGGGAGCAGCCTTAGTCCAGGTTACGCAAGACGGTGAGGAGATGCCTATTGCCTTTATGTCCCACAAGTTGAACCCAGCCCAGTGGAACTACACTGTCTCTGAGCAAGAATGCTTGGCGGTGAAACGTTTCCGAGCATATGTTGAGGGACACCCCTTCGAAATCGTTGCGGATCATGCGTCCCTGAAATGGCTGATGAGCCAATCTGACCTCCATGGCCGTTTGGCGGGACGGGTTTTGAAATTGCAGGCGTTTGACTTTACGATTCAACACCGGACACCGTATCAAGGATTTTCACCCCGGAAGGAGCCGAGTTGGCCCAGGAGGGCGACAGCCCCCTATTGATCGACCTAGACTATCCCGCCTTCAAGTCGGCAGGCTACTGCCAGCTGATGCATACTATTCAGAGCCAGTTACCACAGCTGCCAGAACTGCTGGTAGCGGAGGGATTTGTATACAAGCGGATGGGACACGCATCCGGAGACCCCATACAAGAAGAGGAACAGTCGAAGTTATGGGTGCCCCAAAAATTGACCATCGATTTTATTAAACGTGCTCATGACCATTCGCTGAATGCGCATGACGGATACGGCCGTACGCTACGGTGGCCTATTTCTTTTGGCCGAAAATGGCACAACAGCGTATGTAGCCGCCTGTGAGATGTGTAAGTGCACAAAAGCGCCAAATGCTGTTTTTCGGCCTCCGATGGGTAACTTTGAACTACCTGAGTATATTGTATCAATCTTATCGGTCCTTATGCTCATTCAATTTCGGGTTACACTGAAGCTGTCGTGGTCCCGGACCAAATGTCAAAATTCTCAATCATTGAGCCGATTCGTCACATGCTTCTTGGAGAAACGCGTCTTCCATGTATTTGTAGTACCGGAATATGTTGTCTCCGACAACGGAATCCGGTTTACTCGAGTAGATTTCGGGACCTGATGGACAAGTATGGTATTACTCACCAGCGGACCGCAGTCTACTCTCCTCAAGCAAATGCATCCGTGTGGCTAAATTGTACACTCTAGCCGCTATTCGTGCCTAAATCCATCCGGATCAGAAAGATTGGGATCGCAGGATTTCCGCCATTACCTGTGCTCTGCGCTTTTCGTACCACACCGCTACCTGAATCTCGCCTTGCTTTGCCGTGTTCGGCCAGTACATGATTTGCCGCGATACATCGTACCGGTTGTAGTGGCAGTTTAAATGTTTGGAAGACCCAATAGTGGCTCTGGAGCCACACAAAAAAACTCCTAGTACGGCGAAACCAACTCCGGGAGAAGATTGAAGATAGCAGACGTGCGGGGGAGTAGCGCTACAACCTGCGATCTCACCCTTCTAGTTTCACGTTGTTCGTCCATGAGATTCATTCGGCTCGTCAAAAATTTCATACAGCTCATGTTTTTACTGAATTCGCCATTGGTCCCCGTAGAGTTTTGCTCCAATTATCCGCCTCAGGACCCGCCGCTCAAAAGCATTCAACATGTTGCTTGGGTTAGGGTCTGTATTTTACACTCATAGCATAACACAGGTCTTATCACCGATTTGTATACTTGATGCTTTGTTTTCCTGTGTGTGCAGCTGGTCTTCAAGATCGTCAAAACTGAAAAAAATATTTTATTTGCTAGCTGTATTCTTCGGCTTATTTCGTTTATTTCATTACTGATGCTCGTTATTTTGACGCCTAAATACACTACTAAATCCACATTTTTGATATTGTATTCGGCAAGTGTGATATTTTGGGCATTTGATGTATTTTCCCTCGACTGCGTCATGAGCTTTGTCTTATTTTTATTGATTTTTAGCCTTACTAGTTTTGCTTCGCTGTCGAGTTTCAGGAAAAGTTCTTTAGCAGTTGCTAACAACCATGACAAAATATTGATGTCATCCGCAAAGGCTACCACTTGGCTCGACTTATATAATAACGTAAATCTTGTATAGACAGATGGCTTTCTTATGATGTACTCCAGCAGCAAATTGAAAAGCAATGGAACCAGTCCATCTCCCTGCTTTAGTCCGATATTTGTGTCAAAGGCATCGGTAAGTTGGTTATTGATACGGACTTCGGAGGTTGTTAACGTCATTATCATTTTACTAAGACGGACTAATTTGGCTGGGATAACGAAACAAAGCATTATTTGGTACAGTAAATGACGATCAATACTATCGTTTGCTTGCTTAAAGTCAACAAATATTTGATATATGTATATGTTGAACTCCCAGCATTTCTCAAGTGCTTGCTTGACTGTATACAAATGGTCTATTGTACACCTACCTGCTCTAAAACCACCTTGATACTCCCCAAGAATACTATTAGCGTATGATCTAATTTTAGTTTCTAAGGTTGACGCTATAGCAAACTCTATGACGCTATGGCAAACCCTATGACATTGCTACATAAACAAAGCAAGAACTGCTACTTGACACCCTAGAAAGACTTGAAATACAGGGTTTTCCCATAAGAGGTGTTATTTTGATGTTAAAAGAAAAATGCTATTTTTTAATATAAATGATCGGATGTTTATTTCAGGTTTGCCGTTAATAATGAAAAATAACATAAGGCAAATGACTACCACAACCATTATTTGGTACAGTAAATGACGATCAATACTATCGTATGCTTGCTTAAAGTCAACAAATATTTGATATATATATATATATATATATATATGTTGAACTCCCAGCATTTCTCAAGTGCTTGCTTGACTGTATACAAATGGTCTTTTGTACACCTACCTGCTCTAAAACCACCTTGATACTCCCCAAGAATACTATTAGCGTATGATCTAATTTTAGCTTCTAAGGTTGACGCTATAGCAAACTCTATGACGCTATGGCAAACCCTATGACATCGCTACACAAACAAAGCAAAGAACCGATACTTGACACCCTAGAAAGACTTGAAATACAGGGTTTTCCCATAAGAGGTGTTATTTTGATGTTAAAAGAAAAATGCTATTTTTTAATATAAATGATCGGATGTTTATTTCAGGTCTGCCGTTAATATTGAAAAATGAAAAATAACATAAGGCAAATGACTACCATAACCATGCATACAGAACCATATCCTTTTCATGAAATTTTCCATAAACAAATCGCAAAGTGGCTGCCCTATGTCCTTGATAGCCTCACGAATTCCATCTTTGAGGTCTTGAATCGATGCTAGGCTGTTGGCGTAGACCTTTTCTTTTACGTGCCCCAAAGGAAGAAGTTGCAAGATGTTAAATCACAAGATCTTGGTGGCCAATTGCGATCACCTCTTCGAGAGATAACACGGTCCGGAAACTATTCCCGTAAAAGATCAATGGTTTCGTTGCTTGTGTAGCACATAGCGCCGTCTTGTTGAAAATAAACGTTGTCCGGATCAATACCATCCAATTCCGGCCATAAAAATTCATTAATCATCTCTCCATAGCGCAATCTATTCACCGTAACTATTGCTCCAACCTCATTTTCGAAAAAGTAAGGTCCAATGACTCCGCCAGATCATAAACCGCACAAACAGTCACACGTTGAGGATAGAGAGGCTTTTCAACAATAACTCTTGGGTTTCCCGAGCCTTAGATGCGACAATTTTGCTTGTTGACGAAGCCACCACTCAAGATGATTTTTTGATGGAATTCCGGATCATTTTCATGCATTTCGAGGACCCAATCAGCAAAGACACGGCATTGTTGATGATCGACCGGCTTGAGTTCTTGTGTTAACTGAACTTTATAGGCCTTAAGACCCAAACCCTTATGCAAAATACGGTGTAATGACATTTGTGGAATGCCTTATTCCAAAGAACGACGAGGAATGGACAAACCTGGGTTTTTTTCAACACTATTGGCTACATCAGCAATATTCTCGGCTGTCCTTGAGTGACGTGCACGGGTTTTATTCTTCACATCACTAAGTTGTCCCAACAGCTTGAACTTCTCCACCAATATCTGTATTGTGGTCCGACAAAGTGCTTCACGACGACCCAAAAATGTTCGAGTTTTACGAACCGTCTCTGCCAAATTTTCACCATTTTTATAGCAGATTTTAATGGCGTAGTTTCTAGTTATCAAATGTCAAAAAATGACAGCTTCAAAAGTGAAATCTACCGAAATAGCAGGCTATTCAAAATAACACCTCTTATTGGAAAATCCTTTATATAAACATAGAAAAACAGACGGTAAAATTATCAACGATCAACTTATACAAACGACGTAAATTTCTCAGTATGAGACCACACTCTCCAACGAAAACGGAAACGTGATGAAACAGAGCAAACGCATATCCAACAATCCAAAAAACAAACAGTTTTTAAAAAATAACATTACACCAGCGTTTTTGCAAGAATCGTAACAAAGCAAAACAAAATTGCTGCACCATAGATATAGAGAGTACTGGATCCGCAACCGGTCGTGAGAGCCGAAGCAATTGGCAACCTGCGCTAAAGTTGTGTGAAGTTGAGGTTTGAGGCGATATGCTTTTAATTTAGCACTCTATTCACGGCGAAACACGTTCACATTTAAAAAGTTTTTAATTTTAAAGATCGCGCGTACGTAATCGGAACTTTAATTCACTGTTTTAATTAAAAATTTACGAAATTTCCATCCGCTTTGACACATGAGTTTTCCCGCGTGGTTCGCGCTCTTTTCGATTTTCTTTTGCTTTGACTTTCGAGTTTTCCGTGAGAGTTGTTTGTTGTTTATACTCAAACTGAAATGAAATTTCGTTGGTGTGCGCGGGTGTCAGTGGGGGAAGCGATTCTTCTGAAGAGAGAAAAGAAAAACCTGACTGGAAAAAAGGGGAAGGAGAAGCAGAGGGAATCATATAGTTTCGAGAGCGTAAGTTATTTATAACTTATTTATGTGGCAAATTTGCTTCTCACATGGACGAGTACACAGATTCTCGTTGCTCGTCAATTTGTTTATTTGGCTTTGTGCTGCACCAAACCCACAACGTAGTGAACAAACGCTTCGCATTAAAAAATAAGTAAATGACAAAATCAATCGACATCTACTACAGTTACTTTTAACTAACACTTTACAAACTGAATACTGTCTACAATTACACAATGATGTGAGTGAACACATTAATACTCAGCTCATAACTAAAGAAACTTGACAAATTGATGAAAAAACAAAACACAAGGACCACTCCAGCGAACAGAGCCTTCTATCCACGGACTGTAAATATGTCAGATACACCTTTTACGACACACTAAATGGAGCTGTTAGATAAGGGACCGAAACACAACTTATATAACACAAATCGAAACAAAGACCTAGAACAACTAGTAATCAACACTGAATTAGCCATCAACAGACTGCCGCAAGAACAACAGACACGTACAAAACACACTGCAGTAGATTTGCAAAAAATACGCTCTAGCATAATCAAAACGAATTTCCATGAAGACCATAAGATATTAAGACACATTCAGAAAAAAAACTTACGGATAACTTACTAACAGGTTCCAATCGACTCAGACACTATGGGTTTGCTAGGATTTACATAAAAGTTTCAGGAACTATATACATATGTCATGAATATCTTTGAGAATCCATTCAACCAACGATATTAGTAATCTTAAAATAAAATGAGAACATTGAAACCACACTTTTAATTGGATCTTGACCGAATTTTGAGAAAAAATAAACAATAAAAATATCTTTAAGATTTCATTCAGTCACTGGTTGCTAGTAATACTGAAACAAAATGGCGGCTGGTTGAAATGGAGTACAATAGTTAGATGTCGTTAAAGTTTTTCTTGAGCTTATTCACTATTCTTAAATATCTTAAATTGAGTACAAAACCCTTCTCACAAGAGTGTAGTTCTGTCTACTCAACTACAATTGATACACTTTTAACGGTAGATCAATGGTTAAGAATTTTTGACCAATTTATGCTTACTGTGGATGGTATTTTTTTCTTAGAATACTTTCTGTCGATTAGAAACCTTTCAAAAGGCTTCATTCAAACTGAAATCTTAACGACTCTAAGGTGATAAGTAGCAAACTCTTCTTGCCCGACAAAATATTCATCAATTTCAACTTATCTTCTCCTATCTGGAAACTGGGTCACTTAATCTTATTAATTTAACATTAACTTTCTAAGCAACTTTAAAATTGTACTGTTAATATTTCACAGTCTCCACCAACCCGCATGACCTCTCATTCAACCCTAACATCTATCCCACAACCGAAAACTGAAATCCTTCCTTATCCTGCCAAATTTTAAAGTAGCCTTCAAGCCTTCAATACAATCTGATTAGAATGACATTTGTGGTTTCGAAAACTCTTTTGCCTCGATTTGTTATTGCCAGCCGTCCGGAAGGATTCACGCAGACTATACGAGACGAGTAAAATCCGTTTCCAATTCTTAGCTAGTCACAAAGATAAATGGAAAACAACCATCAATATCACAATCAGTGTCCATCATCGTTGGGTGGTATGTTTTGAAACTTTGAATACTAGCTATCCCTCTGGAAACCGATCGGTTTGAAATCACGAGTTTTAGGATAAGCGCCAATGATAAGGGTTACTCTGACGAGCCCAAGCTATAGGATCCATTGTAACTCATCCTTATTTGTTCCGAGAGAATCCTGTCACCACTCCATCAGCACGAAGGGGTTGGTATGGAACTATTCTGGTCCTGCATTAATGTTTCACAGATGAAAGCGGAATATCTGCTGAATCATTTCTCATTCCAAGCTCTTGCTCTCACTCCTGCTCCTGATCCTGCGACGCAGTATTTCACTCACTGGATTCTAGGAGCAGTTGAAGATTTTATGTTGGCAAAGAGGATGTTGTCCAATAAATCATGTTGTATTAACCAGACAGATTTTTCAAATTACTGTCCGTATGCTGGTAGTGTCCTTGGAGGGCTAAGAGTTGGTTGTAACGGGAAGTAGTGCGCAAAGTGAAAGTTATACAATCTTGAAAATTTATTGAAGCTTTGGACATTGTGGGTTGGATTTCAAAGAATTTCAAAGACAATAAATTTTCTGGGTGTTGGTTTCTTTCCTTTGTTGAAAGGAAATTAGTAATGGGTGATAAGAAGTGTAAATTGGAATGATGTTGTAAAAGTTATCTTTTATGTTTATGTAACTGAAAGTTAACTTGAAAATAACGAGAACTATCAGTGTATCTTAAGGATTTTGAAAGTTTCTCTGAATGAGGTGCGTATTTTAGGCAATAACAGAGTGAGGTGCGTAAATGAATGAATATTATATATTTTATTACATGAATGAAGTTAATGTCCAACGTAGGGCTAAATTTTACAAATTTTACTATGTTGCCCCTCGCATGTAGATCTTTTTGGTCTAAATGTGTACTGAGTGGCAAGTGAAATTAATGCGAAATCAAGTGAAGTAGAAGTGTTGCACTCGCAGTGTACCTCGTGTGCACTGGCATGAACTAGGTGTTTTTGTTGATGCGTGTGCAATATACACATCAACACTCTAAAAGGTTTACTCGCCACATATACTAAAGGGGTTACTCACCACATACACTTTACTTTTAGGTAAGTATGTGGCAGCAGGACATACTAACCTTTACCTAAACTTGATCTGCTTCAAACGTATCGCCTCTGGGTTAACTTGTAGCCGACGTAGAGGGACCCAAAGCAACGAGAAGATGACTTCTCATGAGGTCCGTAGAGTCGGCGCTATTGTACGAAGAAAACAACCGAGCGACGATGTAATGAAAACGCTTAGCATAGGTACAGAGAAGAGAAGAACTAAGGATTGCATCTTCAAATCGGACATTCTCTAATATGGTGATACTCGTCATCGTAGGCATGATACATATCGCCCTCTATGCTAGAGAGTGCTGTACTATTTATCTGCATCAAAACAAAAACACGAGACAGACAGTTGCCCACGAGAAGAGGCAACGCTCACTCAATAATTGGCAGCAGTTCTGGGTGATCAGTTTCTTAGATGGAATACACGCACTCACCCCTTATCTGAGACCACGGCTCAGTCGAACGCATAGTAAGACTGACTCCTACGTAATCCAGCTCTTGAGCGGGTATCAGTGTTTTCAGTCTTACTTGCACAAGATTGGTCAGTTGTGGTCCCCCGACTGTAAGTTTTGTGCAAGAGAGGGAGACAAGGCCTCCCACTTATTTTTTGCATTCAAAAGGTGGGGCAGGCTGCGCCGGGATCTCTACAAGGAAATAGGAGAGCTTTTCCGGATAGTCGAATCGAGGAGATGCTTGGATTGGTTGACAAATGGAACCATGTAGCACATTATGTTCGGGAGTCCTAAAAAGTAAAAAGGGTTCACAGCGATCGGGGACGTCGGGGTTGAGTGACCACTTTTCTAGGAATCCCACGAACTTGAAGATGCCCACAGCGTAGAAAAATGGGGCCTAGCCCGAAGTAATGTGTCAAACGGTTCCAGCCTAGGGTCTCAGGTTCACAAGGGAGGTGGTTAGTGGGTATTCTAAACGTCTTGCGCGTTTGGGAGCCCCACATCCAAGGCATAAATAGGCGGGAGGTGTTAAGGACAAGTATTCCTCTAACTAATACTGAGCTCAAATAATATTACAACCTGTGTACTCACTAGGAGGTAAACAGTTTTTTTTTTGTGACAGAGGGAAGAAGGCTGAGTGTGGGTCTCCCAAACGCGCACTGCTCTGAGAATACCCATTAAACACCTCCTCTGTCAATCGAAGAAAATGATTTTATGCGTTTTAGAATAGGGGCACATTGCATTACAGGAACGCACCAAATGAAACCTGCACTCAAAAACTAACACTTTACTGTAACATCGGCATTGACTGAGCCCACTGTATAAAGGAACAGAACCACGCATCTTTGTATTATTGTTTTTATGACTTAACAAGTAACAAAACGTTTGCGTTTGTAGTTGATGTAACGTGATACCCTTTGCAACAGTCTGATACCCTTTGCCCCCCTTTGCAATAGTCAAGGTTAAGACTCAAAAATTTTCAAATGCATTGAATGCATTTGACAAGTGAAATTGAAAAGCAGATTTAACTAAAAAGTAGTCTGAATCACAGTTCGTTCACCAAAAAACACTAACAACCATGTCTGTTGAATAAACAAATGGTCAATTTGGATGCCATCAGGTGATGCTCAACTTCGTTTATGGATGGGCTTATGCGGGAAGTACTATATGTCTAGCTCATGATACATGCGAAGTCCATCAAGCGTCAGCCGATATCATTACTATTCTCATGGAGGTTTTAGCCTGCTGGCGTTCTCCGATGTATTTCTTCATTGCCCACTTTTGTGATAAAATACCTACCACAGAATTTTATAGGTGATTTTATAAGGCATCCTTCACTTCTCCGTCTTTTTCATCCACTGGGACATGGACATTAGTCAGCTATACGTTGACTAATTTTGCTTGAACTCGGATCGCACACATTCGCGTGTGATTGACTTCAAACTTGATTTAAACTTCTTATCTATTGTATAATAAATGCTACTCCGAATCCACATCTTCTCTCAGGCTTCCCACTTTTAAATAATATGTGTGAACATGTATTTTGAATCCCATTACAAGTCCATGTCATTTCTTGGACTATTAGCATATTCAGTTTATATTAGTTGACCTGTTGTAGTAACACATTAACAGCGCCAAGGGCTGTTGGTTGATATGATATTCTAGGATTCAATCGCACAGTCCGCAGTCACGTAGGGATAGAACCAGTCCACAGAAATATTCTCGTTCCGCAGATAGCATCTGACTACAAATGCTGGTCTTACTTTTGATGTAATTTCATCCGGGAGTGAGAATGCTACATTTCCCCAGATTTTCGAGTGGTTGAGTGATCCGCTTTCATCGAAAAAAGGTAGCTAGAGGTAAAAACAGCTGTCACAAATAGAGCCTCAAGACTTGATGAGCCTAAGAGTATGGAAATACCTCTGGTGATAGATAAAACGCTATGGGAAGGAATCGCTAGAGGAACCAAAAATCCTGGCATCATTTTTACCAGCAACAACTGCAATGATTTAAAGTGCTTAAGTTTGTTCAGGGCACGGGTGCAGATTGTCCGTCACAAGTTTCAGCAAACTATAAAGAAGACCGAGCTCAGCTGACGACTGCGTACACGCGCTTGTCGACTAGCTATTTGCGGGATCATATAAGGTGGGCTCTTGTCACTCCACGAAGCTACATTACAAAATATTTATCACACGTACTCTACTCTACAAGATATACCGATCAGTTTTTATTATATTCAGAAATATTTTATTATGTGTCAATTAAGCCACTCTAAAATAATTCAAATTTTTTTGACTCGTTAAAGTTAGCGAACATAGAGGCTTGAGATGAACGCAAATTCATTGTACAAAAAGCAATTGTTACTTCCTTGAAGCAGGTTGTTGCATTACAAGGGGAATGTCGAACTTAAAAAAAGTGAAAACTTGACGGACATCGTTAACTATAAGCTAGTAAAACGACAAACTAAGCAGTTTTGACGGGGTGGCTGCGTTCTCTCTTTAGGACCAACCACTCCTGATCACCGCGGAGCTGCTCGACTGCTTAGGCTTATTACACAACATCGGTAAAAAAATTAGGAACAAACAACAAATGGATGAATGGTCAAAAGTGCTTGGTGCAACCGGTTATTACTGCGGCCATTAAGCATATTAAAAAAATGATGTGCACCCTGGAACGCAACTCAAAAAAATGGGAGCCAGCGCAAAGGAGGAGGAGGGAGAAGTTGCGCTGTTAAGTGACGCTCTTCTTGTCTTTACTCAAGGGAATAAGACACAAAAATCGGAAAGCGAGAGCCACTCTCAAGAAACTACGGCAGAAAAAATGATGGCCCTTGACCGCTCCAATGAGGAGTGGCTTATTCAGAAAGCGGGGAGTGTTGTCAAACAATTGAAGGCTGCTTGTGATGTACAAAAATTCAATAAGTACATCAGAAACGGAGTTTTCGAGATAAAGGAGTTCATGGGTCGCATCAAGCCCTACAGCCGGAGGTAGCTTAAATTCAAACAACTTATGTAGACAGACCTACGCTCATGCCAGAAGGGTTTTGTACTCAACTTACGAAATACAGTCACCAGCAACGTATAAAATCAAGAAACATGTCAAAAGGATTTGCTCGTTTAAAAGAAAATCCATTGTTTCACCATTTTCAAGTAACTGAAATCACTCAAATTATGAAATCCCAAAAGCATTTAAGTCCTTTATCTTATCTGAAAATGTTAGAAGATCAAATCAAAACTGCAGTGTCTGATTCGATGGAAAGTCCATTAAATACCAAAAACGTGTATTATTGTTGTTGTAATTGGAGAAACTTCAAATGGATATAACTTCCTTGAATATTATATGAATTTCATCAAACTTGCAGAATATTAAGACCTTGTGTAAGACTACTTAAATATATAAATGTGAAATTCGAAGATTATACTATTATTAACAAAGTTGAACGAGTTTTGACTTCTGAGGTATTTGTTACTGTTGTACTCATAAATATTTTTTAAATCACGGGTGTCCAATCGCAAGGGGGATAACACATTTTTCGTGTATTTTGTAGTGAATTAAGATGTTTCATAGTGTCCGTGAAGGACCGCAGCGATGTTCTGCTGCCTCGGCAGAAGAAGATGAAAATATCTGCCCAGAATGCCCTCGTCTGGGGACGCGTGAATGCGCTGGCAGGCTAGCATTGCGGTGTCGTGGAGCGGGCTCATTTCCCCAGCACGAGGACCCACTACAAAAAAATTTCGCACTCACGAATTTGATGCTCAATTGATCAAGAGGCGACCGAAGTCGCAAAAAGTGTAGATAACTACACCGAGGGAGAAAGTACTTGTTCCGAGAACAAGTGGAACCTGAAAAAAAGGCGGACTTGGGGTAACCTCGTCATTACCCGACGAAGCTCATGGCCCACAAATGAAAGAAGGGCAACCGGGTGGTGATGGAGCCCCTTCGCACCCACCCAACCGGAATTAAATCCATATTTTTGTTGCAGAGGCCAGGTATTCCTCTTCTGAGTGGAAAACTCATACAACTTGACTTGTATAAACTTTCCCATTAGAAGGGGAGTACCCCGGTGACCAATTTATACCATAGAATTATACAATTCGATTGCATAACGCTATGCCATAAAGAGGCACTCTGCTTGGGCCACTCAACCCGTGATGTCACCTGAAACAAAGAAAAAAGGATTAGATTGTACCCGGCGGCTGGCTCATGGTTTTAGGGGCAGCCTGCCACCGTACCGAGTCCTATACCCGGTCAGAGTTATCGGAAAGGAAAGACCGGTTTGATACTTTACTGACTCATGTTTTATTAACTTTTAATCCTTACAAGAAAATTTACCCAAAAATATAGGGAAAAGAATCAAACAGTAAAAACCATTTTGGCTTTTGTAACAGAGTGACTAGATTCGATTGAATGTGAAAGCAATCAGAGAAGATCCGAAAGAAGGTGGTAAGATCGTTGGGCGTTTTGAACATACGAAACCATTGATCTTGACGGAATTTCGATGTTACCAAATGGAATAGTTGATCAACAAGAATTGGTCCCTTCAACTCAATACATGGCGCAAGGCAATCGAGCAATTGTTGAATGGCTTGAGTATCGATAGAAGGTTGAGGCAAATGTAGTCTTTCGGCAGCTGGAGCAAATTCATGCTCCTCAACACCCACCCGTATCACATGATCATCGACCACATTGAATGTGTCTGGATGTTTTAGCAAGAATTCTGTGAATTCTTTGATATGTTGCCCTAAGATATGTCTGACTTGCGGTGAAGCTTGACTTCTGGGACCCAACAAACTTTTAATGGGAACTTCTGTTCCAGCACCATATTGTAGCATTTTGTTTTTTAAATAGTCTTTAGCCTCCTGAATGTAATCACGTTTGCCGCCGCCATACGTTTGATCATCTGCTGAGTGCGATTGAAATAAATTCACGTGTACGTAATCGCCATTAATTAGAAATAAAGATGGATATTGCGCAAGAAACTTTTTGAGACCTGACTGACTGCCGCCCGCTATCTGTCGCATTTCTTTGGTGAATCCCTTCGCGCCGAACTGGCACGACAGATCGTGAACGGTGCGTGGCTCCCTATTACTAAGAACAATATTCTTATTAGTTTGAAACAATTTCTGTTTGAGATCATTCTGTACTAATCTTACGTTGCTTCTTATGCAATTTCACCTCATTCGGTCGAATAAGCATCAACACTTGTTCAGTGCACAATTCAGAGAATAATTGTCTTGATTCAGATTTAATTGCTTTTGCCATATTTGCATACAATTGTTAGTTAATTAAAACTAAAACATCACCAGCAGCATATAAAAGCATATCACGTGTCGATGGCCGTTTTGCCCAATACTTTTGATCACGACTTTAAATATTTTTTTAATTGATCCTTCATAGGGTTCATTGGAGCATTATAAATTTCACCTAGTGAATTTAATGAAACATATTTGGCCTTATGGACTTGTTTGCCCCTTTCTTGGAATTGCAGGACTGTATGTGGTGCCTGTGTACCGAAGACATTCCGCAATAAAACACCAAATTGATTAGACAAGTTCACCGATTCATTACGACAATCATGTATCACTTTGATAACATTCTCACTTTCTAGCAACGTCTTTAACCCGCCATTTGTAACGAGCCCTGGACACGTGAGAATATCGGAAATGAACGCCTCGCCTCTCGTCGTCCCGATTTCAATTAGAGTCAATTGTCCTTTCAGACCCAAATTGATTACCTCGCAATCCGGCAAAATCACAACCTGATCATCTTGAGCGAATTTAAGAAGTGCTTCGGTAACAAATTGACATTCTTTCATTGCAGAAATAACACGGGTATTTTGGAAATTTTTTATTTTTCACGTATCGCCGACGAAATAAGGGATGGAGGACGAATGGACGGGACTGGAGTTGGGAGCTCCTGCAGGCTTGGTATCATTTGATGTGTTGATGCTATTTTGTGCCATTGATTGTTTATCCTTTTCTAAATTCTCCGCTAAGGTTTTTAGGACTAAACTATTGATAAGCTGCTTGAGTGTTTGGTTCTTATTATTTATGACGCTGACACGCTCCGAGCTCGATTACTGAAGAAAAAACTGTCTGTTTAAGAACTATTTTGGAAAGCTCTCACAAAGTCCTTTCATTTGATACTCATATCGGTGACCTTTGATAATATTTTTTTAAGGGCCACTCCCCCGTACTGTGTTCATCGATGCATGGGAACAGAAAATTATTTTCGAAACCAAGAATGCCCTTCTGTTAGGAGCTCTCTCCTGCCTCCTCGACTTATTTCACATATGAGTATTAATTGTAGGTACTCATCTTCAGTCATTCATTAAATTGAATCAAGTGTTAAAAGCATGTAGCTTAAACGTTGAAGTTGGGGCAAAATAACTCAAAATTATTCAATTTTCGCATTTTAAACAGCCACTATTTTGCTTTACGATTACTGATATTACTAGCTGTACAAATTCTCAAAGGAATTCATGATACCTATCATTCCTGAAACTTTCATGCAAATCCTAGCAAGCTGGTAGTATCTGAGTCGGTAAAAAGCGCATATTGTTCCATAGCCATATGTTTCCATAGTAATATGAGTACAGCGCATATTGTTCCATAGTAATAAAGGAAAATTCAAACCGCTATAACTTCCTCAAATACCATGTGTACTGAATTTCATTGAATTTACGGGTACCGTTAAGATTTTATTCAAGAAAATGTAAAATCGATAAATCATACTATTACTAACAAAGTTGAGTGAACTTTGACTTCTCATGTATTTGTTGTTGTTGTACTCATAAGAGCCTGCACTCGTGATTTTTTTCAGATTTTTTGGATGACAGTTGTCCATTCGGAAGGGGGGGGGGATACGCGAAAAGTTCGTACAGTTTTAGGATTTGTTTTGAAAAGATCTCATTAGGACCTTTCCAATGACACCCTACTCGACAATCAACGGTGAAAATTTTTTTTAAAGGGTCACCTCCCTATATGGGGAGACCCCCCTTAAACCCCTTTGAAAAAATTTTCCACCCCAAAACTTTCAAGAAGTCACCACTGCTGACCCTTTTCACAAAGTTTCATGGCTGTAGCTTCTATAGTTTCGCAGAAACAGTGCTGTAATATACAGACGGACGGACGGACCCAGGTCGTTATTGCAATAGGGTTTTGTATTTTAGTACGAAACCCTAAAAAGACCAAAACGCTAAGCCGCCTAGTGCAGCACCAGAAGCTCCAGCTCCTGGTAGTAACAAAAGAATGTTAAGCAACCCAATGGAAGGTAGCCGCGAGAAAAGAAGGAAAAACGATGAGCTGCTAATCCTGACAAGGTATTTCAGATAATGCTAAGTAAGGTAACCAAAATAGTGGTCGAATAGCTTCACCTTGGAAAAGCTGACAAAGAGCCTTCCGAAAAAGGTAAGAGCAAAGATCCTTCCGACGCGATGCGGAAACCAAGAAACAAACCACGGCACAAACGCTTACAACAGGCTCTGCTTACGCAGATGTGCTGCGTGAAATGAAAGGTGCGGTCAAGCCAGGTGATACCAAAACTGCAATATAAGCTATGCAGCTCACCCGGTCCAGAGGCTTAGTGATGGAATTCAGATCAGAGGCCACCAATAAGGATGCAATCTGTGGTCTGTGATGCGGTCAAAAAGGTTCTTGGAGCCATAGCAACAATTGCCACATTTGAGCCAATACCAGAGCCAAAGCCATTAAAAGGGAATTCTCTAGATTAAGTGAAGTCAGGGGACAACGCATGGCTATTGTTAACTTGGCCAATAAAGATGCCAAAAAATCCCAGCAAGGGGCAAACTCAAAATGGGCTGGGTTGTCCAGGATTTGCTTAAAAGCCGACCTTCTGTTGCTCAGTGAGCAACATCACGAGAAGAACTCACAAGCCTGGTAACCTGACAAATTTGGTAACTGTGATATATGGGTTTGAGGCAGTACCCCCAAACAGGTGCAGGGCTATGGACAAGGAGATGGTTTCGTGTGGGTGCGGTGTTCAAGAACAAAATTTTTTTAGTGTTTATCTAACGCCGAACGAAGCAATACTATCCTTCTGGGCTAAACTCAATGGCCTTGGAAGACGCTGTCTTGAACACGTGGCCAGGTGCTCATCACGGGAGACTTCATTGGTAGAGCCATTGAATGGGCCTTGACTCAATCTGACCGCAGAAGGAAACAGGTCCTACAAATGGCGACCAAAGCAGCACTTCTTGTCCTAAGCACTGGGAACACCTCTACTTTCCAGCCCTAGGGTATTGCGGGAACTACACCTGATGTGACATTCGCTTTGAAGTCCATGGTGCCAAGAGTACACAACTGATAGGCACTAGAGGACTATTCAGCCAACGGTATATAACGAGGTGGAAGCCTTACTTACATAAAGCAGAAAAGATTGACAAAGTTGTACGGAGCTCAGTTCCCTACACATCCCGTCCATGTCAATGAAGTCTATTTCAGAACACCATTGAAAGGCTCACCTTTCACGAAGACGGAACTCGAAGAGGCAGTTCTACGAAGACAAGGAAGATGGCGTTCCTACTGAAGTATTGCAGCTTGTCCACAATCTTTTTTCTGACTTGCTGCTCCGTTCATTCAACGCTTGCCTGCGTGGAAAAGTTTTTCCGAAACGATGAAAGGCAGTGAGGCTCGTGCTGATCAGCAAGGAGAAGGGAAATTCCGAGTCAGCGTCTGCATAACGCCCATTATGGATGCTAGACAAGGCCGGGAGAGTGGTTGAGAAACTCATCAAGAAAAGACTCATTGTCGCGATTCGGACAAGAAGTGCTGCTTTGGTCCTACAAATGGCGACCAAAGCAGCACTTCTTGTCCTAAGCACTGGGAACACCTCTACTTTCCAGCCCTAGGGTATTGCGGGAACTACACCTGATGTGACATTCGCTTTGAAGTCCATGGTGACAAGAGTACACAACTGATAGGCACTAGAGGACTATTCAGCCAACGGTATATAACGAGGTGGAAGCCTTACTTACATAAAGCAGAAAAGATTGACAAAGTTGTACGGAGCTCAGTTCCCTACACATCCCGTCCGTGTCAATGAAGTCTATTTCAGAACACCATTGAAAGGCTCACCTTTCACGAAGACGGAATTCGAAGAGGCAGTTCTACGAAGACAAGGAAGATGGCGTTCCTACTGAAGTATTGCAGCTTGTCCACAATCTTTTTTCTGACTTGCTGCTCCGTTCATTCAACGCTTGCCTGCGTGGAAAAGTTTTTCCGAAACGATGAAAGGCAGTGAGGCTCGTGCTGATCAGCAAGGAGAAGGGAAATTCCGAGTCAGCGTCTGCATAACGCCCATTATGGATGCTAGACAAGGCCGGGAGAGTGGTTGAGAAACTCATCAAGAAAAGACTCATTGTCGCGATTCGTGCTGCTGAAGACTTATCTCCTTGGCATTATGGCTTCAAAGCAGGACGCTTCGCTGTTGACACGATTACAGAGGTGGTGAGGCTTGCCCAATGAATGGAGGCTCACAGCCGAACCAACAAACAGGTTGTACTGCCCACATTCTCGACTTATTTAACTCTCTGCATCACTCGCAAAAACTTACGCTTTCCGTCGCCTGACAATGTGACAGCCACAGCAATTTCTTCATTCACGTAAAAAATCTTCATTTTTTCTTTTTCACTCATTTCGGGAACGTGTGCCACCTATTTTTCCATGAGATATCACTTGTGGGGGGGGGGAGGGGATAAATTACATTCATACAAGAGATAATATCACTTTCAATATTCACCCCCTCGAAGAGATGTCGTAATTTAAAAATGCGCTCCAATGCCACCGAAATCGAATTCTATTTTATTTTTCAACTTTTTCACGTGGAAACCTACGCGCAAACTCCTCTGCTGCTTCTATTTGTGGTAGGCTGTCCATTCCCACCATTAATCAATGTTGACTACGAGCTAACGATACGCAGAATTCAACGATAATTATTTTTAATCTTCAACGTATAGATCGTACGATTTGATTTTCTTTTGTGACAAGCAAAACTTCCACCGCGTGAAACCAAAACCCTAGAGGTACCAGAATCACCTCGTATGACCCTAGCCTGAACATGGATTTACTGCTCTGGAGGAGAAATCTGCTGAATAGATATAGGGACTTGTGTTTAGATTCGATGCTCATGTATCTGAGCAGTTGGTTGCGTAGTAATTCCTGTATTCCCAACAAAGTGTTGAACGCAGGACATTGGCAGAGAAATGGCCATTATAGGAGGAACCATTGTATAATTAGTAGTGTTAGCCTTGTCGCGACTATTTGAGGCTGCTGTTTCACTGTAATTGTTTGTGCCTGAAATGATGGAACCGTTAAACCAACATTTGTATTCGCCATAGATCCTTAACCCCACTGTCACTATCATTTGACTGAGTGTCTAATTCTGTTTTGATTTTAGGACTTTTCGAGCGCTTACAGATCAATCATTGTCGGATTTAAATTCATCTTTTAATTTTGCACTTGAATCATCGCTGCTGCTTTGGTTTATTGCCTCTTGGTGTGCAGTTGCTGCTGGAGTACATTGCAGTCTAGGTTGCATACTTTGCATGGGGGACTCCTTACGTGACTTGCATTTGATGTAGTTGGGAGGAGGTTGAAATATACCAGTATTTTGATTCGATGTTGCAATTCGTGTTTGCACTTACGCATGAGAAGTTGCCTGTGGCGCTGGCTATTATTCAATATGGATTTCAACGTTTGGTTGCTTTGCTAGTTTATCATTTTGTCTTTCGAAATGATATGGGTATCGGAAGAGCAATTTGTTTCCTTTACTATCAGATTTTACAGTGATTATACTAAGCGGGTTCATATAATGTAGGACAAATGACGTCAATTCTCTTCCATATCGCGCATAATCATGTTCTGAAAGATAAAGTTTACAGAGTGTATTTTGCATTAAAGATCAAGTAACAATTACGTAAAGCAAAGACATAATTCTATTTATCTTTTATTTTTGAAGTTTTATGGCGTATTTTTTTCCCAGCAAAGAACCATGATGAGAAAAATTAGTTATCGCACGCTATATGCACTTAACTAGAGCAATCACCTTGCCAATAGTCGCATGCCGCGAAGATTATCCTACCACGAGCGAACATAAGTTCAGAAGATCACAGAAGAGCTACTAACAAGTTGAATAAGCAGGAGAGTGCTCTTACCAGAAGGTCTTTGTAAACATCCTACGATTAGAAACAAGTTTTCTACTAGCGTGGATCGATAACTTGAATTATTCATCCAATACTTGGATATGAAATCGTTCAAATTTATGCTAAAGATGCAGTTCCTTTCATTACCACAGTGCAGCCGTCATTTTGATCGAGCTTAAATGATTGTTCTGAATGTTCGGCCAGTTGAACATATTCAAGTTAAATTGAAAGAAAATAAAATTGCCTAGGTCAATTTGAAATACGTATCAACCATAAACACGTATTATTGTTGTTGTAATTCCATACAATTGAAATCGCTATAACTCACTTGATTATGATTTGATCTCAATTAAATTTTGTGAACGTACATACCTTATCTCAGTCTATATAATTGCAAAATTTCAAGAAGTTTAAAGGTACCGTTTTGAGTGAATTTCCGTTTCTGAGGTATTTTTTGCCCTTGCACTCATAAAGGTCCACATTCGCGACAATTTTCAGATTTTTCGGCTCAACGGTGTCCAATCGCGAGGGGGGGACACACAAATTTTTGGTACATTTTGCCTTCCCCTGGACCCCCTAATTCATATTTCAGATTCTAAAAGTTCTAATCAAGACCTTTCATTTGATACCCCACTCGACTACCTTTGGTTAAAAAAATGTTTAAGGGTTCATTCGTTATTAGGACCCCCCTTGAAATATTTTTAAATTTTTGGTAAGACCTTAAATATTGAGAGACCGTCACTTCTGATCTTTTTATAAAGTTTAAGCATTCTAGCTTCTATAGTTTCTGAGGAAACTAGCTGTGACGCGCGGACAGACGGCCAGATAGGTCACCAAACTGGTAGGTCTTTGTAAAAAAAATTTTTACAAAGACCTTAAAATGGGGATCCTTAGACCCAGTAATTTCCCATACGCTTCCGCCATAGTCTTCGTTAGGAAGAAAAGCAGTGAATTGAGAATGTGTGTGGGCTACAGAGCCCTAAACAAACAGACCATACGAGACAATTTTGCGCTGCCACTTATAGAAGACTGCATCGATTATTTGGCAGGAAAGAAATTCTTTTCAATTAACAAGCTAAAATGGCACCTGAATCTGTAAAAAAACAGCATTCGTAACTCCAAACGGTCACTATGAATATGTACGAGTCCTTGTGGATGCCTTTCGGACTGAAAAATGCTCCTGCTTCATTCCAGCGCGAAATATTAGAGATATGCTCGAGTCTGGAGCTATTGTCGTCTACATGGACGATATACTGATCCCAACCGCATCCCGTGAAGACCATATTGAGTTCCTAGGCCGAGTATTCAAACGTATTACCGAAAAGAACCTTGAGTTAAAATTGGGACAATGTAGATTTGCATTTGAAGAGATCAAGTACTTAGGGTACTCAGTCAGTGCCTCTGGAGTGTATCCAAGTGAGACCAATATAAAAGTCATCAAACAATATCCTATACCGAGGAACCAGAAGGAACTTAAGACCTACTTAGGATTGTTCTCCTATTTTTGCCAGTTCATCCCATCATTCTGAAAAATAGCCAAGCCGCTGCAATACCTCGCCCGCGAGGGTGCAGTCTTCGAATTCACTGACAAATGTAACGCGGCATTCATTGAACTGCGCACTAAGTTGACCGCTACCCCATCATTAGCAATTTATGATCCAAAACTGAACTTCATTACGATGCTAGCTCCTCTGGGTACGGAGCAATATTGTTACAAAGGCAAGTTGATAATAAGTTTCACGCTGTACTATTTTTTCGAAAGCTACCACGCCCACTGAATATCGTTTTCACAGTTTCGAACTGGAGACGTTGGCCATTATCTATGCACTGAGGCGGTTCCGAGTTTATTTAATAGGCATAGCTTTTAAGATAATAACAGATTGTAACACTCTGACGCTCACTCTTAACAAAAGATATGTAAATCCAAGAATCGCCAAATGGGTCCTTGAGCTTGAGAATTATATTTACACAATACAGCACCGAAGCGGAGTATCCATGGGTGATGTAGACGCATTGAGCCGGTGCCATACTTCCTGCCCTTCTTCAAATTACGAATCAACAATTGATATTGATTCTAGAGCTACTATTTATGATGCAAACCAGATGATGGATCCTCGGTGCGTCACTTGCTCTCTTAATCACGCTTGACTTATCCTTAGACCATCACCCTGAATTAACCAAAGCCAGTACTAATAACCCTCGCTGTCCTGTCCTTACATCCGCTGTCCGTTATGCCAACACTGACGACCCTTTTATGTAGCCTCCTGTTAGAATCAATAATTACGTACAAGACTCTAATGAGAATGCTAGCAACTACGCAGATGCACCACCCGGAAGCACAACTGATGTAACTGATCAGGTATTACCCACTGTTGACAGTGACGACTTAGACTTTTTTATCTAAGTCACGCAAAACCGAGACAAGCGCATCTAAAAACTTCGCGAACAACTAAGCTTATGTCCAGTCCCAGGTTACCAGTTATTGGACGGTCTTGTCTTTGGAAGAAATGAATCCGGACAAACGCAAGTGTACGTACTATTAAAAATGGAAGATAATGTGATTCGTTTGACGCATGAAAAGATTGGTCCCTTGGAATAGAAAAAACTTATGAGCAACTGAAGAACACTATTGGTTTCCGAACCTGAAAGCAAAGTCGCGAAATTCATAAGAAACTGTGTAAAATGTATTATGTACTCGCCACCACATAATTCCAATGAACATAATCTCTATAACATACCAAACGAACCAATACCATTTGACACTGTACACTTGGACCACTTTGGGCCTTTACCTACTATCAACTCAAAGAAGAAACACATATTGTTAGTTGTAGATGGATTCACTAAATATGTTAAACTGTATCCAGTTAACTCGACAAGTACACGAGAAGTTATCAATAGCCTTGATAAATATTTTAGCTATTACAGTCGCCCCAGACGCATAATAACTGACCGAGGAACTTGTTTCATCTCTTTGCATTTTAGCACATACTTGCCTCTCCACGAGCCAACGGCCAAGTGGAAAGGGTAAATAGAGTTTTAAAACCTATGCTTGCCAAACTTAGTGAGTCCATCAATCATGCCGATTGGTCTAACCTTTAGTCCCAGATTGAGTACGACATTAACAATACCATCCACAGTACCACTAAATAGTCTCCTAGTAAACTCTTGTTCGGGATAGAGCTGAGAGGTAAAATTGTGGACTGAATACTTAAGCGAGAAGACATATGAGGACTCAGATCGCAACCTAGATTATCTCAGGGCAAGAACTGCCTCCGCCATTCAGAAGTCACAGGACTACAACCTCTAATACTTCCAGAAACACAGCAATCCACCCTAAACTTATAATGTAGGAGAATATGTCGTCATTCGTAACGTGGATACCACCGTTGGCACGGGTAAGAAACTAACCCCCAAGTACCGCGGACCGTACCTTCTACACAAAATATTACCAAATAACCGATACGTTATTAAAGACATCGAAAACAGTCAACTGACACAGTTGCCTTATGACGGAATTGTAGAATCCTCGAGAACACATATGTAGGTGGTTTTCACAGGGATCTGGACTACAAACTACAGAAGTAAAAAGCCCTTTTGAAACCGAATTGTCACTTTAAATTTGCTTTTGATATTGTAACCTTAGAAAAGAGAGAGAAAACCCGACTTGTCACTTTAGATTTGCTTTTCATATTTTGGCAATTAGTCGAGATCGACTAACTAGTCAGGTTAGCCGAGCTGTAATGAAAATTTAGTTTGTATAAGAACCACTAGTTAATGCTTGTATAAGAACTATGGGGATTGTTAATAAGCTATGCGCGATCCCCATGAGAAAGAAAGAATATTACTTTATTAAAACACAAATATAACTTTATTACTAAAACTAATGAACAGAGTTACAAGTATAGAAATGAATGTAGCGAAGGACTACATGTTGGCGCGCGCGATGTTGACTCATCGGAGGTTGCGAACGAAGTGAGCGTCTCGTTGACATGAGTTATGAAATTCACTAATTCACTAACTGCTTGATGCGCTCCTTGCGGTGAGCATGTGGACGCCACAGAACTATTAGTCAGTGCATGAACCATTCTACTGCTGCAAAGGATGAAATGAAGAAAGAAACGAATTGAATTGATTTTATTTTTGAAGTACTTGAAGGTATGTATAAAACAAAATGTTCATTCTTGTAATAAAATATGTAACATTTCGCCGCGGTATATGTTTGCTTTCCGCCATCGATTACATTCTATACCCCATAAGCATTTGGGTTTCACATTGCGTATGATCGGCCTCTTTTAATTAAAACGGTTTCTTCATCTTCATCCCAACATAATGTTGCATAGTATATAAAAAATATCTTTTCAACATTCGAATATGAAAAATCACTTAATAAGAAAGAATTAAAATCAAAGTGAACATAAAGCAAAAAGAGCGAGGATACTTTTCTAAAATCGCAATTGGTCAAAAAGAAGGGTTCTTACCCAGTCCTCCTCCGACGAGCACTCGTTGTTGGGTCAGGTAAGGGGGCTGCAACTTCAAAAATTTAATCGAGCTTTTATCTTCAGCTCGACAGTTTTAGATATTTATCAATTTATACTGATATGATTGGTTTTCAACGCCCATTGATGCAAAATCTTGAAGATAAAAGTCCACTTTTTAATTACTGGCTGAAGTGATTTCACGTCGTAATTAGTAATCGAGACTCCAATAATGCTTTCCAATGTATTATAATAAAAGAATATTTAACATTTGAAAACAAACTAATTGCATAAAACTAACTAACGCAACACTGGAACAAACTGCAAACGAAATTCTACACAACAAACACGAAAGTATAGACAAATTATTGCAAACACGCTGTCAAATTCTACTTCGGTCGCAACTAAGTCACGTTCCAAGACGTTACACCATCAACACCTCAATCACGATAGATTTCAGACGAAAGCTAGTTCAACCCTTTTCTTACAATTGTAATCATCGACCGGGTAAGTTTCGGCTGATTATTCGTTACGCTGTGTTTGTAATTCCCTTCTTGATCGATTGTCGTAACTTTTGATCTTTTCTTACTTTGAGTCCGGGATGCTGATCTGAGTAATTAAAAAAATTGTTTAATGATAAATCCTCCACGCTGACTTGCAATGAATATTTTTCCTCTTAGCTAATAGTGTTTACTTTTTATTCATTCTCAACATTATTAAAATTTTCGTTTGTACGTTTCATTCAACTCATATCCACGATTTACCTTTGTATATGTTAAGTTAGTCACTGTTTTCACGTTGGACTCTGCACAAAAGGATCACACATGCAATGGTCACTTGCAGTATAAGAGCACTAGGATTTGCTGACTATGCTAGCAACACTTTCAACCCACAGATCTGGTTCTTTGCCTTTACGTCTTTCTTTAACTTTACTGGCCAATGATCCACGAACACGGGTCTCCACATATCACGTATCAAAGCCACGATTGAATATCAAAGCGACGCGCTACAGTCTTTTTCTCGACTCCCAGAGACGGAACTATGACACACAACCGTGCATTTTCCTCCACACCTTACGCGACCTTTCCCGCTCATTTTATCGAATCGAGTCCCGCTTCGTACGAATTCCACTTACCGTCTACCTCGACGAGCCTCTTCATGTGCGTAACGGCAGATTCTCGTCCCCAACAATCTAGCAATTGCTTCGCTAAATTGTGTCGAAATGAGGTTGCCATTATCAAATTTTATTTGCTGGTTTTTTATTTTTTCTTCGGAAAAACTTTTTATCGATAATGGTAGCGGTAATAGTGACGGCGTTTATTAAGGGTTAGTAATAATAATAAGTCACGTTTCAAATTGTTCCTTACTTATTGCGTTATTATTATGAAATAGTTTTTTTCGTAAAGGTCCTTCGAGCAGTTTGCCTAGGCGGGCTGCTCGTTTACTACAATTTCCAGCTGCTGATGCATTTGCAGATGCACTCGAGGATGCATTCGCGAGTGCATTTGTGGCTGCATAAGCACATGTATTTGCGGATGCTGCGTGTTTATCGAGCAGTTCGCGTGTGCGAACTACGCGGATATCACACCCCTCACATCTTTGCTCGTTATGCAATTTTTGAAAGTGACCGTAGCACTACACGTAGATTCAGACTGCATTTAACGTGCTCACTGGTAGGTGGATAAGGCATTTTGTTATGACTGTTATTACTATAATTTTAATTACCATCCTAAAATAGAATATGCAGCCTTTTAGAAACTTGCTTATAAATTTTCTGGACGCAATGAGTTTAAATCAGATGCGAAGCACTGAATGAAAAAACGACGGAAACGTAGACTATACAGCCACGGATTTCCCATCTCAAAGACATAAACAATCATACTCTAGAAACCAATCACACTCTAGAAACCATCTAATCTACTAAAATATATACTACAAACAGTATGAAATTTCAGCACAATTAAATACAAATGCGTGACTGATAATTACAATTAATTTAATTGCAACCCTATAACGACTTGCATGTGTAATTTTACAATTAGTCTGATTTATTTCATGTACGAGTATGTCCTAGTCAATTGTATAGTAGCACGTACCAAACACAACCTTAAACTCAAGTGAAACTCTATTCTGTTTGGATTGTATCATACCCAGACAAAATTTTATGATTCCACTTAAATATTAAAGAGCTAAATGAGTGTTTATTGAAACCCAAATCTATTTTATGTGATCCTATCCTGAATTGTTAACCAAATTTTCGAAAGTTTTATCGTCCAATTTATGAACTTTATTCATGAGAATGTTTCAGAGTAAGGCATTCGACTCTAATTCAAATCAACAGTATTACAATCTAGATGTAATGTAAGCAAACAAACTTTAGGATTTATATTAAAATAATTTATTTTGTTCGTTTGTCCTGAGAACGCAAGAGAAAAGCATATTGTATACAAAATAAATAATAAATTTCATTGCTTAGCGACTAAAACTTATATTTGTTTTTTTTTCTTTGTAAACAAAAATGTTTTTTTCAATTTAAAATAGTAACTATACGTTTATATTCTTTTGGCTTAAAATTAAAGTATGAAATTATGGTTCGAATAAATATTTACAGCTATAAGTTGATATATAAAAAACGATCTGTTAGGCATTTGGATCGGAATTGATTAAAAACAAAATTAACTACAAGTACATATTTTATATATGTAACGGCCTTTACTTTAATGATATATGCATAAGCTAATTTGATAATATGATTCTTTCTAACTAACCTAACATTGTATATACTCATATGCACAAACTTGAATAATCCTTTTCCTTAGTCATAAGTCTCTGTTTTGACCAGATTCCTTTGAAAATTTTCCAATCACCAGTATCACAATTTTCTTCTGAAATTAATTTTCAACAAATGCATAAACCATTTGAATTCGCCACACTTTAATCACATTTTTCTCTCATTTCGTTTTAGGTTTCCGACGAAATGGGAATCTGTCAAGCAGAGCGAGTAAAATACTTCCTGGTATTCGTTGATGTGCATTGATTAATTCTTCCAAGCGAACAGCAACCTGTGAGTAATTAGAGATAAAATATAGTGATTCAATCGTTTATTAAATTGGTAAAATAGGAAAATAGGAAATAAATTAGTACATATGTTTTCGAGTTGGGGAGGTTCTAGTGGTTAATTTAGTTGCTGCACTATCCACAATTTGAAGAAAAACAACTAATCATTATGATTGGGTATTTATATACTTCCCAAATTAAGGTCTACGATCTGTATAGAAAAAATAATGTTCGTATCTACAAATCGCTTAAAAAACTGGTTAAGTTATATGAAAGCTTTACTAAGAAAAAAAATCAGGAGTCCTATAAGTATAGACACGAATAAGAGATTTCCTTACATCAAGTTATAAGAAAGGACCCACGTATATCAATTTTTCAAAAATTACGCTTATTATCATGCTCTGTATGCGTTAAAAGGACGTCGAAAAACCGACTACCCAGGTTAATTTTTATTGGGATATTTTATAAAAAATTTGACTAAAAAATCGAAAATTTATACTTTGTGTCGTTAAAAACTGCAGACTACGAATTAAATAAACTAAAAATTAATTTTTGATACAAACCTTCTCGGTCAATTGTTCCGGCGTCAGTTTTTCATCATACTCAATTGGTTTTCCCAAGTAAGTACGAAATTTAACCGGGAATCCACCATAAATCGGTCTTACCGGAATTCTAGTTGCATTGTAGATCTTCACAAATAGTCTATTGAAAAATCCAACTTGTCGAAAGCCTTCTCGTACATTCTGCGTAAAAAATGGTATAATCGGCGCTTTGGCTTCTATCGCCACTTTCGCAAATCCAACACGATTTCGCCACAATAGTTCATAACAATGGTTGCCAAATTGCGCTTCATATACACCGCCTGGCGATATAGCTAGCATATGACCCTCCTTCAAGATATTGGAACACGATTGCACAGTTCCAGGGCTAACTTTCATTGCATCGCTTATTAATCCCCAACCTGGCACCTTCCAGAGAAACCGATCCCCAACGCTGTAAATTAGACGTTTACGTTGTAAGCAGACACGTGCAATGAAGTAGTACATGTCAATTGGAATAGCTCCGTGGTAGAAGACAATTAATGCTGGACCGTCTACTGGGAGGTTCTCCATACCAACTACTTCGTAGCCATGATAAATTCTCCCGTGAGCGTCCCATACTGCAGCTACGAGTATACGACCGAAGTCCCAAAAGTTTGGCTCGCTGATGAGTGAATGAAGGATGACTTGCCTGAAAGAATGAATATGGGTATGTAAAATATGTATTTAATTCAGAACTTAAAATTGATAACTATTGGCACATCAAATTGGAACTACATATTTTTATTTATCAGGTAAGCATTATCCATAATAGTTTCTAAATTAATAATTTAATTGTTTAGCGACGTATATCAGAGAGCACAAGACAAAATTGTTAACACATGTTTTAAGGATTTTGTAATGAAAATTACAATACGTTATTAAAAACGGTACCTGTCTGTCCGTCCGTCCTTCAGCTTGTCAAAGTTTTCTCAAGAACTAGAGAACCTAAACTCACCAAACCCTGTAGAGAGCTCGGAAGTGGTGGAATAATTGTAGTAATCGAGCAGTTCGTGCCTGCGAGCTACTGGAGAGACTCACATTCGGTTCAACTTTGAAATATCACAATAACTATAGTGAAAATAAAGGGTTTTCCAATAAGAGGTGTTATTTTGAATAAGTTAACACAAGAACTCAAGCCAGTCGATCACCAACAACGTCGTGTCTTTGCTGATTGGGTCATTGAAATGCATGAAAATGATCCGGAATCCCATCGAAAAATCATCTTGAGTGATGAGGCCCATTTCCACCTCGGTGGCTTCGTTAACAAGCAAAATTGTCGCATCTGGGGCTCGGAAAACCCAAGAGTTATTGTTGAAAAGCCTCTCTATCCTCAACGTGTGACTGTTTAGCGCGGTTTATGGTCCGGAGTAGTCATTGGATCTTACTTTTTCGAAAATGAGGCTGGAGCAACAGTTACGGTGAATGGATTGATGATGAGAGATGATTAATGATTTTTTATGGCCGGAATCGGATGGTATTGATCTGGACAAAGTTTACTTTCAACAAGATCTTTTACGGGAAAAGTTTCCGGACTGTGTTATCTCTCGAAGAGATGATCACAATTGGCCACTGAGATCTTGTGATTTAACACCTGCGAATTCGTGAGGCTAGCGAGGACATAGGGCAGCCACTTTGCGATTTGGTTATGGAAAATTTCAGGATATGGTCCTGTAAGCGTGGTCGTGGTGGTCATTTGCCTGATGTTATTTTCCAGTATTAACGGCATACCATCCTCTTTATAATGAAATAAACATACGATCATTTATATTAAAAAATGGAATTTTTCTTTTAATATCAAAATAATACCTCTTATTGGAAAACCCTGTAAATTAACCCTTTTTGCTCGTAGATTTCTTTATTAATATAGCAGTGCTGGTATGCTATTAAAATAGCAGTGCAGGCAGACTATAATGGCCAGGCCGCGTGCAGAAGCAAATACATAATACAGCAACTGTGTTGTTAGGAACGATCGGGAAAAACTACCGGTCGGAGAGACTGCTCAAGGATTCCAGTTGCTATGCAGTAGAGTTGATCGAATAGGGAACTGCTCAAAAGCAGTCAGGAAGACTGGTCGAGAAATGGTGGCCACGATGTGGATCGAGCTGAATGAGAAATTTTAATCGGCCGTCGTAAGTCTATTCCGGAGTCAAGTGATTCGGTTGTGTTAAAGTAGATTAAATACATTTGCGTTCAGTATTTTGAAACTAAGCAAAACTCAAATCTTTCATTTGCCTGTGAAGGAAAGGAAAACAGCTGTTCCTGACTATCGGTTTAAACGAAAGATGTATAAGTTAACGTCTCGTTCGATAAATAAGTAGTACTCATGTCGAAAGTAGTTTTCTAATATAAAACAAATTAAAAGTTATATGGGAATTCCCTGAAAAATAGCAGTAAAACTATAAGTTTACAGTGCAATTTTTAGAACACAAGGTGTACATGTAAAACGCGAGTTACAGATAGTCCTTATCCTTAACTCATATGGCATCCATAAGATAAGGTTCGGAAAAGGATACAATGAAATAAATCCATTAAATTTCTTTTTCCTAATTTTTCTTGTGATGTCTATGTGTTTCCCAAAAATGTGAAAATCTCAGATTATACGAAAATGTGCGAGAATAAATCGATAAAATATATTTTTCCTAATCTTCCTTGTGATGTCTATGTGTTTCCCAAAAGCTGTGAAAATCTCAAAGTATACGAAAATGTGCGAGATTAAGGGTTCGGCCACATTGCGATTTTACTGTCGTAACCAGCGATTTTTAGACGCAAATACGAACGCACTGCGACAAGATTTGCAAAAGAACTTCAGGCATGCGGAGAACTAATATGCTCTTTTGAAGGTATGTCTTTGCCAGGAACACATGCGCTAACTCATTTGTGCGCTATACAAGAAACTTCCGTGCACGTCATCGTCAAATGTCCAAATGATGTGCGCCTGCGCGAGTATCACATAAACTACCTACTAAACTGGTGAGCGTCCGCTCACTCAAAGAAGCAAAGCCTGACAGCTTTCAAAGAAAAAGCTGCCTATAACCTTCGAAAAGGTGTGCTAAGCACTGGCAGTCAAATATCAGCAACGTGCAAATGTTTCCAACGCATAAGGAGCCCAGCAGAGGAATAAGTTTCAGTCTGTCAGCTAACAAATTGATGAGCTGCACACATTACGTGTTTAGGATTTCAATTGATATCAAGGAAGGCGATATATTATTCACATTCATAAGAGCGTTAAACTGAGATATAAGATTAGATGCAGTTAGAATGCAAGGGAGCGGACCAGTTATTATTTGGTTGCATTTACAATAATTGGACACTGAAATATTGAATCGCGTCCAATGAATAGCTCTCCGCATCTGATTATGTTTTAATTTGCTTTCTCTAAAATAACGGAAAGTATTTCATGCAAATTATTTAAGGTTAAATTTAAATATGATGTGTATTTTAATTATACAACTACTGATATACACAATGACTTGATGAGTTTGAATTATTTCTTTGTTTACTTTAACTCAACTTTTTATGAGTACTGATAGATTTTTCTTCTATATTAGTATTACTGTCAGTTCGAATTTAATTTTCATTGACATACATATCATGCTACAATACAAACTCATCGAGTTAAAGTATTGCTTTTACTCATCTACGAAATTTCAAAAGAAGTAAGCTACTAATCATATGAAATTATTGTATAAAAGACTTTAGTAATAACATAATTAATCTGCAAGTATCCCTGAAAATGGACCTAGTCACCGCTAAATCCATTCGGTTACCCATCCTTTCAGGTATAGTCTAGCCTCTCCGTTGAAAATGGAAGATTCACGCTTGCCATCAGATAAATAGGCAGAAAAATGAAATAAAAAAATGAAAGAAAGTAAATACCATTTAATTCTACTATTTTTATTTTAAATTTAGTATACAATTGTTTCGTTCTGTACTTGAGAACTTTCTCAGTACTACTATTCCCTTAACTACAAGTGTCCTAATATTTATACTAAACTCTTTAAACCATTAAAATGAATTTCTAATTACATCTAATCCCTCAAAGTTCTTTTACTTAATCTCTAATTACCTGATCCTTTTACCATTAAAAAATTTGTTTTTCCTTAATTACTACTTAATTACATTCATTACTTTGTAAGCTTGAATAGCTAAGAAGGGACTTAAGTTTTTAAAAAAAATGCAAGCACAACATCACCCCGAAAAGCCACACCGTTAAACTCAAGACGAGTATACCGTTCAAGAAAGGCACAATGATCAAGTATCTAGAAATGCAGTTGGTGAAGAAGAGTATTGAAAGACTCTATGCGAAATTGGACAGGATAAGCAGAGAGGCATACGAATTACATTTATCTGGCCAAGCAATATCCGTTGGGTTTCCCGTTGTTTCTTACAAAAGTGAAAGTAGCCGTAGAGTGTGAAAGCGAGCGGAAGAAATTAATATTAGCAAAGAAGTTTCATCTATTAAGACAAGAACAAGTGACAGTATCCCAACAAATCAAGTTGCGTACAATCGAAAACATAGTCATCAATCAATCGTCCTAGGTATTTACGCAAGCTCAACTGAATCTTCTGAACATGGGGCTGAAATACTCCATTAACGTGAACGCCAAACCTGAAGATATCGTCATAGAAATCGAAGCCGGAATCAATAGTCTTTCGAGCATGCATGGACTGACGGCAGAGGAAAAACAAAGGATAAGAACCAGCACTGCAGATACACTGAGAAAAGAAACTAGAGAGTTAACTAGAAAGCAGGACGAGAATAGGATCATTAATGAGCTCAAAAATCTACCGGTTTACTACATGAAAGCGGATAAAGGGAATGCCTTAGTGATCATGGACAAGGCCGATTGCGACAATAGAATGCGGCAAAAAATAAATACGGGACCATACTTCAGTCTACGAAATAATCCGCTGCCTGAGTCAATAAAAAGAGTGGAGAAAGTGCTGAAAGAATCTGAACCATGGATTCAGGACCTCAAGAAATTCTTAAAAGTAACCAACCCATCGCTGCCAAGGATCATAGGACTTCCGAAGATTCACAAGCCAGGCCATGAAATGCGTGAAATTGTGTTAGCAGAAAACGCCCCCACTCAGAAAATTGCGAAGTGGTTAGTCATGGAGTTCAATAACATGGACAAATAATTTGTTACCAGATCAGCAGCGAATTCGGCAGAAGAATTTATTTACTTCAAAGGTTTTGTCCTGGGGACCTTTGGAAGATGGTGATACGATGGTTTTGACGTCAAGGCACTTTTTCCCAGTATTCCGGTCAAAGAAACACTTGCGTTACTTGAGGAGTGGTTTCTGATACAAGGATCAGGAGAACAGTGGAAAGCACGAGCCAAAATGTTTTCGAAACTGGCTAGACTTTGCATGGGTGAAAGCTATTTCACCTTCAGGGGAGAATTTTTTAAACAAACACGTGGTGCTCCAATGGGAAACCCTCTTTCCCCCGTTGTTAAGCGAAGTTTTTATGGCATTTTTGGAGGAGAAGCTAGCACAAAAAGCTAAACTGCCACATCGGTGGGTGCGTTATGTAGACGATATCTTCACGATCATCAAAGAGGATCGGGTCCAGCAAACTCTCACGGCGATCAACTCGGTACACAACAACATTAGTTTCACCCACGAGCTGGAGTCAGAGGGGCGGCTACCATTCCTGAACGTGATGGTATGTAGAGGAGCTAATGGATTGGAATTCGAAATATACTGAAAACAAACGGACACCATGCGGATAATTCCTTTCACTTCGAACCATTGCCAACAGCAAAAATGGGCGACATTTAGCTGGCTTGCGAATCGAATGCTCACGCTTCTATTGAATAAGGAAGGCCTGAAAAAAGAAACGTCCCATATTTATAAGCTAGTCGAGTGGAATGGATACCCTACGGATGAGGTCACCAACTTGATAGCCAAACGAACGAAAGAGATCTTCAACAAAAAGTTCACAACGCTAACTGCGGAAGTCAAGCAACGGAAGAGATTACTTCAAATCAAAAGTGGCGGAGCATATAGTCCTTGAAAAACATTACATCACTGCGGACAACGTGAGCATGCTGAAAACGGTTATAAACGGGTGGAAGCTTGATGTAGCAGAAAGTTTGGAGATATTCAAACAAAAGACGCAGGACATTTGGAACGGCGACCCAGGTAACGGATACACCTGGCTATTCAAGCTTACAAAGTAATGAATGTAATTAAGTAGTAATTAAGGAAAAACAAATTTTTGAATGGTAAAAGGATCAGGTAATTAGAGATTGAGTAAAAGAACTTTGATGGATTAGATGTAATTAGAAATTTATTTTAATGGTTTAAAGAGTTCAGTATAAATATTAGGTCACTTGTAGTTTAGGGAATAGTAGTACTGAGGAAGTTCTCAAGTAGAGAAAGAAACAATTGTTTACTAAATTTAAAATAAAAATAGTAGAATTAAATGGTTACTTTCTTTCATTTTTTTTTATTTGAAAGCTCTACTAAAGGCGGAATATCTTTAACTACTGGAAAAATGAAAGACCCCCTTCAGTTTTTGTCAGGCCATGAAATGGAATATCAGGAAATTCGTGCGCGTGAAAAAAAAAATCTTGCATTGTGGTCCTTGCGTGGGCGAGACGAACTCACCACATGACACTGCAGAACGCTGAAGCTGAAGCAGCAGACCATTGCTGCATGTCCTTGACAGACTTTTATGAAAATGTTCAGAAGCATTACATGATGAATATCTTATAGTCGAAAAAATTCGAGGGATTTTAAGGGGCGTCCATTCGCATAAGGATGTGACCACTTTAACATATTTTCACCGAAAACAGCAGAGTTAAGGTATCAAATGAAAGATCTTGATAAGATTTTTTTTAATATCAGGTCTTAAAATTGCAATGTCGATAACGGGATAGGGAGTGAAAATGGAAGAATACGAAAAAAATGGTTTCTGCTATCCTCCCCCAACTTAAGTTAATATTCGATAGTATCTGTACAAACCCTTTCCTGTAGGAGCGCTGTAGTGTTTTAAAAAATTTTAAGGTGTTTGTAAAAGACGGCAGCGATGGAATGCTGCTTCAACGAGCGAGCTATTACAACTGAGCACACCTAGAATGACCGTGCCTGGAGTGGCGTACGCGTGCTGGCAGCAAGCTTTTTTGCAGTGTTATAGGGCGGATCTCTTTCTTCAGCGCATGACCCACTACAACCAAATTAATACACGCATGCGAATCTGAAGGTATCAACAAGTATAAGGTCAGAACTGAAGGGGAGCTCACACGTTTTCGAAAACCTAATTTCTGAGCTGCCCGCAGTAAGGGACGATTCCGTCACAAACGAGCGAAGTTGCAAACCACTGAAAAGATGGGGCATACCGATGGAATTAGTGCCGTTGTACCCCCCCAGCCGGTCAATCCCCGATGAAACGAGTTTACATGCAAAGACTCCATGCGGGCAAGAACCCTTGCAACATGTAAAATACAAGAACTGCAGCCCGATGGCTGGTCTTTGAGTTGATATGCCTATCACTGATGCAAGTTTAATACCCGGTGACGTTAGAGAAAAAAAAAGATCGAAATTTCGCTGCTTAGGAATTCATGTTTTAGCCCCTATCTTCCCAAGCATGCGTAACGTCATCACATTTTTATCAAAATCATTTAGAAATGGCTCAAGGAACAAAATAGTAACGAAATAATATCAACTTTTTCCTTTCTTAGTTACAGTACCATTCCAAAAACTGTGCAGTAGGACAATATTCTATTGGTATTTTTTTCTTATGGGACTGCAAGAAATGCGAATTGAAATATAGATAGTGATTAGTTTGAGTGTATTTTCCTAATTATTACAAAGCTTCTAATATCTAAGTCATTTACCAAATTATTATTATTACTAAATATTCTGAGAACCAATTGAGCACTTATTATGAAGTGCTAAATTGCAGGTATTTCACTTCATTGTTGTATTTTTGTGGCACAATCCAAGCCAAGTATGTTTTTTTATGATGTTATGTTGGGTCTCCTTGTTCGACTTAATAATCTAGGCGGCTGTGTTTTTGGGATCAAGGCAGTGATGCTTGCATCTTTCGTTTAAAGATAGGTAGTTACAATATGCCTTTTGAACGACAATTAATAAAAATAATTACCATCGAAATACAATAGCACCACAGTCGATCTACGCAACCCATATATTGGTTATAGTTGACAACACACTTGAAAATTCATTAACAACACTTGGAAATCGATTAACAACAGCAAAGCTCGATACTGGCAAGATCTAGGGGACAATGTGAGGACCTTGGCTACAAGCTAGTTATGCGGAGACTCGATGCCACATGGACGGCTTGTATACATGATGCGAAAAAGATGGACTAGACCGTGCGGGCACTCTTGCCCGCCTTTCCCGTCCGTGTTGACGCTGTGCAAGGTGAAACAGCAATTGAGTGAGTGTCCACTCTTCACACAGCTGGAACTGTAAGAGGCAGTCCTTTCATTCAAAGCGAGGAAGGCTCCAGGCCCAAATGGTGTTCCAGCTGAGGTATTGCAGCTTGTCTATCACCATTGTCCTGACTTGCTGCTCAGCATATTCAACACTTGTCTACGGGACGCGGTTTTCACGGTACGACTGAAGATAGCGAGGCTGGTGCTGCTCAGCAAGGGGAAGGGAAATGCCGGATCGCCGTCTGCATACCGTCCGTTATGCATGCTCGACACTGCTGGGAAAGTGCTAGAGCAGCTTATCAAGGGAAGACTCACTGACGCGACTCGTGATGCTGGGGACCTATCTCCTCGGCAATGCGCTTTAGAACAGGACGCTTCGGCATTGATGCAATTGCAGAGGTGGTGAGCGAGGTCGAAAAGACAGCGGCATATATCCGCCCCAAGCAAGGAATCGTCCTGTTGGTGACACCCGACGTTAAGAACGCATTCAACTCCGCTAGATAGGTGGATATTCTGGATACGCTGGAAAACCCTTTTCAAGTTCCAGAATGTCTAATGCACCTTTTGAGGGACCGAAGCCAGCTTTACGACACGATACAGGGCCAATGAAGGATGGAAGTTACATTGGGTGTTGCCCAGGGATCTATCCTTGGTCCAGACCTGTGGAACGTGTCTTACGACGGGCTATTGAGACTGGAGATGCCAGATGAGTCGCGCTTGATCGGCTATGCAGGTGATGTTGTGGCTCTAGTCGCTGAACGCTCCGTTGAAAAACTTCAGTCTAGCACTGGAGAAAACCGAAGTGGTCATCTCGACCAAAAAGAGAATCCCCAGAGTAAGGATGATCAGTATTGGAGACATACTAATCAAATGGAAGCCAGCGGTGAAGTACCATGGGCTACTGATCGACTCGAAGATGAGTTTCTGTAAGCAAATCGGGGCAACAGCTGAGAAGGCTACTTCGGGAGTATCGGCTCTGAGCCGACTTATGGCCAACATGGGGGGACCCAACCTATTCAGAAGATGCCTCTTGCCGAGTGCTTTAGGGTCAGTGCTACTTTACGGAGCAGAAATATGGGGCGACGCTTTCAGAAAGGAGGTATACCGAAAACGCTTGGCACAGGTACAGAGAAGAGGAGAACTGCATCTTCGTATCCGATAGTCTCTGATTTGGCGGTGAGAGTTATTGCAGGCTGTTACCTGTTGCCCTCCTTGCTAGAGAGCGTTGAAGCGAGGAGGCGAAGAAGTCAGTTACCCACGCGGGGAGACAGCGCTCGCTCAACGATTGGCAGCAATCTTGGGTGAATTGCATGAAAGGAAGGTGGACTGCGCGCCTCATTCCGGATGTGAGGCCGCGGCATGGTGAGACTGACTTCTATCTGACCCAACTTTTAAGCGGACATGGGTCTTTTCGATCTTACCTGCACAAGGTTGGTGAGTCACGGTCCGCCGATTGTCGATTTTGCCCAGGAGAGGAAGACGATGACTGCCACATATTTTTTGCGTGCAAAAAGACGATGCCTGCCACATATTTTTTGCGTGCAAAAAATAGAACAGGCTGCGGCAGGATTTCTACAGGGAGGCGGGAGAGCTCACCCCTTATAGTATAGTTGCGGTGACGCCTGAATCAGTTGACAAATGCAACCATATGGCACATTATGTTCGGGCAGTCCTAAAAGATAAAAGGGACTCACAGCAGTCGGGGCTGGGCGATCGCTTGTCTGGCAATTCCTCTTCCCCTCTCCCCTCCCGCTAGAGGAGGGATCCCACAGCTTGAAGGCGCCTCACAGCGCAGCAAAACGAGACCTGGCCCGAAGTAATGTGACAAACGGTTCCATGCTGGGTTCTCGGGTTGACAAAGGAGGCGTTTAGTGGGAAGGCTAGTCGCTTGTGATTATGGGAGTCCCACACTCAGTGTGTAAATGGCATTCACCTCCAAACTACCAAAAAAAATACACTGGGGTTGATCAATTTCTTTTTTTTTTGCTTATCACAGAAGCGTTTCTCCTTTCTGAAAGGCTTTATACAGTGACGTCTCTAAATTTTCTAACATCGGCGCATCCCTCACGACGTAAGCAAACTCCGGTCTAGATCCACTTTCCACCTGATAGCGTTGCAACGTCTGGCTCCGTTACACATGTGTGGCGACCGAATGCTTGTCTCCGTCATCGAGCATGCATATAAACATGTGAAGCGACCGTTAGGAGCGTTTTAATCTTATCATAAATGCCTGAGCTCTGTCTACTCCAGACGTGCAATTATTACGATCGAAAGCAATGTTGTATACTCGTTGGTGTTGTTAGTTACAATAAAACTTGTTCTTGCCGCCTAACCCGCCTCTTTACTTAACACAGAAGTGCATTTACCACGAATAAACGTCATCTGCATAGTGCAGGTTCATCAGGAGCACAGTGCCCGAGATCTCATAGTGCATAAGGCTACACTCTACTTACCTGTCTACCATCCACCACGAGATAGTCACGCAAGGTCCACCTGTTTTCACAAGATCGCATCGCCTTGCGGGAGAATGCCTCACTGCAGAGAAAGCCGAGTTCGATTTGCTATTGGAATGGGGTCATTCGACCTTCGTCAAGCCAGTGGGCTAGTTCCCTGAAGATGGTGCACAAGAACGACGGCCATTGGAGCGCTACTGGAGATTACCGCCAACTCAATGCTACTCATTGTCAATCATCCGGGATGTCAGCAGTTCAGTATTTTCAGTCATCGACCTCCACCGTGCATTTTACCAAATCCCGGTCGCTCCTGAAGACATCTGCAAAACGGCAGTCATTACACTCTTTGGGCTATTTAATTATGTGGGGGTGCCTCTTGGTTTACGTAACGCGGCCCAAAAGATGCAGCGAACACTTAACTACCTGCTTAGGAAGCTACCGTCTACCAGGACGACATCTTAGTATTCTCAGCCAGCCTCGAACAACACTAGCAACACGTCGAGCAGCTGCTCTCGATGCTGCTAGGAGTTCCAGGCCAACTGGGCTCAATGCCAACTCGGTCTGCCAGAGGTCACAAATTCATTGAAAGCGGCCTTCCAAAGAACTCATGGGCGGAGTTAACGTATACTGCGATATACATTCGCAATCGTGTTACAAAGTCACGACAAACAAAAACTCCAAACGACCGTCCGCTTCGGACGCCTCCCTGATACTCTCCTATAATACTTTCTTATTACGGCTTTAATTTTCTTTCTATGACTTTGGAGAGAACTTTATATGACGTACACAGTAAGCTGATGCTCCTATAATGTTCACACCTTAACTTGTCTCTGTTTTTGTGTACAGGATGTATACTTTTTCGCCAGTCCTCTGGTAACTGGTCCTATGACCATATTCTACATATCAGGCGGTGGAGATTACTTTGATGGGGACTCCCCTCTAGAGCAGTTCTAGTGGTATTCCATCTATTCCAGGAGCCTTATTTTTTCTGAGGTTACGTACTGCTGCCTGTACTTTATCTCTGGTTGATGGTGAAACTTGGACCTCTTAATCCGCTTCTGGAATGTTCACTGCATCAGTAGTTGTTGGGAGCGTTGTTAATAGCTCCTGGAAATACTATAGCCATCCGTTTTTGATTTCGACAGGGTTACCTATGATTTATCCTTGTGCACTTTTTCAAAAACTGGATTGAAGCCCTCTCTTAATTACTTACTAGAGGTATACATCGATCTGACTTCATATAGTCATGTTTCTTTCTTCTGCACACAATTTTAACTAATCGGAGGTTGCTATAGTTTTGTTCTTGGGACTGAGTTGGTTACTGAATGTGTTTTTGTACGCCTGGTTTCTTTTTTCAACAGCTTGAATTCTTCGTCATACCCATCGTTCTTGTCCGATGCCCCAATACCTCTTCGGGATCGTCTGTTACCACATCTCTGTCTTCTTCATGGTTTTGTTATCTTTGTTACATTTTCCAGCCTGCTGGGATATGTTGCTGCGAATCTCCAGCGCTGACATGAGTTTGGACGTTACTGAGCTACCGGTTAGCTTGTGTATCTGGTACCTTGGGGTAACTGATCTTCCTTGTTTACAGTTCTTTTAGAAGCGGTATCGGACCTTGAAGCTTATCAGATAGTGGTCCGAACCACAGACAGCGCCGCGAAATTAACGCCTGTCGAGAATGCTGGTGGCTGATCATTTTTGTATGAGAGCGTGATCGATTTGGTTGAATACGCAACTTTATGGGCATGCCTACGTTCTCTTGTGAATGTCTCGGTGAGAGGAGTCTGTGGAGCTTTCTGTGAAGCCTCTGCTAGTAGCGAAGTCTAACAGGCGTTTTCCGTTGTCACTATTCTGGGCATAAAGGCTAAGCCCTCCGGTTGTTATTGTTGTTTCTCGGATGATTTTTGCATTGAAGTCAATGCACCGTAAAATTCATCCCTGATTACCTTCTCCTTGTCTTCTGTAGGGACGTGATAATTCGTAAGTCGATACAATTTGTTTAAATACGCTCTCCACAATGACAGCCACTCCGAACTCACGGTTTTCTTGCCATTTTCTGCTTTTAAACACAGTGTTCGATCGTGTGGTAAATGTATCTTCACCGTGTCATCTGGTTTCTTTCACTGCAAGGATGTTGATTCTTTATTTCTTTATTTTATCCAAAAGTTGTCACATTGCATCTGGTCTGTTCAATGGACTAAGTTTATGTGTATAATACAAAAAATTGTCAGAACCAGTTTATCTCCTTTACTACTATCAACAAAGTTGCGTAACATATGATTAAATTTTCTTTGTTTTTGTTCAATATTGTAGATTCCTTCATTCTTGCTTATTTACACGTTTTTCATAGAGCTGTGTCGCTCGTCTCAGTTTCTATTTATATAATTTCACATATTGTATAATACTGACTACATTGATTTTAAGATTAGGGTGTTTTTACCATGTTATTCTAAAAAATAATTTAAATATGGCATAAATGTTGCCATAAATATATATTTTCTTTGTTGCTCTACATTACTGCTACCAACCGAAACTGAGCTGCTCGGCATACATTTACGCATCATAACTGTACTTAAAAACCTATTTTCGGTATTGAAAAATTTAATGCATAATAAATAATATTCAACGCTGTATTTAATTGAGCAAATATATAGAAACAGCCGCTTCCACATGTGGTAGCAGTTATCTCATCGCTTGAATAAGCAAATAAAAATTCATTGTGGATAGACAATAATTGAATTCTTCAATCATCAACTGAGATAGAGAAAATTACTTTCCTGCAATCTGTCTAAACATGACTAGATTTTAAGCATATCATCCCAAACCGCAACATATAGATGACTTAATTATAAGTTTATAGCTTTTGTTTTATCGATATAATGAACATTTCCGATGCTTTGTAAATATTTGTTCAACTACCACAAAAAAAACAAAATTGGCAATATAAACACTAAAATATGTAAAACTAAGTTGACCTTAGAAAACATTTCGTTGCCAAACTAAACAAAAATAACGCATGCACTCTCGCTTGAATGTATAATCATCGGTCCCTCATTCAAATGCTAATGATTTTCAAACGCTTCTAACAAAAATGTAAATTAAACAACAGCAAAATCGGAAACTGGCTAAACAACTAGAAAATCAAACTTGAGCGGGAAACTTTGCGATCTTTTACTTTCAATGGCTATCACATTACGTACTCACCTGTGCAACTTGTAAACGTACAAAATGATGAACGAAATATAAATGAGAACGACAAACACACATGGTAGCAAGAATGTGACAATTAGTGGCGTTAAAAATCTCCACAGCCACAGCGAGTAATCCAAATCGATGTATTGCTCTGCAATCAGATTCCAAAGTAGATTACATAGACGCTAATTAATCATAAAGTCACACCATACCGATGAAATTGATCGCCGCATTCCAGTATTCATTGAAGAAATCCATTGCGTTCTAGGACTGGAACCGCAAATCAGAATACTTCAAAAATTAGTGCCAGAGTAGCTCCAATCAATTATCTATGTTGCAAGAATCAGGTCTAAATTTATAAACCAATCTGCCTGCGGCTAAGCCAGTTCAGACACCGATAACGATAGAACACGTCGCTGCAATGTTTAGGCGCTTCAAATTATTTCACCATTCAGTCAGCAAACAATAGATTAATATTCTTGTTATCTTGACACCAGCAAAGCTACTTTTTTGTTGTGAATCACATTTCAGTTCTTTATTGTATTTTTTGTGTACACAAAAATGCACGATTTATGGCACTGCAGTTACATTCTCTACAAAACCTGAATTGATCGTGATCTTAAAGTGAAACGGAAGACGAATTTATTTAAGAGTTCATTGAAATTGTATGTAATAATTGATGAAATTGCAAATTTTAACGATACGTACCTAATCTAGACCAACTGAGTGTACAAGAACGACATCGATGACAATTCTCATCTGCTTGCAAATGTATAGAAATAAATGTCAAAAGACTTCGCGAAAACTTTTGAGGGGAAACTTCCTCGTACCGGATGTTTGATGAGTACGTTTCATGATGCTATATTAGTTCGAATTTTAGCCGTTGGAGAAGTCAATTAAGTTTCTTTAGTTTTTGACTTTATTCTGGCCAGTTTTCTTTAAACTTCACTTCTCGAACTTCTCAGACTTTTTGACCATAAAACCCTTTGATATTATATAATAATTTTTTTCTTCGTTTCGACCACTTTCGTTGTCTTTTCAGAATTATGGTTACAAACAGTTTACGTTTCATTCGTATCACATGCTTTTGGTTACTTATCCTAATAAAAGCAATGCATATATTTCATTCATAGTCATGTATGTAATGTATATATTTCATTAATATCCAAAGCTCACGTAAGATAGGAAGCAATGTGGTAGCAGCGCTTACTACCACACACATGACCATTAGTAGGCCGACTTTGCTCGCTTGCTTAAATGGCGGTATATGAAGAATTGTGGAGGTGCCAAGTAAAATTCGCGGTTTTGTACGGTTTTGAGACGGATTTCTAGAGTGAAATCCAGGAAATCCGCGAAAAACACAATAGTGCTCTTAGTGAAAAGAAAATTATTTCAGTTCTTATACGTGTTTAAATTTTATCGCCTTCCAAAGTGAATGAATAGGAGTTTGTTTACTTCACAAAGCTTGGCTATCTGTGGAAGGTGCAAAACATGTGCTTCATTTGCGCGTCTTGAATACACTGGACAGTGCGAGTTGAATTTTAAGCATGCACAGAATGCGTTTCGTACGTTTTCATTAGGAGAATAGTAAATATTACACGATATAAGCATTTGCTTATGTCGCAGTTGGCTGCCAGCTCACGGAAGCTTGTCCAATAGTAGGCCGACTATCTTACGTGAGCTTTGTTCATATCACATACATTTAATTCATTACCAAGGCCTTATTACCCCGCAGGGGATGCCCCCGCAGGGGGATGCCGGTCGACAAGAGCACTCTTGGAGGCTAGCATTCTTTGGGGAGTTCCGCCCCCACGTACCCGAGGAAACTCCGCAGGGGGAGTGCCGGTCGACAAGACCACTCTTGGAGGCTAACATTCTTTGGGGAGTTCCGCCCCCACGTACCCGAGGAAATTCCCGCAGGGAGAAAGCCGGTCGACAAGAACATTCTTGGAGGCTAGCATTCTTTGGGGAGTGCCGCCCCCACGGACCCGAGGATATGGGGCGTGCCGTGAGGTTCCCTCCTGGGATGACAGGTAACGACTCTTATTGTATCTGGACTACGCTTTGGACAACGAACTGGAATTGACGCGTTGGGCTGGCGAATGTGATGGTTTGGACCTAGTTGCTTTGCACAGTAGCGCCGAGGTGAAACTCGTGTGTGAACGGCTCCAATTCAACTATCATACCATCTCCGTCCCGGTAAAACCTTGGCAGGCCTCAGAGTACGTTCGAAGTTCGCACCATTGGGTTGGTGGTGTAGGTTCGGTTGAGACGGACTCCCGATTAGCGCTGGTCTGGCTCTGAGCACTTGTCCCCATAAGGGCTTGTGCCAACCCTCGCATGGCCTCCCTGCTCTGCAAAGATAACCATGGGACCAAAAAGGCGACTATACACACGAACGGAGATAGCGGCTCCGAGGGGGGACCCAATAAAATGGAGCAAATAAAATCAACAGAGCAAAAACATCCAACAAATGAAACCACAAGCAAACAGGACGCTAGCACGGAGAACCCTTTCAGGCAAAAACCGCTGTTGGCAAGAACACCGATAAAACAAGTCACCGATTGCGGGGGGAGGCAGCAAACCCCAGAAACACTGTCAAAGTCAAGATCACAGGTTAAATCATCGGAGACAGACCACAGACGGACTAACGAACGAAAGAAGGCAGAGTGCGTTGTGCAACCTGGCATCATTGCGGCCTTTGGGCGCAGTAGAAGGACTATGCGCACCCCGGGGCGCCCAGTGCAAGACGTACACAATCCGGATCAAGCTGCGACACCAACAGAGGCCAGTGTAAGACTGGGAGAGGGAGAAGTTTTGCCGTTGGCCGACGCCACTTCAAACGCGACCCAAGCGATAGAAGCAAAAGGGCTAGGAAACGGGGGCCTCTCCCAAGAGGTGGCGCCAAATAACACAATCGCCCTTGACCGCGCCGAAGAGGAGCGGCTTACTCGGAAAGCGGGGAATATCGTCAAACAACTGAGGGCTGCCTGCGAAGTGCAGAAAAACATAGGCAAGAGTGTCAAGAATGGCATTCTTGAACTGGAGGAGCTTTTTGGCCGCATAACGCACTACAGGCGGAGGTGGCTTGCAACCGAAAAGCACCAAAAAGACACACTCTCCCTCGAGGCATCAGTGGGTCCTAGCAGCAGCAAAAAAATGGCCGGTAGCCCAATTGAAGGCGACCGTGAGAAAAGGAGGAAGGACGAGACCATAAACGAAGTTGACAAGGCAGCGAAAAAAGCGGCCAAAAAGCTACTCCTAGAAAAAACAGACAAAGAGCTCAACCACGAAAAGAACAAAGAACCCCCGATATACCGCAGAAAACAAAAAGCAAACCGCGGCGCAAACCCTTGCGAGAGGCACTGCTTATTAAACCAACTAAGGGCCAAACCTACGCAGATGTCCTCCGTGAAATTAAAGGAGCGGTCAAGCCAGACGACACCAAAACTGCCATCAAAGCAGTTCGACCAACCCGGACCGGTGGCTTGCTGGTGGAATTCGGACCAGAGGCCACAAACAAAGATGCACTCCGTGATGCGGCAACGGTTGCCTCGCTCGAACCAATGGCCACCCTGGAAATCAGGGACCTCGCCTGCGTCACGGACAAAGCTGAAGTAGTTCCCCAGCTTAAGTGAAGTCAAGGCAAGATTGACACGTGAAAACACAAGGGGGCAACGCATGGCTATTGTCGAACTAGCTGATAAAGATGCCCAGCAAATCCTGGCGAAGGGCAAAATTAAGACAGGTTGGGTGATCTGCAGGGTACGGAGAAGAGCGATCCCTATGCGCTGCTTCAGATGCTTCGAATACGGACACACCGCATATGGCTGTAGGGTACCCGACAGGAGATCTCTGTGCTACAAATGTGGTGAAACGGGGCACAAAAGGAAGGAGTGCACGAACGAGGCAAAATGCATTCTTTGCAAGGATGATAAGCTAGCACCCGGCGACCTCAAACATGAGCCGGAGACAGGGAGATGCTGGGTTTTCAAAGAGGCCCTAACTAAAGCCAAATCGATACTCAAATGATCCGTATCCTGCAGGTCAATTTGCACCGAAGCACAAACGCCCAGGACCTACTTGAGCAGTTTGCGAGGGATAAGAAAGCTGACCTCCTGTTGCTGAGCGAGCAACATCATAACAAGGACTCGCAAGCGTGGTACCCTGACAAATCTGGTACCTCGGCCATCTGGGTTCGAGACAGCGCCCGCCTTCAGGTGCAGGGCCATGGACGCGGGGATGGTTTTGTGTGGGTGCGGTGTTCAGGGATAACATATTTCAGTATTTATCTGACGCCTAACGAGGCAATGCGATCTTTTCGAACCAAACTCGATGCCCTGGAGGACGCTGTCTTGAACACAGAGGGCCACATGCTGGTCGGGGGAGACTTCAACGCTAGAGCCATTGAATGGGGTATGCCACAATCCAACCCAAGGGGAAAGCAAATCTTGCACATGGCGGCCAGAACAGCGCTTTTTGTCCTAAATACTGGTAACACCCCTATTTTCCGCCGCTGGGGTTGCGTAGGAACCATACCCGATGTGACACTCGCTTCGGAGTCCCTGGTACCCAGAGTACACAACTGGCGAGTACTAGAGGACTACTCGGCTAGTGATCACCAGTATATAGCTGTTGTGATTCACGACGGTGCCACTCTGCGTGCATATGCCCAAACTTCAATCCTCGGATGGAGGAGTGGGAGGATGGACGTTGAGAGGTTTGCTGACGCGCTTACGGCAGGCGCACCGTTGCTGGGAGCTCCGCCAGGGAGTGGAGGGCCTACAGCCAAGGACTTGGTGAACTCAACTATGAGTACCATCATAGCTGCATGCGAGTCTTCCATGCCCCGTCGGAGACCCCGACATGGTAAGCCTCCAGTATACTGGTGGTCAAACGAGATCGCCGAACAAAGAAGCGAGTGTCACAAACTTCGGCGAGAGGCCCAGCGGGCGCGAACACGGGAGGAGGCAGACACTAGGCTAGCAGCATACCGGTCCGGCAGGAAATATCTTCGCAGGCTTATTAACAAGAGCAAGGCCCGATGCTGGCAAGACCTCGTGGACGATGTAAATAGGGATCCGTGGGGCCTTGGCTACAAGCTGGTCATGGGGAAACTTGGTGCCCTACGGAAGCCTTGTATACATGACGCGGAAAAGATGGACGCGATAGTGCGGGGACTCTTCCCCGCCCATCCCGTCCGTGTTGACGCTGTCCATGGTGAAACAGCAGTCGAGTGCCCACTCTTCACACAGCTAGAACTGGAGGAGGCAGTCCTCTCCCTGAAAGCGAGGAAGGCTCCAGGTCCAGATGGTGTTCCAGCTGAGGTTTTGCAGCTCGTCTATCACCATTGTCCTGACTTGCTGCTCAGCACATTCAACGCTTGCCTACGGGGCGGGGTTTTCCCGGTACGATGGAAGGTGGCAAGGCTCGTGCTGATCAGCAAGGGGAAGGGAAATCTCGAATCGCCGTCTGCATACCGCCCGTTATGCATGCTAGACACGGCTGGGAAAGTGCTAGAGAAACTCATCAAGGGAAGACTCACTGACGCGATTCGTGCTGCTGGGGACCTATCTCCTCGGCAGTACGGCTTTAGAGCAGGACGTTCTACCATTGATGCGATTGCAGAGGTGGTGAACGCGGTCCAAAAGGCAGAGGCATATAGTCGCACCAAGCGACGGATCGTCCTGTTGGTGACACTCGACGTCAGGAATGCCTTCAACTCCGCTAGATGGGTGGATATTCTGGACACGCTGGAAAACTCTTTTCAAGTTCCAGAATATCTAATGCGGCTTTTGAGGAACTACCTAAAGGACCGAAGCCTGCTCTACGACACGACACAGGGCCAACGAAGGATGGAAATTACATCGGGTGTTGCCCAGGGATCTATCCTTGGTCCGGACCTGTGGAACGTGTCTTACGACGGGCTACTGAGACTTGAGATGCCAGATGAGTCGCGCTTGGTCGGCTATGCGGATGATGTTGCGGCTCTGGTCACCGGACGCACCGTTGAACAAGCGCAACTTAGGCTAGGTATGCTAATGCGCCGAGTGAGGGACTGGATGACTGCTCGCGGGCTCAGTTTAGCACTGGAGAAAACCGAAGTGGTCATCTTGACAAAAAAGAGAATCCCTAGAGTAAGGATGATCAGTATTGGAGATATACAGATCGAATCGAAGCCAGCGGTGAAGTACCTGGGGCTGCTGATCGACTCGAAGATGAGTTTCTCTGAGCAAATCAGGGCAACAGCTGAGAAGGCTGCTTCGGGAATATCGACCCTGAGTCGACTTATGGCCAACGTAGGGGGACCCAGCCCATCAAGAAGACGCCTCTTGATGAGTGCTGTAGGGTTAGTGCTAATGTACGGAGCAGAGGTATGGGGCGACGCTCTCAGCAAGGAGGTATACCGAAAACGATTGGCACAGATACAGAGAAGAGGAGCACTGAGAATTGTATCTTCGTATCCAACAGTCTCCGACTCGGCGGTGAGAGTGATTGCAGGTGTGATACCTGTCGCCCTCCTTGCTAGAGAGCGCCGCGCTATTTACCTGCGCCGAAACGAGGATGCGAGGGAGATGGTTGTCCGCGAGGAGAGACAACGCTCGCTCAACGATTGGCAGCAGTCTTGGAGGAATTGCACGAAGGGAAGGTGGACTGCGCGCCTCATCCCGAATGTGAGACCGTGGCTAAATCGAAGGCATGGTGAGACTGACTTCTATCTGACCCAGCTTTTGAGCGGGCACGGGTGTTTTCAGTCTTACCTGCACAAGATCGACAAGTTACGGTCTCCCGATTGTCGGTTTTGCCCAGGAGAGGAGGACAATGCCTGTCACACATTTTTTGCGTGTACCAAATGGCCAGGCTGCGAAGGGAACTCTACAGGGAGACGGGAGAGCTCACCCCGGATAATATAGTTGCGGTGATGCTCGAATCGGTTGACAAATGGAACCAGGTGGCACATTATGCTCGGGCAGTCCTAAAATATAAAAGGGACTCACAGCAGCCGGAGGTGCTGGGGCTGGAGGATCGCTCTTCTGGCAATTCCTCTTCCCCTCTCCCCTCCCGCTAGGAACGGGACTCCCCAGCTTGAAGGCGCCCCACGGCGTAACAAAACGAGACCTGGCCCGAAGTAATGTGTCAAACGGTTCCAGGCTAGGTTCTCAGATTGACAGGGGAGGTGTTTAGTGGGTAGTCCAAAGGTATCCTCCATGGGAGTCCCACACTGCCAGACTCGGCGGGCATAAATGCCTTCACCTCCCTACCACAAAAAAAAAGGCCTTATTACAGCTTAGGGTTTGCCCACATTGCAAATTTACCGTCGTAACCAGCGATTTGAAGACGCAAATACGAACACACTGCGACAAGATTTGCAAAGGAACTTCAGTTATGTGCAGAACTAATATGCTCATTTGAAGGCATATCCGTGCCGGGATACATGCGCTAACTCATTTGTTCGCTATGCAAGAAAATTCCATGCATGTCAGCGTCAAATATCTAAATGATGTGCGCCTGCGCGAGTATCTTAAAAACTACCTACTAAACTGGTTTCAGGAAAAATCGCAAGTTCCTGCGACTTCCTACCTGGCCAAAATTATCGAAAATCGCAGTGTGTGCGCTTCCATTTAACCATGTGTAACTTGCGACAGTAGTGCGACTATACAGTCGTATTCTGATCCATCCTTTTACAAGCCATCTACCAGAAAGCCCTACTAACATATACATGACCACATGTAGGTTGACTTTGCTTGTTAGTTTCTGTGAAGATACATGGAGACATTTGGTAGTGCCGATGAAAATTTGAGGTTTTGTACGGTTTCGAGATGGATTTCAATTGTGAAATCCAGATGGTCCGTGGAGCGCATCGTAGCGCTCCTCCTGAAATAAATTTTGTTTCAGTTCATACATCCGTTCATGTTTTATTGATGTTCAAATTTAAAAAAAAGAAGTAAAACGTGTTGTAATAAACATAAGCAGTCGAGCAGCCCCGTGGTGATCAGGAGTGGCTGCTCCTGAAGAGATAAGGTGGCCAGCCCGTCGAAACTGCTTAGTTTGTTGTTTTACTAGTTTAAAGTAAACTACAGCTATCAAGTTTACATCCTTTCAGCAGAGATGAGTACCTCACTTCAGCCACTTTAACATCTTCAGGTTTGACATACCCCTTGTAGTGCAACGATCTTCTTCGGAGAAAGTAACGGTTGCTTTTTGTAAAATGTTTGCGTTTGTCTCAAGCCTCCATGTCCGCTAACTTTAACGAGTCAAAAAAATGTTGAAGTACTGTAGCGTAGCTTGATTGACACATAATATAACATTTCTAAAGATAATAAAAACTGGTCGGTACGTCTCGTAGAGTATAGTGCGCGTGATAAGTATTTTGTAGTGTGGCTTCTTGGCTCGACAAGAACCCGCCTCATATGATCCCGCAAATGCTAGTCATAAAGCACGCGTACGCGGTCGATAAGCGAAGCTAGTTAGTCGAGCTCGGTGTTGTTTATAGCTCGCTGACACTTGTGCCAGACCATCGGCACCCGTGTCCTACACGGATTTTCCAAAAAAAAAAATCATTACAGTGTGTTTCGTTTGTTCTAAATGGTGTAGGTGTACAGTGGACAGTGCAAGGTGAAGTTTCAGCATGCAAGGAATGTGATTTATACTTTTTTCATGTGAAACATTGAATATATTACGCCGTACAAACATTTGCATTCTATCGAAGTAGGCTGACAGTTCACGCCAGCTGGCCACAAGTAGACTGACTACTAAAAATGCAAATTCCTACTGGAAGGCTTGTTACATATACGTTGGTGTTGTTCATTACCCTAATAAAAACAATTACTTTATTGCCAGCACGCCATAGTACTTGTAAACCCCGCTACTCCCATCCATGTCCGTTATATTTTTCATTGTGTTTCTCGACGTTTTAATGGTTAACGCTTCTAAAATCAACCTTATCTTGTAAATTTGCTCCTAATCCATTATTGATATGAACGCAAATTCAGCTAGATGTACCATCTATGCGCAATGCAATGTTAGCACAGTTTTTTTTAATGTTGTTGCTTCGTAGGTCCAATTTGGGTCCAGTGATTCTGTTTTTCTGCAATTGTTTCGTGGTTCTGTCGCAGTTGTTATATGAGATGTTGTATATGATGAGTGCTGTTGTGGTATTTTGTTCTTGCTAACCGTGTACGCTGAATTCAGCATGGCTTCGATTTTTTATCCCAGTTGTATTTCAGCACAGCCCTTAATGACACTGTTGAATTTTTTTGGAAAGGCCTGCAATGTATTGCATGTTTATGAAAAATAGACGCCTTTCTGATTGATGTGTCTGTTTTTTTTTCATTCTGCTGTACTTATCGATGACTTTGTTTGGTAAACCTTTTTTCAGTATCACTCTTATGATATTTCTGTTTTTTGTTTTATGGTAGCATTGGTCACTTATTATTAATATCAAATTACTCTTTGGGCAAAAACCTTGAGAAGTTTGCAAGATAAAGTTCGATAAAGTTCTGCGTTATTAAGTGTACCGATCTAACTATAACGATTAAACGTTACAGTTTAAAATTTGAATTCCGTTAAATCTCAAATCGATTTCAAACCATACATGTAAACTCACTACTTATTCATATAATCTAACCAATGCCTGCTTACTCAAGCAATTAATGTATATAACGTCACCGTTGGAACTATCAAAATGTGTTTAATTGGTCTAAAAGTACAGTTCATAGGTCTATAAGTCTGGTGCCTATTATGAAGTCATGCATCCGCTTTTGAACCTACGAGTATGTGGGGGTATAGAGTTAATGGTTTGACTATCTCTGTGTGAAGGACTTGCAGCGATGTTATGCTGCCTCAGTGAACTAGGTATTGGTGCTCACGGAGACTGGCTTGATCCAGAAATGAGTGAATACGCTGGTGGACTAGTATCTGCGGTATCGTGGGATGGGTTCTTTTTCCTGGCACCAAGTTCCGCTACAAATCATTTCTTTGCATATTCATATTAAAGGGTGACAAAACACCAAGCGCAAAGCAAAAATGCTGGAAAGCGCAGGCATGATAGCCGAAGGTCTCTTGTTTCCTAATACTTTCCCATTCCTTTTCCCTGCACGCTGTCAGAAACTTACCCTGACCCCGACGTGAAACTTTTAATGCACTCAAGAAAGTGGAGCATCCAGGTGGATATATAATAAAATCATTTATTTATCGAATATAATGTTTGGATGAAATAATTTGTGTTAATGATTATGATAATGAAATATTGAGGTTCACATATACTCTTTATTGAATTTCTTGTTTTTCTAAATTCAATTGATTTCTTAATAAATTAATACGATGCAAAGTTACTCTTTATGAACGTTTCCTTGTGTACATCGATATGACTTATAATATAATTGTGCTTGATTAAGAAGGCACCTCAAGATTTTTTTTCTTATTACAGTTTTTCTTTACATATTAATGTATGAATCGATACGTGACGTAGTTTAAGTGTTTTGTGATCCTCCCATTAATTCGTACAAATTTAGTTGCCATAAATTTTCACCCCTATTTGAAGCATAGCATTCATTGAAATCGCCACTCATATGAGTATTTATCAATTATCCATCAATCATTTTACTGATTAGCTGTTTAGTTTGATTTCACATCAAAGAATCCCACCAGTTAATCTGAACGTTTAATGGTCATAATCATTAAGACAGACGCTCATATGAATCAAATTCACCAATGCTTATTTGATTTGGGGTCCTATATAATATATGTTTTAAATCTTCGAAATTGTCTACAAAATTTATGTTTTCCATAATCACAAATTGCAACAGAACGCAACAGAAATGTAACGTCTTCTTTATTTTACATTACTTTTGAAAAAATTGCAATATATCTTAATTGGATATGAGTGATTTTGGAAAAAATCACAATTTCATATATTTCTATTGGTGAATAATTTATACAAATAGGTACTTGCTTTGATTATGAGATTCAAGTTGAATTTTAAATTAAATGAGAAAACAAAAACAAAAGAAATACAAACATGATAGTGATAAGGCAAATTATTGATGAAAATAAGACATGAAGTAGAAACAAATAATAAAATGAATTGCTAACAAAAAAGAAATTCGGCCACCTTCTTTCATGGATTAAGAGAACTGGGTAGAAGGCTCGTAACGGTGGTGAGAAATCTTAACTAATGCAGGGTTGTGGTTTTTCTGTTGTTTTATGGCCTCTCGACAGGGATGGAGAGTCTTTGCATGTGGACTCTACCATCCGTATCTTAAGTCCAGTTGAAATAAGTCAGAGGGGCTCCAACTCCCCCTGGATGCCCCACTTTCTTCAGTAAAATATAGGTTTCTCATCGGGGATGAGGTTAGTTTCTGATAGCATGCAGGGTACAGCAACGGTAACTACTAGGGAATAAGAGACTTTTAGCTGTCGTGCCTGTACTTCCAGCATTTTTGTTCTGTGCTCGGATTTTTTTTCACTCTACAACTCGTGTATGTGAAATATAGTTTGTAGTGAAACTTGGTGTCAGGAAAAAGGCCCCACGATACCTGAGATGCTAGCTTGCCAGTGAATTCACGCGTTCCTGAACTAAGTCAGTCCCAGTAAGCACCGATAACTGGTTCACTGAGGCAGTACAACATCGCTGAAAGTCCTTCACGGACAGTTAATCAAACCATTTACGCTACAAAATAAGCTTCGTGTTTAAAAATCACTAGTCAACTTTTGCCGTTATCTGGAAGTGAAACATGGACCCTGACAAGCGAATCCGAAAAAGCATTATATATATTTGAGTACAAAGTTCTCCGAAAAATCTACAGGCTAGTGAAGCAAGGAATAGAGTGAAAACGACGTTATACCGAAGAGTTGTACGAAGTTTTTGACGAACCACCTGTATCTGCTTGTGAAAAGTTACGCAAATTGCAATAGGTGGGCCATGTAGAAAGAATGGGAGAAAACCGGCTACCCAAAAGAAAGAAACCGGCTACCCAAAAGAAAGAAACGGGCTACCCAAAAATAAAGAAACCGGCTACCCAAAAGAAAGAAACGGTGATGATTGGAAGAGATTAACCCTGGAGGCAAAGGCCCGGCTTAAGCTGTCATATCATAGATTATGATGACGATGATTCCTATTAGTATCACAAGATTTCATAAGCTTTGATTTTTTTCCTTTCCTTCTTCAGGTTAAAATGTTTGATGCTATAATATTTGTTGTGCAGAGGAACTAAGACTAGGCAGTATATTTATTTTTCAGCTTACGAAACATTTTGGTTGATTAGAATAATAAGCTAACTTATTTAGAATAATAAGCTAACTTAAAAAATTATTCACGCTGGATTATGTTGGATAAATAATTATTTATTAATTGCACTTTTGCGAAATTCAAATACTAATGTAATACTCTAAATGGAATACAAGATACTGTGTTGATCAACACATGCATATATACATAAAAATTGATTGATTAACATATGAAAAACCAAACATTGCGTAAACAAGTTGGGTAGATAGAGCTACGCTCATGTCAGAAGGGCTTTATACTCAACCTACGATATACAGACACCAATACTGAATAAACTCAAGAAAACTACGATGACATCTACAATAATTACTTACTCACTTTAAAAGAAAAACCGTTTTTACACTATTTTAACCTGCTGCTATTTTGTTGCAATATCACTAACAACCATTGACTATATAAAATCTTAAAGATTTTTTTATTTTTCATTTTATCTAGAAATTAGAAGGTCCAATTAAAAGTGCAATGTCTGGTTTGATGGAAAACCTGAATGGTAGAAATGCCATATATTGTTTTTGTTATACTCGGAGAGCTTTCAAATGGCTATTATTTCACTGAGTGCGATTTAACTTCTTTGAAACTTCCAGACTTTAAAGACCTTTCCTAGGACTACTTAAATTTAAATTTAAGGGCACCTATACGAATTCACTGGAAAAAATGTTACATTTACAAATTGTACTATTATTAGCAAAGTCGAGTGAACTTCAACTTCTTATGTATATGTTATTGTTGTACTCATTAGAACATACTACCATAATTTTGCCACTTTTAAAATGTACTGTACTTTCAATGCTAAAGTTGGGAGGAAAATAACTTAAATTTACTCGTTTAATACGGCCGCCATTTTGTTTTACGATTACTAATATTACTCGTTGAATAGATTCTCGAAGATGTGCATAAAATACATCTTTCCTGAAATTTTCATGGAAATCCTAACAAGCCCGTAGTGTCTGAGTTGATTGGAAGTACACATTGCTCAATAGCTACGTATTTTTGTTATAGTAACACTGAAAATTTAAACCACCATAACTTCGTTAAATACTATTTAATTCTTTTCAAATTTTCACTAATGACTAGCCATATAAAAAGCCATCCGGATGTAAAATTTTATTGAATTCTAAGTTACCCGAACGTTTCTTTCCAAGAAAATGTAAAATTGATAAATCATACTATTACTGACAAAGTTTAGCGAACTTCATCTTCTCAAGTATTTGTCGTTGTTGTACACTTAGAGAACTGCCTCCATGATTTTTTCAGATTTTTCGACCTACAGGTGGCCAATCGCGAGGAGGACACACTTTTTTCGTGTTTTTCCGCTTCCCCTACCTACGCCGTCATCGATATTGTAATTTTAATAGAGAATATTAAGAGACCTTATTAAGACCTTTCAGTTGATACCCTACTCAACTATCTTTGGTGAAGGAAATGTTTATGGGTTCACAGCCTTATATGGGGAGACCCCCCTTAAAAGCTTTTGACATTTTTTGGACTACGGAACTTTCATTAACCAAAAACTTCCAAGCTGTTCACAAAATTTGATAATTGTAGATGGACGGATGAACGAACAGGTATCGATGTTAATAGGTTATTGTAAAAAAAATTTTAAAAATCTTAGAAAGTAGTTTATTCGTTGACTCTTATGCAGTATACGTAGTTTTCATGGGTTTTGAAGGATCTTTTTTGACAAACTTTTCTCCTGATAATCGCTCGCCATATCTCACTTGCTTAAATTATTGTGATTTTTTCACTTTTTTTGTTGAAATTCAATTTATAATAGTAAAATTGAATAATAAAAAATCTTTTGGTCCAGATGGTATTCTGAACTTAGTAATCAGGAAATGTAGCAACTCAATTTCTAGACCTCATTGATTTTCATATGCTCGGAAAGCAGCCACATTAGTTCATTTGCGAAAATCAAGATCAAATGGTGATGTTAAGAAATTGAGACCAATCTCTATTCTTTCGAACCTAGTGAAATTCTTGAAAAATTACTCTGCAATCTTCTAAATATTTTCCTGTTGAAAAATTTGGCTTCAAGGAAAAAATGTCTACTGAACATGCAATCTTATCTGTTCAAGATAAATTTTTTCTGGTTTGCAAAACAAAGAAGTTACAGTGGCGTGTACAATTGATCTTGAAACAGTTTTCGATTCCGTTTGGTTAAAAGGTTTAATCTGCAAACCTTTAAATTGTAACTGCTCTATTCCTTTAGCTAATATTTTCAAAGTTTTCTTACTAACTATAGCTTATGGATTAAAATACGTTATTCATATTCTTCTTCAAAAGTGTATGTTCTGGTGTCCCTCAAGTTTCTATTCGTGGTCCGGCTCTATTCAATTTTTATTTGTCTGATATTCCTTGTGGTCATCAAAATAATATGAATAACAATTTTAAAATGTTTCTTTACGCGGATTATCTTTCTTGCAAGCTACACAAGTCCCTCAATAGCTTTAAATAATCAATCATCATCTTCAAGTGCTAAAAAATTATTTGTTTGATTGGACTCAAAAAATTTACATTGAAAAATCTGAGCTAATTTGCTTTCGTAATACTTTTTAGAAAAGTCATAGAAATGCTTCGCCTGAAATTAAATTACCCTCTTTATCAATTGATGGGCATAATATCCCTCTCAAAATATTAAATTAAAGATATGGGCACTCACTTACACCGTAGGCTAAAACAGCTGATGGATCTGTAGCACTGTCACCCTTTTCTTTCAAGCAAATCTGTAAGTTGTAGTACTAAACTTTTAATATACAAAACTCTTATTCGTCCAATTATTACCTATTGTTATCCTGTTTGGCATTCTGTTTTCACAACCATTGGTGATGAAATTCAAATTTTTGAATGCAGAATCCTTAGAAAATGTGTCCCAATCGAGCAACCTGCCTAGGCAAACTAATCGAAGGAACTTTGCGAAGAAAATACCATCTGATAAAAATAATAACGCAATAAATGCGGAACAATTTGATACGTAACTTATTAACATTGTTATAACAAACCCGCTATAAACCCCGCCAATCATGGCAACCCCATTGCGACAATCTAGCGAAGCAATTGCTAGATTTTTGCAATGAGAATCTGCTGTTTCCGCCATGAAGAGGCTCATCGAGGCAGGTGGTAACCGGAATGGATACGAAGCGGGACTCTTTTTTGAACAACGAGCGGGATAGGTCACGTTAGGTGTTAAGTAATAGGCATGGTTATGTGTCAGAATTCCGTCCCGGGGAGTTGAGTTCACCACTACAGTGCGAAAGTATCTGAACGTGTGTGAAACTTGTCCACAATCACTATCTCCATCATCAACCACAACTAAAATGCTTTGTAATAATTTCGCGAATAGTACTAATAATAACAAAGTTATAGAATGTAAAATTAACGAATTAAAGTACGAATCTAGTGTAACGGATAATGATGTTAAGAAAAATTATAAGGCTGGCTCAGATAATATGAATATTGGTGAAATAGTGATTAATACTAGCCGTAATAATAATAGCAGCAGCATTCGTGCTATATCGGCTACTGGTAAAGTTGCTTCATTGTCTGCATCGTCGTTGACATCAAATAACAGTTCAATGGGCGGAGGTGAAGCGAGACAAATTTTGGAAAATTGCACGAATAATAACTTTTTGAATCATCCGCTAGGCGGCAGGGGTCAGATTGTGGTATGTTGAAGCGAATGGTGAATAGTGGTAGAAAAGGAATAAATATCCGCTTTGTCGCACGGCCAATAACATATGATATTAATACGGCCAATTGTGAAAAACTCGTTGATCTTATTGGACTCGCTTGGGAAGATATTTTACATGGTATCAATGGTGAAACGGTATATTATGACGGATAGTAAGCACGCAGAAAATGAAATCGAGCACAGTCGTCCATAGTTCAGTCGTCGTTCATTGCTAGGCTACGTCACACCAGGAATAATTTTTGAAGAAAAATAAAAATATCTAGCTAAATAATTAAAAATATATGTTAAAATATGTTAACGTTAGAATTAAAAAGTTAATGTGTGATTCTACTTGTGTGCTTGTATAACAATGAAACAATGGCAAAAAGGTAAAGAATATTCTGATTTGGTTGCAAACTTAATTTGATTGCAAGAATTTATATATATATATTCAAAAATTGAAAAGTTAATATTGATGAAAAAAATCTCATGCGAATAGAAAATAAACAGAGAAGAAAAAGAAAATTTCTAGGCCCTTTCCCGCCACATCAATGAAAGCTCGTCGGAGAAGGACTGGGTAAGTACCCTCTCTTGTATTTAAAATTTCAAAATCTTGATTAAACTTGGACACGATGATAGATAACAGTAACATAGTATAAAAATCTACAAAACTAATATATAAATTTTACAGACCATTTTCCTTTTTTCATATAATTCTTTAAAATCTTTTTTTACTTTAAGTTTGTAAAACAAATACCTTTTTCTTTATTCCTGATACATTGAAATTTGAGTTGCTATATAGATTAAGCTACAAGTTAAATATAATGAAAGAATTCTTGAAAATCTAGATTCAAAGTAAAGAGAGATGAAAAAATGCATCTATGGAAAAGTTTGAAACATAATGGTCACGTTGTTTGGACACAACACACAATTAGATTCAAAAATAATTTGAATTTTGTTTTAACTATTGGGTCATTTCTAAACAAAAAGAAAATAATACTCCTTTTGTGTCAATGAAAAGAAAGTCATGCATTAAGATGTGTAGAGATGAGTTGAATGGCATATTTTGAATTGAATATTGCAAAAGATATTACTTACTGCAAAGAAATATGAAATGTAATATGCTTTATTTTGTACAATATACTAAATATGTGCTAAATTTAATATAAAAGGGGAATGAAGAGATAAAGGAAGAAAGAAATTTCATTTATATAGAACCCAGACCAGGTATGGGATCCATCACGTTGACTGGCACCTCCACTCATGAGTTAGCCATCGGGTGAGCTCACCCCTTTTGCGTTGTCATTGCAGGTGCTCTCATAGGGTAGAGTGGCCTTCATCTTGGGTTTCCTATTTATTTTAAAGTGCTATGTGATTCCACCATATAAAACTTTAACATAAATCTCAAACGTTCATATTTTTCATTTAAAGGAAAAATTCATGCAAATAATGTTTATGTGAGTTTTTCAATTAACTGGAAAATGTACGGCCACGTTTACAATGGATCTTGATCCGGAGGGAAGGTACGAGGGGGCACCGCTTCCACCTGGATGCCCCACTCTCACATTGTTGATAAATTTCTTCGGTAGGTTACCTCGGCCTCAACACCATCGAATCGATATGCTCTTTAGAACCCTGCAAATTCGTGGATGTGAATTTTTTTTTGCAGTGGACCTTTGTGCTGGGGAAATGAAACCGCCCCACGACACCGCAATTTTAGCCTGCCAGCGCATTCACGCGTCCTCAGATAAGGCCCATTCCAGCGAGTGCCAACATCTTCGCTTGCCGAGGATGCAGCCCATCGCTGCACTCCTTTACGGACATTGAAACCCATAGTTCCACTACAAACGCTTATCAAAATATAGAAGTCAAAACAAAAAATATCAAAAACAGTATATTTTACGGTGAGACCAAAATTAGGCCAATTCTATTTTTCATGATCGCACCGAGTATGAAGCGCCCAACCTTTTGGGGTGCTCATCCTGAAACAGTTATAAGGAAATTATTTAATTGAAACGTACCTTTAGAGAATGCTGATCGTGATATCTCACTTTTTAAATCACTTTGTGTAGTTAATTCATTGTTGACTACTCCTCCCTCATTAGATCCACAGAAGCCATTATTTTCTTATATTTTATTTATTTCTTCCTTTGTTTCTCATTGTTTTAATATAAATATCTTTTCTTAAACTTTTTGTAGTATTCGTTAACACTTGCTTCTGGTTTAATTTACTTAGCTCATTATATTCATTAATTATTATTGTTACGTTTCTTATTGTATTTCGTAAGCTCAAAGTGTTCATATTCATGTAAATTCCTGGTTATGTGTAATTTTTGCAAATTATTCTTAATTATATTTTTCAATTCATAAGCTATTGAGCACTGATGCAATATTATTTTTATCTATCTTTCACTCACACTGGATCGGCTACGATCGAATCTTGTAATAATTGCTGTTTGAGTATAGTGCCGTTGTCAAACTATGAACCTTAAGATCATGTTGAAAATGTATGTACGTAAAAATGCTCCATAAAATACCTATCTATCATGGCTATTATTGAGCAAGTGTATTCCGCACTTTAAATGAAAATCAAACTGGCATACAGCACTCCTCTGAAGGTTTATCTGGATGTTACTTATTTGAATTAAATTTATTAGGCTTCCTTTTAAATCTTAAAACCAAAAATGTTCCTAGAAGGATAAAAATTGTACCATAAATAATATGAAATTTTATAAATTTCATGTTTTTACTCAAATAGAATTTGACTCATCGTTATTCTAACATCAATTTAAAATGTCTCATAAAAACATAATTCACTTCGCCCTGGCAATAACATTCTCCCCAACATACTCTCGAACTGCCCGAATAACCAAATGTCACATGCTGTGCAACAGCACGAAAATCACAAATTCCCCTCAACATTAACCGCTAACAAACGTTTCATTTGTCGTTGAGCATTCGAATTCGTCGCTTCGCGCGTTGTTGCGTCCTCTTGTGTGCGTGTTTTTATATTCAAGTTCGTTGCAACCGTCTCATCACAATTGCTTATGTTTACCTGAAGCCTTCTCTAATAACCATTTAGTTCTAAACCGAATTTAAGACTTGATTAAATTCTAAAGCCAATTAGAATCAAATTAAGTCGTTGCTAAGTGTGTGAATTTCGCCGGTAAAGACGCGGATTGTGCATACGTTAGTGATCCGTAAGAGATAATCGTGTGAAGCAGCGGGTGCTGCATTTGAGTGGTGATCGCGCGCGTTGTAAGCCGCGCTTAGCTGTCATGACGACACGACAAATGTCATTAGACAACGAAACGAAGAACAACAAATTGGAAGTTAAGTGAATAAGAAATGTTTTAATTTTAGTTCTGTTTAGTTTGGAAAAAAGTAACTTGAATGATACATTCAGTGGAATGTGAGTGATGTTTTAATGCAAAAATTGAAAGCGAACTGTAACGAATTTTGGGGATTAAAATCGAATCAACGCACCAACGACAAAGAAGAGTTCTACGGAATTTGAATGTTTTGATAAACAAAAGGTAAGTGGTTAAAAGTGTTCATATTCTTTTGAAGTTGATTCTAAGCACAAATCTATTATCTTTGAAATAATAACATTTGCGAATATGTTAGGAAGATTATTTCTAGCTTTTGAAATGACCAGTTGTAAGCCTTTCTTGATGTAAGTCGTTGATCTTGAACTCTGTACCCTATTCATGTTTTGCTTTTGTACGTGCCTTCAACAAGGCAAATAAACATTCCATCATCCCCGGAAGTTGCTTGTAAATATATTGTAATTTCCCTTCGCAAACTCTATCCCATTGTCCATAGTAAGAGCTGTGTTTAAAATTGCCTAATGTGTTCGTTTTGGGTGGCATAGGATCCCCTTGTAGGCGGCAAGCTAGAATGCTGTGAAGGTAAACTTGCAACTTCTGCAAACGATTTTAGTTGTTTTGTAAGGTTCGGTATTAAGATTAAACATCGATTAGCATACGTGGTAATCAGAAGAAACCATGCTTGGTAAATAAGACAGATATGGTAGCAAACGATATTATTGCGATTGCATGTATCGTAGTTGTACTGAAATATCGTCCGCCAAATCGATCATTTTTTTCGCTGGCCATGTCCACAGAATAGATAAATACGGAAGAAAAGCTTCAAACAAATTCTCTCAAATGAGTTAGTGGCCTTGGAACGGTTAGATTTCTCCTTCCCATACAAAAACTTGTTATAAACGAAAACTGAACAAGTAAAGTAAGGAATTTATAATACCCTAAACCGCTTGGTGGATTTGAGTGAAATGCGAAGCTTATCTTCTGGGTGATCTGTTCAGTGGCCATGCCCAATTGAATATTGCGTAATTTCAGTAGCACACAGTCCCCCTTCTGATCTCAGCAAACGCAAAAATCGTCTTCTTTCTGAGCTGCCATTGATATTGCAACTTTTTGCATTTGATAGAGTGAAAATCTTTTCACTTCTCCACGCTAGTCACAACTTGCAAAAGCAACATTTCGGTAGTGGTCGTTCGATTATTAATTTTTTGCTTGGTCAATGCCTAAAAAGTTCGTTGTTCTTCCTTTCAAAATTGTCCGATGTAATTTTAATTTCCTCCCCAAGTCATCTTCGAGCAATAACCTTTGCAGATCGCCAGTTGCTTATAGTCTTCCAAAGCGCTTTTTGTCATATTGTCGAAATCCTCACTTAAACCAATCTTCAAAGGTAATTTTTGCTAGTGCACGAACGATCTTCATAATTGCAGCACTAACGCAAAAAAAGATAGTCAGAAAGCAAAATCACATCAATCTGAATCCGTCATTGAACAGTCACGATGTCAACAGTCATATTTTAAATGCACAAAAATTCTTACATCTCTTGTCTCAACTTATAGGTTTTTTTTTGTGGTAGGGAGGTGATTGCCCATCTACGCACAGTGTGTGGGGCTCCCCATGTTCGCAACAAGGCGACCGGACTGCCCACTAAACACCTCCCCTGTCAGTCTGGAACCGTTTGACACATTACTTCGGGCCAGGTCTCATTTTGTTACGCCGTTAGGTGCCTTCAAGCTAGGGGATCGTTTTTCTAGCGGGAGGGGAGAGGGGAAGAGGAAGTGCCAGGAAAGCGATCCCCCAGCCCCAACACCCCCGGCTGCTGTGTCCCGTTTATCTTTTAGGACTACCCGAACATAATGTGCCACCTGATTCCATTTGTCAACCGATTCGAGCATCATCGCGACTATATTATCCGGGGTGAGCTCTCCCGTCTCCCTGTAGAGGGCTCTTCGCAGCCTGTCCCAATTTATGCAAACAAAAAATGTGTGGCAGGTATTGTCTTCCTCTCCTAGGCAATACCGACAATCGGGGGACGGTGACTTATCAATCTTGTGCAGGTAAGACTGAAAACACCCATGCCCGCTCAAAAGTTGGGTCAGATAGAAGTCAGTCACCATGCCTTCGATTTAGCCACGGTCTCACATCCGGGAAGAGGCGCGCAGTCCACCTTCCCTTCGTGCAATTCACCCAAGACTGTTGCGAATCGTTGAGCGAGCGCTGTCTCTCTTCACGGACAACCATCTCCCTCGTATCCTCGTCGTTTCGACGCAGATAAATAAAGCGGCGCTCTCTAGCAAGGAGGCCGCCAGGTACCACGCCTGCAATGAATTTCACCGCCGAATCAGAGACTGTGGGATATGAAGATGCAATCCTCAGCGCTCCTCTTCTCTGTACCTGGGCCAGGCGTTTTCGGTAAACCTCCTTACTGAGAGCGTCGCCCCATACCTCTGCTCCGTACAGTAGCACTGAGTAGCACTCATCAAGAAGCGTCTTTTTGATGGGCTGGGTCGCCCTACGTTGGCCATAAGTCGACTCAGAGCCGATACTCCTGAAGCAGCCTTCTCAGCCGTTGCCCTGATTTGCACAGAGAAACTCATCTTCGAGTCGATCAGTAGCTTCAGGTACTTCACCAATGGCCTTGATTCGATTTGCATATCTCCAATACTGATCATCCTTACTCTAGGAATTCTCTTTTTTGTCAAGATGACCACTTTGGGGCTTTCTCCAGTGCTAAACTGAACCCGCGAGCAGTCCTCCAGTTCCTCACTCGGCGCATTAGCAGACCTAGCCTAAGTTGCGCCTGTTCAACAGTGCGTCCAGCAACCAGAGCCGCAACATCATCCGCATAGCCGACCAAGCGCGACTCATCTGGCATCATGAGTCTCAGTAGCCCATCGTAAGACACGTTCCACAGGTCCGGACCAAGGATAGATCCCTGGGCAACTTATAGGTTTATATTCATTATCAGTGACAGTTCGACTAACCCATTCCTAGCAAAGATCTGCAGTCAGATTCCACTGAGTTTTCCCATCTTTTTCTTAGTTCGTCTTCTGGATTATACCTTTCTTGCGCTACAATTCAACGTTCATCTGGGTGCTACTCCACATTTCAGACCACTTCAATTGGCGCAGTTTTTTGCATACGAACACAAGCTAGTCGCTGTAGCAGTCTCCACAATGATTTATATTTCAATAAGCCGGGCCGGCTATTGTTTACATCACTTTGTTCCAAGGTCTTTTTGAAGTCACATGGTAGTGTTAATATTTCACTTTCTTATCCCAAAAAAAAAGAACTACTATTTAGAGATGGGCATAATCGAGTGGCAATCACCGAACCATTCGATTATACCCGATAATTCGAGTGATCGATTATTACTCTTGTGGTGATGAATGATCACTCGGACTCAAAGTGATCAAACGCACGTGAAAGTAGAACGGACCATTCAGTAGAAAAATCTCTCGAATGAAAATATCTCGAGTGATTTCTCGCCTCAAATTTTGTTATCTCACCGAAGAGGAATTTACCTTTCCGAATGTTCGTGCCAACGGGGATTTTTTAAAATTAGTTGTGTATATTATTGGATAGTCTAAAAAATATTGAGCCTTTTTTGTCACTAGATGCTGTTCGTTGTTATATATCGAGCAATACTAATCAGATTAAATCAAAAGGTGACATTCCAGTCTACAATTTTCATATTGACAGCTTTGTATTTCGTCATTCGTGTCAAAAGTTGTATTCATCTCAAAATGAGTGAAATTTCTGAAAAAATTTCTACGATCAAGGTGATAATGCATCGCAGGCTCGTGAAAAAATTTGTGGTGCCTACGGTTAAGACACTTTATCAAAAGCCACAGCCAAGAGATGGTTCGCTCGCTTTCGTTCTGGAAATTTTGATGTCAAAGATGCACCTCGCTCAGGTCGCCCAATCACTGAAAAAGTCGATGAGCACTTACAAAAAATTGAAGAAGACCGACACATAAGCAGCCATGACATTGCTAAGGAACTGAATATCCATCAACAAACAGTTTTGAGCCATTTGCGTAAGGCTGGATACACAAAGAAGCTCGACGTTTGGGTGCCGCAAGAATTAACACAAAAAAATTTGATCGGCCGAATTTCTATTTGTGAAATGCTAATAAAACGCAACGAAATCAAGCCATATTTGAAGCAAATCATTAACGACAATGAAAAATGGGTAAGATACGAAAATGTCGTCGAGAACTTGGTCAAAAAAGGTGGATCATCACAAACGACTTCAAAGCCGGGATTGACACCAAAGAAGGTTATGCTGTGTGTATGGTGGGATTAGAAGGCAATTGTTTATCACGAGGTGCTAGAACCTTGCCAAACAATCAATTTGGCTCTGTACTGTCAGCAATGAACCAGAAAGCAACAAGCAATTCAAAGAAAACGGGCCAGAATTGATCAATAGAAAGGGCGTTGTCTTCCATCATGACAATGCCAGACCACACACATTTTTGATGACCCGGCAAAAATTGACAGAGCTTGGCTGGGAAGTTTTGATGCATCCACCGTATAGTCCAGACCTTGCAACATCAGACTACCACTTGCCTCGGTCTCTGCAAAACTTCCTTAATGAAAAGAAACTCACCTGTTCTGATTCGGAAATACTGCTACCTTTTGTTTTTTCCATACAGTTTAAGCTGGCGTTTTCGTTATATTGCCAGTGATGTTTCTGAAGGAGCACAAGCATTATTTCCGGTAGATGACTTTGATGCTGATGGTAAAGATAAAGACACATGAATTGCTTCACGTGAACTATTAGCATGATTGTTTAGTAAGTTTGGCTTTCGTGAAGCTCCGAACGTTTTGTTAAAAACGAAGGATGTAATCTTTTCAGATTAGTTGTATTGCCGAAAATTTTTAAAGGTTTCTTACATTTGCTGCATATAACTGTGCCATCGTCTCTTTTTTGGAAATAGTCCCTAACTGAAGACCGTTTCACACCTCGCTTCGACATCGCAAAATCGAACACAATTCAATAGTTAACACTAGAAATAGACCACTACACAATGCAATAATGCAATAGCTAACACTTTAACTGCGACCGAGACCAATACGTTAAACTTTCAAAGATAAAACGGAAAACGGACTTCCAGAGGAAAAACAACCATGTGTAGGCAAGTCTCGCCGAAGAGTACGCACTTTACTTACCTTGTTCAGTAAGATGTAAAGATGGTTTGAATTTGTTTTATTTTCAAATGTTTTAGTAGTTTATACTTTAGTATAATAAAAAAAAACCAACTTCCTGGTCCATATAACCAAAAACTTCTCAATACAGTCTTCATCGAGGCTCCCATAAAGAAATGTCTCTCAAAAAGAAAACAGGAATGAATAGCTGCACTAAAAGAAGTATTGTAGAAGAAATCGACGCGTTCGAATGATCATTCGATTATTATATTCACTCGATTACTGATCATTCGAGTATCCAAATCAATGGTATGGGCATAATCCCTACTACTATTGTTTATAGCAGAATTCTGGGCTTATAGGTATAGGAGTTATTTGTAAATCAGATAAGCTAGGAGTGAGCTTGAAAAATTCATTACACGTGTAGAGGTAAACCAGCCCTTTTCTAATGGACACACTAATTTTGGTAAAATACTAATAATAAATAAATAGACTGTGTATACACGAAATTTTATTTTTTGGTAATCAGGTTTTCCCTTGTTGCATACACATGATATACAGGTACACTGTATATTGAGTCTGTGACATTGTGCATAGACTTATTCGACGCAGGAAGGTTTGATATATTTCGGATCAACTCCAATAGTGGAAATAGATTCTTCTTCGAAGCACTACAGCCCCTCTTGGGCCTTTGCTTCCTGCAACTACTACCTCCAACTGTCTCGGTCCATTGACCGCGTCCTCCAATTTCAAAATCCGAGCAGCGATGAACTATCTTCGTCGACCGAGTCAGGCCAGTATTTCCTCGGTTTCTCTACTGGTCTCCGGCCTTCAATTCTCCCAACGAATACCTCTTTGGGTATCCGTTGTTCGTCCATACGATTCATGTAGCCAGCCCATTGCAGCTTCCGCAGCCTTACAATCACACCCATAGCATAACACAGGTCTCACAGATTTGTATACTTGGAGCTTTGTTTTAATGCGTTTGCAGCTGGTCTTGAAGATCGTCAAAACTGAATAACATATTTTATTTGCGAGCTGTATTCTTCGACGTATTTCGTCTCTTTCATTACCGGTTCTCGTTATTTTAGCGTCTAAATATACAAATTCGCCCAAATTTTCGATACTGTATTCGCCAAGAGTGATATTTAAAGCATTTGAGATATTTTTCCTCGACTGCTTCGTTTTTGAGTTTCAAGAAGAGTTTTTTGTCAGTTGTTGATAACTGTGGCAAAATCTTGATGTCGTGCGCATAAGTGACTACTTGGCTCGACTTGTATAGTAATGTACCTCGTGTATCGACGGGTAGCTTCCTTATAACGTACTCCAGAGCCAAATTGAATAGCAATGGGGCCAGCCCATCTCCCTGCTTTAGTCCGATATTTGTGTGAAAAGCATCGGCGATGAGTTGGTTATTGATGCGGACTTATTTATTTATTTATTTATTTAAATTCCATTTAACAGATCAAAATTATCCAATTACAAAATGGAACAAAACAAACAGAAAAGAAGATTAATGAAAATTAGAATTAAGTGTTAAAGTTAATATAAAAAAGAAATTCAATGGTACTAACAACAATAAATATGCGTGTAAAATTAAATTAAAGCACACAAAAAAAAGAAAATAAAGTCTAATATTTACTCCAGTTGAGCTTTAAGAATCAGGCTTCTTAACCTCAATTTAAAAACTAGGTATGAGTCGGAAAAAGGACCAAGCTCAAGCCTATCATGATTCCTTACCATTCGTGTAATAGGAGAGTGAAAATATACATTTGTACGGGCATACGGTGGCACGAAAAAATTGTTTGCCCGAGAAGAACGCGATGTTTGACGAAGACGTAGGTCTGCAAGCAATGTTAATGAAATTTGATTGTGGCAGAGTTGATACAGAAAACACTGATCTAGATACATGCGACGGGATGACAGAGTAGGCAAACGTAGGAAGGATAAACGGCAGTCATAGGGTTGATATGGGATTTTGAATTTGTAAAACAAGACACGAGTAAATTTACGCTGGACATTCTCTAACGAGTCAATGAGGTAGGAGTGTCGGGGAGACCAAACTACAGAGCAATATTCGAGGATAGGACGGGCAAGACATATAAACAAGCGGACAGGAGTAGATATATTGTTAAATTTATGCGCGTGCCTGAAAATAAGTCCCAATATTTTCGAGGCCCTAGTAGTCGCGATTAGAACGTGTGCATCAAAATTGAGCTTAGTATCAAAAGTAACGCCAAGGTCCTTAGCAGAGCTCACAGCAGCGAGTGGGACTTCGTTCAACATATAGGTAAAATTCAGCGGAGAACGATTTAGATTAAAAGTCATTTTATAGCATTTGGCAACATTAAGACAGAGGTAATTAGACGAACACCAGTTACTTAGTGCAATCAGGTCCATCTGAAGATATTGACAATCTTGTACAGACCTGATAGACTTGGGACGCTTTTGACGTTATTTTGTTTTGGTAAGACTGACTAACTTGGGTGGGATACCAAAGCAAAGCATTATTTGGTACAGTACGTTACGATCAATACTGTCGTATGCTTGCTTAAAGTCAGCTTAAATTTGGTGTACGTCTCTGTTGAACTCCCAGCAATTCTCAAGTACCTATGACTGTGACTGTAGACAATTGATCTATCGTCGATCTACCTACTCTAAAGCCACCTTGATACTCCCCCATAATACTGTTGGTGTATGGTCTGATTTTATTTTCTGAGATTCCTTGGTTTCTTCGTCCTTTGCTTCGGTCGGGGCGTGAACATTAATCAGCCAGATTTTGAAGATTTTCGCTTTTATACGGATCGCACACAACCGTTCATTGACTGCCTTAAAATCAATAACGTGCTATTTGATCTCCCTACCCACAATGAAGGTCACTCCGAATCCTCGCTTTCCAGTAGGCTTCCCACTTTTGAATATTGTGTGAGATCTCATGTCTTGAATGTCGTTCCCAGTCCAATTCGTTTCCTGGATTGCCAGTATTTTTAATTGATATTGACTGGCCTGTTGTAAAGTGTCCTTAACAGCGCCAGGGTAATTGAGTGATCTGACATTCCAGGATCCAATGCCATAGTCCTTTTTTCGTTGACGACGTCGTTGCCGTGGGTCCAATCCATTCCGAGGCCCATCTGCAGGTTTCGAAACATTTTAAGGTTTTCCAGGGACGGGGAGTTAGCCCGTCGCCCAACCTTCATTCCGGCGGCATGGTTATTGCGTCGATTCTGTTATCAGGCGCGGAAGATTCGCCTTCACCCTCTTACGTCCCCACAAAGGGGGTTTAAGAAGGATTTAGTAGCATAGCTGTAGATGTATTGACAGTTGTGAGCATTTCTCGGCATTTAATGTCCCATTATTGGAGAACCAGTAAAGCCAATGTGCGATTGCGAGAGCATTTACTACCATTTAATTAGGGGTTTTGGGATGAGGAATCATCGAAGCTATGGGTTGGGGAAACAAGGGGTTCCCTCCTTCTTTCTCAAACGGGCTTGGGACCGTCTACGGCGGAATTGCTACAGTATTGTTGGGGAGTATCAAAGTGGCTTTAGAGCAGGTAGATCGACGACATCGGACTAAAGCAGGGAGTTGGGCTGGCCTCATTGCTATTCAATTTGGCTCTAGAATATGTCATCGGAAACCTGCCTGTCGACCAAGAGGTACGTTATTATACGTCAAGCCAAGTGATAGCCTATGCGGGCGACATCAACAATTTTTCAAGGTCGTTTACAACCGCCAAAGAAATTTTCCTGAAACTCGACAGCGAAGCAAAACTCATGGCGCAATCAAAAAAAAAATAATACTCCAAATACAAAAAATATTACGCTTGGCGAATAGAGTATCGAAAATGTGAGCGAATTTGTGTATTGAGGCACAACCGGCAATGAAAGAGACGAAATACGCCGAAGAACATCGCTTGCAAATAAAATATTTTATTCAGTTTTGACGATTATGAAGACCAGCTGCAACACAGGAAAACAAAGCTCCAAGTATACAAATCTATTATAAAACCTGTCCTATGCTATACGTGTGAAACATGAACCTTAACCCGAGCATTTGCAAACATATAGATGGAAACCAATGGCGAATTCAATACAACCACGAGATGTATGAAATTGTTGACGAGCCGGAGGTCTCAGCGATTTTAAGACTGCGGAAGCTGCAATGGGCTGGTAACGTGAATAGTATAGACGAACAACGGATGCCCAAATCTCTGATCTGAGGTTGTGGCTGGTGAGACTGAATTTTAGCCGATCCAGCTCTTGAGCGGGTATCAATGTTTTCAGTTCCCTCTACAAGAATGGCAAGTCACGGTCTTCCGATTGCGAGCTATGCACAGGAGGCAGATGACACCTGCCACACACTTTTGCCAGTAAAAGATGGCGCAAGCAGTGTGGTTACTTCTTCAATAAATTCGAGAGATCTCCCCGGAATGCTTGGATCTGATGACAAGTGGAAACGTGTGGCACATTATCTTCTAGCGGAACTGCTAGCTAAAAGGGTTACTTGATCGTCCGGAGGTGTGGGGGACGGAGGGGTATTTTTTCTAGCAATCCCTTCCTCTCTCTTCCTTTCCGCTAGAAAAGAAGAGATTCATGTAACGCAAACACGCTTCTACGCGCAGAAAAACGAGACCTTACCCAAAGTAATATGTTAAACAGTTCCTGGCTATATTCGCAGGTTGACTGGGGAGGTGCTTAGTCTAACAGGCCAATTGAAAAGCCCCCGGTGTGATACACAGATGGTGGTGCTAGTATTAAATCCATATGATTTTTAGTTAGTATCAACCTTCAAACGGTACGTGTCAAAAATTGACAGCAGTGCGACCATTAGTTTGTGAGATATTGCGTTGTGAGTGTAGCTACTTTTGTTATTTGAAAAAAGATGAAAAAAAAAAAGAATTTCGTGTGCTGATAAAATATTGCATTTTGAAGGGGGAAAATACAGTTGAAGCAAAATCTTGGCTTGATGAAGAGTTTCCGGTGTCTGCACCAGGAAAATCAACCATCATTGATTGGTATGCTAAGTTTAAACGTGGTGAAATGAGCACCGAAGACGGTGAACGCAGTGGACGCCCAATAGAGGCTGTCACCGACGAAAACATCAAAAAAGTTCACAAAATAATTTTGAATGACCGTAAAGTGAAGTTGATCGAGATAGCAGACATTGTGAAGATATCATCCGAACGTGTACATCATATCATTCACGAATATTTGTACATGAGAAAGCTGTGTGCAAAATGGGTGCCGCGCGAGCTCACAAGCGATCAAAAGCAACAACATGAAAATGATTCTGAGCAGTGTTTAAGCGCAATAAACCTGAATTTTTGCGTCGATATGTGACAATGGATGAAACATGGCTCCATCATTTCACTCCGGAGACCAATCGACAGTCAGCTCAGTGGACTACACAAGATAAACCGAATCCAAAGCGAGGAAAAACACAACAGTCAGCTGGCAAGGTTATGGCATCAGTATTCTGGGATACGCACGGTATACTATTCATTGATTACCTCCAAAAGGCCCAGACCATCAACAGCAATTATTATATAGCGTTATTGGATCGTTTAAAGGATGAAATCGTTAAAAAACGGCCCCATTTGACCGAGGACTTTTCAATTGGCCTGTTATAGTCCAAAAGCCTTGTGCGTTTGAGAGTCCTACATTTAGGGCATAAATGACCTTTGCCTTCCACAGGAAAAAATTATTTCGGTCTAAACCTCATTTTGTAGTTCGCGTAAGCCGAAGGTCCCTGGTTCGAATCCCGTTGGTGACAACGGGATTTGTTTCAAATGAATTTTCGGACGTCCTGGTTTAAAATCAGAACGTATCGCAACTGGGTGGTCGGGCATACGGCCAAAGTGTGGTACTGGCCATATCACCTCGAGTGCCGATGCATTCGATGAAGTTAACGAGATACTCTAACTATATCTACGTCGAAGCTGTAGTGGTAAAGAAAAAGAAAAAAAACCTCATTATCTTAAAGCGCCATCGATTCGAGCGCAAAATATTGACACTACCGACCAAAACTATTTGAACACCTGCATATTTTTTGTAAAATCATAATGAAGGAACACAGGCATACAGTTGCGAAAAAATAGCAGTTCAGATTTGCGTCAAGTTTAATAGTAATTTTTTGTTGCTAAGCCTTTATTTTTGATCCCCAATATACGGAATGTATGTTCAGTCATTACCTACCAGACAGCTGTAAAGTGTAAACAATTAATCAAACTGTTTCTGAGAAATGTCACGTCAAATGGTCACATTTTCATTCTAGAGCGATCAAAATAATAGCAGTATCCACGTTTTTCGCGTTTAAATTTATATTTTGTATTAAAAATCTATTCTTACTAAACAATTTGGGTACAGGGAAAAATATTCGTGTCAGAAGGGTTTTGTATTGTATTTTGCAGTAGACATGTAGACATTACATTTCCTTTATCTTCATACTGTTGACTACTCTTCTAGTTCGAGTAAATTTCTTGCTCAGACATACACGATAACTATATCTGTCTGACTTTGCGTCTCCTTAAAGACCAAATACTACCTGGTTCCTGCGATGTAGTTCAGATCTGCAGGCTTCAGTTCTTTGATTTTCACAAAGTGGAGCATGCCGCATTTGAATAGTCTCTAACTTTACTTTCGGGATTCCGCATTTATATTTATAGTACAGGTTACTCCAATCCAGCTCCTTGGAGTTCGAAGCAGTGATAGTCAAGGCATTTGTGTCAGGAACTAAGGATAATGTTTGGTAGTATTTTGCTGATCACTCAGCCGATATTAATTTTTTTCATAGTCAGAAAATTGGTGTTCGTTTCCGGGAGCCCCCAAAATCGCCACCTTTAGCCCTTTCTGCCTTGTTGAGGTAAGTCACAATTGCTTATTTCTAGTGAAGCCAGTGGTTTTAGTATCGAAATGTTTGGTTTCGATTCCAGCAAATCCGTCGCTGCCTAAGCAAATGAGACCTTGTTAACGGACTGCTCTAAATGAAACAAGAAAGCTCACCATTTTAGTCGCTCTTTCCGTCTCTATAGTCGTAACTGTTTTCTCAAGCTCCCAGACTTTGAAGACAATAATATTTGAAGACAATAATATTCAACCTAAAAAAAATCGTCTGCATTATGTTTAGACCGATATTGTACACAAGATGTTGATAAACTGGAGAAAACTGAAGTCGACATTACGAAAAAGAAGAGAAGAGAGATTTAGGCCTTTAACATAAATAAAATCTGCACATTTCCGCCTCGCCTACCTGCATCGACATAGACTATGTCATTTAGAGACCTGTTTTGAAAAGATTTCATTGACACCTTTTATATGACACCTCATTCGGCTAGCCTGCTGAAAAAAATTGTTCAAAACCACTTATATGCGGTGGCCCCCCTTAAAACTCTCTGAAATATTTTTTCACCCGAAAACTTTCAAGGATTCATCACATTGTCGTATCCACAGAGTTTGATGGCTGTAGCTTCTATAATTTCGGAGAAAACTGCTGTGACACACAGACGGACGGATCGACGAATACATGTCGTGATTTCAATGGGGTTTTATATTTGAGTCCAAAACCCTAAAAAGTATGTATATTTAATGTAATTAGATTGGTTTTGAACGTGAACTGAAAATGTTATTTTGACAAAAGTCGGACGTGAAAGGTACTGGATCCCGGAGAAAAGGAAAGTAATAAAAAAGATGAACAAGGAAGAGAAAAAATACATTATATATCTCGAGGAATATTTATATATTATATAAAAATTCCTCGACAGTATTCACTACCATTTAATTGGGGGGTTCGGGATGAGGAATGATGGAAGCTATGGGTTAGGGAATCAAGGGGTACCCTCCTCCTTTCTCAAACGGGCTTGGGACCGTCTACGGCGGAGCTAAATGCCACTCCGAATCATCGCTTTCCAGCAGGCTTCCCACTTTTGAATATTGTGTGTGATCTCATATCATGAAGATCACTTCCAGTCCAGCTCCTTTCCTGGATAGCCAGTATGTTTCATTTATATTGAGTGGCCTGTTGTAAAAGGGCGTTAACAGTGCCAAGGCTGTTCAGTGATCTGACATTCCTGGATCTAATGCCATAGTCCTTTTTCGGTTGCGAGGTCGTTGCCGTAGCTCTAAACCAGGTTTCAAAACAATGTAGGATTTTCCAGAGACGGGGAGCTCGCCCATAGCCCAACCTCCATTCCGGCGGCATGATTATTGCTTTCAATTCTGTTACCAGGCCCGGAAGACTCAGCTTCACCCTCTTACGCGTCACCACAAAGGAGGTGTAAGTAGGATTTAGTAGCAGAGCTGCAGGTGTATTTGCACTTATTGGCATTTCTCGGTATTTAATGTCCCTTCATTGGGGAACCAGTAAACCCACTGTGCGACCCCGATACCATTCACTACCATTTGGTTGTGGGATTTAGGATGAGGAATCATGGAAGATGCTGGTTAGGCAAACCTCCTTTCTCAACCGTCAATGTCACCTTATTTTTTGGTCACAGTAGTTTATATATATATATATATATATATATATATATATATATATATATATATATATATATATAAGTATATAGACTACGAGTGTTCACTAAGTGGTGATATGTACTGATTTCATCAGATCATATCATAGCTGAGCAAGCACACGGGAGCATGGTACTGACCAAACCAACTTCCGAAAAAATCAATACGGTCATGAAAAATGAGATACTCTAACTATCTCTAAGCGAAGGCCCGAGAGGGGCTGTAGTGCTACAAAGAAGAAGAAGAAGATTACAGCTATTAATACTACATAACTGCCTACTATTAATATCTGAGGATAACACGTGTCGAAACAGCTTTAATATTGTATTTAAAATTAAATATACTAGTATATATAGTGAAAGTAAACTTAAAATTGTTTTTTATTGTTTGAACGATGTACTTTCACCAAGTAACGGCCTCATCCATCGAATATACAATTCAAGATGATTTCGAGCAATATCTTTGGGGGAATTTTCATGATTGTCTCCCCCTCAGTATTCGTCCTCCGGCTGATAATGAGCTTATTATAAGATCGTTATTATATCCTTAGATGAAGATGTTATACGTAAAATTCGGATTGAATGATTGCAAATAATTATTAAGTGCCATTTGGATATTGATTCGTTACTTTCTAGATAATTTTATACATAATTTACCCGGGAAGTATGAGTGATTCTCATACTAAAGACCGAAAGTAACCGCGTCCTTAAAAGACGACACTTTACTTTGCATAACACACCATAACTTTGTAGATGAATATGAAAATCGTGGAATTCGATTTTCACTAAACTATGGCACATAATTTTCATGAAAGCTTTTAAGAAGGCAATGGATATCAAATAAACGTAAAGGCGAGTTACGGTTATCTTTTGATACTTAGTCTTTGCATAATAACGACACATGTGTGGATTTCAATAATTAAGATTGCATATGTGAACTACTTCTCGTATATTGGGCTCACATGCATAAGAAAGAATAGTGATTCAACGATAATATAACACTGGATACCTCAGTCGGAAAACTGAGCCTTAACGGATTCTGTTGTTGATGAGACTAGATACCTCATTCAGATCCTGTAATGTCCACAATTTCATTAGTTATTGCGAGTACTGGGGTAATTTCACGAAAATATTGCATTTAGTTTTTATTTGACTTGAGCCTGGCTTCAAATTGTTCGCGTATTTCAGTGGCACATGCTTGATCTCTGTGAAAATGGATGGATCCACTAACCTGGTCGAAACTTCATCAGAAAAAATTTTCTTTCCTGCCACCGGGATTTGAACCAGGCAACTTTAGCTTGAACGGCAAGCGCATCATTAGGATCGTTCTTTAATGTAGCAACAAAATCGTTGAAATAACACTGAAAGAAATATGTTTTATTTGAGTAAACCACTAAAGCTGAAATTATTTGTTCAGTAATAAATGACTTGATATTTATCAAAAAGCAATGCAGTAAAGAAATGCATTTTACAGTTAAAAAGAAGTGATTTTGGGCATAAAAACAACTCAATTAAATTTGAGCTACCGTGCGTGAAACAGGCGGACCTTGCATACGCTTTAATTCGAATCGAATTCAGCATATTCCCCCAGTGCAGATATCGAGGTAGGAAGGGCCAGTAATTATACATATTGTTACATGCACGAATAATTCTGCGAGCTACTGTTGCAATTGTTTTCACAACCATTAAGAACCTCATGATCAACAAAGTGAATTTACTCGAAACCACGAGAACCCACCAAGCATGATCAACATCTGAAAGTGACGTCACTCCATTCATTAAGCTGCTCGAATATACCAGGTACCTCTCGGCAGAACATTCGCCAATGTACGAGAAATGGGTTGAATGGGTAGAGACCCTATATAAAGGCGACCTGAATGAATGGGGGAATCAGTCATTAGAACCGCGATAATAAAAACTGCGAAAGTGGTCGAGTAGTAGTAAAGTGATTTTCGTTGATTGTGAAGTGATTTTAGAAGACAATTGCGATAGAAATTTATGGACAAGTGGAAGTTAGATTCTAATTAAAATTGTGAAATAGTGAAATTAATAATTGTGCATTTTTTGTAATTAAATAAACTCTTTTAACTTAAATTAAAAGACATTGCGTTTTCACATTCCCGGCACATTAAAATTATTGGCCGCGAACCATACACGCGACAATATGTTTGGAGGAGCTCAATTTTCGTCCTAAAGCTCAGTGCTTTCTCTGTGATCCCAAAAGCAAGCTGTTTAATTGTTTTGGTAGATTAAATAGAATATTTTGTTTAAGCATTTCGGTAGGCAAATTTACGCTCCGTGACCCTGTTCACCAAACTTTAAAGGTAAAGTAGATTGATTATTAGATTTTTTGTTGATTCCAGCGATTTATTTGGTATTGGTTTTCAAGGTGAACCGACTTTTGTAACAAATCAGAGCCATAAAATGGCAACAATAAACCACTGTCATTCTCTTTTAAATGTAGCTTGTCTGCCAGCAGAAGTCGCCTTCGTTTGTAATTCGGTAGAGGTGGTAACATTTTTCGCTTCTCTCATGGGGCTTTAAGTTTACAGCTAACGATTTTACAGTTTGCACATATTTGAGAAGCATCTGAAGCGTTGACTTCTTACCATCGATTTGTATGAGTTGTTCCTTTAGGCCTACAATTTAATGGATTACAGAAGATTTGGGATATTATATCAAAAAATAAACATGGTTGCATTCAACAACAAAATAATTGCCTGTGTGGAAACCGCATATCAGAAATTTTACCCATTGTTGCAGAAATTTGAATTGTAAAATTGAAAGCATAGATAATCATAATTATTCTTTTGTTCAATAATTTTTTTCGTTGCAATATGAGAAACAATTCAAGTTTCTTCTCGAATATTTTCAAATTTTTGCGCTAAAATACTTTGAAAACAAAAATAACAGAGCGGAAATTTAGGCCTTATTCGCAGAACATCATTTGAGGGTGTTTACACCCTCATTTGAAGTGCTAGTTGAATTTCTCTGATAACAAGTTTTAACTGCTGTATGCTGCATTCAAATTGCACTAATCTAATATATTCTCACACATGTTCCTATTGATTCCATTCCAAAAACTCTCCCTAAATATCCTGACCAAATTTCGAAAAATCCTGTCAAATCAATTCGCATTGCCGAAAATAACACATAAATCTTTCATTCAGTGATTATGGACTCAATAACGTATCGTTATAGATCGTCACACACCTGCCATCAAGAGTCGTATGCCAGGCGGCGAATGAGTGCACGGAACAAAAGATATTCGAAGGGAGGGTGTTAAGTGCACATTTGAAATTTTATATATTGGCAGCTGGGGGCCCGAAACAATCTTGACGATTCATTTCAGTTTTTATTTGAGATGTAGGTCGTGTGCCGTTTGCTTCTTTATATTAAGGACTCTTGTTTCTGGAATCAGGAATGAATGTTTCTATAATTCCAAAAGATAAAGGTGCAGTTAAGGATGTTAAAAGTGATAACGTCTGTTTTCCTAGAAAGCGAAGCAGCTGTTCATTACGATCTTCATCAGATATGAAAAGTGGTTTCCGCGAAATGACATTCGATAAGTCAACTGTCCGTTAGAGTAAAATTAATCCAGCCACCATAAAACCGTATTAAATTCTCATTTGTTAACCATTTCACCCATGCAATCTCATATATGTGTGATTCATTGCTCATTTACATATTCCAAAGACTTATCATTCACTTTAATCTTTACGCCTTTTCACACTTGGTGCTTCGCAGCAGCTAGAGAGGAATATGTGAAACACCTCAGCATAGAATTGAGCACATATACTATACATACATATGTGTGCTGTTTGCGAACTAGTAAAATGCATCATAATTTTGTCATTTGTTAGTAGTAAGTGCATTGCAGCGAATCTATAACGGTTGGCTGACGATCATTATTTAAAACATGTGCGCTGCGCACGGCCAACAAACTGGCAAACATTTAATCCCTCAAAAGTTACACGGAGCTCCTCCGTATTTGTTAGGGTACGAAAACCAACAAGTGTATGGAAAATGAGTTAATAATAAAGACTAGAACGACAGCTTGGACAATCTAAATTTAAAAACGTGAAACGGCTGAAACTATAAAGATATAAAAGAAGGTGCACCGATGCGACGCGGCTGGATCATGGAGACGGGAAATTGTTGATTGCTTTATTTTTATGTTGGTTGAACGGCAAATGGAGTTTTAGTTTTGATAGTGACAAAAACTTCAAGGAAAAAAGAAAACCGACTTCAAAACACCCTAAAAGGATTAAATTAAGTTGTCTGTTTTACTTACGATTGATGGACCGCTTTTTTAAAACGGGGAAACTGATTCGGCACTGATTCCAAAGATTTTATTTCATCCTTTTTGGGACGTTTTTAAACCGGTGTTCTTTTTTGCCTAGAAAGTTATATTTCATAATTTTTGGTGGCAACATGAATGTCGACGTCTTCGGAGGGGACGGAAGAACTGGCAGCTCAAGACGTGGTGAATTCTACTATGAGTATCATTACGACTGCTTGCTGCGCTTCTATGCCCCGTCGAAGACCCCGGCACGGCAAGCCCCCAATGTACTGGTGGTCAACTGAAATCGCTGAAAAGCGAAGGGAGTGTCACAAGCTTCGACGTGAGGCTCAACGGGCGCGGAACGGAGACGAGGCATGCAACTGGGTGGCAGCATATAAGTCGGCCAGGAAATGCCTTCGAAAACTGATCAACAGTAGCAAGGCTCGCTGCAGGCAAGACCTAGTGGACAATGTGAACAAGGATCCGTGGGGCCTTGGCTACAAGCTGGTCATGGGGAAACTTGGTGCCCTACGGAAGCCTTGTATACATGACGCGGAAAAGATGGACGCGATAGTGTGGGGACTCTTCCCCGCCCATCCCGTCCGTGTTACGCTGTCCATGGTGAAACAGCAGTCGAGTGCCCACTCTTCACACAGCTAGAACTGGAGGAGGCAGTCCTCTCATTGAAAGCGAGGAAGGCTTCAGGTCCAGATGGTGTTCCAGCTGAGGTGTTGCGGCTCGTCTATCACCATTGTCCTGACTTGCTGCTCAGCACATTCAACGCTTGCCTACGGGACGGGGTTTTCCCGGTACGATGGAAAGTGGCGAGGCTCATGCTGATCAGCAAGGGGAAGGGAAATCCCGAATCGCCGTCTGCATACCGCCCGTTATGCATGCTAGACACGGCTGGGAAAGTGCTAGAGAAACTCATCAAGGGACGACTCACTGACGCGATTCGTGCTGCTGGGGACCTATTTCCTCGGCAGTACGGCTTTAGAGCAGGACGTTCTACCATTAATGCGATTGCAGAAGTGGTGAACGCGGTCCAAAAGGCAGAGGCATATAGTCGCACCAAGCGACGGATCGTCCTGTTGGTTACAGTCGACGTCAGGAATGCTTTCAACTCCGCTAGATGGGTGGATATTCTGGATACGCTGGAAAACTCTTTTCAAGTTCCAGAATATCTAATGCGGTTTTTGAAGAACTACCTAAAGGACCGAAGCCTGCTCTACGACACGACACAGGGCCAACGAAGAATGGAAATTACATCGGGTGTTACCCAGGGATCTATCCTTGGTCCGTACCTATGGAACGTGTCTTACGACGGGCTACTGAGACTTGAGATGCGCTTGGTCGGCTATGCGGATGATGTTGCGGCTCTGGTCGCTAGACGCACCGTTGAACAAGCGCAATTTAGGCTAGGTATGCTAACGCGCGGAGTGAGGGATTGGATGACTGCTTGCGGGCTCAGTTTAGCACTGGAGAAAACCGAAGTGGTCATCTTGACGAAAAAGAGAATTCCTAGAGGAAGGATGATCAGTATTGGCGACTTACGAATCGAATCGAAGCCAGCGGTGAAGTGCCTGATGATGAGTTTCTCTGAGCAAATCAGGGCAACGGCTGAGAAGGCTGCTTCGGGAATATCGGCTCTGAGTCGACTTATGGCCAACGTAGGGGGACCCAGCCCATCAAGAAGACGCCTCTTGATGAGTGCTGTAGGGTCAATGCTACTGGACGGAGCAGAGGTATGGGGCGACGCTCTCAGCAAGGAAGTATACCGAAAATGCTTGGCACAGGTACAGAGAAGAAGAGCACTGAGGATTGCATCTTCGTATCCAACAGTCTCTGACTCGGCGGTGAGAGTTATTGCAGGCGTGATACCTGTCGCCCTCCTCGCTAGAGAGTGCCGCGCTATTTACCTGCGCCGAAACGAGGATGCGAGGGAGATGGTTGTCCGCGAGGAGAGACAGCACTCGCTCAACGATTGGCAGAAGTCTTGGGTGAATTGCACGAAGGGAAGGTGGACTGCGCGCCTCATCCCGGATGTGAGACCGTGGCTAAATCTAAGGCATGGTGAGACTGACTTCTATCTGACCCAACTTTTGAGCGGGCATGGGTGTTTTCAGTCTTACCTGCATAAAATCGGTAAGTCACGGTTCCCCGATTGTCGGTTTTGCCCAGGAGATGAGGACAATGCCTGTCACACATTTTTTGCGTGTACCAAATGGGTCAGGCTGCGAAGAGCCCTCTACAGGGAGACGGGAGAGCTCACCCCGGATAATATAGTTGCGGAGATACTCGAATCGGTTGAAAAATTGAACCAGGTGGTACTTTATGCTCCGGCAGTCCTAAAATATAAAAGGGACTCACAGCAGCCGGGAGCGCTGGGGCTGGGGATCGCTTGTCTGGCATTTCCTCTTTCCCTCTCCCCTCCCGCTAGGAAACGGACTCCCTAGCTTGAAGGCCCCCCCCCCCCCCCCCCCCGGCGTAACAAAACGAGACCTGGCCCGAAATAATGTGTCAAACGGTTCCAGGCTGGGTTCTCAAGTTGACAGGGGAGGAGTTTAGTGGGTAATCCAGTCGCGCATGTGTAGTGAATAAGAGATTTTCATATGTCCGTGAAGGACCGCAGCGATGTTCTGCTGCCTCGGCAGAGGAAGGTGTTGATTCCTGCCGAGAATGCCCTCGTCCGGAGACGCGTGAATGCGCTGGCAGGCTAGCATTGCGGTGTCGTGGGGCGGGTTCGTTTCCCCGGCACGAGGACTCACTACAAATCATTTCGCATTCACGAATTGCTTGCAGAGTTCGAGAGGACGACCGAAGTCGCAAATCAGTAGATAACCTCCACGAAGGAATTACGACTTGTTGCGTGAACAAGTGCAACCTGACAAGAAAGACTAATTTGGGGGTGACCTCGTCCTTACCCAAATACATTCAGGGCCCACAAATGAAAGAGGGGCAACCGGGTGGTGGTGGAGCCCCTTCATGCCCACCCAACCGGAATAAATCCAATGTTAAATCGTTGAGGTGGCCAGGTATTCCTCTTCTGAGTGGAAAACTCATACAACTTGAATTATATGAGCTTTCCCATCAGAAGGGGAGTACCCCGGTGACCAATTTATGTCATAGAATTATACAATGGAATTGCATAACTTTATGCCATAAAAAGGCACTTGGCTTGGGCCACTCAACCCATTAAGTCACCTGAAATAAAAAGGATTAAATTGTACCCGGTGACTGGCTCATATTTTGAGGGGGAAGCCTGCCACCGTACCGGGTCCTATACCCGGTTAGAAATGGAGGAAAGGAAAGACCCTCGGGTACGTTTTTAATTCATTTTTATTTTTTTTCTTTCAATTTTCAATCAATTCATTAGATCATCTATACCTAATCTAACTTATTGGTTTCTAACAGGTTAAATTCCGGAATTACACATTTTCTGATACTCTATAGCTGACCACAAAATCTTATTTGGAATTTGAATATAAATGAACTATTTATGTTACACTTATGTACATTTTGTATGGTGATAAATAATACTTAAATAAAAGGCAGAATTTAAGTAATGAATCAATTTGAGAAAGATAATCTTCAACACAGGAAATGTTTCAATTCCAATCTACCTTTCTGACGAGCGATGTTAACAGGGTTTTCAAAATTGCAATCTCTGGTTGAGAATTAATTCCAAGCTCTTAGAGAGCGATTTAATAGACTAAAATTATCGCCCTTTATTAAATTTTTGACTTTTAATTATAAGAATAATGTTCAGATACTGTTACATTACAGACTTCTGCGGAAAATGCCAGAACAACGATGTTGCAAGTGATTATTTTGCATGTCCCATAATTATCTCTTTTTGTTGCAACAAATACTCGTTTATACTTGTATTTTACCTGAACTGTCATTCTAAAATCCCAGTTGAGAAATTACATCATTATTAACTCTCGTTAAACACAAAAGCTTCGAATTTAATCTAAATTTTTATCTGTCATTTATAATACCTTTTTATATTTTTGAATGGTGCAAAATTTATTGTTTATATTGTCTTTGATTTTTATCATTTCAAATTGTTATTCTTTTTATTGAATGGGTTTAGGCTATTATTTTAGGTGTGATATTTTATCTTATGGTTTAATTTTACTAAGAATTTGAATCAGTGCTGTCATATAAATGGGTAGTAGAAAGATTTATAGGGTAAATAATTAGGTAAATTTGTTTATTTAAATAAATGAATCAGTATTATTTTATAATTATTATTATTAAATAATAAGGTAATGTTATCTTATTTTTTTATTCAAATTTCGGGAACTTTTAACGGAGTATCACTAAATGCAAATGATATAATGCCTTTGATGTTCAAGTACATCGACAAAGCGTAAACTGAACATACTCTTTATTATATTAAAAATCCAAAATTTTTCATGAAATTGAAAAAAATGTTCACTTCCAAGAACTGATTAAAATATGTATGAATATAAAATTAAGCCTTCAAAATTAGACCAATAAGTATGCTCATTTACATATCCGGTATCGAAAACTAGTAAAGTGCAGATATTTGAGAGTGCCAAAAAAAAATCTATAGCAAGAAATACATTGAAGTTCACGAACAAGAATTACTAAAACCAGGCGTAATCTCTGGATGCACAACGTAATCAGTATAAAAATGGATACATGCAAATTAATCGCTCTGAACTCAGACAGATTCATTCAAATTAATCGTGTGATAGCAAAGTTCTATATGCAATTGATTACATCATGGTGCTATAATTTTCATGCGAACTTTATCCAAAAATATTTCGACAAAATTCATTGAATGCCACATAACATTCTATAGAGAAAATTATCTCTTCAAGATTATGTTTCTTAATGCTCAGGTCGTCTTGTATCTGAACACGACTGATAAGCTTTTCTTACAACTACACTTTCAATCGACGCTTTTAATTCTAAGGTTTTGTGACTTGAACTTCATACGGGATTCCAATAAGACGCGAAAATGAACATGCATGCAAAAGCTAATATGAATTTTCTATTACTTGAAATAATGTGAACTACTCAAGTTATGTCTGCGCCGAATAATGTGAAAGCCTCCTCTTCTCCCGACAATTCTGCAACCTTTCCTTGCAATTCCCGAAAAGCATGGACAGCCTCGATTTCCTGCTTCAGCTCTTTGATCGTTTTGCTAGGATCAATTTCCACGGTGAGCGTGCTGTGTTGCAATGTCTGGACCGTTATTATCACTTTGTTGTTTAGTGCAACTGGCCGACGTGCTTTAAATTTGGGCCTTCACTTCACTTCTTGCTACAGAATCTTCGCAAGCATTACTTTGTGCATTTCTATCGCGATCAATTTACTCCGACCACACACGCACTTTTATTTTTTCCACGCAAATATCCACCGTGTATTTACTAGTTTTTTCTCTTGTGTCTAATTAAATCTACATTTGCGAACTACCGTACTTTTCTTTTTCGTTGCCACATAGGGAAACGTGAGAAGATTCGAAGAGATATTTGTCGATCAAACGCGTATTTATTTTGTTCGGGTTGCCGGTTTTTCTTCGAAGACTTGCTCTCTGATCCTTCACTAGTTCATTTCACCCCAAGCATGCACCATTCAAACACAGAAATTATTCCATGAAAGTGTTCTGTGTACTTCTGTGAAACGTTCCAGTTTGTTTGTATTCTCACGATTCATCTCTGTGTGCACGCTTCTTCTAACAAGTATCGTGGAGGAGTTTCCGAATTTGTATTGGAACATGTACAGTACATTAACAACAACGATTCCACGCGAACCGACTTCCTTAATCGATGAAGCGAAGTTGCATCACAGCATTTCGAAAAATTTCCGACAAAAGAGCTAACGGTTAATTACAAATCCGTTACATGCTAAGTGCATTGAGTAACTAATTGTTACTAAATTCGGGGGCAAATCAATGACGCCTTTTTCCACATTTTCAAATTGTTTCTTCGTTTCATATCTCCTTTGGGGACCTGATTATTTCTGGGAACTAAAGAATAACTTTTCGACAAATGATTTAAGGGAGGGAGAAACCTTTGGACACCCAAGCGAAAACACTTCCACTAGATTTTGACGGAACACGAGTTTTATTCCACTTTTCGCTAACCCACACGACTAACAAGGTGTTCACAATTTGCACGATAACTTTATCGTCTATTTTTTTTTTACAATATTTCACTGTCTTTTACGCGAGAAACTTTTCCACGTGTCTCGGCGATATTCTGATCAGCCCGCAATCTCCTCTCACTCCCAACTCGCTTCTTCTTTACGCGGCGTCCGCGCTGTCTGGCGGTTTCGAGCAGACTCCTGATCTCCATCCCATTCCTCGTTTGTCAGACGAAGCATCAGACTCGACTTGCCGGCGCCACTCTCCCCGATAATTCCAATTTCCAATGTTGTTATGTAGTTATCACCCATTTTCACGATTTACGACGCAATAGCATGCAAATTTCGCAAGCACAATTTAATATTCTCCACACTCAAGCAACTACGACACTTTATGGGCAAGTAGAACAATACGAACCCATTCAGAAAGGGGGAAATCACACAATTGAAGGTTTTTGTTGCTATCAAATGTACTTTTTCCTTATCATTTGTAGTTTATGACGGCGGTATTTGCAATTTCCCTTTTCACTGTCTTTTGTAGGTTCAATTAAGTTATCAATTGAAGGCAATTTGTCGTTTATGATAATTAGGCGTAATTAGGTGGGAAAAATCGGAAGAATTAGACAAATTTTAAGGGGTTTAAATGATACAATGATTTTAGCGTTCATATAATTAACAGGTTAAATGATACAATGATTTTAGCATTCATAATTAAAAGGGGTTAACCGTTTCGTTCTAAGCATTTGCATACCGCGTTACACCGCAATTCGTTAAATTATCTTCAAAAGATATTGTAATAAGATACTACACATTAGAAATTTTTAAACATTTTTAGAATTTTGTTTCCCGGGTGTTAAGTACAAAGGAAATTTTTCCACTTATTATTCCTGCGAAAAAAAACGAGTGTTGCGATGGGGAAGGTGACTGAATCGACTGAATCCTTATTAAATTGCGTTCGTGCTGTGTGCCTGTGTCAGCGCTGCTTTTAGAGCCATAGTTCTTAGATTACTACAGGGCAGCTAATTTTCTCGTGATCCCAAGGCAATGCGGATTACGAAAAAGGAGCTGAAGGATCTTTCTGTGTCTCACGGGTTGCCTTCGGCGTCGGGACTAGAGATGACGAACAATAAAAGAACACAATTAACAGACGGACGGACTGACTTATGTCTATGTTTGCCTGGAAGTATACAATCTTTGCGCGTTTTTGAAAATATATGCGGACGGACAAACAGACGTGCCCAATTATCTATCGGCGCAGGTCTTTCGCGTGGTATATCCCCACTTCTTTTCCCGATGGATCCGTTATCAAGTAACGGTTAGGTCCCATTACCTTCTTTATGCGGCTTTTCAGGAATCGCCTATCCAGCTTGGCGTTGTAATGCCCCGCGGCGTCACTTTGGCGGAAATTTCGCCGGAAAACTTCATCTCCTTCTTTGAAATTAGCAGATCGTGACCGGAGATTGTACTGCGCTTCATTTGCACTACCTGCGGCCTTAATCTTCCGTCCGATCTGTTGGCGGAGGTCTCCTAAACGTTCGTGGGGCTCCAGCGCAACGACCGGGTCTCCCAAACACTTTAATTGCCGTAACAGTCGGTATGATTTACCGTGGCAAATCATGTGCTGTCCAAAGGCGGCAAAGTAAGGGGCGACACCGGTGACGGAATGATACGAGGATCGCAGGGCGCATGTGATGGCAGACAATCGCCGATCCCAATCCTTTTGAGATGGGTGGACGTAGGAACGGATCGCGGCCAATAGGGTGCGGTTCAACCGTTCTGACGCGTTGGACTGAGGAGAGTATATGGGCGTCAGTTGGTGTTCAATGCCATACTGCTCAAGTAGGCTCTTAAACTGCCGAGACCGGAACTGTACTCCATTATCTGAGTACACACTCTCTGGAACTCCGAACACATGGAATACCCGGTTCTCTAAGAATTTCACGATCGATGGAGTTGTGAATTTACGGATAGGTTCCACCATTGGGAATTTTGAGAGCTGATCTAGAACGACTATAGCTCCGATGTGTCCCATGGAAGACCGAGGATATGGACCGAGTAGATCGATGTATAGACGCTGGAACACGCGTTCTGGGACGTTGAGTTGACCCATAGGAGGTCGAAGAGGCTGGTTGGGCGCTTTGGTGCCTTTACAGGTATCACAGGCGCTCACGTAGTCTTTGACCTGGGATGCCATTTTAGGCCAAAAGAAGTATTTTTTTAGTCGCCGTAGTGTTCGACCGTAACCTCCGTGGGCACTTAACGGATGATCATGTGCGCGGAGGATCAGCTGTTGTGTCATTTCCTCCGGTACCCAGAGTTTCCAAGACTCTTCTTCCTGCCATGGATCACCAGTGGCGTATTCGTTTCGTCTATACACATAGCCGTCTATTACCTTCAAGTCAGGCAGCTGTGTCTGTTGGGTCGCTATGGTTTGCCTCAACTCTTTGTAGCTATCTGATTCGAAATGTGGGCTGTCCAAATCTATTTCGATGGGGTCCTCGTCATTTATTGTTATTTCGGCTCCCTCTGGGGAAAACATCCGTGAGAGAGTGTCGGGTACGATGTTCTGGGTTCCTTTCCGATGTTTGATGGAGAACTTGAACCCTTGCAGTTTAAGAGCCCATCTGGCTAGGCGTCCACTTAAATCTGCCTGGTTCATCAACCATTGTAGTGACGCGTGGTCCGTGATGATCTCGAATTGGTGGCCCTCGATATAAGCTCGGAATTTCTTCACAGCCATTACCGCTGCCAAACATTCTTGCTCGGAAACAGTATAGTTCCTTTGGGCCGAATTCAGCTTATTGGACATGAAGGCGATGGGAGCTTCCTCCCCTTCGTCGGTCAATTGCACCAGCACGGCTCCTACTCCATGTTGACTTGCGTCACAATGAATGGAGAAGGGCTTCGTGAAGTCGGGGCTGTGCAAGACAGGAGCTGATGTGAGGGCTTGTTTAAGCTCTTCAAATGCCTTTCGGCTGAGTTCGGTCCAAACGAACTTCCCTTTCCGCAACATGTCTGACAGGGGCGCTGAAACTGTTGCATAATTCCGAACAAACCTTCGGTACCAACCGCACACACCAAGGAAACGTCGTAGCTGCTTCACAGTTTTTGGTAAGGGGAACTCATCAATCGCACGCGTTTTGTCTGGATCCGTTTTGATAGTGCCATGTCCTATGACATGGCCTAAGTATCGGACTTCTTTCATGACAAACTTACTTTTCTGTACGTTGATGGTGAGTCCCGCCTTACTGATGTGCAGGGCTACTTCTTGTAGAAGTAGGAGGTGTTGATCGAACGTTTCCGTGATGAGTAAAAGATCATCGAGGTACACGAACACTTGGTGTTTCAGGTGAGGTGGGATGACCTTGTCCATCAACCGGGTCATCGTTTGCGGCGCATTACACAGGCCAAAGGGCATTGTGACGAACTGATATAATGGTCGTCCAGGCACTGTGAAGGCGGTCTTGTCCCTCGAGCCCTCATCGAGTGGAATTTGCCAGAAGGCGTCTTTTAGGTCGAGACTGGTGATATAATTGGCTTTCGGCAGTCTCCCTAGTATTCCATCGATGAGTGGAAGAGGGTACGCGTCCTTGATGGTAACCGCGTTTACCTTACGGGCATCAAGACAGAGGCGGACTTTACCTGGCTTTACAACCAAGGTTACCGGTGAGGACCAGGCACTTTGGGACTCTTCTATGACCCCCAACTCGAGCATCCTATCTAATTCCGCATACACCAATTTCTCCATGGCTGGCGAGATGGCGTAGTGTCTCTGTTTAATCGGTTTACTATCGCCAACGTCAATGGCGTGTGAGACTAGGGTGGTGCGGCCAAGGCCTTGGGTAGCGTAAGATGGGAAAGCAGCAATGGATGCTTCCAGGCGTTGCCGTTGGTTAGACGTCAGGTCATGCCTATCGGGAGTAGAAGTGATTTCGTTGACATTTCTGGTTTTTAAAGACAAATCGGTGAATAAATCGGAGGCTAGTCCAAAGCGAAGGACGAAATCGACACCAAGGTATACGTTCTGAGTCAAAGACGGGATAATGTAGAAGGTAATATCCTTCGTCTGACCCCTGAACGTCACGGGTGTTGTTAGTTTACCTCGTATAGGGTGTTTGGTGCCATCAGCTGTACTGATTTCAGTGCGCCAGGATTTAATCAAGTTCGGGTATTCTTGGAGCACTTTCGAGCCAAAGCTCGAGGCCAGACAACTGATACTGGCACCCGTGTCGATCAATGCAAACACGGTCTCGCCCAACACTTTAATTGGATGATAAGGTCTGATCTCATTCTCAGCAACCTCCGAGATGTTACAAGAGTTTACGGTTTGACGGCAGGTGCGCACTCTCTTGCGGAAATTCCGCCAACGACGGGTTGACCATTTTGTCGTGCACGGACGGGAAGTGACTACTTCGGAAGCAAATATTCGCTCTCGAGCCACCCGATATTCCTGCAGTCGCACATGATAAGGTTTTAGAGTGCGTAATTGAGGCTGCCGCGGTTCTTCTGGCAGTGACTGCGGTGGTCGCTTTAATATTGTCGTTGGTGAGGTCTCCGGAAGAGTGTGAACATCCGCAGTCGTAGTGGTCATGGCTGGTGGGTTAACGTCAGGTGTATTGGGGTGAGCAGCTGGCTGAGGAGCTACTGCGGGGTTTTCGAGTACCACTGAGGTGGTAGGGTACTCGTTCGTCCGTTTTTTGGAGTGGCACCATCTGGGTAGTCCGGAACATAGGTGTTCGACTCCGTGTGATCTTCCAGATTGGTGTTGTTGCAATTTGGAGCCACTTCTGCGATTTCACGTCGGGGACCCGTCCTCGCATGTAGGTAAGGCCGTTCTTGGAGGTCTTCTTCAAGCCTCTCCAATCGACTCACGACCCTCAGTAGTGCTTCCATGTTCTGCGGGTCCGAGTTTACCACATGGCAACGAAGTTCCGGCTTTAGATTCCGTTTCAACACCCGCAGCAGTTGAGTGGAAGACATAGGCTCTGACAGCTGGTCATTCAACCGAAGGATATCGGCTCGATACTGATGAAAGGGCTCGTCCGGACGTTGCCATCTGGCATGGATCTTGTCCAGGACACTCTCATCCATGTTGACCGTCGAGTATTCCATGCGGAGTACCTCCTTCAGCCGTGTCCAGCGTATTGATGGTGGGGCCGAATGAATCCGCCAGTACGTCTCGAGTGCTGCTCCCCTGAACAGCATCGGTAAATATCCTGCCAGCACCGTGTAGTCGCCGGCCAACATCTCTTCGACTAAGGACTCCACGCGACCAATGAAGACTTCTACGTTCAGGTCGTTTGGCTCCCCGCTAAAATGTAGATTCCACCCCTGTACAATGCTGGGGATATGCTTCGGTTTCAGCATATAGGGTTGTTCCTGCGGAGCCACTGAACCTAGAGTCGGTGGTGGTACTTGGTTGAGTCGTGGCGGAAGATCCCAGGCGTTCCAAGGCTGGTATCGAGATGGTGGATCCGGATCCTCAGACGGATGGTAGTCTGCTCTTTGAATCCTGTTCCGCTGGTCGATAACTGGATCTCGAGATCGTCGTGCTGATTTAAGTCGTTGTAGTGTTGACTCGGTCTCTTTGCAGCGACGTATGAAGGAGTATATCCGTTCCACTTCCGTGTAACACTCACCACAGATGTGGTCTGGTGAGCCATCTTCCAATGTGATGTTGATGTTAAGGGACTCCTTCAGGAAGTCGACAATAAAAATCCTCCTCGCTTCATCTACGGAACTATCACAGAGTGGATACATTTCTTCGCTGCTCTGTAGGCAAAGTCTACATGCGTTTAGAAATTCCATTATCCTAACAGTGTTGACGCTGATAATAAAATAGTAAAAAAAAAATGCTATAAAAGAAGTAATTAACTATTATTATGACAAAACACAAAAAAGTGGCCGAAAGTGGCGAGCTATACTCAATCCTCACAAAAAAAAACCAAAGTGTATGAAGAGTTTTACTCGTTATCAAAAAAAAATAATCGGTCTTTCCTTTCCGTCCTTCCTCCCAAGTATGGACACCATGGCACAATCCTTCTAAAACGTTTCAGGGACACTCTCTTGTGGCACCATGAAAATCAGGGTTCCGAAGTGATCCCTCATTAGCAAACTTCTCAAGTTACAGCTTGTCAGCCCAGGGTGGGATTCTAATCCACAAGCAGCGCGTGTCTTGTCATGGATAGTCATGGATTAGCTAATCAGCCAATCACATGAAATCAAAATCCATGTAATTTAAGACACTTAGGCACCGCTGGTTTGGGGAGCGGATCAGAATCCTCCGCAAAATAGATGTTGGGATAATAACCTCCGAACACAAAAAGGGACTCTAATATAATTTGGCCTTACTAGTTATACAATGGTGGTAAACCACCAAGGTATAAATCAAAAGAAGGACCAAACGATATTGATGTCCGAAGACAACACACGTTCGGAAGTTACTCGGCTGCTGGGGCACGATTAGTGCAAAAACCCTCGGGAGTTATCTACCCGCCAAAATTTCTAACACCTTGTGGGGACACCTAGAGACGATGGACTGTCTCGTGCTCACGACTGATGATACAGCCGGGCTTTTCGGGCCCCACGTTGGGCGCCATTTGTAGTGAGTAAGAGATTTTCATATGTCCGTGAAGGACCGCAGCGATGTTCTGCTGCCTCGGCAGAGGAAGGTGTTGATTCCTGCCGAGAATGCCCTCGTCCGGAGACGCGTGAATGCGCTGGCAGGCTAGCATTGCGGTGTCGTGGGGCGGGTTCGTTTCCCCGGCACGAGGACTCACTACAAATCATTTCGCATTCACGAATTGCTTGCAGAGTTCGAGAGGACGACCGAAGTCGCAAATCAGTAGATAACCTCCACGAAGGAATTACGACTTGTTGCGTGAACAAGTGCAACCTGACAAGAAAGACTAATTTGGGGGTGACCTCGTCCTTACCCAAATACATTCAGGGCCCACAAATGAAAGAGGGGCAACCGGGTGGTGGTGGAGCCCCTTCATGCCCACCCAACCGGAATAAATCCAATGTTAAATCGTTGAGGTGGCCAGGTATTCCTCTTCTGAGTGGAAAACTCATACAACTTGAATTATATGAGCTTTCCCATCAGAAGGGGAGTACCCCGGTGACCAATTTATGTCATAGAATTATACAATGGAATTGCATAACTTTATGCCATAAAAAGGCACTTGGCTTGGGCCACTCAACCCATTAAGTCACCTGAAATAAAAAGGATTAAATTGTACCCGGTGACTGGCTCATATTTTGAGGGGGAAGCCTGCCACCGTACCGGGTCCTATACCCGGTTAGAAATGGAGGAAAGGAAAGACCCTCGGGTACGTTTTTAATTCATTTTTATTTTTTTTCTTTCAATTTTCAATCAATTCATTAGATCATCTATACCTAATCTAACTTATTGGTTTCTAACAGGTTAAATTCCGGAATTACACATTTTCTGATACTCTATAGCTGACCACAAAATCTTATTTGGAATTTGAATATAAATGAACTATTTATGTTACACTTATGTACATTTTGTATGGTGATAAATAATACTTAAATAAAAGGCAGAATTTAAGTAATGAATCAATTTGAGAAAGATAATCTTCAACACAGGAAATGTTTCAATTCCAATCTACCTTTCTGACGAGCGATGTTAACAGGGTTTTCAAAATTGCAATCTCTGGTTGAGAATTAATTCCAAGCTCTTAGAGAGCGATTTAATAGACTAAAATTATCGCCCTTTATTAAATTTTTGACTTTTAATTATAAGAATAATGTTCAGATACTGTTACATTACAGACTTCTGCGGAAAATGCCAGAACAACGATGTTGCAAGTGATTATTTTGCATGTCCCATAATTATCTCTTTTTGTTGCAACAAATACTCGTTTATACTTGTATTTTACCTGAACTGTCATTCTAAAATCCCAGTTGAGAAATTACATCATTATTAACTCTCGTTAAACACAAAAGCTTCGAATTTAATCTAAATTTTTATCTGTCATTTATAATACCTTTTTATATTTTTGAATGGTGCAAAATTTATTGTTTATATTGTCTTTGATTTTTATCATTTCAAATTGTTATTCTTTTTATTGAATGGGTTTAGGCTATTATTTTAGGTGTGATATTTTATCTTATGGTTTAATTTTACTAAGAATTTGAATCAGTGCTGTCATATAAATGGGTAGTAGAAAGATTTATAGGGTAAATAATTAGGTAAATTTGTTTATTTAAATAAATGAATCAGTATTATTTTATAATTATTATTATTAAATAATAAGGTAATGTTATCTTATTTTTTTATTCAAATTTCGGGAACTTTTAACGGAGTATCACTAAATGCAAATGATATAATGCCTTTGATGTTCAAGTACATCGACAAAGCGTAAACTGAACATACTCTTTATTATATTAAAAATCCAAAATTTTTCATGAAATTGAAAAAAATGTTCACTTCCAAGAACTGATTAAAATATGTATGAATATAAAATTAAGCCTTCAAAATTAGACCAATAAGTATGCTCATTTACATATCCGGTATCGAAAACTAGTAAAGTGCAGATATTTGAGAGTGCCAAAAAAAAATCTATAGCAAGAAATACATTGAAGTTCACGAACAAGAATTACTAAAACCAGGCGTAATCTCTGGATGCACAACGTAATCAGTATAAAAATGGATACATGCAAATTAATCGCTCTGAACTCAGACAGATTCATTCAAATTAATCGTGTGATAGCAAAGTTCTATATGCAATTGATTACATCATGGTGCTATAATTTTCATGCGAACTTTATCCAAAAATATTTCGACAAAATTCATTGAATGCCACATAACATTCTATAGAGAAAATTATCTCTTCAAGATTATGTTTCTTAATGCTCAGGTCGTCTTGTATCTGAACACGACTGATAAGCTTTTCTTACAACTACACTTTCAATCGACGCTTTTAATTCTAAGGTTTTGTGACTTGAACTTCATACGGGATTCCAATAAGACGCGAAAATGAACATGCATGCAAAAGCTAATATGAATTTTCTATTACTTGAAATAATGTGAACTACTCAAGTTATGTCTGCGCCGAATAATGTGAAAGCCTCCTCTTCTCCCGACAATTCTGCAACCTTTCCTTGCAATTCCCGAAAAGCATGGACAGCCTCGATTTCCTGCTTCAGCTCTTTGATCGTTTTGCTAGGATCAATTTCCACGGTGAGCGTGCTGTGTTGCAATGTCTGGACCGTTATTATCACTTTGTTGTTTAGTGCAACTGGCCGACGTGCTTTAAATTTGGGCCTTCACTTCACTTCTTGCTACAGAATCTTCGCAAGCATTACTTTGTGCATTTCTATCGCGATCAATTTACTCCGACCACACACGCACTTTTATTTTTTCCACGCAAATATCCACCGTGTATTTACTAGTTTTTTCTCTTGTGTCTAATTAAATCTACATTTGCGAACTACCGTACTTTTCTTTTTCGTTGCCACATAGGGAAACGTGAGAAGATTCGAAGAGATATTTGTCGATCAAACGCGTATTTATTTTGTTCGGGTTGCCGGTTTTTCTTCGAAGACTTGCTCTCTGATCCTTCACTAGTTCATTTCACCCCAAGCATGCACCATTCAAACACAGAAATTATTCCATGAAAGTGTTCTGTGTACTTCTGTGAAACGTTCCAGTTTGTTTGTATTCTCACGATTCATCTCTGTGTGCACGCTTCTTCTAACAAGTATCGTGGAGGAGTTTCCGAATTTGTATTGGAACATGTACAGTACATTAACAACAACGATTCCACGCGAACCGACTTCCTTAATCGATGAAGCGAAGTTGCATCACAGCATTTCGAAAAATTTCCGACAAAAGAGCTAACGGTTAATTACAAATCCGTTACATGCTAAGTGCATTGAGTAACTAATTGTTACTAAATTCGGGGGCAAATCAATGACGCCTTTTTCCACATTTTCAAATTGTTTCTTCGTTTCATATCTCCTTTGGGGACCTGATTATTTCTGGGAACTAAAGAATAACTTTTCGACAAATGATTTAAGGGAGGGAGAAACCTTTGGACACCCAAGCGAAAACACTTCCACTAGATTTTGACGGAACACGAGTTTTATTCCACTTTTCGCTAACCCACACGACTAACAAGGTGTTCACAATTTGCACGATAACTTTATCGTCTATTTTTTTTTTACAATATTTCACTGTCTTTTACGCGAGAAACTTTTCCACGTGTCTCGGCGATATTCTGATCAGCCCGCAATCTCCTCTCACTCCCAACTCGCTTCTTCTTTACGCGGCGTCCGCGCTGTCTGGCGGTTTCGAGCAGACTCCTGATCTCCATCCCATTCCTCGTTTGTCAGACGAAGCATCAGACTCGACTTGCCGGCGCCACTCTCCCCGATAATTCCAATTTCCAATGTTGTTATGTAGTTATCACCCATTTTCACGATTTACGACGCAATAGCATGCAAATTTCGCAAGCACAATTTAATATTCTCCACACTCAAGCAACTACGACACTTTATGGGCAAGTAGAACAATACGAACCCATTCAGAAAGGGGGAAATCACACAATTGAAGGTTTTTGTTGCTATCAAATGTACTTTTTCCTTATCATTTGTAGTTTATGACGGCGGTATTTGCAATTTCCCTTTTCACTGTCTTTTGTAGGTTCAATTAAGTTATCAATTGAAGGCAATTTGTCGTTTATGATAATTAGGCGTAATTAGGTGGGAAAAATCGGAAGAATTAGACAAATTTTAAGGGGTTTAAATGATACAATGATTTTAGCGTTCATATAATTAACAGGTTAAATGATACAATGATTTTAGCATTCATAATTAAAAGGGGTTAACCGTTTCGTTCTAAGCATTTGCATACCGCGTTACACCGCAATTCGTTAAATTATCTTCAAAAGATATTGTAATAAGATACTACACATTAGAAATTTTTAAACATTTTTAGAATTTTGTTTCCCGGGTGTTAAGTACAAAGGAAATTTTTCCACTTATTATTCCTGCGAAAAAAAACGAGTGTTGCGATGGGGAAGGTGACTGAATCGACTGAATCCTTATTAAATTGCGTTCGTGCTGTGTGCCTGTGTCAGCGCTGCTTTTAGAGCCATAGTTCTTAGATTACTACACATGGGAGTCCCACACTCTGTGCATAAATAGCATTCACCTCCCTACCATAAAAAAAATGTCGACGTGGACTCATGTTGGATAAACTATTGTTTTCTCTAAATTGCGGCCGTGATTTTCTGAGTCCTGGAAACAAAAGGCATATGCTTCATAATTTTTACTAAATTAACAAATTTTAATCTTCAAGCTACAATAAGCATTGATTTGTAAAACTAGACAAACCCGTGAACATCAAGCTTGTGGAAAACTTGCTTAAAAACTATTTTAAGTATTCTTCAATATGTTTAAAATTTTTCACTAACCTTTTGTATAGAGTAAATTATTTATGAACCATTTATTCTGTCCTTCCTGCAGCAAGCACATCAGTTTTTCAAAACCATGAATACAACAAGCTTTCAGACCTGCATTGATTTAGTGCGGGGGGAAAATTATAAATTCTTCTCCTTTATAGCACTTCAGCCCCTCTGGCCTCGCTTCCTGCAACAACCGCCTTCAACTGTCTCGGTCCATTGACTGCGTCCTCCGACTTCGGTGTCCGAGCAGCGATGAACAGTTTTCGTCGACCGAGTCAGACCAGCATTTCCTCGGTTTCCCCACTGGTCTCCGCCCTTTAGTGTTCCCAGCGAATACCTTGTGGCCAGCCCATTACAGCTTCCGCAGTCTTACAATCGTTGAGACCTCCGGCTCACCAAAAATTTCATATAGCTTATGGTTGTATCCAGTTCGCCATCGATCCCCGTCTAGCTTCGATCCGATTATTCGCCTCAGGACCCGTCGCTCAAAGGCGTTCAATATATTTGCGGATGCCTGGGTTAAAGTCCACGTTTCACAACCATAGCATAACACAGGCCTTATCACAGATTTGTATACTTAAAGTTTTGTTTTCCTGTGTATGCAGTTGGTCTTTAAGATCGTCAAAACTGAATAAAATATTTTATATGCAAACCTTTATCCTTCGGCATATTTCGTCGCATTCATTTCTGGCTCTCGTTATTTGAACGCCGAAATACACAAATTCGCCCATATTTTCGATACTGCATTCGTTAAGTGTGATATTTTGGATATTTGAGGTATTTTTCCTCGACTGCGCGATTAGTTTTGTTTTATTCCCATTGCTTTGTAGCCCTGCTAGTTTTGCTTCGCTGTCGAGTTTCAGGAAAGGATTTTTGGCGGTTGTTAACGACCGTGACAAAATGTTAATGCCATCCGCATAGGCTACCACTTCGCTCGGCTTGTAAAGGGTGGTCCAACCATAATGCTTGATGTTGATTGTGAGTCACACCTTAACGTCAAGTTTTGCGCCCAACTTTGACATTTCTTTGTTTCAGTGTTTGACAAATTCAACCATGGACAGGTACACAATTGAGCAGCGCGTTAAGGTTGTTGAAGCCTTTTACGAAAATGGGCGTTTAAATCAAAATGCATTTCATGTACTTCGTGATTTTTTTGGTCAGCATAATCGACCAAATGTGTCCACAATCGGGAGAAATGTGCGCAAATTTCAGCAATCCGGGTCTGTAGAAATGTGAAATCACCTGTGGATTCTCGCCCAGTTCGTTCTGCGGAAAACATTGCTGTTGTTCGCGATAGTGTGGCAGAATAGCGTCAACCTCGACTCGACGTCGTGCCCAACAATTGAACATCTCACGAACATCACTGATGCGAATTTTGAATAAAGATTTGAATTTAAACGCTTACAAGGTTCAATTGACTCAAAAGCTGAAGCCTACTGACCAATTGAAGCGTCGGCAATACGCCAAATGGTTGGTTGAACAGACAGAAGGGAATGGTAACTTTACAAAGAAAATCATCTTCAGCGACGAGGCACACTTTCACCTGAGTGGATTCGTTAACAAGCAGAATTGCCGCATTTGGACAAATGAGAATACACGAGTGATTGTTGAAAAGCCGATGCATCCACAAAGAGTGACTGCTGGGCTCGAAAATGAGGACGGCCAAGCAGTAACCGTGAATGGTGTCCGCTATTGCGAGATGATAACGGACTTCTTGTGGCCAGCAATTGAGGTAATGGACCTGAACGATATGTGGTTCTAACAGGATGGTGCCACTTGCCACACAGCCAACGAAACAATGACTCTTTTGCGCGAGAAATTCAATGGCCGTGTTATCTCACGTTGTGGCGATGTTATTTGGCCGCCATGATCATGTGATTTGACACCGTTGGACTTCTTTCTCTGGGGATATTTCAGAGAAAAAGTGTACTTCCATAAGCGAAAAAACAATTCAAGAGATAAAGAATGAGATAATTCAGCACATTAACGACATTGAACATCAGTTATCTCTCAGAGTCATTGAAAATATAGACCATCGGATAGAATTATGCCACCGTAGCCGTGGCGAGCATTTGGGCGATATTTTGTTTCACACAAAATTGTCACAGCTCCTTCTATTATAGTGAAAAATATTGACATAATTCTCTGAAAACTTTTTGTTTTATTTACGATAAACATCGTGCGCTTTGGTTGGACCCCCCTTTTTTATAACGTAGCTCTTGTATCGACAGATCCCCTTCTCTGAAACACAGTCAAATTGAATAGCAATGGGGCCGATATTTGTGTCATAGGCATCGGTAAGTTCGTTATTGATGCGGACTTGGAGATTATTCACTTCATTCTCATTATGGCTTAACCGACGGAATTTCGCTGGGATACCAAAGCATTGTCTGTGATCGGAACTTGACCCCTTATAAGGGTAAGCTCCGATGCTGCATCTTCAAGAGCTGTAAACAAGGAAGATCAGTTACCCCCAGGTAAAGATACAGCTCAATAACGTCTACATGCATGTCATCGCTGGAAAATCACATCAACATATCCCTACAGACGGAAGAAAATAATGATGACATCAAAACCATGTACTTATATAAGACAGTAAGAGATGCGGTAAGAGAAGCGCCCGAAGAGGTCTTGGGGCACCAGCCAAAGAAAAGTAAAAACGATTGGTACGACGAAGAACGCAAGGAAGCGGTTGAAAAACGTAACCAGGCATACAAAGAATACGTCCGAAGACCAAATCTGCCCAAAGAAGAATACAAAACCCTCCGACAACCACCTAAAAAAGTGTGTCGAAGAAAGAAACGACTGATCACCAACACCAAGATCCAACAGATAAACGAACACATGACCCTACATGAAGTCAGATCGGCGTATGCCTCTATTAAACAACTAAGAGACGGCTTCATTTCACAAAAAAAGTCTTTGCAAAAGTGCACTAGGAGCAATCATAAGTAAAAACAGATAGCTGCAATATTTCTAGAAGCTGTTCACCGTGTCTTCAACAACAACTGAAGCTGTTAACATTCCAGATGCAAAAACAAGAGATCTTATTTTCACCACCAACCAGATACGAAGTACAGGCAGCAGTACGTGGCCTCAGGAAAAAATAAGTCTCCTGGAGTAGATGGAATACCAGCAGAACTACTCCTGAGCGAGGGTTCTTATCTAATATGGTCAGAGGAGTAGTTACCAGAGGACTGGCGAAACAGTATAGTTTGTAATATATACAAAAAGGGAGACAGGTTAAGGTGTGGAAATTATAGAGGCATCGCTCTACTGTGTACGTCTTATAAAGGGTTCATAGAAAGAAAATTAAAGCCCTACAGGTATTACAGGGAGGCTTTCGAAGTGGACGGTTTACAATAGACCAAATAGTCTCAGGTAATCAGGTGTTCGAAAAGTGCTCGAAATTTAACACAGACATACATCAAATCTTTGTATAGTTCAATCAAACATAACTGTAACGACAGAAATTCCCTGTACAAAATGATGCTTGAACTAGTCCGCTAGGTCAAAGTTATGATGCTAAACACAGATTCCCAGGTCAAGGTAAACGGTGAACTAACGGGCAGCTTCATGATGTAATCAGGCTCAAAACAAAAGATTGGCTTGCCCCAATGCTCTTTAATATAGCGCTGGTTCACGTCATCCAGAAGACATCAGCTGAAATCTCGGGTCCATACAATTGGTAACAAATGCTGATCATGTCAATATTATGGCACGATAAATCCCATATGGCAAAGTAGCATTTATGAGCCTAGAATATAAGTAAACCGAATTGGCTTACGAGTTAATGAAACGATAACTCAATTCATGACTCAAACGAGCAAGAACATCTGATCCGACAAAACCTGACCGTAGAAGACTATAACCTTGAATGTGTGGAGAACTTTATTTACCTTGGAGCCAACATGAATAGAAGAGGCACCGAAAATAACGAGGTTGGACGCCGCCTAAACGCCGCAAATAAATCGCATTACTCTGTACTTCCCATTATAAGGTCCAGACTTGTGAACAGGCAAAATAAGCTTCGTATTTACAGCCTATCCAAAAAAACATTGTAGCGTAGACCAAAAGCGAGACGTCCAGCGGGAAGACCGAGGGCTCGATGGGAAGACACGATTGAAGCTGACAGCAGATCGATGCTTGGAGTGATCAACTGGCGAATGAGGTCGCAGAATCGTGGTGATTGAAGGAGATTAATCTTGGAGGCCAATGCCCGGCTTGGGCTGTCGCGCTATAGATGATCACGGTTCACAATATGGCCACTTAGAATTTTCGCTTTCCAGCAGGCAAGCGATAATCATGTCTTGATTATCGCTTGCAGTCTACTTCGTTTCCTGAATTGCCAGTACGTTTCATTTATATTGACTGGCCTGTTGTAAGAGGAACTTAACTGCGTCAGGATTTTTCAGCGATCTGATATTCCAGGATATACTGCCGTATGTAGCAATGCAAAATATACGAGGTGTGTACAAAAAGGAAGGTGACTTCGAATTTCGTGGGCAACGTATATTCGATTATTGATTTTTTTATTTTTTTATGTTTGTACACTCTTCACGAACATATACTTACAGTTTCAGCTATACAATATGTTTAGTTTGTGAGAGGCAGAACGGTTAGGAGTGCTTTGCGTGCTCGGCGAGTTTACGCTATCGAAAAAAATAGATCACAGATCAAGAATTTTTTGGCCAAAAACAACACCACAATAATGCCTCAGCCACACTTATAAAGGCCAACATCCATGCTTTTTGAAGATTTTTTAGCTCACAGATTGCGAGGGGTGACACGAATTGTAGGGATAGTTTGACTCCCCCAGCTCTCCTCAACACAGTTACCACTCTTTTGACACTCGATTCTGAAAGTTCTTGTAAAGTCCTTTCATTTGATACCCATGTCGGCTATCTTTGGTAAGAAAATTGTTTAAGGAGGCACTTTCATATTTGGAGGGATCCCCCTTAAAAACCTTATAATTTTTTTATGTCGGAACTTTGGAGAAGTTGCACATTCTGTGACGCACGAACGAACTAATAGTGCGCAAAACCAATAGCAAGTAAAAATATACTTGTATATAACCTTTTTTCTTATGGATGTCGGTTAAAAAGAAAGATAACGGTTGAAAAAAACGGAAAACATGAAACCAGACTGGCTGAAATCTTCAAAAATTATTAAAATCGCTTTTTTTATAACTTACACCTCACTATTATTAAGGAACAGTAGCTCTAAAAACCAAACCCATTTTAATGATTTTCAATAGAGCACGGACCGAATGATTCTTCTTTCAAATATTCAATGCACTACTCGTAGATACATTTGAAAAGAATCCGGATCTAGAATTAGTTTAATCTTCTATCAAATTTTTTCAAATTCATGGTACCCATTAGCCCCTTAATTCGTTCATTATCTCATCCACCCACCAAACAATGTCATGCCCTCAAAATAGCGATACAACACCCAAAAACTAACAAACCCAATGACAAATTGAATCGACAAAACAACACAATATGAGGTCACCGATCTAATATTTAAATGAACACTGAGATACTACGTGTGCCATTGAAACCCGGACCTCGTTATCATATTTTAACATTGTTGATACGGAGTCATCTATGTAGAACTTTGAGAGGGAGACAGTTGGGCGTCATTGGATGCATTGTTTTTCACCGGATTGTACTGATATCACCGCCCGACGAGCAAAATCCAGCCGTCAACCCATGAACGGTTGGATCCCGCATTGCATACAAAAACCAGAAAATTTTATTTAAAACATTTTCTTTCCGCCGAAGCCAATGATGTCACACGAGTCAAATGATAAAAGCGGGCATTAAATCACGTAACAATTTTCACAAGAGTTTGCTGCTTCATGGTTTGCCAATAAATCTTTCAGTCATTCCTTCCCAGTAGCCGACGACGTTGTTGCTTATTTCCCAGGTGACACATTCCAGAGGGTTGTTGCATGCACTGTGCAGTGATATGGATGCGATATGTTAACCGAGATATGGGTGGTAGGTAGTATAGCGTTTTGCAATCAAATAGCATACGTAAATATTGGTTTTAGAATTCCCCTCAAATAAATTCAATAATTTATCTTGGACACGTGCTAGTGTCGCATCCTATTGATCTGATTGATTGTTATAAATCGTTGGCAATTTTATTGTTTTGCAAGTGTGCTGTCTCATTTTCTGGGGCTATCAGTTATTGATATTGCTTCCTGCGCTTTGTGTTTATTTATGCATTGTATTGGGAGTACGTAAATTTGATGGCAAATTAAAGTTTATTCAACGTTTGGAGCTCGTTTATATAGGATTTCCCATTAAGGACATAAAAAATCGATTGTGAGGCGTGCTGTCTGGCTAGTGGCACTGTCTTGTTGAAACCGCATATCGTTGATGTCAAGTTCATCCAATTCTGGCTGCAAATAATCTTCCAAAATAACACGATAGCACTCTTCATTGACGGTAACATGACTTCGTTTTCATCCACGAAAAAATTAGGCCCAGTCACCCCTCCGGCATGAAAACCGCCCCAAACAGTAATTTTTTGCGGGTTCACCGGTGTCTCAAGAAGCACATGTGGGTTTGTTGCTGACCAATAATGCATATTTTGCTTATTAACAAAGCCATTGAGCCAGAAATGAGTTTCATCGCTGAAGATGATTTTTTAATGAAACCGACTCAGAATTTCGGTAGTAATTTTTAATAATATCTCAAACGTTTCTGGTTCGTGAACTTTACCATAATGAAAATGTTGACTTTAACTAACGTTTTCAGCTCACACTTGCGTATCTCAAACACTAATGAATATTTTGACATGTAATTTTGACAGATGTCACTGACAGTACTACCAACCTAAAAAAAATTCTCCAAATGCTTCGACGCGCGTAGTTTAAATTCAAATGTCACCTTATTTTTTGGACACAGTAGTTTTTAATAATAAATTATGTATGCAGGTAGAACAGCAGCATTGTGCGTCTCATAATATGAATTTAGACGTACTTATATGACTATTTCAGCTTTTTGTATCTATGGTTACGGGGGGAGAGCAGCAATATTTTTTAACCTTTTCCTCTCTCACGCACTTCGGAAATGATCTTTCAGTTGTAAAGCCATTTGAAAAGTTCTTGCCAAGATCTTTTGTGTGATGACCAACCTCATTTTCTTTGGCACATTTTTTCAGGATAATCCCTATTATGGGGAGGCTACCTTTAAAACCTTTAAATTTTGTTTTGAGTTTTTTTAAGAGGCTTTCATTTTTATGCTCTAAAAAGTTTCGTCCTTGTAACTTAACGTTTTTTAAAATAATGTTTTAAATACGAGTACATAGACAGATAGACGGACATTCCGGAAGTTCGGTTCTTAATATGAACGTGGTAGGTGAGCACCCAGTACACCTTCTTATAAAATGAGGTGTTCTTTGGTAGTGGTCACAATTTTACTGCATGCATGTGGCGTTCAAGACAGAATGGCAGCAAATTCTTTCAACTTTTCATCTAGATAGAAAAAGAATCAAATGTGAGACATTTCAGTTCACAGAAGTGGGAATCTTACCGTTAATCAAAAGACCGTAAACTCTCTTACCACTGCATTTAAATGGCCAACGCATTTAGTTACAACTCTACAAGAATTGAGTCACAGTCTCAGTGTTAGAGAAGTGAGAATATACAGGTATATCTACTCTGTGAACACAGGAATTAGTTCAATTATGCCAAAATTATCTTAGTAAACTCTAAAATTAACGTCAGGGTCAAAACTAGTGTTTGTGTGGTGAAAATCGTTTGTGAGTCAAAAATAGTTTTATGACCTTCTATTGAGGGTATCACTGAAATTTTTTCTGGGCTGTATGTAAGGTTCCGATTTTAATCGGATTCAACGTAGTACCGAAATGCTTGGAGTTGTAAAGGTGACTCCCTTCCTTGACAGGGAGGTACATCTCTAATCCTTTGGCAAGCTCTCAGCATGATGCTTTAACACAACCGTTGTTAAAGTGCGCAGAAAAATCTAACTGCGTAGAAATAAAGGCGACACAGACGCTGTCGCTAACAAGCAGATGCAACTCTGGCTCAAAGGTTGGCAACAACATAGGGTCAACGACACAAAGGGAAGATGAACCGCGTGCCTCGTCCCTGATCGGATGCCATGGCTCAATCGATGGAATGGTGAGGCTGACTTCAACTCTTTGATTAGGTATGGATATTTTCAGTCATACTTGAAGAAGATTAGTATATAACGGTCTCCGATTTTTAATGAAAGAGAAGAGTTCTCTCTGGATAGTTTAAGCGGAGAGATGATTAGAACGGTTGACAAAATCAATCATATGGTACATTATATGTTCGAGCAGTATAGACTGCTGAAATGGACAAAACTGAAGCAGAGCATATATACTAACTAGCACCTGCAATCGAGGAGCTGTCAAAATGAAAAGAGAGGCAAATAAACGTGTAAAAGATGGATTAAAGTTTACCTTGTGTTGGTAAAATTGCTAGCAAATTCAAGTTTTTGTTTACCATACATACACACTTTTAGTCTAATTCTCTCTACTCCATAAGTACCGTAGGAAATAAATTGTTCTAATTGCAGCTGGTATTTAGTAGATATGCTCTGACTGAGGGTTCAGTAGTTCTGAATGGATTGGATTTCTTTTCTAGCATTCCCTCTCCCTCTCTCCATCGCAAAATAATGTGTCATACGGTACCAGGCAAAGTTCTCAAGTTGACAGGGGTGATGTTTGGTGGCTGATCTAGAAGCCTTGTGTCCTTGTGTACACTCAAAGCATAAATAGCCTTCATATCCTTGCCAACAACAAACCCTATCGTAAGAAATGTAAAATAAGATGGGCAATTTCTTCTTTTGATCTATTTAAATATCAAGGGCCGAATGAAAGCATTTCGTTTGACATCTAATGGACCACAGAGGGAACAATGTTTTGGATAGAAGCCATTTATAATGCAGAAGATTTACAAGATTTGTAGTTATAAAAAACGTGATTAAAATGTTACATGCCTAATCGAAGGAATACAGTTCAATTTTGCTTAGTCGTTTCATACTGAGAGTGTTGTAGAGTGGAGGAATCTTACTGCGGCATAAATTATTCTTTAACTTGTATGCAAGAAATATATATAATATATAAAGCTATGGTCTTCTTACACATTCAAGGAACAATCAATTACTTCGTCCAGAGGTCACCTTAACTGGTATCTAAAACTTACACTTTGACTCAGTTAGTTGATTTATAGCACAACTGTTTCAACCCCGTGTATTGTATTCGTCCACAGGTAGCTCTTCTATTGAGCGGGTGACAATCAATGGTACCTCTCAAAGGGATGCCCTGGGTTCTCTGCTATTGAACTAAATAGACAATCAGCCCTTAAAAAAACATGAGTAGATTGGATATTAGGTGATAGCGTATGTAGGTGACATTGCTATCGCTACATAAGGGGAATCCAATATTCTAATGAAGCATCTGAACTCATAATAAATTTAACAGTACTTTTCGTTGTTGCCGTTATTTCCCGATGAAACTTAAGTATAATAGATTTCCCAAGCGGCTAGTTGATATGAAGTTCGGATAATTTGGCAACGAACTGTACCTGCAGGATCAAATGCTTAGCCAATCGAACCTCTACTACGGTTGATGGCTGCTTGCAAGCTAGCTCTGTTAGGCGAAGATGTCGAACATGGGTCGAACGGGTAGACCTTCGCTTCAGTTTCATTACCAACCTCCGAAATACCCAAGTTTTTCTTTAATGCGTTGTGCAGCTAATGAAACGTAATTTACTCTACACAGATATTCTGTCAATAATACCAAAACAACCAAAGCTCAATTGAATGTCCGTCTTTCGAAACCATCGCGGCGCCCATAATGAACTACGTTAAACCAACATTCGAATATACTACGCTTACGAAATAACAAAACTCAATCGAAGGCATGCGAACCCGAATCGCACCGACGAAACGTAATTTCCAGCCAACCCCAGCACCCACGAGCAATATAGAGGCGTCACAGGCTCAGACAAGATTTCACCGTAGCTGAATGGGCGCCACGAATATCCCCCGGTAATATGTCAAGGGCTTCCGCCATCACTACGCCCTAATCCTTATTTAACCCAATAAGTTGGTCAAGCAAATAGAAACCATCATTGGATTATCAAACCTGCCCAGATTCCGAGTATATTCCAAGATTTTAGTGGAGAGCCCGGGACGACCACTGAGGAGAAGTTCATGGAGCGAGTCCCAAGTGCCGGTGCAGGCGTTGTTAGACGGAGACAAATGCACATTGGCCGGTAATATGTCCTTTATGTTGAAAGGCCAGCGCTTATGGCCTGCTAGCGAATTAGCTATATACCTAACCCAAAGATACGTTGGAGCCTGACACTTTGGTAGGGCCAATTATGGCATTGAAAGTAGTTCGTCGATAACTCCAGTGTTGGAACCCTTTTCTTGAGAAAAGGGACGGCTTGTTCATGTATGGGTGACCAGAGTCGCCAGGACGAATGGTCCGGTTGAGAGTGTGCACAAGCGAAGCACACCTATCTATGCGTTAGAACTTATCACTTTTTTTTCAATTCAAAACTCCCTGATTGATAAGGTGCTACCTTCCTCTCCCCCTAACAGAATGTCGAGAGCTGATTTAACGAAATCCTAAATCCAAAGGAGAAAATCTGCAAAAAACAAGCTATTGCAGCGACATACATCGCAAGCCACAAGTTCTAACAAACTAGCCGCTTCAGCCTCTTGATGTCGGTCTGTCGGGTCAAGCTGTGGAGACAATGGCCAAACTAAACATTGACAGTTCGCTCATGGCAGTTGGTAATGCTGATGAAATGTGTAGAAATGGTGAAGAAAGGCAAGCAGTATGAAAGTAAAATTGTGTCATGTGATGCCGGATCTTTACCAAGAGTTAAAGGAGAAATCCAACACAATGTGTCAAGTATTACCTACCTCCTTTCGAGGCACTATCGTGAGAATGAAGTCCGGAAGGAACTCTTCTCCTGGTCCGGCCCCTTTTTCCGCACCAAACAAGAAAATAGCCGCGAAAAAGAAGAAAAGTGAAAGAAGCTTTTCATCTTAATAACCACTCGATGAAATTATTGTTAGGGGCACAGGTTGTTGCTACGCCGAAGATGGTGTATCTTAATCAGAAATTAACAGGAAAATAACGGAAGAAAGTGGAAAGGTGCAAACCTGAATGCACATTTTCAAGACAGGTACGGGCTAGACCTACTTAGTAAAAAACTGAAGCTTCAGTTATCGAAGGAAGCAGCTACGACGAAGTGACTGCACCAGATATTAGGAAGGCCAGTACCTCGCTGTTTTCGTAATACCTGTCCTTTTACTAAAGTACTACCTTGGAAGACAGTTGCTTGAACGAATTAAAAACTGAAGAGACTAATAAAAGACATGAGACGATTTTTGAGTCGGGCTTTAAAGAATTATGCAATCGCTGACTGAATATCTTAGTGAGCATTTCACTGAATGTTTAGTTGAAATTAACTGATCAAATCAGTGGCCGATCGAATATCTACTAGTCTTCAGTTTAAGTTTTGGTCCAGGGTCTATGACGTTCCTCGACCGAGCAACGAAGTCAAGCAGTACCGTTCACATCCTTATTCATATGAGGGGCCACTTGGTGTACGAAAGTAATGATGACTATTGTAAGCTTAAATACAGAGAAATTGTTAAAGAAGGTGTAGTTCCAGCAATCGAGGATCTAACGGCAGATGTGTCAAATTCTCTCTCCCAAGACGATTCGGCTCCTGCACATCGAGCTCGCTAAGTTATTTCTACATTTAAAAAACTTTTTTTTAAAGAATGAACTTTCTAATGCTTTTCCACGTAACACAAATGAAGGATCAGCTAAGGATAGGGTCATTACCGTGGCCAGGAAACAGTCCCGATTTGAATCCCATTGAAACCCTTTGGCAGGTAATGGGTTCAAAAATAAGGGAAAGCGCTCCATAATCTGAAAATTGTAATAAGGAAAGTGTGGGAAGAACAAATCAATGAAGATTTTTTAAAAATTTGTATGCCAACATGGTAAGGCGAGTGAATACAGTCATCAAAGCAAAAGGCGGACCGATCAATTATTAATAGTTTTTAAATACATAATAACTAATCAAAAAACTGTAAAATTTATTTTTTCTTAGTTATTACAATATGTTTGCTCTTTTGTATTTATATGACAGAAAAATAGAATAAAGGAGTAATTTTTTCTAATAAAAACTGCGATTTTTTTAACAAGGTACCCATTTTCTATTTTTTAATGAATCAAGCTCCTGAAAAAATGTTCCGATATTGTTACGCTTATTTCAGGAACATACTGCAATAGGAAAAGTATTTTTTATGTACAAAGTAAACATTTCCAGAAACAAAATAAAATATGTAGCGACTTTCATGGAACTTACAGTCTTCCACAAAAGTCAAGGTACAGAGAATCGGTAACTGAAAATTTTATTACTGAATCAATATTTTTATTTGAAAACCAAAAGTTATGAAATGGTAATAATACGAGATCTGTTGAATTTAAGTTTTCATAAATTTAAAGGGATTCGGCAATAATGATCATTGAAGACAATAATTTTTTGTTGGCAATGTCTCTTTTCTACTCCACAAAAGTCTTGGTACAGTTGCAGAAAATGCCCTGTTATTTGTAAAAAGTGGAATCCCCCAAGTTCATATTATCAGAGTGAGTTAACAACCGTAGGCCGCTGTCTTTAATATCGCGTCCGTATTCGTGGTGTATCTTTTATTTAATAAAATTTTTAAAAAATGAGTCGAAAGGAGTTGAGTATTAAAGAGTGTGAAATAATTATTAATCTGCATTCAAATCAGAGCAAATCATATTCTGAAATAGCTGAACTAGTGTTGCGAAGTCGGTCAACCATTCAAAAAGTGATAAATCGATTTAAGAAGGAAAATAGAGTGGAAAATGTGCCCCGAACAGGTCGTCCATCTAAACTAAGTGCAAAGGACAAGAGAAAAATTTCGCGAATGGTAAAACAAGATCCATTTCTAAGCTGTAGAAAAATCTGCGATGTTCTTGGAATTAATGATAAGAAGGAGGTTAGCGCAGAAACTGTGCGTAGAGCTGTCGTAGAAGCTGGATTTTCATCTCGTACGCCTAGAAGAAAACCTCTTGTAAGTTCCATAAACAAACAAAAAAGAATAACATTTGCAAAAGCATATATTGACAAACCAATAACGTTTTGGGATAATGTTTTATTTTCGGATGAGTCTAAATTTTGTATATTTGGTGTAAATGGGCATAAGAGGGTCTGGCGAAAAGTAGGAGAAGCATTTAATCCCAAGAACACTATTAAAACAGTAAAACATGGAGGCGGTGGTGTTATGGTTTGGGGTTGCATAGCTGCTGCTGGAGTTGGAAATCTGACATTCATCGAAAATACTATGGATCAGAACTCTTATTTAGAGATTCTACGAAACAACATGAAACAAAGTGCAGCCAAATTAGGTATGCGAGAAGATTTCTTGTTTCAACAGGACAATGACCCTAAGCACACTGCGCATAAAGTTCGAATGTGGCTATTGTACAATACTCGCATGCTTGCTACACCGCCTCAAAGCCCTGATTTGAACCCTATAGAGCATCTTTGGAATGAGCTTGAGACAAAAATCCAAAAAAGAGTGATATCAAGCAAGGCGCAGCTTAAGGATGTTATATTGGAGGAGTGGGCTAGAATCAGCAGCGAATTTACTAAAAAATTGGTATATTCTATGCCTAAAAGACTGAAGTCAGTAATTCAGATGAAAGGATATCCGACAAAATATTAAGAAAAGTATAATTCAAATAACTATGCAAGACTATAATTGCAATTTGTATCATTTTTCTTTAGGTGTACCATGACTTTTGTGGACTTCATTCATTGACTTTCCAACACATCATATGTAATAATATATTAATACGAAATAATTTTCTTTTTGTTTTACATGAATTTAAAGTGTAATGATTATAGTTGAAGTAATACCAAAAAAATTTTATCACTATAGGTTTTTTAAATAAAAATATCAAACAATTTTCATGATATTTATCACTGTACCTTGACTTTTGTGGAAGACTGTACACCTCGTCGATATATCACTGGGTGTATAAGGTAGTCGCCATAAGTTATTGAATATGTCCTTTTATTTTCGTACAAATTATTTGGTCATACATATCTTGTGCAAATAATGCTGATATTTTACGGCTTTAACTTGATTTTCTTGTGGTTAAAATTCGCCCACTTCATTGCAAAATTTATAAATACGAGTCCCATTGCCATAACTTATAAATCAGCAAATCAATCTGAAAGTGACCGCCAAATACAAGAATAAATCAGAAACTCGTTGCGACTGCTGTGTGAAATGCTTTGCATAGAACCAAGACGTTTAGGTCGCTTACTCAATGTTAAGGGTATTATGTAATACACAGTCGCTTTTGCGGATAGTTTAGAATGCATCGAATTGCAGCCGACCGATAACGTACATGTAAACCATGCGACAAATCTTCAGGATGTTGTAAGTTTGGCTGAAAACGATCTTATTTGTACTACAAATAACATTTATGTCTATATTGTACGCGAAAATAACACAAATTAAATGGCAAAGTATAAACGCAAAAATTTGAGGCTGATTTGATAAATTAACTCTCTCAATTCGATTAAAATTTATACAGAAAGTTATAAATTCTTGAATCCAAATTCACCGTTGGTGCAACAATTTTGGTTCGACTTCTCAATCTTTTTGGCTGAAGCGATTCTGGACAGTATCAATTGTAGTTTTCTTAAGTTTTTGATCATTTCTCCTCTATTTATATATAGTGATATTTCTATTGCCACGAAAAATTATTTCAGCTAGAAGTGTGGAATCGGATTCAGGAAAATTGACCCCTTTTTGGTAAAAATGTATTCGTGATAAAAATAATTGTTATTCGACATGACTGGAAAGCGTATATTTGCTAGTCAATCTTGGTTTTATGTAGTTGCCTATTATTCAGAAATGAAGAACGAAGTTACTTTCATATTCAAAACGTTTATAAATTCATTCCTGCACGTCCTGCTCATGTGTGTATAAACGGTTCAAATCATGACATGACCATGATTATACAAATTTTATTTTCGCTTGAATTCATTGAAAATTAAAACCTTTCAGGGTTTTTACTGAATATTGTGGTGTTTTACAACTGATGTTTTTATACATCAATTTATAATTTTAGCTGCATTCAGCCTAAGAAACCGCACAATTATCAAGGATGCGTTAATATTTTATACTCATTGAAGATAGGTAATAGAATTGGGTTGGTTCGACTGAATTGAGTCAAGCTCTGAGGTTTTTTGGCATACAAATAAGAGAAAATTTGTTTTACACATGTTGAAACACGACAAAAAGCCCTCTTTCAATCGCCATCAATAAACACATGTAATTTCTCCAGAGTCAACGCTATTAACTCTTAGATATTGCAACACATGAAAACAGTTGCCATAAATTATTTAGTAAGAATTATGTAAGCATTACTTCCATGAACCTATCCCACAACGCAACAACCTCCATAACCCAACACGCATAACCTCTCCTCCTTGTTAACTGATTAAACCATACTTGAAAAGTGTTCAATTAAAAAATTATAACACGCATACGTCATACTGAGAGTCCACATACGAGCATGTATTATGTGTCCATATGCAAGCAATTTATTGTAAAATAACGACCAAACACAGACACTAGATGAAAAAGTGGTGCGAAAACAATCAAAACATTACAATATATTGTGCAAGCTTTAAAAGTGTCTTTTAAAAATTTCCTTTTCTTCTATTTGACTGCGAGTTTATGGACAACAAAACAATAACCATTTAACAAAAACAAAAATTGTTTTTATCATTGCAATTCAACGCGAATGAATGCGAGCGAGACAACCGACGGCCGATTTAAAAAAAAAACTTGCTTGTTCATAAATAAAAAGAAAAATTTACAAATTGCTTTTGTTGGCGTTGTCTTGGCTATGACTCAATTTATGTTTACATTTTATCATGCATTGTCGTGTGTGATGTGTGCTGAGACTGACTCTTGGACTGGCATAGATATCGCTTGGTCTGCGCCAGCTAGCTTTATTGATGGCATCACTGCGCCATCCCGCTAGTTCCATGTATTGGCTCATCGCGATTTTCTTAGAATTTTTCAGTTGAAGCAAGAAAGTTGGGGTTTTTTATTTTATTTTCAAATAAAAAATAATACTGATTTATAAATAGATTGCATGTGTAAAAAATAGATACAAGATGCATTTACAGCAGGAAGTCAATTTTATTATATTTAGAGTTCGGGATATGTTTGGAAAGAGTGTATTTATGATTGGAGGTAGCACTTTTATTTTCCTCTGAATAAGAATTCATAATCATCTGAACAGAGTTTATGGGTTTGAAATATAAATTGTAGAACAGAGTTCATTGTTCATTTCCCTTTTTAAACACAGAAAAGTACGTAAGAACTGCCTGTTTATCCTGTAGGAGATTATAAACACACCATCAGTACTCAATTTTCTCCACTTAGTTCATTGTTGATGGTACTATGTAATAAATTGATGATTTAGTACTTGATATCCGAAGAAATTCAAATAAACTTTCCTTGAACACATGTGTAATGTATTGAGTACGGGCACGTCCGGTAATATATGTATGCAATGAAGTACTTCTTAACCATTAATGCACGTGTCCATTAATAGCACAGATGATTTTCTTGTAATTCCGGAAGTGGTATTTCGCATTCCCATTTTGAATAGTGACTGTGTGAGGCAAATGTGGAGAGTAGACATATAAGGAAAATATGGTGTATTTAAAAGATTTATACTTTTATTCAACGGTGAACATTTAAATAACTGTCCATTTATGAAGCGATCTGAATTTCAAAACAAGCCATGCAGCATCAAATACATATGAATTTAAAAAATTTATTTTATATGCAAGTATAATTGAAGCATAATCCTTGGGCTGAGTCGGCCCCACGTTGGTTGTGTGTTCTGAAACTGTGCTAAAACTGAATGATTGCATACTAAATTCATACAACTGACTCCGGTCAATACATTTCTCCTTCTTCTTTTTTAATAGGCTACAGTTCAATTGGGCCATATTGAGCAGTATTCTCAACATATTGACCTCTAGTGTGAAATTCCTTACATCTTCATATTGCTTCCGTTTTCAATTGTTTCAAGTCTTAGATTCGGTTTCGTTAGAAATTTTCAATAAATCAAGTAAACTATCATAAATAATAGCCAGGTGTACAATGACATTACACAATATATATATCAAATATATAGATATCGTACTATCTATATTAAATTGATAGCCTTAAACGTGGTTTTTAAGATAATATAATAGTATTCGCGATAGTAAAGCCAGGCGCCTGAGATTAGCACTTTAATCGTGTGGCGTTCTTAATATATGTAGAAACGCGATAATTCAGAGAAGATGTGACAAAAGGATGCATTTTTATCAAATTTAGATTGGTGATGAGTTTAAACTAGATATTCCCTAACTTCTTGATTTCGATTGATCTTTACATTCGTCTGTTTATATTTAAGCACGATTATGAGTAATGAACACTTTAAAATTTTACTCAAATAAAGGACATTTGAGCATAAAATCTTTACAATCAGAACATATACCCAAGTAAAATATAAGTTGAATAATGCTCAAGAGATCTCCAATTCATTACTATGCTAAAAAGTACTTTGGTGAAAACAATTTAGATAAATAATTTCAACACGCTTAAAATTATTAAGTTCGCGAGCTGATCACTCCCCGTAAGGATCTAGTGTCAGCTTCTATTGTGTCTTCCCATCGAGTCCTCGGTCTTTCCGCTGGATGCCTACCTTGTGATCTACCCTTTAATGTTCTTTTGGGACGCGGTTTACTTCCAGTTTTTCTACACGGCCCGCCCATTACAAATCCGCATGCGGATACAGGTGGATCGTCAAATAGTTCATACAACTCATCGTTGTAACGTAGTCTCCATTCTGTTCCTTGTTTCACTGAGCCGTAGATTTTCGGGAGCACTTTGCGTTCCAATATGTTCACTGCGTTTTTGGATGCGCTCGTCAGGGTCCATGCTTCACTTCTAGTGATTTGTAAATACGGAGCTTATTTTGCCTGTGCACAACTCTAAACCTTGGAATGCGGCTTTTATGCGGCGTCCAATCTCTTCCTTTTCGGCGCCTCTTCTATTCAGGTATGGCTCCAAAATAAACGAAGTTATCCTTTCAAGGTTATAGTCTCCTATGGTCAGGTTTTGTCGAACTGAAGTTTTCTTCAGTTATGAATTTATTTTTTGCTTCATTAACTCGTAGGCCAATTTTGTTTGCTTCAGATTCTAAGCTCAGAAATGCTCCATATGCATCTGAAATGGAACGTGTCAGAATACTGACGACACCAGCATATATTGTGGACTTAAAAATCAGTGTACTCAAGGATTCAGCGGATGCAAGTTGAGTCAGCAGGAGAGTGCTTGTACCATAAGGTCTTGTAGTAATCTAAGAACGATGGCTCTAAAAGCCAGCGCTGCTACAGGCACACAGCCCAAACTCAATTTAACAGGGAGTCTACTTACGACCTTCACCCGGTAAGCACGCGAAGAACGGTGGCATTGGAAGAGTGCTCGCGCATGTTAGTTTGTAAATATTTTTCCCTGAATGTTCTTGCAACAAATGCCGGTGTAGTAAAAAATTACAGAATATACTGAGGAACGCCTTGTCAAAATTGTTTTAGTGAATTAGCCTCTCGTTTTGTATTTTCTTTTGCCATGATTGTACGCGTTATTTCGAATTTAAAATCAATTTTTTTTGCCCGATGATTGTCCGAAATGTAAGTCTCAGGCATCAATGACAGTTTGATGAATAACGAACAGGAAAAAAGTTCTCATTAAAACTCGGACTAAACTTAAATCATCAACTCATCGACATTTTTATGTACAAGCTTCGTTAAGTCAATGATACACATAAAGTTTGAAAGCATTATTCAACATATACAACCATAATTACCGCTGATAAATTCCACCAACAAACATTACCAGGAACATTATCAGCTCACAAGAATTATATTATGTTAACAACGAATAAAGCATGAAACTAAAAGTATCGACGGAAGTTTGAGCTTATTTCATTAGTTATGGGAAATTCTCCGTACAACAACAAAAGCAACAGCAGAACGGATTCCAACTTGCAATGATTGGTGAAACTTTGTTTGTTGAGCCTACAATCTATGGAAGTTATGCAAACAAACATATGAGCGAGCGAGCAGTAACGAAATTACGGCGACGTGGAGAACACCACAGTACCAAATACAGCACCTGAAGGCATACCTTACAAGTGTTGTTTACCCAAGAAACACTTTCTGGGTTTTCTGGCCCAGTAGCTGTCACAGGCAATGCAGATGGTGGTATCGGTGGTGTCATAGCATCATCATAGAAAAATCATTGTGCGCGTATGAACATGTGTGAGCAAAAACACCTCGTGGATTTGTAAAAATAAAATCAGAAAGAAATACAATCTCGTCCTCTTCACTTTTCACTCAATGTCATGATTTTTCCAACATTTTGCATCGAAAGCAGTTCTCTTCAATAAATGTACTCGTATATGTATGTACGTAGCACAGCCCCAATTAGTGCTCGCTATCTGTGTGTCGATTTTACGCCGCAAATTGGCATCATTCGGAGCTCGCAGGTCAGTTGATTCTTTATTTATTGTTCTTGTTCAATTGTATGTAAGCTTAAGATAAGCTTCGCGTCGACGGGAATGACGACGGGAGAGTCGTTTGACGAATTCGAGGCTGTTTGCACGAAGTGCGGCATTGGCTGCGAACGGGGTGCAAGAGGCGAAGACAAACTACGCTAGCGGGGAGGGGAGCCAAGATAATAAAACAGAGATGTTCGGGAGTGGAATCGCATTGAAAACAGTTATCACATTGTATTTTGTAAATAATGTAATCGCACTTGATAGTGTACGTGCGAAATTGTTTGAGTTATTCAATGATAATGCAATGGGGTCGTTATCGAAAAGAAAAAGTCTAGCGGGGAGTTGCTTCGAAAACGCAAGCACGTACGGATCGACGCGAGGATTGTCAAGCGGGACTGAGATTGTGAGGGGTCTGTGAGTAACCTTCAGGGGGATCACATCGCGACGCCCAATAAAAACTGACTCACTCGTCGAGTTGTGAAACATGTGCGAAATTTCACGTCTGATAAAGATTCTTAACTTGTCGCGAGAAAAGAATGCGAATTGCTCAACGCGTGCGAGTGTGTTTACTATGAACGGCGGCGCTTGTGATGTGCGAAATTGTCAACGTTGCTATCGGTAGCTAACAGTTTTGTGGATGCTGTCTCCCATCGAAATCTGTGGGCAGACTTTTTGGGGAGTGTTGGTGTTGTGTGCGGTTGTGTGATAGAAAAACCCGTTAGAATTACTGGTTGCCAAGAGAGTCTTTCGCCATCAATCCTCGCCCGGTTTCAACGGGAATTTGAATGACGGCTTGAATCAAGGGGGGGCGAGATCCATCACCGCTAATGGCTGTCGAAATCGATTGAGAGATTGACGAGATGTTACCGCGAATTTGGAATGTTTTCTGTTCACTGTTTCGTGTTTTTCATCAAGAAATTTCACACTGTAATTAACGCGCCTACAATCAGCCTATTTGTCGGCGAAAAAGTGCTCGTTCACGTGGAGAATTGTAAGATAAAAATCGTGGAAATTGTGCAAGTCTGCGAGTCTTTTGCGCGAGTTTCTTCCTTTGTGGCTGTCTTATCGAATGGAAAAGTGATTTATTGGCGTTGACATAGTGAAGATTGAGCGGGGACACCTTTATGTCCCGGAAGTGTTCGAAGCAGGGCGACGGCGGAGCTTGCGGACATGGATGAATGCTGTCCGCTCTGCCATGAAATCATCCTGAACAAGTGATTCGGTGCACTCTCGTAGACATTTCGAATTGTGCATTTTGGGAGTTTTTGTGAATGGTGTTCCCTTGTTTTCGGCCAATTATAGTCATTCGTATTTTGGTTATTAGAGAAGATTTTATGCCCAATCCGCGAACCGATCGCTGCGGTATGTTTGCCAAGCCAAGTCAGGAAAGAAACTCACATTGATAGATTTTCTACTTGGGTTGGACTATATTACGTTGCATAGTAACAGGAGAAGTGATGTTGGCTATACTCATATCACAAGGAAACTAATTTGGAATGGATTTATGGAACTTCTCATGATTGTGCTTCCTCTTATTAATTGCAAGAAGTTGCAAAGGAATGCAAAGAGGAATGTGTGTCGCATCTTCAATGGCAACAAAACGAAAGTGCTTCGAACTGCAATACGTAGTGGCGCACAATTCTAAGGAGACTTATACATAATAGTAGAATGTTAATTGGAATAAACATTTTTGGCTTTAACCTGTGCAATCTGTTGAAAATTTTACAAAAATTTTTCCCTTCTAGTGGAATTTTAGAGGGACATCGGCATCGTCGTCGAGCGCTCGGAGGACCATGCGGGTGAGTGCCCTTAATTTTGTTATTTATATCTATTTTTTTACATTTTTTTCGTATACGTTTTATATTGGCGTTTAAATTCTTGTTTTTTTCTTCTAAATTTATCCACTCAGAAGTCAATTTAAAAATTTTTCTTGCGTTAGATTTTCTTTTTTTGAAATACATCAATAATTGTAAAAATTGAAGAATTTATGGGTTCATATTTGAAATAAAAAACAAATGAAGTATTAACGTACCCGAGGGTCTTTCCTTTCCTCCATTTCTGACCGGGTATAGGACCCGGTACGGTGGCAGGCTTCCGCCTCAAAATATGAGCCAGCCACCGGGTACTTAAAAATTTTTCTGTTTCAGGAGACTTGATGGGTTGAGTGGCCCAAGCCAAGTGCCTTTTTATGGCATAAAGTTATGCAATTCCATTGTATAATTCTATGACATAAATTGGTCACCGGGGTACTCCCCTTCTGATGGGAAAGTTCATACAATTCAAGTTGTATGAGTTTTCCACTCAGAAGAGGAATACCTGGCCACTTCAACGATTTAACATTGGATTTATTCCGGTTGGGTGGGCATGAAGGGGCTCCACCACCACCCGGTTGCCCCTCTTTCATTTGTGGGCCCTGAATGTCTTTGGGTAAAGACGAGGTCAACCCCAAATTAGTCTTTCTTGTCAGGTTGCACTTGATCTCGCAACAAGTCGTAATTCCTTCGTGGAGGCTATTTACTGATTTGCGACTTCGGTCGTCCTCTCGAGCTCTGCAAGCAATTCGTGAATGCGAAATGTTTTGTAGTGAGTCCTCGTGCCGGGGAAACGAACCCGCCCCACGACACCGCAATGCTAGCTTGCCAGCGCATTCACGCGTCTCCGGACGAGGGCATTCTCGGCAGGAATCAACACCTTCCTCTGCCGAGGCAGCAGAACATCGCTGCGGTCCTTCACGGACATATTGAACATCATACATTCACTACAAATGGCGCCCAACGTGGGGCCCGAAAAGCCCGGCTGTATCACCAGTCGTGAGCACGAGACAGTCCATCGTCTCTAGGTGTCCCCACAAGGTGTTAGAAATTTTGGCGGGTAGATAACTCCCGAGGGTTTTTGCACTAATCGTGCCCCAGCAGCCGAGTAACTTCCGAACGTGTGTTGTCTTCGGACATCAATATCGTTTGGTCCTTCTTTTGATTTATACCTTGGTGGTTTACCACCATTGTATAACTAGTAAGGCCAAATTATATTAGAGTCCCTTTTTGTGTTCGGAGGTTATTATCCCAACATCTATTTTGCGGAGGATTCTGATCCGCTCCCCAAACCAGCGGTGCCTAAGTGTCTTAAATTACATGGATTTTGATTTCATGTGATTGGCTGATTAGCTAATCCATGACTATCCATGACAAGACACGCGCTGCTTGTGGATTAGAATCCCACCCTGGGCTGACAAGCTGTAACTTGAGAAGTTTGCTAATGAGGGATCACTTCTGAACCCTGATTTTCATGGTGCCACAAGAGAGTGTCCCTGAAACGTTTTAGAAGGATTGTGCCATGGTGTCCATACTTGGGAGGAAGGACGGAAAGGAAAGACCGATTATTTTTTTTTTGATAACTTAAAACTTTTTTTGAAACTTTATCATACATTTTTTTTTTGTGAGGTTCGACTATAGTTCGCCACTGACGGCCACTTGCAAATTACAAATTTTGCATCATTTTTTTCACATTTTCAATATTTATATATATATATTTATTTAGGTTTTTAGTTAGCAATTTAAATTTCTTTTAGCATGCCCACCAAAAGAACTCCCGAAAGGAGAAAGTTGCGGTCGGATGCCGGACCAGCTCTATTGTGTTCCATCTGTCACGAGGACATGGACGAAACTACAAGCCAGAGGTTGCAGTGCGGACACAGGCTACATCAGCTGTGTTTGGCACAACTGCGGCAAACTTCATCCACGTGCCCGCTCTGTCGACAGCCTTTGGAAATCGCACAGCCAGCAACAGAACGACCTCAGTCCTCCAGTACGAGTGGAGCTGTCCCCAAAAGCGGACCCCTTCCATCCACTACAAGGAGTGCACGAGACGATGACTACAGGGCTGAAGCAGTTCCGCCTGCAGAAGAAGCGAGTCCACCGGTGGCTGTGGAAGCCACAGTTCTACGAGATCTAATGGCGCTCGTACAGGACATGTCCACCCGGCTCGCCTCTCTAGAGAGCCAGAGAGAGAACCCCGCACCATCCCGGCCAAGAACTCCTCCTATGTGGGATTCGGACCCAAATCCGTGGGACTTCCCAGTAGACTCGCGGCGTGATCCCGAACGGATCCGGCCAGGTACAGCCATGAATCCGTTGGCTCCAGTTTACCGGCCCCGATTGAGCCAAGCACCGCCACCAAATCAGGCTCCCGTGATTCCGCCGGACCAACGCTTCCATCCACACGACATGTATCGGCTGAAGCCGACACAGATCCCCAGCATCATCCAGGGATGGAATCTACATTTCAGTGGGGAACCCAATACGATAACGGTGGAGGTTTTCATAAGTCGGGTGGAGTCACTGATTGAGCAGATGCTAGCAGGAGACCGCACAGCGCTCGCAGGATACCTGCCAATGCTGCTTAGGGGAGCAGCCCTGGAGACATATTGGAGGATACATTCAGCTCCACCACCCATACGCTGGTCACGGCTGAAGGAGGTACTCCGCATGGAATACCCTACGGTCGACATGGACGAATTAGTCCTGGATAAGATGAATGCTAGATGGCAGCGTACGGACGAGTCCTTCCATAAATATCGAGCCGATATCCTTCGGTTGAATGACCAGCTGTCAGAGCCATTGTCTTCTACCCAAATTCTTCGCCTGCTAAAGCGCAATCTAAGACCGGAGATTCGTCGGCATATCGTGAACTCCGATCCACAGAGTATGGAGGCCCTGCTGAGAAATGTGCGTCGTATAGAAGGGTTTGAGGAAGACCTACGGGACCGGCCATACTTACTAACCAGGACGGGTCCTCGACGAGGAATCGCGGAATTGGCCCCAGATTATACCACCCTAAATCTGGAGGATGATTTGGACCCAGACCAGCTTGCTGTAGCGGCGGTGGGAAGTCTTACGACCTGCTGGAATTGTCACCAAACCGGACACCGGTTCATTTCATGCCGCGCAGAACGTAAGGTTTTCTGCTACGGTTGCGGCAAGCCGGACACTTACTTCCCGGACTGTTCTGAATGTGCCGCACGAAAAAACGGCCAAAAGAGTACCCGACCACCTCAGCGGTACTCGAAACCCCAGCAGTAGCTCCTCAGTCAGCGGCTCACCCCAACCAACCTGACGTTAACCCACCAGCCATAACCATTACGACTGCGGATGTTCACTCTCTTCCGGAGACCTCACCAACGACAATATTAAAACGACCATCGCAGTCACTGCCAGAAGAACCGCGGCAGCCTCAAGTACGCACGCTAAAACCTTATCATGTTAGACTGCAGGAATATCGGGTGGCTCGAGAGCGAATATTTGCTTCCGAAGTCGTCACTTCCCGTTCGTGCACGACAAAATGGTCAACCCGTCGTTGGCGGAATTTCCGCAAGAGAGTGCGCACCTGCCGTCAAACCGTAAACTCTTGTAACATCTCGGAGGTTGCTGAGAATGAGATCAGACCTTATCATCCAATTAAAGTGTTGGGCGAGACCGTGTTTGCATTGATCGACACGGGTGCCAGTATCAGTTGTCTTGCCTCGAGCTTTGGCTCGAAAGTGCTCCAAGAATACCCGAACTTGATTAAATCCTGGCGCACTGAAATCAGTACAGCTGATGGCACCAAACACCCTATAAGAGGTAAACTAACAACACCCGTGACGTTCAGGGGTCAGACGAAGGATATTACGTTCTACATTATTCCGTCTTTGACTCAGAATGTATACCTTGGTGTCGATTTCGTCCTTCGCTTTGGACTGGCCTCCGATTTATTCACCGATTTGTCTTTAAAAACCAGAAATGTCAACGAAATCACTTCTACTCCCGATAGGCATGACCTGACGCCCAACCAACGGCAACGCCTGGAAGCATTCATTGCTGCTTTCCCATCTTACGCTACCCAAGGCCTTGGCCGCACCACCCTAGTCTCACACGCCATCGACGTTGGCGATAGTAAACCGATTAAACAGAGACACTACGCCATCTCGCCAGCCATGGAGAAATTGGTGTATGCGGAATTAGATAGGATGCTCGAGTTGGGGGTCATAGAAGAGTCCCAAAGTGCCTGGTCCTCACCGGTAACCTTGGTTGTAAAGCCAGGTAAAGTCCGCCTCTGTCTTGATGCCCGTAAGGTAAACGCGGTTACCATCAAGGACGCGTACCCTCTTCCACTCATCGATGGAATACTAGGGAGACTGCCGAAAGCCAATTATATCACCAGTCTCGACCTAAAAGACGCCTTCTGGCAAATTCCACTCGATGAGGGCTCGAGGGACAAGACCGCCTTCACAGTGCCTGGACGACCATTATATCAGTTCGTCACAATGCCCTTTGGCCTGTGTAACGCGCCGCAAACGATGACTCGGTTGATGGACAAGGTCATCCCACCTCACCTGAAACACCAAGTGTTCGTGTACCTCGATGATCTTTTACTCATCACGGAAACGTTCGATCAACACCTCCTACTTCTACAAGAAGTAGCCCTGCACATCAGTAAGGCGGGACTCACCATCAACGTACAGAAAAGTAAGTTTGTCATGAAAGATGTCCGATACTTAGGCCATGTCATAGGACATGGCACTATCAAAACGGATCCAGACAAAACTCGTGCGATTGATGAGTTCCCCTTACCAAAAACTGTGAAGCAGCTACGACGTTTCCTTGGTGTGTGCGGTTGGTACCGAAGGTTTGTTCGGAATTATGCAACAGTTTCAGCGCCCCTGTCAGACATGTTGCGGAAGGGGAAGTTCGTTTGGACCGAACTCAGCCGAAAGGCATTTGAAGAGCTTAAACAAGCCCTCACATCAGCTCCTGTCTTGCACAGCCCCGACTTCACGAAGCCCTTCTCCATTCATTGTGACGCAAGTCAACATGGAGTAGGAGCCGTGCTGGTGCAATTGACCGACGAAGGGGAGGAAGCTCCCATCGCCTTCATGTCCAATAAGCTGAATTCGGCCCAAAGGAACTATACTGTTTCCGAGCAAGAATGTTTGGCAGCGGTAATGGCTGTGAAGAAATTCCGAGCTTATATCGAGGGCCACCAATTCGAGATCATCACGGACCACGCGTCACTACAATGGTTGATGAACCAGGCAGATTTAAGTGGACGCCTAGCCAGATGGGCTCTTAAACTGCAAGGGTTCAAGTTCTCCATCAAACATCGGAAAGGAACCCAGAACATCGTACCCGACACTCTCTCACGGATGTTTTCCCCAGAGGGAGCCGAAATAACAATAAATGACGAGGACCCCATCGAAATAGATTTGGACAGCCCACATTTCGAATCAGATAGCTACAAAGAGTTGAGGCAAACCATAGCGACCCAACAGACACAGCTGCCTGACTTGAAGGTAATAGACGGCTATGTGTATAGACGAAACGAATACGCCACTGGTGATCCATGGCAGGAAGAAGAGTCTTGGAAACTCTGGGTACCGGAGGAAATGACACAACAGCTGATCCTTCGCGCACATGATCATCCGTTAAGTGCCCACGGAGGTTACGGTCGAACACTACGGCGACTAAAAAAATACTTCTTTTGGCCTAAAATGGCATCCCAGGTCAAAGACTACGTGAGCGCCTGTGAGACCTGTAAAGGCACCAAAGCGCCCAACCAGCCTCTTCGACCTCCTATGGGTCAACTCAACGTCCCAGAACGCGTGTTCCAGCGTCTATACATCGATCTACTCGGTCCATATCCTCGGTCTTCCATGGGACACATCGGAGCTATAGTCGTTCTAGATCAGCTCTCAAAATTCCCAATGGTGGAACCTATCCGTAAATTCACAACTCCATCGATCGTGAAATTCTTAGAGAACCGGGTATTCCATGTGTTCGGAGTTCCAGAGAGTGTGTACTCAGATAATGGAGTACAGTTCCGGTCTCGGCAGTTTAAGAGCCTACTTGAGCAGTATGGCATTGAACACCAACTGACGCCCATATACTCTCCTCAGTCCAACGCGTCAGAACGGTTGAACCGCACCCTATTGGCCGCGATCCGTTCCTACGTCCACCCATCTCAAAAGGATTGGGATCGGCGATTGTCTGCCATCACATGCGCCCTGCGATCCTCGTATCATTCTGTCACCGGTGTCGCCCCTTACTTTGCCGCCTTTGGACAGCACATGATTTGCCACGGTAAATCATACCGACTGTTACGGCAATTAAAGTGTTTGGGAGACCCGGTCGTTGCGCTGGAGCCCCACGAACGTTTAGGAGACCTCCGCCAACAGATCGGACGGAAGATTAAGGCCGCAGGTAGTGCAAATGAAGCGCAGTACAATCTCCGGTCACGATCTGCTAATTTCAAAGAAGGAGATGAAGTTTTCCGGCGAAATTTCCGCCAAAGTGACGCCGCGGGGCATTACAACGCCAAGCTGGATAGGCGATTCCTGAAAAGCCGCATAAAGAAGGTAATGGGACCTAACCGTTACTTGATAACGGATCCATCGGGAAAAGAAGTGGGGATATACCACGCGAAAGACCTGCGCCGATAGATAATTGGGCACGTCTGTTTGTCCGTCCGCATATATTTTCAAAAACGCGCAAAGGTTGTATACTCCCAGGCAAACATAGACATAAGTCAGTCCGTCCGTCTGTTAATTGTGTTCTTCTTTTATTGTTCGTCATCTCTAGTCCCGACGCCGAAGCCAACCCGTGAGACACAGAAAGATCCTTCAGCTCCTTTTTCGTAATCCGCATTGCCTTGGGATCACGAGAAAATTAGCTGCCCTGTAGTAATCTAAGAACGATGGCTCTAAAAGCCAGCGCTGCTACAGGCACACAGCCCAAACTCAATTTAACAGGGAGTCTACTTACGACCTTCACCCGGTAAGCACGCGAAGAACGGTGGCATTGGAAGAGTGCTCGCGCATGTTAGTTTGTAAATATTTTTCCCTGAATGTTCTTGCAACAAATGCCGGTGTAGTAAAAAATTACAGAATATACTGAGGAACGCCTTGTCAAAATTGTTTTAGTGAATTAGCCTCTCGTTTTGTATTTTCTTTTGCCATGATTGTACGCGTTATTTCGAATTTAAAATCAATTTTTTTTGCCCGATGATTGTCCGAAATGTAAGTCTCAGGCATCAATGACAGTTTGATGAATAACGAACAGGAAAAAAGTTCTCATTAAAACTCGGACTAAACTTAAATCATCAACTCATCGACATTTTTATGTACAAGCTTCGTTAAGTCAATGATACACATAAAGTTTGAAAGCATTATTCAACATATACAACCATAATTACCGCTGATAAATTCCACCAACAAACATTACCAGGAACATTATCAGCTCACAAGAATTATATTATGTTAACAACGAATAAAGCATGAAACTAAAAGTATCGACGGAAGTTTGAGCTTATTTCATTAGTTATGGGAAATTCTCCGTACAACAACAAAAGCAACAGCAGAACGGATTCCAACTTGCAATGATTGGTGAAACTTTGTTTGTTGAGCCTACAATCTATGGAAGTTATGCAAACAAACATATGAGCGAGCGAGCAGTAACGAAATTACGGCGACGTGGAGAACACCACAGTACCAAATACAGCACCTGAAGGCATACCTTACAAGTGTTGTTTACCCAAGAAACACTTTCTGGGTTTTCTGGCCCAGTAGCTGTCACAGGCAATGCAGATGGTGGTATCGGTGGTGTCATAGCATCATCATAGAAAAATCATTGTGCGCGTATGAACATGTGTGAGCAAAAACACCTCGTGGATTTGTAAAAATAAAATCAGAAAGAAATACAATCTCGTCCTCTTCACTTTTCACTCAATGTCATGATTTTTCCAACATTTTGCATCGAAAGCAGTTCTCTTCAATAAATGTACTCGTATATGTATGTACGTAGCACAGCCCCAATTAGTGCTCGCTATCTGTGTGTCGATTTTACGCCGCAAATTGGCATCATTCGGAGCTCGCAGGTCAGTTGATTCTTTATTTATTGTTCTTGTTCAATTGTATGTAAGCTTAAGATAAGCTTCGCGTCGACGGGAATGACGACGGGAGAGTCGTTTGACGAATTCGAGGCTGTTTGCACGAAGTGCGGCATTGGCTGCGAACGGGGTGCAAGAGGCGAAGACAAACTACGCTAGCGGGGAGGGGAGCCAAGATAATAAAACAGAGATGTTCGGGAGTGGAATCGCATTGAAAACAGTTATCACATTGTATTTTGTAAATAATGTAATCGCACTTGATAGTGTACGTGCGAAATTGTTTGAGTTATTCAATGATAATGCAATGGGGTCGTTATCGAAAAGAAAAAGTCTAGCGGGGAGTTGCTTCGAAAACGCAAGCACGTACGGATCGACGCGAGGATTGTCAAGCGGGACTGAGATTGTGAGGGGTCTGTGAGTAACCTTCAGGGGGATCACATCGCGACGCCCAATAAAAACTGACTCACTCGTCGAGTTGTGAAACATGTGCGAAATTTCACGTCTGATAAAGATTCTTAACTTGTCGCGAGAAAAGAATGCGAATTGCTCAACGCGTGCGAGTGTGTTTACTATGAACGGCGGCGCTTGTGATGTGCGAAATTGTCAACGTTGCTATCGGTAGCTAACAGTTTTGTGGATGCTGTCTCCCATCGAAATCTGTGGGCAGACTTTTTGGGGAGTGTTGGTGTTGTGTGCGGTTGTGTGATAGAAAAACCCGTTAGAATTACTGGTTGCCAAGAGAGTCTTTCGCCATCAATCCTCGCCCGGTTTCAACGGGAATTTGAATGACGGCTTGAATCAAGGGGGGGCGAGATCCATCACCGCTAATGGCTGTCGAAATCGATTGAGAGATTGACGAGATGTTACCGCGAATTTGGAATGTTTTCTGTTCACTGTTTCGTGTTTTTCATCAAGAAATTTCACACTGTAATTAACGCGCCTACAATCAGCCTATTTGTCGGCGAAAAAGTGCTCGTTCACGTGGAGAATTGTAAGATAAAAATCGTGGAAATTGTGCAAGTCTGCGAGTCTTTTGCGCGAGTTTCTTCCTTTGTGGCTGTCTTATCGAATGGAAAAGTGATTTATTGGCGTTGACATAGTGAAGATTGAGCGGGGACACCTTTATGTCCCGGAAGTGTTCGAAGCAGGGCGACGGCGGAGCTTGCGGACATGGATGAATGCTGTCCGCTCTGCCATGAAATCATCCTGAACAAGTGATTCGGTGCACTCTCGTAGACATTTCGAATTGTGCATTTTGGGAGTTTTTGTGAATGGTGTTCCCTTGTTTTCGGCCAATTATAGTCATTCGTATTTTGGTTATTAGAGAAGATTTTATGCCCAATCCGCGAACCGATCGCTGCGGTATGTTTGCCAAGCCAAGTCAGGAAAGAAACTCACATTGATAGATTTTCTACTTGGGTTGGACTATATTACGTTGCATAGTAACAGGAGAAGTGATGTTGGCTATACTCATATCACAAGGAAACTAATTTGGAATGGATTTATGGAACTTCTCATGATTGTGCTTCCTCTTATTAATTGCAAGAAGTTGCAAAGGAATGCAAAGAGGAATGTGTGTCGCATCTTCAATGGCAACAAAACGAAAGTGCTTCGAACTGCAATACGTAGTGGCGCACAATTCTAAGGAGACTTATACATAATAGTAGAATGTTAATTGGAATAAACATTTTTGGCTTTAACCTGTGCAATCTGTTGAAAATTTTACAAAAATTTTTCCCTTCTAGTGGAATTTTAGAGGGACATCGGCATCGTCGTCGAGCGCTCGGAGGACCATGCGGGTGAGTGCCCTTAATTTTGTTATTTATATCTATTTTTTTACATTTTTTTCGTATACGTTTTATATTGGCGTTTAAATTCTTGTTTTTTTCTTCTAAATTTATCCACTCAGAAGTCAATTTAAAAATTTTTCTTGCGTTAGATTTTCTTTTTTTGAAATACATCAATAATTGTAAAAATTGAAGAATTTATGGGTTCATATTTGAAATAAAAAACAAATGAAGTATTAACGTACCCGAGGGTCTTTCCTTTCCTCCATTTCTGACCGGGTATAGGACCCGGTACGGTGGCAGGCTTCCGCCTCAAAATATGAGCCAGCCACCGGGTACTTAAAAATTTTTCTGTTTCAGGAGACTTGATGGGTTGAGTGGCCCAAGCCAAGTGCCTTTTTATGGCATAAAGTTATGCAATTCCATTGTATAATTCTATGACATAAATTGGTCACCGGGGTACTCCCCTTCTGATGGGAAAGTTCATACAATTCAAGTTGTATGAGTTTTCCACTCAGAAGAGGAATACCTGGCCACTTCAACGATTTAACATTGGATTTATTCCGGTTGGGTGGGCATGAAGGGGCTCCACCACCACCCGGTTGCCCCTCTTTCATTTGTGGGCCCTGAATGTCTTTGGGTAAAGACGAGGTCAACCCCAAATTAGTCTTTCTTGTCAGGTTGCACTTGATCTCGCAACAAGTCGTAATTCCTTCGTGGAGGCTATTTACTGATTTGCGACTTCGGTCGTCCTCTCGAGCTCTGCAAGCAATTCGTGAATGCGAAATGTTTTGTAGTGAGTCCTCGTGCCGGGGAAACGAACCCGCCCCACGACACCGCAATGCTAGCTTGCCAGCGCATTCACGCGTCTCCGGACGAGGGCATTCTCGGCAGGAATCAACACCTTCCTCTGCCGAGGCAGCAGAACATCGCTGCGGTCCTTCACGGACATATTGAACATCATACATTCACTACAGTCTTTGTAACCATCGTGGGGTTCAAAACATGTTTTCTAATAGCGTGAATCGATCACTTGAATTGTTCATCCAATACTTGAATAAGAAATCGTTGAAATTTATGCAAAAGGTGTAGAATTTCTTTCATAAGCACATTGCAGCCGCCATTTTGATCCAGCTTAAATAATTTTTCTAAATGTTCGGCCGATTGAGCATATTCAAATTAAACACTATTCCTTAAAGTTCCATGAAAATTGGAAGAAAATAAAAGTGCCTAGGTAAGTTTTAAATATGTATCAAGCATACGCACGTGTTATTGTTGTTGGAATTCCAAACAATTGAAATAGCTATAACTCACTTGATTATCACTCGACTCTCATGAAATTTTGTGAACCTAAAGATCTTATATCAATCAATATAATTGCAAGAAGTTCAAAGGTACCGTTTTGATTTTATGGATGAAAAGATGAAACCTACAAATCATGCTATTACTAACAAAGTTGAGTGAATTTAGATTACTTACTTAGTTACTCACAAAGACCCGCCTCCATGATAATTTTCAGATTTTTTGGCTAAAAAGTGTTCAACCGCGTGGGGGGGGGGGGGGGGGGGGGTAAAAATGTTGGTACATTTGCCCCTCCCTCGGCCCCTGAGGCACGGAATGACATTTTTTTTTAAAAGTTCTAATCAAGACCTTTCATTTCATACCCCACTCAACTACCTTTGATTAAAATTTTTTTGGGAGCTATTTCGTTATAAGGGGGTGGGACTCCCTTAAAAAAATTTTAAATTTTTGGGAAGACCTAAAGTTTTGAGAGACCATCACTTCTGACCTTTCCATAAAGTTTGAGTATTATAGCTTCTATTGTTACTGAGTAAACTTTTTTTACGAAGACCTAAAAAGCATTGAGGCATGTCCATCCCCTTATTTTAAGCCTGATTCCATTATGAAGCTTTCCGTTAGTTCACTGTTTAGCTTGACTTGTGCTGCATCGTGACTTTGACCATGCGGACTAGTTTTGCTGGGACGGAAAGTCAAGCATTATTTTATACAGCGCATTTCTGTCGACACTGTCGTATGCTTTCTTGAAGTCTACAAAGAGTCTTCGGAACATTTTTTAAGCTTTCCATCGGAGATGTATTTTTATTACGCTTAGCTCCTTTTTAACCGCTTCCATGAGTTCTTCGCCGTACCAGTCGTTCCTACTTATCTTTACCTGGTGCCCCAGTACCTGTTCGGCCACTTCTATTATCGAATCTTTTAATGTCATCACTACTTTTTCCAGCCTGCAAGAGCGTGGTGATATGATTTTCCAGCGCTGATATGTATGTGGACGTTACTGAGTTTTCATTCATCTTGTGTATCTGGTAGCTTGGGGTGTTCTTTGTTGACACCCTTGGAGATGCGGCATCGGAGCATGACCCATATAAGGTGGTGGTCCGAATCATAGATAGCTCCGCAGATCGAGCGCGCGTCGAGAATGCTGGTGGCCGCTTGTTTTTACACATGGTCGATCTGGTTGAATATGCAACCGTCTGTGGATGCCCACGTTCTCTTGTGGATGTCTCGATCAGGAAGTGTGCAGACTTAATGTGAAGCCTCTACTAGTAGCGAAGTCTTTCAGGCGTTGTCCGTTGTCGCTGGTCTCTGCATGGAGGCTGTGGCTTCCGTTTGTTCCTTAATATGCCGTTTCTTGGCCGGTTTTGGATTTAAGTTACCCAGAACAATTTTAATGTCGTTTGACGGCAACTCATCGACAGTGCATTTTAGGGTGCTGTAAAATTCGTTGTTGATCCCCCCTCCTTATCTTCTGCGGGCGCGTAAAAGTTGACCAGCCATACATTAAAGAATTTGGTCTTGATACGAATCGCACAAATCCTTTCGTTAACGGGCTTGAAGGTGGTGATAATTTGTTTAAATGTGCTGTAAACAGTGAAAGCCACTCCGAACTCATAACTTTCTTGCGATTTTCCGTTTTTAAATACGATATACTTTCGCATGTCAAATATGCCTTCACCGTGCCATCTGGTTTCTTGCACTGCAAGGCTGTTAATCTATATTTCTTTATTTTATCCACAAGTTGTCGCAGTGCACCTGGTCTGTTCAATGATTAAATATTCCAAGCTCCAAAAGAATAGTAACTATTCGTTACGCTAGTCGTCGCCGTTTATCCAATCCGATCCGCGGCTGTTGTCCTGGTTGCATGTCAAGTAAATACTAAGGGGAGTGTTGTCAGCACGTCGACTTAGTCGGTTTTAGGTCCACAAGTGGTATTTCAATTCCTAGATACCCGCCGGCCGGCCGATTAGGGCACCCCTTATCCGCCAATCGAGGACACGTCCGATGGGAGACCGAAAGCCGCATGCGGAATTAAGCTAGTTTGGCTAGCATTATTTCTGCTGTTCTGAGTTATGCTGAGGCAAGTTTCCTCAAACAAATGCAAATAAGACGGCAACAAAGACCAATTAATTTAGCTATTAGTTATTCATATTCAGGTGCAGATATAGCCCAGTCATATTAGGTAAAAAAAGGGGTCAACCTCGGAATGAAAGATAATAAGCTGCAAATTGGTATGAACCTTTGTTTTGTCATTCTAAATGTTGTCTCAAAAGTCACAATCGTTATCGTGTTCGCGTCTCAAGATATTCAAGGTCAAAGATCACAAAAATCGGTTTTTCGCGAATATCTGGCTTCCTATCGGTTAAATTTTTTTTCATACGACCAACCGTTTTGAAGGTAGAGCGCGAAGAGTGCACATCGTACAGTCATATACGGCCTAATGCAAGGTCAAGCGTGAGTTATGGTTATCAGTACGTTATAAAGTCAATTATTTACTTGGAAATTATAATTATTAAACAATGCCTATTATTTATGTACTAACTATTAATTATTTATATTTAATTAAAGTAAGTAACTTGATTATTTATATATAATTATTCATATTTAACTATTTAAGTATAAAATATTATTAATTCTGGATTATATATTTTAGTTTTATTTTAAGTTAAAATGATAGTAAGAGTATATATTTTACACATATTTTTATTTATTATTAAATACGGCATAATATACATTTATCAAAATGTGAGTTCAAATATCAAAAGTATCTTTGTTGATTTTAATTGTAATGAAATTGGAAATGGAAGCTAATTATCTTCTTCTTGTTCGTCGTCTTCTTCTTCTTGTCGCTCAAAAATGTTCGATTCATTGTCATCATCCTCATTATCTGTCATGTTCATCTCCAAACCTTCCAGAATATCGGGATCATATGTATTTTCTTCATCGGGATTACTTGGATACAGTGAAGCGTTGAGGCAAGCTTGTCCGTTGCACTGGCCGCAAGCTAAAGAACATTGTAGCCCTGATTTTCTGCATCCACAGCGGGAACCACAACCATTTTTGCAATTGCAAAATATTACGTTTAGTAGTTCGGCTGGTGCTGGAGGTAATAACGTTCGTATGGGCTCCAGGATTTCATTTTCAAGCATCCAGCCCCATTCTTTAGGTTCTAAGTCCTTCCCTAACCACGTTTGAATCTGGTAGTAGACACGTTTTATGTGTTGATGAGCTGCTACACTTGTTGGTGGAAGTGTTGACAGTTGTACAGGTTTATTTAGTTTTGTAAATTTGATGAATTGCGTGTAGCGGAAATGATCAATGTTGTCCTCAGATTTTGGAGCATTATATAATGCCAACAAGATGCGCACTCCATTTTCTAATAATGTTTGTTTTGGGCAGTTTTCTTGTTGAAATACTTCCACCTAGATAAACTGGTGGAAGTATTTCAACAAGAAAACTTTTCCAATGCTCTAGTAACAGTTTTTTTTCCTTTTTTAAATAGCGCAGAAGTCGTGTCACAGCCACTGAATGCGTGTAAAAATAAAATGTGCTTTTTAGTACGAGGATATTGGTCAAAACTTTTAGTAGAATATATTTGTGTTTTGACATTGCCTTTGCCAACTTTTTTCAAAAAAATTTCCTGATGATGTGACTGAGTACGTCCAATTAAAATAACGAGCAAATCGATATCTTCTCCTATGATGACAGCAGTCTTTTGATGTTCTGATAAGGCAATAGCTGTGTCAATGATGAGTTAAATATGAATAATTATATATAAATAATCAAGTTACTTACTTTAATTAAATATAAATAATTAATAGATAGTACATAAATAATAGGCATTGTTTAATAATTATAATTTCCAAGTAAATAATTGACTTTATAACGTACTGATAACCATAACTCACGCTTGACCTTGCATTAGGCCGTATATGACTGTACGATGTGCACTCTTCGCGCTCTACCTTCAAAACGGTTGGTCGTATGAAAAAAAAGTTTAAACAAAAGTTGTAGGGAATTTTATAGCCTACAACTTTTATAATAAATGCAAATCTCATTTAACCGATAGGAAGCCAGATATTCGCGAAAAACCGATTTTTGTGACCTTTGACCTTGAATATCTTGAGACGCGAACACGATAATGATTTTGACTTTTGAGACAACATTTAGAATGACAAAACAAAGGTTCATACCAATTTGCAGCTTATTATCTTTCATTCCGAGGTGAAAGCCCTAATATGACTGGGCTAATAGAACACAAATTCTCAAGGAATCTACGTCGAACAAAATAAAACAATTTAGCCCTTATTACTAAAGTATCAAGTAAACCTTTTAATTTACTTTCGAACCTGATTTTGTTTCGGAGAAGATAAACTCACTGATCCCAATTCGAGGGGATGCACGCTTTTAAATGTTTTTTATGCCATTTCTTTGAACGCGACATTTCAGCAACCAGAAAAGGTTCTTAAAGTGATACATGAAAGCTAGCATTTTTTTAGATTTAAGAGGCATATTTAAGTTTTATTTAGCTATGAAACCTTTTTAATACGTGGAAATTATTAAAGGAAATAAATACTTTAAACACTTTTCTATCCTAAATTAGAGATTAATGATGAAAAAAAAGCAGAAAGGATATGCAATTTTTACTTCAAAAACAAGAAACATAACATTTTTCACTTCATGAAGTGATTTGGATACATAAGTTATACTGTGACTAATCTATAAACTGCAAAGGAAAAACCATATAAAACACCTAAACTACTAATTTCAGGGTGAAGAGTTCTGAATTTACATCGAATATACAATAAACTGCCCTTATATTTTTTATGAAATATGAAAAGTAGGTTAGAGATTTTATGCAGATAAAGGCAGTTGAATGAATGACAAATCTTGTCTTATGTACAAATGGCTACTTCATGGGGTCAGGTCGACCCCGCTTTATTATATATTGCCTCTGAAACGGGACAGCTTAAATTTAGAATAAGCATCTTAAAACCCCACTTCAACCGACTGTTTTAATGACAAGGAACAATGTGAGATTAACCCATAAAGTCCCCAATTCCCGTAGTCTTGTGTAAGATACGAGGATGGTCCAATACGTCCTTAGTCTACAAAAGAAAAACGAAGTAGCGATTTCTTTCTCAATGTGATCTCCCCTTAGGTCGATACACTTGACCCAGCGATGCTCCAACTTCTTTAACGCGTCTGAAAAAAACGTTTTCTCGAGGCCTGTAAAGTAGGCCTCCGTGGCGGTGATGATCTCCTCATTCAACTCAAAGGTCTGCCCGGCGAGTGAGTTTTTCAAGTTTGGAAACAAAAAGAAGTCGCACGGGGCCAAACCTGGATAATACAGTGGATGAGCTAGCAGTTCGTAACCCAATTCTACCAGTTTGGCCGTGGCGACGGCGGAGGTGTGAGCCGGTCCGTTGTCATGGTGGAAGAGCACTTTTTCTTCACCAAAACGGGCATTTTTTCTGCAATTCAGCGTCGAATCGGCCCAATAATTCGGCATAGTAGAGCCCTGTGACCGTTCTGCCTTTCTGCAGGTAGTCGATGCAGATCACACCTTGTGAATCCGAGGAAATGATGGCCATCATCTTTCCGGCCGATAGAACTTCTTCGGAGGACGTTCGTTTCGTCGACGGTCACGAAACGACTCAGAAACTCCTTCGAATTGCGCTCTGAAGCGGTGTCATGTTGCGTTTGTTGTCCGGAGTGAGCAAACGCGGTACCCATCGCGTTGATAGCTTGCTCATGCCCAAAATTTCATGCAGGATATATGACCCATATGATCTTTTGGTCTGCCAATATGAGCTCGTAGACTTTTGCCACGTTATCCCCCGTGGTAGCCGTTTCCCGGACACCTGGGCGTGACTCATCAAAAACCAACGTGTGAACGCGTTAAAACTCGTTTAACTGGTTTTTACGATCGCAGGAGCAGTCACCGTTCACAGCATCTAAGCTCTCTTTGATTTCGCTGCGCGATTTCCCTTCCGAAAACAAAAATCGAATTACCGACCGATATTGCTCTTTCTCCATTTTTCTAAAATCCTCGGACACGCCCGCTTCCACACGCGGTCGAAACAAAACTACGAATCCGATTCGGCTGAAATTTTGATAGTATGCGTCTACGAGAAGGTACTACACGATAGTGGCGCCATCGGTTGGTGAGACTAAGTACTTATCGACTGCCCTCATAAGTTTATGCCGAAAATTGAAAGCTAATACATGTAACAACCAAATGCGGTTTTCTGGTGTTGATAATCAACGTTTTTTAAACGCATTTACTGGCCCAAAACCCATTTTCCCAATTGGCAGGATAAAACATTTTATAACTTTTGTCTTACTGTCCAGGCTCTGTCTAATTTTAAGGTCTACAAAATCACAAAATAATAAGGCCATCATAGTTCATATCGACTGAGACGTTGAGACAACAAAAAATTGAAATTCATACAGATATTCTTAGCCGTTTATTGCGAAAAATAATGATTTTAATTGGATTTTGATATACTCTTTAAGCAAACAGTGTTATTTTTACATGACCCAGGCCAGCGAACAGCGTATGTTACTGACGAAGGTGGAAGAGAATACTATAAACCTGCATATTACTATGGAGATGAAGTCCAAAAAGTTAAAGCCAGGGGTTATGACCGATTTCCAAAGGAGAGATGGTTATCAGTTTTACCCGTACATTTTTGTGACTTTTCTATGTATGTTCACGCATAACTTTTGAACGGGATAGATAGAAGAGTCCTGTATTTGCTTCCTATTAGATCCCATTTGAAGAACATGAAAATTAAATAACGGTAAAGGATCTTTACCATTAAAACAAATATTCCGACTTTCATCTCCGATTTTTCAGCATAACGAATCTTCGCATAACGGATTTTGATTGTAGAGGGTTGAAACGAAAGACAACATATTGTACTAAACTATATGGGCACAAAATTGTAGTCCTTCCTAGGATTCTGCAGATACCAACAGTTAAAGATGGTACATGGACGTCGAAAAATTGAATTTTAATGCATTTTCGTACGGACTATACCAATATTTCATGGGGGACACCGAATTTTTTGGTCATGGATGATGTAAAGGACCAGTATCCTTAATTTTCTCAACAAACGGTACATTTTCGTCAACACTTTTAATTAGAAATAACCAATAAACTAATATTAAGTATAGCTTAAATACTATAATTCAAGATGAAACAATAAAAACAATTTTAAGTAATATATATATATATATATATATATATATATATATATATATATATATATATATATATATAAATATATACATACTATAATTCAAGATGAAACAATAAAAACAATTTTAAGTAATATATATATATATATATATATATATATATATATATATATATATATATAAGTATATATATAAGTATATATATATAAGTATATATATATAAGTATATATATATATATATATATATATATATATATATATATAAGTATATATATATATATATATATATATATATATATATATATATATATATATATATATATATATATATATATATATATAAATATCTACATACTACTGTGCAAAAAATATAGTGGCATTGGAATTTAAACTGCGCTCGTTGGTTGGTAGTACTTTTAGTGACAACTATGTCAAATTTACATGGCAAAATATTCATTAGTGTTTGAGATACGCGTCGTTTTGTGAGCTGTTACAAGTGAGTTTTTCGTTTTTTGCGATGTCGAAATTTGTTGAATTTGCATTAAATTTGGTTTGCGGAATCAATTTTCTGCTGCGGATACGTTGAGGATGGTGCAGAAAGCCTTTGGTGATGAGACTATGTCTAAAAAAAAATGTTTACAAGTGATATAGTGAGTTCCAAGCCGGCCGTGAACGTGTCGAAGACGAAGAGCGTCCTGGGCGACCATCAACCTCTTCTCTTCTTCGATTATCGTGGTGTTCTGCATCATGAATTCCTTCCGCCGGGCCAAACAGTCAACAAGGAATATTATTTGAACGTTATGCGTCGTTTGCGTAACGCTATCCGCCTAAAAAGGCCAGAATTGTAGAAAGACAATTCTTGGTTTTTACACCACGATAATGCACTATCCCATACTGCACTCGTAATTCGTGATCATTTCTCCAAAAACAACCCATATCGTTCCGCAACCACCGTATTCACCTGATCTGGCGCCGTGCGACTTCTGGCTGTTCACCAGACTCAAAAGACCGCTCCGGGGACAATATACGATAGAGGAAATTCAAGCCGAAGCGAAGACGGAACTGAAGGCCATCGCGGAAACGACGCGCATCTCAAACACTAATGAATATTTTGACATGTAAATTTGACATAGATGACAGTACTACCAACCTAAAAAAAAATAATTCTCCAAATCCTTCGACGCGCGCAGGTTAAATTCAAATGTCACCTTATTTTTTGGTCACAGTAGTATATATCACTTGCTTTTTAAAAGAGACGTCCTAATATTTACTGCAACTTTGAAAAGTGCCAAGAATTGGTGATAAGGCAGTGAGAAAGAAAAAAATATTTTTTTAAACATTTATAAATAGTGTGGCATGTATTCGGGGAGCGGCCTCTAATTTAGATTTAACCACGAAGCAAAGCTGTCATTTAAATTAAAATTATATTTTTTTAAATAGTTTATTTTTTGATCACAAATTGCTTCGAAGTTAATTTTCACTTCCACTATTTTATTCTTAATAAAATCGCTCTCATTTAAACTTGCGTAGCAATTTTATCACCTGCAATTGTCGCTTCTTTCACGTACGAGTATTAAATGCGAACTTTCTCCAATTCATTCACCATTTGCTTATATAGTTAATCTAATGGAAATCAAATTCACGACCTTATATTGTTATAGTCGCGATAGAAGTTGACTCGCCAGTACTTGTTATTGCTGTTTGTTGTTGATGAATATGATATCATTGTTTTGGTTATTTTAATCATGATTATTGGTAATGATTGCTTTGAGTAATTTTATTTTGGTTTATTGCAAGGTGTTTGCTGGGATCAATGGCGACACTCACTACTAAGATTGTTTGGAAATGTAAAAATATGTTTAGTTCGTCTGTTCTTTGCATTAATCATGATTTATAGGAAAAATACGGAAGCGTAGATAACCAAATATATTTGCATTGAAAAAAAGCTTGAAATGACGATCATTGACGCAACAGCCCTAAACCAATCTGGCCTTGAGTTGTATACAATAATTGAATTTTATACACCGCAATTCTATCTTCTCACTCTATTTAAAACATCTCAACGAAATTGTAAATAATATGCTTCCATTTCAATTGAATGAATGAGAAATAACTGGTGATACTAGACCATAATATCAATCAATAAATCAACAGATAAGTTCATATTCACATATTGGCATCAATATACAAAGTCATATACATATTTCATATTGTCCTCTAATCAATGACCCTACAAAGAAATGAACGTAATGAATTTAAATTGATTCCACGATCATTTCAGGTTCAAAACTTTTTTTTTCAATTTTTCATTTGAGGAAATCAATAAAGTGAAATCTACAAATGAAGCGTAGGCGGCGGATGGAGAAATAAAAGAATAACAGGAAAATGACGAATAAAAGCTAACTTATGAATGTAATGAATAAAAGTCAATTTGTTACATAAGTTTTCAAACTAAAGTAACGATATGAATAACGATCCAATTTATTTCAATTCAACTCTTAATTGTTGCAAAAATGAATGAAGTGTTAAATTAAAATCAAAAGCAATATGATTTTATTAAAATTCAATACAAAGATATGAATATTGTGTAGAAAATGAATGAAACTTAATTCCATTTTCAATGACAGCTTTACTATTTTAGTGTTTTACAATCTTTCAAAATTTTATTTCATTGAGTGGGATTCAAACAATTCATAAAAGATGCTATAAATCATCGTAAACTTTTATTTGTTACATATTAAACTTTTAAGATTTATAGCGCGGAGAATTTATGTGTAACAAAGGTCAAGCCGAATTTCAAGTAATTGGTCCAATGAAATTCTAAGAAATGTTAAATTTCAACTTGACAGAAAGCAATCATGTTGCTTGTTGCTTCTCTTTACAGACATGAGGGTCAAAGGTGCGTGCATTTGTCTTCATTTCAGTTAGGAGCATAATATTTCAGCTAGATCATACGAGGGCCAGCAAATATATTTGCGTCATGGCGATGCGGAATGATTTGATTTATAGCTGTCGGATTCGCTGTTCGTACGAAAAAGAAAATATTGCATTCCCACACACAACTGTTTCTTAGAACGCATGAAGAATTTAAATTACCACCCCAACCACTTCTTAACGTGATACACCTTCAAAAGAAATACAATCCATTATCCCAAAACTATTCCAGATTTCAATCAAAATCAATTTTCCACCATCCCATCTTAACATTTCAACAAAGAAAATAAATTTATCTTTGATCTTCACACCCCTTATCTAAATAATTCACTTTTCATCTGATCCTTAAGAAAACTGGCTAATAAAGGAGCAACTCTCAATATAAAAACAACTGGAAATTGTGATATAAAACATCCATTCTCGAGAGAATGTGTTAATAAAATTCAACCATGTCGCGTCTCGCTGTGCCAGTGTCACACAGTAGTATCTAAACAACGAACCATGAAAATATGGATTCCATATGGCTCCCCAGTACGGCTAGAAAAACTTGGCGTCATTACCGCCATCATCTTGGGCGATATAGTAAGAAAACAACGGTGCTCTCATGAAAAAGGAAGCTAGCAGCAACAGCAGCAGCATCTATATCCATTCATCTATAGTATTGAACAATTTTTCCAATTCCACCAGAAGCCACGCCGCGAAAATGCACAAACGAGCACATATCTCATATGACGCATATGTTGTGATTAAAGTGAAATAGTATTTTTAGACATTCAGAATGGACTTCCTATGAAAGATTATTATTACGTGGTAGAAGCGATAGATGGATTCTGGGATGCATATGGGTGATCTATCTGACAGATATTTTAGAGGAAGATCGTCAAGAAAAGTGTAAAAGATTGATATGACACCACATTAGGTTGGTTTCGAAGGTGTCGATCATTGGTATGTAAAATGGTGGGATCATTGTGATGAAGGATGTTTGCCATAATTCTTGTGCAAGAAGAAATCACTATCGAAATTGTTCAGTTGGAGGGTATTCAAATGACAGGAAATTGCGCAACATATTTGTGATGAAGAATTTATTATTTTTGTTTGTTAGTTTTAGCACTAGAATCCCATTCGGAACTTTGCTTGGGGATAGTTATGAGTATCTCATTATTTTGATCGTATCGGCACTCAAGAAGGTGATATGGTCGGTACCACGCTTGGCCATATGTCCGTCCACCCCAGCTGCCATACATTATGATTTGGAAGGCAGTATGTATCATAACTGAACGGGCTTATAGTTCGTTCCAAGAATCACTCGAAGCCAATCTCGTTGTCACCACCGGGATTTAAACCAGGGACCTTCGGCTTACGAAGTAAGCACTCTAACCACTACACCACGATGATGATGATTTTATTTCTTATTCTCTTTCAATGACAGAAATCTATTGCAATTTTTTTGAAATAATTTTGATTTAATCTTTGAACTTAGATATTGTTACGCAATAATTTTTCAGGTATGTCTGTTTTAAAATGTATTCATTGAAAAATTTGCTTACACATTTTCCTCAATGCAAATGACACAAATTTAAGATTTTTCATGGAATGTTATCAATACCTTTCATTTCATTTCTTGAGGATCCCCTTGAATGGAGAGACACAAGATGCTCCACAGCTAAGGAGTAAGTTCCCAGACTGTCTTCCTTCTCCCGAAACTGAGCCCCGATTCTGTCAGAAAAAGGTTGTGGGCTTTCATCCGCAATCCTATAGAACATGCAGTCGCCGTTCTCCTTGAGACCCATTTTTTAATGTCCTCCGAGCTTACTGTCCCCTGTGAGAAATTATGATGGTTGAATTATGAAAAATTATAATGGTTAAATTATTTGATCCAATTATTTCTCATTATGGGCTTTAAGGAACATTTTTAAGCCCTGAATAACTTCTCCAGCCTTTATTACGTCCGCTAACTTCTATTTCCATAAGGAACCCCAAAAAAATATTTTTCGATTGCGCTGAAGGGTTCAAGATCGGCAAGCCGGCTATCGCTTTGTCCTCATATCCTTTGTCCATGCAATGTTTCGCACTTACTGCAATTGTATATATGGGGGTTTCCAATAAGAGGTGTTATTTTGAATAGATCTTGTGATTTAACACCTTGCGACTTCTTCCTTTGGGGCCTGGTGAAAGAGAAGGTCTACACCAACAGCCTAGCGTCGATTCAAGACCTCAAAGATGGAATTCGTGAGGCTATCGAGGACATAGGGTAGCCACGTTGCGATTTGCTTATGGAAAATTTCATGAAAAGGATATGGTTCTGTAAGCGTGGGCGGGTGGTCATTTGCCTGATGTTATTTTCCACTACTAACGGCATACCTTCCTCTTTATAATGAAATAAACATCCGATCATTTATATTAATAAAAATCTTTCACAAAAAAAAAACCGATTTCGAAATGCCCTAAAAAGGATGAAATAAATTTTATGGAAGTGGTGCCAAATCAAATTTCCTATTTCAACAAAAATACTTCCAGCATCTAGACCATCACAAAAGAATCGGAGAAAAAATGATTCTGAAGCTGCGCGCTTTGCTTTGTGGATTTCTTTATCGTCGATTCTTAGAGCCTTATAATATGCAATTCCAGTTGTGGGTACGTTTTGGTTCATTGTAGAGTTTCCGCTCTTCCAATCTAAGCTTCGCTAAACTTTCGTTCCACCATATAGGTTCTCGCTCTCTTTCTGTATGATGCGGATGCGACAGATTTCTTTAGAGGCGTTAATTATTGCGTGGTTAAGTCCATATATAGCATGTTTCAGTTCAGAAATGTATAGTATGTTATCTTCAAAAATGTATTTGTTGTTTTAGGACTTTAGAGTGAAATTTCCTCTTTTGTCTGCCATTTGAGACCATTCGTCGGAACTCTGTGGTCAGACAAAGAAGGCTCTAACAACACTCTCAATCTCATTATCATGGAAGCAATGTTTATACTTCATCTTCTTTGTAGCACTACAGCCCCTCTCGGGCCTTCGCTTAGAGATAGTTAGAGTATCTCATTTTCATGACCGTATTGATTTTTTCGGAAGTTGGTTTGGTCAGTACCATGCTCCCGTGTGCTTGGTCAGCTATGATATGATCTGATTAAATCAGTACATTTCACCACTGAGTGAACACTTGTAGTCTGTCCGAAAAATCCCCTGAACTAAATCACGTATTATTGGGGAGTATCAAGGCGGTTTTAGGGCAGGTAGATCAACAACAGACCAATTTTTTATACTACTAAAGGTAATATCCAGCACTTCCTCTCTTGCTCTCGTGATCAAAGCGGGTGTATTCCCCACCTTGAGGACGAACAAATTCGACTTGTGTATGAATGCGAATGGATATCTACCTAAAGTAATGGTATCTGCACTGCTGCACTATTGATTGTATGCATTGGCATCATATCCAACTAGCAAAGGTAGATTCTTTCTCTCAAAATGTTGCACCAGCTTCTAAACTTCCATTAGAGGCGTTTGTTCTATGTCTTCAGGGAAGTATTCCGATACAATAACTATGTCGTGGGATTACATTCTATCGAAACGAAATATCTATGGGAACCAAAGACACGTGAAATTTTTGCTTTCCCGATGATGGTGCCCATCTTTGGCGGGTCCTTTCCTATACTTGAAATCATTGAAGACTTCCAAATGTTCAGACCTCAGATTTGACTTCCAAACGTTCAGGCTTGAACCAGTGCTAGTCCTAATTGTTCCATTTTCATTATTCTAGCCAATACTGTAGAAGATGTAGTGAAATTTTATCTATGACTCTACGGGTAACTTTCTCGCTTATTCTTGGAGGTTTGAGTTCTTGTGTTCCAGCCGCGGTACTTATCTAGCCACATCTTTAATCTCGCAGTTTCGTACGAGGTGACCGATATACTCCTCAGGAGCTGCCACATCAGTCACCTCGGGGCAGCTCGACTGCAGGGTTCCAGATGACCACGAACCCATATATATATATGTTGCAGCATGGCAGTGCTGCAAGCTCTATCGAGCAGTAATTTCCACATTTACGCAGTGGTGGCGAACTTATAAGAAAATTTTGTTTGAGTATTTCTTATAAGTTCGCCACCACTGCGTAAATGTGGAAATTACTGCTCGATAGAGCTTGCAGCACTGCCATGCTGCAACATATATATATATATATATATATATATATATATATATATGGGTTCGTGGTCATCTGGAACCCCGCAGTCAAGCTGCCCCGAGGTGACTGATGTGGCAGCTCCTGAGGAGTATATCGGTCACCTCGTACGAAACTGCGAGATTTTTAATGGAACCAGCCTATATGCTGGAACCAGCTGAAGTCCATCGAGCGAATAATGCTATTATGTTGATAGCTAAAATGCTCGGGTGAAAGAACAATGTAGTTCTTTCACTTAGGACAACCAGCAATCCTCAAACAAAATTTTCTTACACATCTTTAATGCTGCTTTATTCCTCTCCAGGCCATGTTTAGCTTCTTCGGCTGTGTAGTTTCAGATTTCTTCTTCGGATGAAGCTTTTCAGGCAGTATGATCTGATTTGCATTTTCCGGGGCAGCTCTTCAGGCAGTATTGCCTGATTTGCCTTTTCAAGTAGAGTGACTTGATTTCAGCTCCTCGGTTGGTGTGGCTTGAGTTGCCTTTCTTCCTTTCAAGAGATCTTAACTGCTTCATAACTGTCCCTTGCTAGATTTTTAGGTTGGGTCCTGTGCTGTTACTTGAGCATCCGATAATTTTTTGCTTATATCAGTCCTTACACACGAATTATGTGAAGTTCGAATTCCAGATTTGATTTGAGTCTACTGATTTCTCTGCAGAGGATCTAGTCTAGCTGCATTGGCTTTGAATTTGTAACTTCCTATCTTTCACTGGAAAGGCCTTTATTTGTGGCCGTCAGCATATTGAGTATTAAGCCTGGTGTCCACCTTTTAGTTTGTGGAAGATATACATTTATTGCAATTTATATAGGAATGTCTTGACAATTTTTACCGCACTAACCTACGCCCTTCCAATTATCCATTTTTGGAACAACTGCTTTCAGTCAGCCCACTAAATGTCGTTTCAAAATTCTACGATCCCATATTACGCGTTGCAAGTTAATACTTTGAAAGTGGCGGTTGTCTCCAAATTTTTTTCCCATATGATAATCCTCGAAAGCTGCGCAGATTCCTGACATAAACTGTCAGAGCTTGTTTAGAAGCGATAAGTCTTAGTTTCTTTCTGAAGATCCCAATACCAAAGCAGAACAGACTCGGGTCACATAGATAATTGAGGGCTTGTGGCCACAGATTAATGGTTTAGGGAGCCAAGAGGAGCCCTTGTCCTTTTATCAAAATGCGTTGCGGCCGTTTACAGCAGGGTTAGACCGATAGCCTCTGCCTGTCATACCAAGACCTGATTAAATCCAGAGCTTCCTGTGTTTTTACGCCTGCAGTTCTTTAACATCTATTGTAATCCTTCTCTTTATGTCATGTAAGAGGCGCTTGTCAGGCTTCTCCTTGATGCTTCTTCAAATACTATTACTGTTATAAAGCTTATGGGTTTGAAACTTTAAAGAGTTTTATATTTCCTCCTTGCTTTTAGAATAAAAACGACTCAAAAAAGACATTAGGTAGTTAAAGTGTTACGAGTGTTCACTCAGTGGTGATATGTACTGATTTAATCAGATCATATCATAGCTGAGCAAGCACACGGGAGCATGGTACTGACCAAACCAACTTCCGAAAAAATCAATACGGTCATGAAAATGAGATACTCTAATTATCTCTAAGCGAAGGCCCGAAAGGGGCTGTAGTGCTACAAAGAAGAAGAAGTTAAAGTGTACTCGAATCGATGACGCAGTCGAGGGAAAATACCTCAAATATACAAAATATCACACTTGACGAATACAGTATCGAAAATATGGGCTAATTTGTGTATCTAGGCGGCAAAATAACGAAAATTGGTAATGAATGGGATGAAATACACCGAAGAATACAGCTCGCAAATAAAATATTTTATTCAGTTTTGACGATCGTGAAGACCAGTTGCATACACAGGAAAACAAAACTCCAAGAATCCAAATCTGTGATAAGGCCTGTTCTATGCTATGGTTGTGAAACATGGACCCTAATCCCAGCATCCGCAAACATATTTGGACGCCTTTGAATGACGAGTCCTGAGGCGAATAATAGAAGCGAAGCTAGACGGGGACCAATGACGAATTCGATACAACCATGAGCTGTATGAAATTTTAACGAGCCGGAGGTCTCAACGTTTGTAAGACTGCGGAAGCTGTAATGGGCTGGCCATGTGAGTCGTATGGACGAGCAACGGATGAACTGAAGGGCGGAGATCAGTGGGGAAACCGAAGAAACGCTGGATTGACTCGATCGAGGAAGACGGATTTCGAAATTGGAGGACGCGGTCAAAAGATCGAGACAGTTGTAGGCACTTGTTGCAGGAAGCTAAGGCTCGAGAGGGCTACGAAAAAGAAGAAAGTACACCCGCGAGTGATGCAGGCTGTGAAAATTTTCCTCAAAATCTTAACTATATCATCAGGCACTTCCTTAAGCATAAAGACTTAGGTACTATCCTCATTTAGTGATGCTGAAATAGACAATTTCAGCTTATCTGTCGTTACAATCAGCGGTCACGTATCAATTCGTTTTAAGGTTCCTAGTTTCTGCGTCGTTTTGGAAAGTAACTATCGTCAGAAAAAGGAGGAGATTCTAGCAGTTTAGTGGACTCACTGAAAGAATTTGTAGTGACTGGCTCTCTAGTACGTACCATATCTTCATGGTAATGCCCAAATTAGGTACTCTAAATGTTTTGTATTATTTCATAATTCGCGATAGGGAAGTCAGTGAACGGTTGCATCAGTTTTTCAAGCAATTGGAAAAATCGCCGTGGGTCTTTCCGTAGTTTCTTCAGTTCTGAATTCCTCTGAAAAGCAGTTCTAGTAATCGATCAGGAAACACATAGCTGTTAAGTTTATTGCTCAATTTAAAAAGAGTATATTCAAGTTATCTAAGCCTCTTGATAAAATCATGCATTTTTTTTGTTCTATAATGGTCGATCAGGTTTTCTTCGATTTTGGTAGGATATTCTTGTAAAACGCCATTCAATACGTTTATCAATCAGATGAATTCCAGCTCCCAGGGATTCTTCCGCACAGTGTGATTTCAATAGTTAAAGTTTTCAAATTTTTATGTTGTTCGAATGCACGAGTAGCCCACCGTTTATTCCTAGTCTAATCAGTTAGTGAGCTACTTTGAGCCTATTTCTTTGTGACCGTCCATATCCAATCCATTTTGCAGTTAGTATAGCGCAGCTGCTTTTCGTGATTACTAAAGCTTCGGGTCGGTAGTTAGTTTTTACTCTTATCTCAGCTGATTTTTCAGTTTTTGCCCCCTTTAAGCAGATAGGAAGGTTGTGCAAAGGTTTAGGACTTTAAGTTTTCTTTCCGTTCGTTTTGTACAAATTTTAAAATAGAACACACCATCGTCTGTATACGAACCAGCATCAATGTCTCGTTGCGTGCGTTGCGCTGGAAAAGAATTCCGCGAGCTGTTTTACGCCAAGGATTCCTGGTTTCGTTGTTGGCAACGTATTTGCTGGTTCAACTGTCGTTGATGGCAACAAATTTGTTGGGGTAGTTCTACCATCGGACTGAGAGCCCACTCGGTTGTGGTGGGCACCAATCCTGAATCAGTTAAGGATCACACGGTCAAGCATGAGTTACCTTCTAGCGTACCGCTGAGGTCAAGGAACGAGATTCTCTGAAAAATCGGAACCTCATGTTTCAAATAGGTTTGTGGTTGTTATTATTCTAATGATAGAAGTGATCAGCCCGCAAAAATGCATATCTCTACCAACAAATTTGCGAGTTTTAGAGAAAAAGCCAATTTTCCTTCACTGTTCCTGGTTTCTTAGTTCCAATCTTGTACGACAAAGAAAGTAGACATCGCCTGGAGGAAATCTTTCTGTCAGCCTCTTTATTGAACCTTAAGCAACTAATGCTTATTATATGATGTTTGATGTCTCCCGGAACTGTGTCTTTAGCGTCACTTACTATATTTCCTTGGTTATTGTTTCGGTGAATTGTCGCATTTTGGGAACATATTTATCAAAAACAAATCCTTTTTTGTATGAAAAGTAGTCCGGATAATCGATGTTCTGGTAAATTGACACCCGGCTAATCCATGCTCTATTATGTCGCTTTTGAAAACGATTGTAAAGTGCTATACTTCTTCCTGAAGAGGGATACACAAATCAAATTTTACACGAATATATAGGCGAGATTGCTCTAAAACTACTCGGCCAAATTGACAACTATGGTAACTATCCTTATATTGGCACAAGGCAGCAGGTCTCGATACGAGCTCCTTTAGATGGCCAAAGTGACGTGAAGCTCTTGGCTGTTGAAGCCAAAATAGAGCTTTTTGACCTCAGTCAACTCATGGTCAATGAAGTAGTGTTAAGCGTCATCAAACTAGGCTATAGAACAAAGCTGAAGCTACGCGAAGTGAATCTGATACTACGCGCTTCCCTCCTAACTCAATGGAGTAGAGAAGAGCTGTGATGGAGCTAGATGAGATGCTAGTGCAAAAGATAGGACAAACCTTGCGGTGACCTCTGCAGTGAAATCGGAGAGCGTTTCCTGGAAACTTTTTTCGGAGAGATGCTTATATCAATTGACAAATGGAACGGGGTGGCTTATTCTGGCCAGGCAGTCCTGACAGTTAAAAAAGGCATATTGGAGCGCCGGAAGGCGTCGATGGTGAAGGGTCTCTTCCAAGTATCGGGGATTCCTTGAGGAGAGGAATTCACAATATTATTCCAGTTGACAGAGGAAGGAACAGAAGACGAGGCCTTAAAGGACCTAATGTTAGACCAAAAGGGTTTCGCGTTGTTCTCCCATAGCGAACTCTCCATGCAGCTGAAATGGTTTTTCATCGCTGTTTTAATATTTTCTTAGCTGCAGCACGGAAGGCACAAATAGGAGTTCTGGTTTCATCAGTACCATAAAGCTTATGATGGCGATGCGCTTTGCTTTAAGCTTGCAATGCAAAAAGTACTTGCTTAGTGAGCCAAGGCTTCAGCTTTCCTGTTGTAGAAAGCTGAATTGGGGTAAAATGTTTTATCAAGCTAAGAAGGTGAGCGTAAAATTTACTCATCGCTTCCTCACACTCCAGGTTAGCAAAAAACATGGCAATCAACTAAGGAGAGTTCAGAGGTAAGAGCTTTATAGTTTGATTAAAAGAAGTTAAATTTAGGAATAGGAGCTATACCTGTATTACAAATCACTGAAAAAGTCGATAAAATCTTACGAAAAATTGAAGAAGACCGGCACATAAGCAGCCATGGCATTGCTAAGGAATTGAATATCCATTACCAAACAGTTTTGAACCATTTGCGTAAAGCTGGATACACAAAGAAGCTCGACGTTTGGGTACCGCATGAATTAACACAAAAAAATTTGATCGACCGAATTTCCATTTACGAAATGCTAATAAAACGCAATGAAATCGAGCCATTTTTTAAGCAAATCATTACGGACGATGAAAAATGGGTAAGATACGAGAATGTCGTTCGAAAAAGATCATGGTCAAAAAAAGGTGAATCATCACAAACGACTTTAAAGCCAGAATTGACATCAAATAAGGTTATGCTGTGTCTGTGGTGGGATTGGAAGGGAATCGTTCATCATGAGGTGCTAGAACCTGGCCAAACACTCAATTCGACTCTGTGCTGTCAGCAATCAACCAGATTGCAACAAGCAATTCAAAAAAACCGGCCAGAATTGATCGAAAGAATCATGACAATGCCAGACCACACACATCTTCGATGACACGGCAAATATTGACAGAGCTTGGCTGGGAAGTTTTGATGCATCCACCGTATAGTCCAGACCTCGTACCATCAGACTACCGTTTGTTTCGGTCCTTCAAAACCTCCTTAATGAAAAGAAATTCAGTTTAAAAAGGGACTGTGAAAATCACTTGGCCAAGTTTTTCGCCGATAAACCACAGAAGTTCTACACGGATGGAAAATAATGGCTCTACCCAAAAAATGACAAAAGGTCATAGATAATAATGGACAATATGTACTTAAATAAAATCCATTTTAAATAAAAGAAATATTCAATCGAAAAATGACAAAAAAGGATCAGTACTTTTTAGACTTACCAATATTATAATCAATTGAAATTTCCGCTTCTAGTATGGATTCACGTAGCCAAATTTCATTTAGACAGATAAACGAGTCATCGCTAAGCTATAATGATCAAAACAGCTTATCAGCTTAGATTGGGGTTTTGTCCTGGTTATGCTGTAATGTGACGCCTACGCCCGGGAATCGAGGTGATTCCGATCCCGAACCCTTGCACTCGGCCAGATGGGTATGACCTCGAAAGGCAAGCGGACTTCATCTTTCGTGCGGATGCCGTTGCGCAGAAAATTTTTTTTCTCCTAATATTTAGATCTGTGGATTTAAATATTTGCAACAGAATATTAACCAAAACCCCGACGCATTTCGAGACATATCCATTTGGCAATGCCCCCTCCACCGTGGCCATCGAAAAACTATGCCACTGGCGACAAATGGAGATGCACATTGCCACCATGTGGCGTGCCATTCCACACACATCTGTTTTGTCGGTGGTTGTCAGATTGACAGTCCGGGCCACGAGAAAAAGAAACGGGGGAAATAACTGCGATTTTTAGTGGTCAACAAAAAAGTATAGTTTTTGTACGATTGACTGTTTTAAAAAAACAAAAAAAAATATAAAATTCCGAGGTGTTCGTGTGAATAGTTAGATCGGTTGGAGAAAATTTCAAATCCCGGAAAGTTGGCAAAGTTTTCTTGATCTGCGCTATCGCCGCGAGTTTCATAAGAATATCACGGCGACGATAAAATTTGAATGAGAAATTCTTTCTCGTTCGGTTTTGTGTTTGCCATCATCGGGTCTTGTGCATAAGAAGCTGGAGCGGTTCTCGATAATTTCGAGATTGAAAGGCCAATTGGACGACCTAAAAACCGAAAGGAAATGGACATTCTGGACATCGCGAGGGTGTTAATAAATGGCGATAAATAAAACCCTGCGCCGGAAAGCGCTGAGTGCGCTTCGTGGCGAAACGTAAGTGCGAAAACAAAATGACGGTACCGTTTGTTTTTAACAGTTGGAATCTTTGACAGGTGGAAAATCATTACAAATGGCGCCCAACGTGGGGCCTAAACATCCTAAGGGGGAAAGAAAATTCGCGTCTTCTGACGAGTTGGTCCTTTACGGAGGATGTAAGGTACTCTGGTACTCGAGTCCCACTATCAGGAGCAGTGGAGTTGTGTGATACACACTAGCAGTCGCTTCACGTGAGTTGTAGCTTCAGCTCTCCTTTGTTTGATTTTTTTTTCGCGACAGAATCCTTCCGATGTGTTGTCCCAGGCTAACCCCTGTAAGGACCTTCTATTTTCTTGATGGAACTGCCAGCCTGATGGGTTTACCTATCAGCATGGACTCTCAAGAAAATAGAAGGCTACCTTGCCTTTATGTTGCGGAAGGATTCTCCTTATTTCGTATGCGTGATAGACGAGTGGTATCGGTTCAACGTTCGGTGGAGTACGCTGGAGTTGCGAAGCCCGGAATGCTTCCACGCGTCGGGAAATTTTGACCGCGTATAAAATCGTTACGGTAGCTCTACCACTTGTCTCGTCGAGTCCTTTAACGTAGATTAGAAACGGTTTGTAATGTATGTGGGTTATGGGGTAAATCTCGTAAATCGACCAAAAGCACCCTTTCTTCGGCAGATTACCACGCACTCTTCTTTCCCGTTGGAGGAGTCGACCACTGAAAAGGAAAGTGTATATCAAATAATTTTTTTTTCTCTACCTTCTATATATCGCTCGCCACTATCGGCCACTAAAGTACCTATAAGTTTTATATATACACATATATTAGGGATATAGTCAGGTTTTAGGAGTGATCTTAGGAGTTATCTTATATCATATATTTTAATTTTTTTTTCAGCACTATTAACATCACCCAGATTAAACAGAACCAAAACATGGCAACGAAGCGGACCCCAGATAAGCGTTGGACCCGATCTGAAACGGTCCAACCAGCTAACTGCGGGATCTGCTTCGAAGACGTAGTGGAGGGCGTACACAGCGTGCGATTGGATTGTGGACATCTATTCCATCGTGCCTGTGTACAACAGCTCCTCCTCACGTCAGAGCTGTGTCCCTTATGCCGGCGACCCATCGAGCGGACCGCCCTAGACGTCCCCCTCGGAACGCCCCTACCAACGCGTGGAGCAGTGGCGAAAGGAGTTCCAGAGGCCGAACAGTCCCAACCACTTTTAGACCTGCAAGGAGCCGTAGGCGGTGAAGTTCCGGCCGCAAGTGTCGTGTCCGAGGTGACACCCATGCCTTCCGCCCACTCCATTGACACCCTCGTGGCGTTGATGAGGGATATGTCGGAGAGGATTGGCAACCTGGAGGGAAAGCTCCAGAATCTCCCGTTGAGCCAACCACCCAGCCGCGTGAGAACTCCGCTTGGCTGGGAGCCCAATCCCAGTGTGGCTATGCCCCACTCCCGACAATCCGAGCAATGGGTCCCACCTCCAAGGATCTCGGGAATGGATCCCAGAGCTCCCGAATATAGACCACGACACAGTACCGGACCTCCGTTGGTACCTCTAGCCCCCGAGGCAGTTCAGTACAACAGATCAATCGAGGATGTGATCCCCCCCGGGAACGCATTGACACCTTTTCGAGACCCGACGCCTCGTATCATGGAGAGTTGGCGCCTGAACTTTACAGGGTTCAACGATATGATATCGGCGGACCGGTTCCTTTTCCGGATTCAGGCGTTGGTATCCAGCACCCTGGGAGGTGATTCCTCGGCCTTCCTCCGGCATGCACATCTTTTGTTCAGCGGCGACGCTGCCGACTGGTACTGGAGCTTTAAAGAATCAACGCCACGTCCCACTTGGCACTCTTTCAGTGCAGCCTTCCGCAATCGATTTGAGGATGGCTTCACTGAGAGAGAGCTAAGGGAGCAAATAAAGAAACGGAAACAAGGCGCTCACGAACCGTTCGACCAGTACTACACAAGCCTGTTGAGCACTCGCCTGCGAACAACCATGCCCGAGGACGAACTGGTAGAAATTATCAGAGAGAATATGCGCTGGGATCTTCAGAACAGCCTTCTGCATTTTCCCATCAACACCATACAGGGATTGCGCCTCCATGCCCGTAGGCAAGAACACTTGGATGAGCGGCGAGGTACCTTCCGCCCACAACCTCGCATAACGGGACCAAATCCCCGAAATCATCATACCGCGGAGTTGATGGCAGCGGACCACCTGCTTGCTGATCCAGTACCAGTACCGAGGAGCGGAGCACCACCGGAGCTTGAGGACCCAGCATTGATTGATCGACCCTCCCTTGAAGCAATTACAAGCCCGACGGTCTGTTGGAACTGCCGACAACCGGGACATCGGTTCTATGCATGTCCAGCGGAGCCGACGCTTTTCTGCTACCGCTGCGGGAAGGCCGACACCTACGCACCTGACTGTGCAAATTGCAAAGGGCGAAAAAACTTGCCACCGAGTGCCGCGACCACCCGTCGGCACTCCTAAACCCCGTTCCTGACCAATCTCAACCCTCTCACTTACTACGACATACACTGGATGTAAATCAGCAACTGCGTCTTGACTCGGCTATATCGGCTTTTCCATCGCACGAGAAGGAAGGCCTCGGGCGGACTGCCCTGGTGTTCCACACTATAGACGTGGGGGATGCTAAACCCATAAAACAGAGACATTTTGCCATATCTCCGGCGAAGGAAAAATCGTTATATGCCGAAGTGGATCGAATGCTAGCATTAGGCGTAATCGAAGAAACACAGAGCGCGTGGGCCTCCCCAGTCACCTTAGTTGTCAAGCCGAACAAGGTCCGGTTATGCTTAGATGCCAGACGCTTGAACGCCGTCACAGTCAAGGACGCATACCCTCTACCGTTGATTGAAGGCATTTTGAGTCGGTTGCCTAAAGCCCACTTCATCACGAGCTTATATCTCAAGGACGCCTTCTGGCAAATTCCTTTAGACCCCGGTTCAAAGGAGAAAACAGCCTTCACAGTCCCAGGTCGGCCCCTGTATCAATTCGTGACCATGCCATTCGGATTGTGCAATGCCCCCCAAACAATGACGCGCCTTATGGATAAGGTGATACCACCTCATTTGCGGCACCAAGTTTTCGTTTACTTGGACGATCTGTTGCTTATAACCGAGACCTTTGACGAACACATCGACCTGCTTCAGGAGGTGGCTCTACACATCCGGAGGGCAAGATTAACCATCAACATACGGAAGAGTCAGTTCGTGATGACGGAGGTGAAGTATTTAGGTCACATCATTGGGCATGGCCATATCAAGACCGATCCGGAAAAGACTCAAGCGATTGACGTTTTTCCATTACCCAAGACCACCAAACAATTACGACGATTCTTAGGCTTATGCGGATGGTACCAGCGTTTTGTACGTGACTATGCCATCATAACCACTCCTTTGACCGACATGCTGCGTAAGGGACGTAAATTCGTCTGGGAGGAGCCCAGCTTGCGAGCCTTTGAAGAGCTAAAGAAGAGTCTGACTACAGCCCCCGTACTGCACAGCCCGGACTTTGACAAACCGTTCTCAATCCATTGTGACGCGAGTCAACATGGGGTGGGAGCAGTCTTAGTCCAGGTTGCGTAAGACGGCGAGGAGAGACCTATAGCCTTCATGTCTCACAAGTTGAACCCAGCCCAGCGAAATTACACGGTTTCCGAGCAGGAATGTCTAGCCGCGGTGTTGGCAGTGAAACGCTTCCGAGCCTATGTGGAGGGACACACCTTTGAAATCGTTACGGATCACGCTTCTCTGAAATGGCTAATGAGCCAGACTGATCTCAACGGCCGATTGGCCAGGTGGGCACTGAAATTACAGGCATTTGACTTCACAATTCGCCACCGAAAAGGAAGCCAGCATGTAGTCCCCGACATCTTATCCAGAATGTTCGCCCCTGAAGGAGCCGAGTTGGTCCAGGAGGACGACAGCCCCCAATTGATCGATCTGGACCATCCTGCCTTCAAGTCAGCCAGCTACACCCAACTGATTCACACTATCCAGAATCAACTGTCCCAGCTTCCTGAACTGCGGTTGACGGATGGATTTATTTACAAGCGGATGGGACACGCATCCGGAGACCCCATACAAGAAGAAGAACAGTGGAAGTTGTGGGTGCCCGAAGAATTAACCACTGATCTTATCAGACGGGCCCATGACCACCCATCAAGTGCGCACGGCGGTTACGGTCGTACCCTTAGGCGGTTGAAAACCTGTGTCTTTTGGCCTAAGATGGCACAACAGATAAAAGCGTACGTAGCCTCTTGTGAGCTATGCAAGTGCACTAAAGCGCCCAACACCATTCTTCGGCCACCCATGGGTAAGGTTGAGGTCCCCGAACGTGTGTTCCAGCGCTTGTTCATTGATCTTATCGGTCCTTACCCTCGATCTACTTCTGGTCACACGGGAGCTGTCGTGGTCCTGGATCAGCTCTCTAAATTCCCTATCATAGAACCACTACGTAACATGCACACTGGACCTATAATCAGCTTCTTGGAGAACCGAGTCTTTCACATGTTCGGAGTTCCGGAGAAACTTGTCTCCGACAACGGGGTCCAGTTCACCTCCAGCAAGTTCCGAGACCTAATGTCCAAATACGGCATCATCCACCAACGAACCGCCGTCTATTCACCACAAGCCAACGCATCCGAACGACTGAACCGTACGCTCATAGCGGCCATTCGCGCCTATGTCCACCCGAATCAGAAGGACTGGGATCGCAAGTTGTCCGCCATCACTAGTGCTCTGCGCTCGTCGTACCACGCCACAACCGGCATTTCGCCGTATTTCGCAGTGTTCGGCCAGTACATGATCTGTCACGGAAGCGCTTACCGGCTATTGCGGCAACTGAAATCGCTAGAGGATCCAATCGTGGTTCTGGAACCGCACGAAAAGCTCCAACTTCTGTGAGATCAACTGCGGGAGAAGATTGAAGAAAGTAGACGGATGGGAGAGGAGCGGTACAACTAGCGATCTCATCCTTCTGGCTTTAAGGCAGGCGACGAAATATATCGTCGAAACTTCCGACAGAGCGATGCCACCCGACATTACAATGCCAAACTAGACAAGAAATTCGTGAAGTGTCGAGTCCTACAAGTAATAAGCCCCACCCGATACCTCATCGCGGACATGACTGGTAAAACCCTGGGAATTTACCACGCAAAAGACCTTAGACGATGAAGTACAACTATTTCACACGAAAAACCTTGGCTTACCTAAATCTCTGCCTAGACGAAGACCTCCGAATAACACCTAACTCCCTACTATATAGTCACTGTCGAGTCTTCACTGAAATTGTTGTAGCCTATTCCTCGAAATCGACCTTCGACCCGCCACGGCCCTAACCAAGACCTTTTACATAGGAGGCGGGATCGTAATTACTTCGATTTTGGGGGGGGGGGGGGGGGGAATGTGTAATGTGACGCTTACGCCCGGGAATCGAGGTGATTCCGATCCCGAACCCTTGCACTCGGCCAGATGGGTATGACCTCGAAAGGCAAGCGGACTTCATCTTTCGTGCGGATGCCGTTGCGCAGAAAATTTTTTTCTCCTAATATTTAGATCTGTGGATTTAAATATTTGCAACAGAATATTAACCAAAACCCCGACGCATTTCGAGACATATCCATTTGGCAATGCCCCCTCCACCGTGGCCATCGAAAAACTATGCCACTGGCGACAAATGGAGATGCACATTGCCACCATGTGGCGTGCCATTCCACACACATCTGTTTTGTCGGTGGTTGTCAGATTGGCAGTCCGGGCCACGAGAAAAAGAAACGGGGGAAATAACTGCGATTTTTAGTGGTCAACAAAAAAGTATAGTTTTTGTACGATTGACTGTTTTAAAAAAACAAAAAAAAATATAAAATTCCGAGGTGTTCGTGTGAATAGTTAGATCGGTTGGAGAAAATTGCAAATCCCGGAAAGTTGGCAAAGTTTTCTTGATCTGCGCTATCGCCGCGAGTTTCATAAGAATATCACGGCGACGATAAAATTTGAATGAGAAATTCTTTCTCGTTCGGTTTTGTGTTTGCCATCATCGGGTCTTGTGCATAAGAAGCTGGAGCGGTTCTCGATAATTTCGAGATTGAAAGGCCAATTGGACGACCTAAAAACCGAAAGGAAATGGACATTCTGGACATCGCGAGGGTGTTAATAAATGGCGATAAATAAAACCCTGCGCCGGAAAGCGCTGAGTGCGCTTCGTGGCGAAACGTAAGTGCGAAAACAAAATGACGGTACCGTTTGTTTTTAACAGTTGGAATCTTTGACAGGTGGAAAATCATTACAATGCTATGAGGTAGTTTTTATTGGATGCAATCCTTACTTACCTGGTCTGTGACGTCAGACTTTGGGACGCTTCAGACGTTTCTTACTTGCACTACCACAAAAAGTACCAATTCTTAGCACTCAAGCAACAAAATCACATTGAAATTGAAGATGCTAAACAGTCCGCGTAGGGCAGTAGTTAGAGTGCTCACTTCGTAAGCTTAAGGTGCCTGGTTCAAACCCCGTTGGTGACAACGTCCGTAGGATCGCCAGACTATATGCGCGTTCAATTATGAATCGTACTGATTTAAAATCGAGACATACCGCAGCTGGATAGAAAGATCTACGACCAAATCGTGGTACTGACCATATCACGTTCTCGAGTGCCGATACATTCAATCAAGATATTGAGATACTCGAACTATCTTTAAGCGAAGGCCCGAAAGGAGCTGTAGTGCTAAAGCAAAAAAAAAAGATGCTTTACAGCACTTGCTACGGATTAGTAAATACTTTTTGAAATAACGGATTCGTTCTATCATGCCATCATCAAATTAAGCGTTAGATTTCAAAGTGCTGGTAAATTGTGTAGCTCTCCGATCTCAACAATACATTACCTGAGCAACGTCCCATACGCTTTCTAGGAAATGAAATCTAGAGGGACCAAATTTGGTAGGTGTTTGAAAAAGTCTTATCTACTCTAATTTGAGATTTGGGTGCAACAACTGAAGTTTCATTTTCAGTTTGGCTTTACCCATTTCTACCATCTTTCCAGGATTCACTTCTCTTCAAACGTTTTTTTAAATCAGATAAGCTATGCCGAACTTTTTATGTCATCACTCTGATCACTCTTTCAAAACACCTTATTACCTAAATATTCTTGGTTTTATATTTCTACACGTTTAAAACGCTTAACACTGATAAAACTTCAATATTTTAACGTTTAAAAGAACTTATTTAGACTTGTTCCATATAATCATGTCTCTTAACCACTTAGTTGATTATTCATATTATTGAATAGACGCCTCTTGCGATAAATCTGCAATTAGCTCTATTTATGTAAGGTACTTTAACGCGTTGTGAATGTTGGAAAGCTTATCGTTATGTGTTATATTATATTAGAAAAATTAAAATTTGCAAATGCTTTAAAACAATTCACCGGTGCAAAATCTAAAAACTCGTACTTTGAAATAAATCATTGCCTTTCGAGGGCAATCGTTAATAGTAGCCAATAATTATCACTACGTTGTTAAAAAACAGTTACTCGATTTAACGCTAAAATCTAATAAAACATGATCGGATATTTGTTTTTTTTAGAAAGATGCCATATTCAACACAACGTGATACTGCGATGAATAAAAGTGTGAAATCACTTTCAAATTATAAACCACCTTCATGACCGTTACAAAAATTAAAACTAATACCGTAACACGTATATGACTCATTCCATTCATTTAATCTGCACATTTTTATGAATATCAATAAAAAAAATTTGTTCAGATTATATAACCATCTGAACCATATAAATTATACAACAAACAATGTTTTCACACGAAACCAAAAAAAAAACATCAATCTTAACGACCATTATAGCTTTTATTCATTTGAATTTATGGAGCATTACTTGATTACAATCATTCTCCATTCAATACAAACAAGTCTGTTAATGAATGCTAAATAGATGCAAGAAAAATGCTCGAATCCATGGAATTGACATTGATTCAAGGTAAATATCAAATTCATTCAACTTAACACGATTTCATATGTAGAATATATTTCAATATTTGTAGAGCTGAGAAGAGAAGGTGCTTTTTCAGAAATTTCAATTCATTTTAGAATTCAGACTAAGAAAGAAGAAGTAGGTTTGCATCGGCATAAATTTCGAAAAAAAATTAATTCATTAGATATTTATCATCATACTTCATATGTGGGTAATCACAACTCTCTTGAGATGAAGAAGTTGACCCAAATAGCCGTCAATCAAGATAATATAGTTGGTACCAAGAGTTGCTATAACAATGTAACTTGTTCTCGTACTCCACACATTATGATTCAATTCTACATATGAATAAATTGCTAAAAACTATTTTCAAGTAGGCGCTTCGTAAGAATGCTGTTTGCCTTATATGCGACAAAATTTGTACCCACTTAGTTGTAAATCTTGAAAATTTAGTTGAAAACATTTTGTTCAATTTGAAGTGGTTTTAATTTAGAGTCGCGATTAAAAGGTGTTAATGATTTCAAGTGGCAATTATACTTGAAGAATGACCACACATTACTAGTATTCTATGTGTGTATGCCTACCACATGAAATTATAGGTAAATTGCTTGTGTCAAAAGAACTGACGAAGAATAATGAGATCACTTAACCCAACGGTTGCTAGGTTTTTTTCATAGCTTCAAGACATTTTAATGATGATCTTGCATTAAAACTAGTTTACTAGGATAAAAAGAAAATATTCCAACCAAAATAGTAAATTCTTGGAAAATATCTTCACTAATTTACTGGTCATAATCAACTTGAACTTGGGTGTCTTTGGATGAATGCATTTATGCATCTCACTTTAAAACGTCCTACTCCCGTTAGTCGCTACTACTTAGGAGTATTCAAGAAAGATAAGAAAATACGTTTAAGATTTTTTTTTGTTCTTAAAGTAAATTACGGTTAGTTAATTGAGATCATTGGGGAAAACCCACGATCAAAAAAATTGTGGCAAGAAAAACGTAATTGGTGTGTTCAACGTATACGTACAAACATGTGTAGTACATACGCGTACTTGAATGAACCAGTTTAGAAAATTTCAGAGGTACCTTCTTTTTGGTGGAGAAGATGGTATGCTTTAATTGTGATTCTTCTCTTAGTTTTGAGGGTTTTTTAGAACAGTTTTGTTGTATTTTTAAGAAATATTAATTCAGACAGTAATATTTACTTTTCTTTTCTTTCAGGTAGAATAGAAATCCAGCAACATAGTTGTGATATTGTGAGTATGTACATTAACGTCTGAAGATAGCTTACTCATTGTTTTGTTATTGAAAATAAGGTGAATCTTCTAAACGAAATACATGACCCATATAAGAATACACAAAAATATTTTGATTTCTCCTTGCCACAATAATAAACAGCAACAAATCAAGTCAACTTAGCACACACAATTTTTAAGTTGTTAACTTAATATTATACTTAAAAGCCGCCACTGCTCTTAATCCATGCAGTAACAATGTCAGAAATAATTTCTTTGAATTGGTTTAGATTAATTTTAATCAATAAATTGTCGAAAATTCATGCAGTTTTTCAGCATCGGGAGATGTTGTTACGGAATATAAATCTTTACTACTTCATATGTATGCATACCGGCGGCTACTTTTCGAGTACTCCTGAAAAAAGCGAAAAATTATGGTTTTCAAAAGCATGCCAATCGTTTGCTTGAGAACAAGATCTTTTTTTTCAATAGTGATATAAGAATTTGGATATTGCTACGCCGCGGTACCTTTGAAATGACGGAGAATTTACTTTTCCTGGGTAACATACTGAGGCCGGCAAGCACTTAGTTGTGTCAGAGTTATCGGTCCACCTATATAGCCAAAATAACATAAAAATATAAGGAAGGGGTCAAGGGGGGATCATTTGAGAAATGAAATGGTGGGAATTTTTACTTGTTCATTGTTATTTTGATTCATTGTGGCTATTAAGGGAGGAAGTAGAGATGCGATGGCGTTTTCTAAGTGATTTAAATGATTTTTTTTCAAAAATACCCTCTCGGGTCTTCGCTTCCTGCAAAAAGCGCCTCCAATTATCTCGGTCCATTGAACGCGTCCTCCAATTTCGAAATCCGAGCAGCGATAAACTATCTTCGTCGACCGAGTCAGACCAGCGTTTCCTCGGTTTCCCCACTGGCCGCCGGCCTTCAGTTCTCCCTACGAATACCTTTTTGAGTATCCGTTGTTCGTCCATACGATTCATGTGTCCAGCCCACTGCACCTTCCGCAGCCTTACAATTGCTGAGACCTCCGGTTCGTCAAAAATTTCATACAGCTCATGGTTCTATCGAAATCGTTATTGGTCCCCGTCTAGCTTCGCTCCGATTATTCACCTCAGGACCCGTCGCTCAAAGGCGTTCAATATATTTGCGGATGCTTGAGTTAGAGCTCATGTTTCACACCCATAGCATAACGCAGGTCTTATCACAGATTTGTATACTAGGAGCTTTGTTTTCCTGTGTATGCAGTTGGTATTCAAGATCGAATAAAATATTTTATTTGCGAGCTGTATTTTTCATCGTATTTTGTCTCTTTCATTACCCGTTTTCGTTATTTTGGTGCCTAAATACACAAATTCGCCCACATTTTCGATGCTGTATTCGCCAAGTGTGATATTTTGTGTATTTGAGGTTTTTTCCTCGACTGTGTCATGAGCTTTGTTTCACTTTCATTGGTTTGTAGCCCTACTAGTTTTGCTTCGCTGTCGAGTTTCAGAAAGAGTTCTTTGGCAGTTGTTAATAACCATGGCAAAATGTTGATGTCGTCTGCAGATGCTACTATTTGGCTCGATTTGTATAGTAATGTACCTCGTGTATTCCTTATGACGTACCTCAGAGTCGAATTGAATAGTAATTGGGCCAACCCATCTCCCTGTTTTAGTCCGATATTTGTGTCAAAGGCATCGGTGAGTTGGTTATTGATGCGGACTTGGGAGGTCGTCGATGTCATTGTCATTTTGGTAAGACGGACTAATTTGGCTGGGATGCGAAAGCAATGCATTATTTGGTACAGAACGTTACGATAAATACTGTCGTATGCTTGCTTAAAGTCAACGAAAATTTGGTACACGTCAATGTTGAACTTCCAGCATTTTTTAAATACCTGCTTGACTATGAACAATTGGTCTATTGTGAATCTACCTGCTCTAAAACCACCTTGATACTCCCCAATAATACTGTTGGCGTATGATCCGATTTTCTTTTCTAAGATTTTTGAAAATACGAGTATTTAGTTTGCCGTAGGAAGAAGTGATATGCCTCTATAATTTTTCGCACTGTAGCTCGTCACCTTTCTTGTGGATAGGGAATATAATTGATTAGCTCCACTCTTTCGGCATATGTTCTTGTTGCCAAATGTGCTGGATGACTTTGTGAATAGCTTTATGAACACTGCCGCCACCATATTTGATGAGCTCCACTGGAATCTCATCGATACCCGGCGCTTTATTATCCTACTGGGCTGTGAAGATGGAACAAACTTCATCAAGAGTTGGTGAGGCCAATGGAAGCTCTCCGCAAACATCTAGAAACTCTGATGTTCTGGAGCTGTGTGGAGGATTAAGGAGGTTCTTGAAATATGATGCCCATCTTCCCTTAATCTTGGTTTCATCAGCGATAATATTGCCGATGTTATTACGACAGAGTGGGGTTTTGGGCTGATAACCAACTTGTCTTACCTGCGCCATTATATTACTTTTACCAACATGCGGCTTTGGCTAGTTAGTGTGGTAGCCTAAGAGGTTAGTAGGATCTTTTGTCGATCGAAGGCAAGTTTTGACGTTTGACGTAGAGATAGCTCAAGTTATTCTCGAGATTGAAAAAACGCGCAAAATCACATTGCATTGTTATTGTCGCGCATTGGCTTAGTGACAACACACGAGTTAAGTTTCATTTTAATGTTTTGCAGCTTCCGTCCAGTACAAATTCATTGCCAAGAGATACATCAGTCAAGTGACAGAAAGTGATCATTATGAATTATAGAAAGGTATGTAAACGGATACTAAAATACGTCAGTGGTTTATCTTGCAGCCAATATTCATTGATTGTTCCAAATATACTTCGCGTCCAGTTGAAGTAGTACTCTATGCGGGCTAAATGCGTCGTAGTGCATATGGCGAGGTAAATTTGAGTGAAGTATTTCCGTTGTGGCGACCGCGGGAAGCATTTAACTGTCAAATGCCGAATAAATTTTCACTTTAATTAATGACGGTGTCTAAGTACAAAGATCGTTTGCCGTGCATTGATCAATGTGGTTAACTTTAAACAAAATTTCTGATTGGTTCATCGCAAATCTTACCATCAGTAAGTGAATAGGACTGCAAGGAAGTTCGGGGGTTTGAGATGAAAGAAGGTGTGCGGTATTTTCGCAATGACAGGTTTTTATTTGCGTTTGGCAGGTGAATGCCATTTACCTACTAAGTGTGGGCTCCTATGTTCGCAAGCGTCTGGACTACCCACTAAATATCTTCCCTTTCAACCTGAGAACATAGCCTGGAACCGTTTGACACATTACAACGGGCCAGGTCTCGCTTTGCTACGCTATGGGGCGCCTTCAAGCTGGGGACTCCTTCCTGCCGCGGGAGGGGAGAGAGAAAGTGAAATTGTCGGACAAGCGATCCGCCAGCCTCGACGTCTGCTGAGTCCCTTTTATTTTTTAGGGCTGGCCGAAGATAATGTGCCGCATTGTTCCATTTGACAATCGATCCAAGCATCACCGCGACTATACTATCTGGGTTGAGCTCTCCCACCTTCCTGTAGAGGTCTCGTCGCAGCCTGTCCCAGTTTTCTAACGCAAAAAATTTGTGGCGTCCCCTTGCTGATCAGCACGAGCAAGCGTTGAATGTGCTGAGCAGCAAATCAGGACAATGGTGATAGAAAAGTTGCAACACCTCAGCTGGAGCACCATCTGGGCCTGGAGCCTTCCTTGTTTTCAGTGATAGGACAGCTTCTCCAGTTTCGGCTGTGAGAAGAGTGGGCACTCGATTGCTCTTTCATCGTGGACAACATCAACACGGACCGGATGAGCGGGGAAAGTGCTCGCACTGTCGTGTCAATCTTTTCTGGTTCATGAACGCAAGGCGTCCATAGGGCATCAAATTACCGAATAACCAGCTTGTAGCCAAGGCCCTACGGATCCTTGTTGTCATTGTTCGTTAGATCTCACCAACAGTTTATTTTTAATCAGTTTGCAGGGGCATTTCCTGGCCGACTTATATACTGCTACCCGGTTGCAAGCCTCGTCACGATTCCGTGCCCGTTGAGCCTCACGCCGAAGCTTGTGACACTCTTTTCAGTGATTTCAGTCGACCACCAGTACACTGAAGCTTGCCGTGCCGGTTTTTTCGACGGGGCATGAAAGTGCTGCAAGCATCGTGATGATGCTCATGGTTGAGTTCAACACGTCTTGAGCTGTCAGTTCTTCCGTCCCCTGCGAATCACCCTGCAGCAGAGCACCAGCCTTGAGCACCTCGACGAACTTCTCAACGTCCATCCTCCCGATGTTCCATCCAATTGTAGAAGGTTAAAAATACGGATGTCGGGAGATAGCATCACGTATCTCAAGCAGAATGTACTAATGATCACTGGCTGAGTAGTCCACTAATGCTCTCCAATTGTGTATCCTCCGTACTAAGGGCTCCGAGGCGAATGTCACGTCCAGTACGGTTCCTTCACAGCCAATACGGCGGGAAGTCGGCGTACTTCTGATGTTTAGTACAACGAGCGCCGTTCTGGCCGTCACTTCTAGGATTCGTTTTCTCCGCGGATCTGTTCAAGGCATCCCCCATTCGATTGCTTTAGCTGTACAGTCTCCCCCAACGAGCACGTTGCCATCTGCGTTCGAGACAGCGCGCTCCAAAGCATTAAGCGTGGCTTGGAAAGATATCGGTTCGTTCGGCGTTAGGTACACACTAAAAAAGGTGGTTCTTGAGCACTGAACCCACACGAAACCATCCCCCCGTCCACAGCCCTCCGCCTGAAAATTACTGTTCCGAAACCAGATGGCGGAAGTACCAGTTTCATCAGGGTACCATTATGCAGAACTGTTATCCTGGTGTTGTTCACTCACCAGCAAAATGTCGGCTTTCATGTCCCTCGGAAACTACTCAAGCAGGTTTTGGGCGGTTAGACTGCGGTGTAAGTTTTGACCCACCCTATTCTTACTTTGCCCTCATTCAGAAATCGTTCGGCGTCCTTTTCGGTCAAGTCAATGATAGCCATGTGTTGTCCCCTTTGGTGTTCTGGTGTCAACCTCGCTTCGATCCTGCCCACGCTAGGGAGCTCTCTTCTGATGGCCTCTTCTACCTCGGCCAGATCCGTGACGCAGTCCGTGTCTCTTATTTCGATCGTTGCCATCAACTCAAGCGGGGCTACAGTTACGCTTTTGCTGAGGACTTTCTTTACTGCATCGTAGAATGCTTCTTTATTATCGGCCTCTGCTCCGAATTCAACCAGTATGTGGCCCGACCGGATTGATCGTACTGCTTTAATAGCAGTGTTAGTGTCTTCGGGCCTTACGTTTCCCGTGCGAACTTTGTTTTCTGGAACTTTTTGAAGGAACTTCTTTGCGGCTTTCTTCGCTCCTTTTGTCAGCACTATCTGGGACCCCTGATCTGGTGTTCCCCACCCATCAAGTGCCTTTTCTTTCCTTCTGTTATCCCGATCTCCTTCGATTGGGCTAAATGCCATTCTTTTTTGACGTTTGATGAAGGAGCTATGTGCGCGTGCCCTTTACGCTTAGGATTCTACTCTTCTTCGGCCTTTAGTCAGCTCCTCCGGTAATATCTTATGCGGTCTAGGAGCTCCGATTGTTTACATCTTTGCTAATTTTTGGCAAGTCGCATGCTGACTTTATTCTTTTAAAGTGTCTCCCGCTTTTCGGACTAGCATTTCTTCTTGATATCGCTAAACGGCAATTGTACTCCTATCAAGGCAGATGCTGTCGGCTCCCGTTTCCACGTGCAGTACTATAGCTATATTTTCGACGGTGGCGGTGAAATCACACAACGGCGCTTCGTTTGTCTGGTCATTCCTTTGTGGCCTTCAGGATAGTTCGTTATTATTTCGGCATTTAAGACCCTTGCTTCGGTCACTTCGGTAGCGATAGCAGCAGTGACCATCGAATTCTCGATTTTTTTTATATTTCCCTCCACCACGTGAACATCTGGTGCGTCCTGCAAAATTTGCTGCTCTTCCTTTTTAGGAAGATATGGTGTTTGCATCATTTATTTGCTTCGCCCGAACACCGCAGGAATCATCATATTTCATCAGTCTTTACTGTCATTGTGTGTCTTCGTTGGTACCGTTTTCAATGTGCTGTTAATATCGTGGCTGTAACTGTTGGTTCCGTCGTCGTTGTTGATATTTTCAACTGATTTATTGGGTTTTTTTTAAATTTGTTTTCAAGTTTTGAGTTGAAATATCTCCAGTTTGATTGGGCCCCCCCTCGGATCCGCTATCTCCGTTCGTGTGTGTAACCATCTTTTTGGTTCCATGGTTATCTTTCCAGAGCAGAGAGGCCATGCGAGGGTTGGCACAAGACTTTGGGGGCAAGTCCTCAGAGCCAGACCAACGCTAATCGGGAGTCCGTCTCAACCGAACCTACACTACCAACCCAATGGTGTGAACTTCGAACGAACTCCGAGGCCTTCCAAGGCTTATCGGAACGGAGACGATATGATAGTTGAATTAGAGCCAATCACGCACGAGTGTCACTCCTTACCACTCAGCTAACGTAGATCTGTACGTATAGATGATCTATAAAAGATTCCTAATTATCTCATTGCGAGTCAGGGTTGATTGTCTGTGCAAAATTTTATTGATCACTCGACCCTTTTTGCATAAACTTAATGTAAATCTATACGTTCGTGCGCTCTCCTCTGAGCTTAAATGCATACATTTTTTTCGGATAGCTCCGATGGCCGCAAATTACTTATGAACTTTGTTTGTTTTGTTTTGTACGTAGCTTTTGCATAATACTGTTTGAAAATTAGCAATTAAATGTCAGAAGAAGATGGTTCGACGTGTGTACTATAAATTTTCTTTTTCTTCTTTAACAATTTTTCAAAAAATATTTAATGGAGCTTAATTAAAAAGCTACGTACAAAAATGAATAAAAACAAAAGAAAATGACTTCTAACGAAGCTAGGAAAACTAAAACCAATTTCTTTTCACATTCGTTTTTTTTAATAGCACAAAATACTTCTTTTTTCCCCATGTAATTAAAATGAATCCGCGATCATATACAAGAACGTTAAAGAAAAATGCGCAGTTTTTGAAGCAAGAATTCTAGTAATTTCTTATCCTTAAACTTTGGGGGCCCCTTGCTGCTGCCACTCCAAATAATCTCCGATACGGAGTTTTCGTAAACCAAACTCCGACTTGGAACGCCAGCTATCAATTACTTTCCACGATAAAAACTATTCGCTAACAAAACTTTCAAACGTTTTCCGCTTACGCTGGAATTTTCGCCAACCAGGTTCACTACCGTTAAAAGAACAGACCCGAGCGCTCCAATCCTCAACCTTTCACCCTAACGAAGGATATATAGTCGTTCACCGGCAACTGATTTCCTCCATCGTCCGCGAACGTTCCTTTTCCTTTCACATTTCCCCGAATTGCAATTCAGGTTGGTCCATAATCAATTGATGAGCAGCATTTGACTTCTACCTGTTTTATAACAATCCATTTCCCCATGCTTTGCAACAAAGTTGCTCGCCACATTGATCATAAACTGGTTTGAATTTTCAGTAGCGCAAGATGGTAAGTAACAACTGCTGCAATTCGCTCAAAGATGGTCGAGTACGTGTACTTCCTTTTCCGCTTGTCGTGATCGTGACGTAATTTGCATGAATTTCCCATAGGGTTAACGCGAGACTTTCGTTACTGTATGTTTCGGTTCCTGACTAGCAAAATAGCCTAACATACGCTTTTGTGTAGCATGGGTTATATTACAGAGACTTCTTTAGCATTTCATAAGTGGCTGCACGATTTTGAAAGAATACCGCCAAATCCATTTTATTTGCGGACGGACATGTTTTATTGCTTAATCCTAGTAATTAGTAACTTCATCGCATTTTCCATTCCTGAAACAAATATTGCTTTTAATTTTTGTATTGTTGTGCTTGAGCTAAATGCAACAGTCTCTCCTTCTTTTCTGTTGCTTGTTTCTCATTACGTGGTGGATCTTTCTCGCTAGCTCATGGTGTCGAGTCTCCACCGATTGAGATCGATGTATCCATTTAACTTTTTGACGCTTTTGCTTTTCCTGTTGAGTCTGTTGTGTCTTCGAATAATGTTTTTGATTGTTTTCTGTAGATATAATAGCCCATTCCAATTGCTATGGGCGTGCCGATAAAAAGAGACAGCTTCCAATTAGGAAATGGTCGTGAGCCTGTACTGTCGGTAGTCATCATTGTAAGAAAAATCGAAAGTAATTAGATTCCAAACAGCTCCAGAAGTCGATACATGGAGAATAAATTGCACCGGCCCTTCGTCCAACATCTTAATGAATCAGCTCAAAATTCAACGACGGAATTTGATTCATTTCCCTTCCATTATCGTCCTTGGCCATAGCCATCGCTTCTCTTTTCTTCCGGTTGTGTCAAACTGTAGCTCCCATGATTACATTCGTCGTTGCAGTATTATGTGCGCATGGTGCTTCGATGGGGGTTGGAGCTTAGTTAAACTAACCCTACAGTGTAAACTAAATCGTTGCATTTAGAACATCTTGATTATGTTAAATTTGGTCGAGGTTACAATAGTTTATATTAACTTGGCCTAGAATGGATTGGAGTCCTTTTCACCTTACGAGATCTTTATGTTTTCGATCATAGATTCACCCTAAATAATCCGAAGTGTGTAAGTTGCAATTCCTTTTTTTTGTACTCCCCTTATTTCTCAGGTGACAACCATCAACCATATTTATCCCAGTGAAAATCTCAAGATGGCAACGAGTAACTCGATGCTTGTTAGACTAAGAATAGCACACCGACCTTTGAGGTAAGATGTGAGACTGATCCCCATAATCAGAAACTTCCAACGCTGTTGCTTTAAATTCCACTCCCTGTTGTCTCGTCATTTTGCTGACCTACTTTAACTCAAAAGTTCCGAGCTTGTCCCTTGAGGAGTGTTTTTTGGAAGCAAATCATTCTTATAGGAGGGGTTGGATCTCGGACGGAGAGAAATGGACGCAAAAAAGTGGCACGAAAATGTGAGACGACGGTGAGAACCGAACGCATAAAAAGTGACACAAAATAATAATCGCGAAAATTTTTTTCAAATAATTTTGTTAGGGTTTCGTACTACTTACAGAACCCTATTGAAATCGATTTTGTATGTCCATCTGTCTGTCCGGCCGTTAGTATGTCACAGCAGTTATTTTTGAAAATTACAGCTACAGACACCACACTTAATACGTACATCAGAAGTGATCACCTGCTGAAAGATTGAAAGTCAAAATTTTTTTTGTAGGAGGGTCCTCCATATCGGAAGTGGACTCTTAAAAAATTTTTGTACCGAAGATAGTCGTGTGAGTTGTCAAATGAGAGCTTTCCAGAACAGATCCTCAAACAGTATCACCAGTATCGAGAGGCAGGGAAATTTACAAAAAATTTGTCTCCCCCTCGCGATTTGACACCTTTGATTGAGAAAGTCTGGAAAAAATTATAGAGGTAGAACTTTGGGTACAACAACAACAAATATTTTAGACCTCGGAGCGCACTTAACTTTGTTAATAAAAAGTATAATATCCATATCTTACATGTTCCTCAATACAATTGTATGATTAGGGTTAAATTCAATTAAACATTCAATTACATTTCAGTAGTCCTAGCAAAAGTCCTCAAACTCAGAAAGTTTCAAACAAATCAAATCATATTTACGGAAACTGTGACCTTTTAATTTTCTCTGGTTAAAACAAAAACAGCAAACGATCTTGCTATTGTTTCCATCGAACTAGACACGACAGTTTAGATTTGATCTTCTTAAAATTTTTAGATAAGATGCGTAACATAAATAACTTTGAGAATTCAGAATACGAGTAATTTTTGTCGTATTGGAAGAAAACGGCGGCCGGTGAAAATAGAGTATGAATGATTTTTCTTTTAAACATGTACATCTCATTGGCCGAGCTCATACGCTTCAGCTTGCTGTCGTTCTCAAAGAGGCAAATCCAGTTTTCTTAGATGAAAAGTATGCGAAGTCGAACGAACACAAGACGAAAAGTTCTGAAAATTTTCTAACGACCTGGCCGGACGCACTTCTACAAATGCGTATCTATAAGATGAGCCTGATAGTTTTCCAAAGTCTTAAGATAATCAATCACTCATCTCAAGCGGAAAGATCTCATATGGGAGATTGAAAAAGCGTTCTTGATCTCAGGATGAAATTGGTCAAGACACACATTTCATGTATGATGGTCGTGTTCGCTTGTCAAACAATGAAATGGACTCACTGATACACATACAGTGAAAGAATTTGTATCGTATAGCAAATGAGCATGGATGTAATGTTGGACTGTGTAGCCCTAAGACAGGGTTCAGCTAACCAGAATGTTGAAAGAGGTCGCAATGTTGTTTGCGACTACCGTTAGCCTGGCCCATTAAAACGTTTCTTGAGTTTATTCGTTGGCGTTGTCTATTCATGCTAGGTTGAGTACAAATCCCTTCTGACAGGAGCATACTTCTGTCCACCTAATTTGTTTTTCAACTATTCGTAGCCTTCATCCTACTATACATTTCAGTTTTTACGTATCTGAAATCCGAGCCTAAGAAAGCTATGCTTCCTTCTGATAATTCCCGTGAGTGCCCCACATGTTTTTTATGGTATTGTAAACAACATTTTTTTACAATACCCTATTAATATCGGTACCTGTCTGTCCGTCCGACAGTGCGTCAAAGCAAGTTTTCTCAGGAACTAGAAAATTTCTGTAATCAAATTTTGTGACCAGCTCAGAAGTTTCTGGTTAATGAAAGTTCCATAGTCGAAAAAACGTTCAAAGGGTTTGAAGAGGGGTCTCGCCATATAAGAATATGAACCTTTAAAAAATTTTTCACCGAACATATTTGCGTTGGGCATACAATAAAAGGTATTGATAAGATGTTATAATATTCGTTGTTAAAACAGCAATTTCGATAACAGGGTAGGTAGGGGTAGCGGAAGAACATGAATATATAAAATCAAATCATATTTACGGAGGTTATTCTTCTTCTTCTTTGTAGCCCTACAGCCCCTTTCGGGCCTTCGCTTAAAGATAGTTAGAGTAACTTATTGTCATGATCGAATGTATCGGCACTCCACAAGGTGATATGATCATTATCACGCGTTGGCCGTGTGTCCGTCCACCCAGCTGCGATACGTTCTGATTTTAAACCAGCACGGATCATAACTGAACAGGCTTATACTTCGTCCGAAGAAACACTCGAACTCAATCTCGTTGACGCCAACGAGACTTGAACCAGAGACCATCGGCTTACGGGCTTACGGAGGTTATAGCCGTTTGCATTTTCTCTGGTAAGAATAAAAACAATCTACAGTCTTCCTACCACTCGGGCTTTCCATCAAACCAGACACTACACTTTTGATTAGATCTTCACCGAAGTTTGAGATAAAGTCAATAACAAAAGCATCATTCAGCATTCATTCAGTATTGCAACAAAACGGTGGCTGATTGAAATGGAGTAGCAATGGTTTTCTTTTAAAGCAAGTAGTTGTTGTAGATGTTGTTAAAGTTTTTCTGGAGTCTATCCACTATTGGTGTCTGCATATCATAAGTTGAGTACAAAACCCTTCTGGCATGAGCTTAGTTCTGTCTACCCAACTTATTTTTTTTAAATTACAGATATTGCTGCGCTAACTTCGCCTGTTTTTATTTTGTCGCAACTAGAAGAAAGCTCCGAAATAAATAAGTATGACTGTCTGTGCAGCAATCAAAGTTCTTTTATACTTGTTCCTATCTTAATAATCCATCGTACAAAAGTCCAAATCCCCTTTGCGCTAAGGTTTATTGTTAGGGCATCTCACTCCATGACCGCAAAGGAATTCGAGGTGATATGACCAATAGCACGCTCAACCATATAATTATTACCTAATTTTTCAATTAGTACCCATCACAGCTGGATGGGCTCCAACAAACAGCATTAGAAGCTCAAACTTGATGCCGCGCCCAAGGTTTGAACTTGGGAGCTGCTGCGCAAGTGGAGCATGCCCTAACCCACAACCCCACATGGACTACTAATAAACATTTAAATTTATATTCAAGTTCAGCCTACCAATAGCAAAGGCTCGAATAGATTCGATATAAACATATTTGAAATTATATAAATTCCTCTTTACTGCACTCAGCATTTAAAAAAATTTTCTATTAATCAGCTTATATTTACGTTGATATTCATCAAAAATCGCTGCTAATCTTTAAACAAGAATAACTTTAAAACACATTATATCTGCAATAATTGACACCCTAAACGCTCTTACCAACTAAGGTAGAAAAAGGAATAACAATTCCTAAATTCATATCATATTGTTGCGTGTTATGGTCCGCGGCCAATAATTTAAATGTTCCGGGAAAGTGAAAATGCACTGTCTTTTAAATTAAGTTAAAAGAGTTTATTACTAAAAATGCACAATCATTAATTTAACTATTTCACAATCTAACTTTCACTGTCTATCAATTTTTAATTCCAACTGTCTGTTACTAAAATCACTTCACAATCAATCAATAACGGCTTTAATTTTCGCTCCCCACTTATCGCAGTGTTACTATCACGGTTGTAATCATCCCCCCATTCATTCAGCTCGGCTTTATATAGAGTCTCTAGTCATACAATCCATTTCTCGTACATTGACGAACTACCTGGAATATTCGAGCAATTCTGAATGGTGCAGTGACTTCACTTTCAGATGTTGGATCATGCTTGGTGGATTCTTGTGCTTTCGAGTACATTCGTTTGTTGATCATGATGTTGCTGCGAAGGCAATTGCGACAGTAGCTCGCAGAACTATTTGCACATGTAACAATATTTTAAGGCTGGCAAACTAGGATAATCTTAAAAATTACGGACCACTGGTATTACACTGACGGATCTACCAATACCTCTTCCAGAAATAAAAGCTTTTCAACTTTTTTTCGTTATAAGATTCCCATGTTATTAGCCCTTACAATTTTTCCAGCGTTTGTTGAACATCTCCTTTATTACCACCGTTATGTTCATTACGGTAGTGCTAAAGGATTCATGACTCAGGACCGCTGTCATTGATCCAATCTCAGTTATGAAGTATGCTTCGTGGATACCACTCCATAACGGCGGAATTGCTCTCATGTGCAATATGAGTAACCTCCCTTAAGTTGAGATAGCTCTTCAGCTGGTAGGAAGCACTGTAAATTTTGCTTTACTGCACATTACTTTGGTTGGAAGTATTTACGTCCTGATTGTGGGAACTACCCACTAAATACTTCCCCTGTCAACCCGAGAACATAGCCTGCAACCGTTTGACATATTACTTCGGGCTAAGCCTCGTTTTGCTACCCCTTGAGGCGCTATGAAGCTGGGGGGATGTCTTCTCTAGCGGGAGGGGAGGAAGGTATAGGGATTGCTAGAAAAGGTATCCCCAACCCGTACGTCCCCGGCTGCTCAAGTGAGCCCTTTTTATTTGTAATAACTGCCCGATCATAATGTTCCACTTGGTATCATTTGTCAACCGACCGAATCGTCTCTCTGATTAGACTATCCGGAGAGAGCTCTCCTATTTCCCTGTAGAGAGCCCCGCGCAGCCTGTCCGATCTTTAATGACGCATTACTTTTTAAGTGCTCATGCATAACTGGTTCTGGGATCGTCCATTTCAGTAGCACTACCAACTCAGGTTCTGTCCGTATCCTTGACTTTATATTCTGCTTACTCTGAAGTAACTAAGTCGTGCCTCGTTTCCTCTTTTCGTGCATCTGATAGAAAACCTATACTCTGATTTAAAGATGCCTAGTACAACAGGTTTGATACACTCTGTAGCTCTTTCACTGCCTAGACCAGGAATCTTAGGTACAACATTTGTGTTGCTCTACTGAGCCCTTGTCTCAGTGAGTTGTTCTGTCAGCCCTGTTATTTTGGAGGGGTAGTGGTAAATTTCATTTGCAAACCAATTGTGTTCTTAAAGTTTTCTACCCCGTTATATCCATCCTGGCCATCTCCACTAACTGAAAATATTCACCGTAATAGAGGAAGAGGTTTAATTAAAAGCGATGTAATGAAACTCCAACCTCTTCTGGCTGCTGAGCTTTTGTAGGTTTTCTATTCTCAAATACACGACAATAGAATGGAACGTATAGCATTACAGGTAGTCATCATCAAGATATGATGGACTCATTCAACTCCTAAAAATCATAAATATGTCACAATTCAATGTACTTTTTCGAGGCCACGTATCAGGTTTGATTTTGCCTTCAATCGAGTCCTATTTCGTTATACTTCCCACGCTTGACAAAAACTCTTCAAAGACTTCCAGCTTTGCGACTTAAGTTTTAAATTATTTAAAATCGTCAAATAAAGAAGGCGGGTTTCTAATAAGAAGTTGCAATAAAAGCTAATTAAATTTCATTGAACAACGACTGGTAGCGTTTTTTTTTTCAAACATCTTTGAAAATGCTGCGACATCTAAGTTTGCAAATATTACCAAAATAGTGAAAGCCAAAAATCGTCTGCTCTAATCTACCTACATTCACTTCTAAGATTTATAGGATGTTTGCCATTGTAAACGAAATAGAAAACCAATAATTATCTTAAACTTTTACAGTCACGTCTTCCACCCACCCAAGAAGATCATTTTTGATTTTCACTTTCCCAATCGTATCAGATCGTTTGAAATCCTCCATTATTACAAGATGACTAATTAGAATCACCAGGAAATCAATGTAACTTTAAACCAACCAAAATAGAAGCCATTCCAGACTATCTCTCCGTGCAGCCATGATAATTAATTCCGCTTTAAGGCAGAATCTAATAGTAACAAACTATATAGATATTACTCGTACAACGAAAATAGTAATCATAAATGATAAATGATTCTCTTTCTTTCTAATTGGGTCAACGACTTTCCATACATGGTCCTACTCAGCGTATAGTAGAAGTAAAAGAGTAGCCAACGATTCTATATAGCAATTTTCTGCGTATAAATCCACTCTAGTTGTGTCTTCCACACACGATCTCCGTTCACTTAATATATTTCCAAGACACATCTGCAAGTACAATGGCATGATAAAAGTGCTGACGCGATAGGAGGTGTCATTTGTGGTTTGAAGATAACCAAAATGTAGTGTCTACGAGTCTACTGCAAAATATTGTAGCTGCTGCTTACATGATCCGTAGCTAATGCATTAAATGCACAACATATCAATATAATGCGTGAATGCATGCATGCATTTGTTCATCTCGTTGAATCATCAAGAAATAATAGTGTATAGGTCAATGCATTTTCATCTGCAATGACTTTTAAGCACCCATATTTGTAATTGAATACATTGATAATGCTTCTTTGTATGATTACACTGGATGTAAATGGTTTAAATTCGATTAGATACTTTTAGAAATTCAATAAATTCAAGCTCCAGATGGCTTATTTTTATTTATTTATTTTTTTCTTCAAAATGTTTTCTCTGTCAATTTCATACCAGATTTTATTTTTGATTAACCATTTAGAACCAATATACCAAATGTATTGAGTTCTTTGGTTTAGTGAAAATGTTATTATCATCTTATATAAACAAGTTCCTGAGTTCTGTCACAACGCAACATTCGTGGGGACAACCCGTACCAAATCCGTTAAGGTGAATCCTTCGTTACTATTCGAAATTCTTGTTGACCACTTTAAATTTGCTAGGTCTAAGGAAGCTATAGCTTTTGTGTTTTATTGATCATCTCACTTAAGATCTTCTACGAAAAATGGCGAAGACTTAAAACTTCTTTTGTATTGTTCAATACCTCCGCCAAGATATTGCTGTTAACCAATTGTTAGTTTGTAGACAATTCTTGAAGGCAAAATATGGGAAGTTCCGAAACTTAAGACATGTCAATTAAGCTTATCAGTAAATATTCTAAGGAAATCACTCTACGATTCCGTATCGAGATCGTGAGGTTCTAATGACGAAATAAAAATGTTGTTAATAATCAGACATAAACCTGTAACCTTCCATGATGAGCCATGTATCTACATTTATTCTGTAAATTGACACGAATTTGAATGTATCCTTGTTTATTTTGAAACCCCTGACATAAGGCTAGAAAATAGATATAGTGATTTATGAACACTAGGCTATCCTGCAATACATAAATAATACATATAGTGGTTAAGCTACAGAAGTTACTTAAAACATAGGGGAATATTTGAAACTTATTTAACAGGGAATGTATGTATTTAGTCGTTATAATATAAAACGAATCAGCCACCTCCTGATGAAAGGAAAATGAAGCCATGAGTTGTTAAAAATAATTTTCGGCCTTCTCTCGTCGTTCTAAAGAACCAAGTAGAAGGACCTGCAACGATAGAAGGAACCTCCGCTAACCCAGCCATCTGGTTGTGGTTTTCTTTTTGCTGTAAAGGCTCTCGCCAGGGAAGGAGAGCTATTCCACGTGGACTCTGCTATCAGGACCCTAAGCCTGATTGGAAGGGGTTAGGGGGGCACCAACTCTACCTGGATGCCCAACTTTCTTTTGTGCAGAGGAGGATACAAGTTTCTCGTGAGGGGCGTGGTTAGTTTTTGAAAGCGTGCAGGGAACAAGAACGGTAAGTAGCATTAAACAAGAAAACCTTCAGCCGTAATTTCTTTTTTAGTTGGGAGGTGAATGCTATTCTCGCACTGAGTGTGGAATCCTAAGCTCACAATGCATTTGACTACTCACAAAACACCTCCCCCCGTTTGACGCAATACTTCAGGCTAGGCCTCGTTTTCTTACGCCTGGAGGCGCCTTCGAGTTGCAGGAAACCCTTATCTACCTGGTACGAGGGGAGGGGAAAGGATTGCTAGGAAAAGGACTCTTCCACTCACGACACTTCCAGACGGCCCAGTACGCCTTTTTTAACTGTTAGCATTGCCCTAGCGTAATTTGCCACGCAGTTCCATTTGTCAACTGATATAAGCACCTCTCCGACTACAGTCTCTGGAGAGAGCTCTCCAATTTCACTGCAGAGATCATCGCGCAGCCTCTCCGATCTGATACAGACGTGTGGCAGGCATCATCCATCACTCCTCTGCAAAACACGCAGTCCGGAGACCGTGAACTATCGATCTTCTGCAGGTAAGACTGGAAACATCTGTACAAGCTCAAGAGTTGGATTAGGTAGAAATCAGTCCCACAGTGCACTAGATTAAGCGACAGCCTCAGGTCAGGGATAGAGCGAGCAGTCAACCTTCCCCTGATATCACTCTCCCAGGACTGTTATAGTTAGCGCTGTCTCTTCTCCCTAGTAACCGCCTCTCTGTCGCCCTCGCTTCTGCGCAGATAGACACTCCTTCACTCCCTAACAAGGCGCACTATGTACACCACACCTTCAATTACCAATAACGCCGACTCGGCACCTTGATTGCATGAGAAGTACAAGGACCCTATTCGAATATTGACCGGAGTTAGATTTTGTCATTTTATGCGGAGGGTCACTAGCTAGCTAGCTAACTTGAAAGACGTCTAGATCATTACGAAAGATCATAGAATCTCTACTGCCATTTTTATCCAGCAGGTTAAAATTCTCCTAAAAGTTGTCTGATTTAGTTTGATAACTGACTCATTCAAAAGGGGGACTTAAAGACTTTTGCAACGTGACTTGACGAGCCTACTAGTAGCCAAAGAAACTCTGTAAATTGAACTACATGTCGATTACGTAATTGAACTACATGTCGATTACGTAATGATTTTAACTTCTGACCGTTCCTCCGTGATTTTTCAAGGAAATCCAATTAGACCTCTCAACGATTTGAAGGCGTAAAGTCTAGAAACTTGGCAACGAATCGTAGCCTTAAAGTCAACAATCCGTTCACTCGACAGTCTTCTCCGTTTAATCGCTATCTGTGTTTTTAGCCATTACAAAAGGTTTCTGAGGGCACGCTGATGTTTTTTTTTTTTTGTGGTAGGGAGGTGAATGCTATTTATGCACAGAGTGTGGGACTCCCATGCGCGACTGGACTACCCACTAAACACCTCCCCTGTCAACCTGAGAACCCAGCCTGGAACCGTTTGACACATTATTTTGGGCCAGGTCTCGTTTTGTTACGCCGTGGGGCGCCTTCAAGCAGGGGAGTCCCTTTCCTAGCGGGAGGGGAGAGGGGAAGAGGAAATGCCAGAAGAGCGATCCCCCAGCCCCAGCGCCCCCGGCTGCTGTGAGTCCCTTTTATATTTTAGGACTGCCCGAGCATAATGTGCCACCTGGTTCCATTTGTCAACCGATTCGAGCATCACCGCAACTATATTATCCGGGGTGAGCTCTCCCGTCTCCCTGTAGGGTTCCCTTCGCAGCCTGACCCATTTTGTGCACGCAAAAAATGTGTGACAGACATTGTCCTCCTCTCCTGAGTAAATTCGTCAATCGGGGGACCGTGACTTACCGATCTTGTGCAGGTAAGACTGAAAACACGCTGATGTTACGAAAGAAGAATCCGTTTCAGAGATTGGAACACCTTTAGCTGAAACAAATGTTGCATTGGCAGGCGTTTCATTTGATAGCCCAGCACTTTCTGATGGTACATTTTCATTTGGAAGCGGATTTGTACTCTTTTCCTTTACAATTTTGAGGCATTCTCTGATACTTTATCTTCATACACAGAAGTCATACTAGATGGTATAGATTGGTCTTTACTTGCTCCCTAAGGGAACTCTCTAGTTGCAGATTTCATTTCTCCTTTTTCGTTCTTAATTCTTGTAGACTCTTCTTAATTGACATGTATTTAAATGGCGCCATCGGCTTTCTACCTCGGCCGCGCCTTGAAGAAATAGCACTTTCATCTTTTTCAACTCTGGTATCGTCTTCTTTGATTCTCTTCCAGTGGCACCTCTTTTCCCACTGCCATCTCTTTTTCCATTGCCACGTCAGATGCTTTAAACAAGAGAAGGATTCTAATGATGCCTGATCTACCCTTAACTTTTCTTGTTTAATCCTTAGCCGAGAAGATCGCGTTGATGCTTCCAATTTGGCTTCCGGTCGTTTTCCTTTACGTTATGTTTTTTTCTCCGGAATTCCAGCTGACGGTGGCAATAATTTATCGGTCTCATCCGATAATTCAAAAATTTGCAGCTCAACGGTAGGAACAATAAGAAAAAAATCATCATCCTTTACTTTTTTTGATGACTACCGAACCATATTTATTATTTTTATCATTTATGGAATCTTCTTCAAGAGACCGCTATGCAGATATACTATTTTGTTTTATCCTTTTCCGCAGCAATGTCATTCTTCTTGCTTTTTTAGGGTTTTGTAAAATAATTTTACAAAAACCTTCTGAAATCGCGTCCTGTCTGTCCGTCCGTCCGTCCGTCCGTGTGTCACAGCAGTTTTTCTCGGAAACTATTAAAGCTAGAAACATCAAATTTTGTATGTAGGTGTAAAGTGGTGCTCTCTTCAAAGTTCAATTACAAAAAAATTGTATAATGTATTTAAGGGAGGTCTCCCCATGTAGGGGAGTGACCCCCCGAAAAAAAAAAATTCTTTGAAGGTAGCCAATATGGGTATCAAATGAAAGGTCTTGATGAGAACTTTTCAAAACAGGTCTTAGTTTGGCAAAATTTGCTTCGAGGGGTGCACAGCGAGGGGAAATACACGAAAAATTGAGTCATGACCACATGGTTTAAAAATTACAACACAGAATTGCCTATCGGTGCCTCTGCAGCGCTCTCCGTTGACAAAACAGCATTTCCAGCCTCACTTACAAAGAAAAACGGTCCAACGATGCCACTACTTGAAAATTCACACCACACTGTCACTCGCTGAGGATGCATTGGCTTCTCGACAATCACGTGTGAGTTTTCCGAGCCCCAGATGCGGCAGTTTTGTTTGTTCACATAGCCGTCGAGATGAAAATGTGCCTCATCAGAAAAGATGATTTTTTGAGGAAAAATCGGTATCCAGTTCCAGCTGCTCTAATGACCAAAATACGAAGCGATAACGAAGTGGATGGTCATTCGGCTTCAATTCCTGAGTCATTTGAATCTTGTAAGCAAATAACCCGAGGTCTTTGTGCAACATTCTACGCAGGCTCGTGCGACTAATGTTGAGTTGCTGCGATCTATGGCGAGTTGATGTTCGCGGATTGAGTCGCACACTCTCGGATACGGCAGCCACATCGTCCGGGGTGCGCACCGTACGAGTATGGGGATCGTGAGTATTGTCCACTAGCATGCCTGTCTGACGAACATTCGTCACAAATTTGCGTACAGTAGGCGTAATGGATGCCTCATTTCGGCCAAAACTTCTTTTCAAAAAACGCACTGTTTAAGCAACACGGCACTCTTTTTGGAAATACGATTTCAATATTTCCCAACGTTGTTCATTTCGTTCCGCGGAAGGTTACACTAACACAATTTTGAGCGGGAAACAGCTGTCAGTGTCAAAATAACATGTGGTTTAAAAAGAAACTACTATATGGCCCACCTTGTTTGTAGTGCTTTCAACTTCCATATTGCTCTTGCTTTCCTTCGGTTGTTGAGTCTATTTTTATCAGCTAATTTCATAAGATTATGAAAGATAAGCCGTCGGGACCGCTTAAGAAAAGAGCTATAACGTCTAACAATGCAATCTCGTCCTCACGCTCTATACGATTGTCCGGCAATTTCTTGCTATTCTTAACTGCACATTCCAGTAATAACCATTTCACAGATTTCCATGTTGATGCATTTGTAGAGATGATCACTTCTCTTCAGTCACTTTCTTTTGCAGAATCAGATCCTTGGTAATACAGTGTTTATAATGTCAAATTCGTGCTTTCTCCTATTAAATCTTTGCACTCCTTTAAACCTGTTCCACTTTTCGACGATTTCTAGTAGTGGGTCCTTCTTAGTTTGGTATAATCATCGTTCTTTACACTTTCAAATACTTGGTTGTCGCATTTTTCCTTATCCATAATCCCCCTTAGTTTATTTTTCACGCTTTGCAATAAACAATAATTGTTTAAGCGTTTCCATTTTTTGTTTGTGGTATGTTTTTCTTTTCCATGTTTCTTGGCACAAAATCCTTTCCCTCCCAGTTAAACTTAAAGTCCCACCTCACGTACTTGGTGAAAGCAGAAACCGCTGGCACGTCTTTAAATTTTTTAAGCTTTCAATTTGCAAAGCGCCTTCTATGTTTTACCGCGAGAAACAACAATCAATATACAAATATTCCATTCAATTAAGCCTTTTCAGTCAATAATTTTGTTTATTTGCTATCCGCAGGCCAATTCTCTTTTTTCTTTAAAAGCCGTCGGGCCTTGCTTTGTTGTGCGAGCAGACGCGTTTCGACTACTTCAAGTCATCTTCAGTGTCTAAAGGACAACACATCCTTTAGACACTGAAGATGACTCGAAGTAGTCGAAACGCTTCGGTTCATACAACAAAGCAAGGCCCAACGGCTTTTAAAGCAAAAAAAGTCTTTTCAAGCTCATTTTTATGTCACTATTTAATATTTGTTCCTGCCAAGGCTGGACTCGAACCCGGCGTCTCAATCAAAGGAGCAGAAATCATACAATACAAAGCATCATGAACATCAAATCTTTAATTAGCTATGTTTGCGAGATGCGAAAAAGCACCTTACGAGTATGTGCTTATCAGCTTTATGGATTAAAGCGCTTGAGAGCTTTATAACGTGCTTAGGAACAAGACGATTAAAGTGCTTTGAAATAAAACACTTAAATATTAAAATTCAATTTAAAACATTTTAATGGTTTGAAAAAGATTATGATTTGAAATAATTTTCATTTTCATTTGGAACTTACTTTGGAACATACAATGGGCTGGGAGTGTTGAAGGTACAAAAAAGCAGTGACTACCCAGACAAACAGTAAAGGGTAGAGCATGAAAAAAATTTCCATTACTATACCGGATTCGAGTTATTCGTCCTGGTTAACAACTCCTAATGTTTAGTTTCTTAACAATATTTTCAAAATTATAAATGAATACATCCCAAATGAAAATCAAATCGATATTCTTCTGACACGAAATAAAAGCAACCCCGTAACTGGCTATGTTACTAGAGCATTTTCCTAATTCATTGCAATGCAAGTTGAAAAAGCTGTAACGATATCGTTTCACAACTAAATTTTTTTTGTTCATCCTCCAATTAATTAACGTACCAAATCTCAACAGAGAATCACTGACACTCTTCCCAATTATCCAACCGACAAGATAACAACCAGTAAAGTACAAGCACAATCTAAGATAACTATCAAAACATCATTCACTTTCTAACCTTCTTTATTTTCACCATCTTTGCGTATCTTTCAAATAAAGAAAAAAATCAACTTTTTTATCGACTTCCCAAAATATTGAGGCAAGATCCGCTTGAGTGCGTTGTTCACGAACATCTTCGTTGAAATGTGTGTCGCCTCTTTGGATATCCCAATTTGAAATTCCCGCCAACTGTAACTTCACCAATTTACTTCAGTTTGATTTTGGTTAAATGATCTTTGATTGACACATTTGATTGGTGTTGTTGCATGATCTACTGCGAAGACTGAAAAATGAAAAGTATACTCTCTTCAAATTATGAATAGGCCATGCCATGTCTACTCAAACATAATTATTAGCGAAAAACGCAGTCATAGTAATGTGTAGAGTTACTCTACGTCTCTATTGTCAATGTTCCTATTTGGCACGGCGGAGAAATGAATAGAAATGCATTGAAAAAAAGATTTTCTAGCTTTTCATTTCACGTGTTGTGATTGAAAGAAATGCATGATCGTCGTGGAAAGGTCATAACAGAGTGAATCAGCATTTTACGATACAATTCTCAGATCATGATGATTACGATTTTTTAAAGATTAAAAACGAGAAGAGACAATAATGCTCCCACGCCTTGTCGACTTTATCCTCACTCAATGCACGCAGAGGTCAAACGCTTTAGGGCAAATGTGACAAACGTCTTAGCGAAACTTTCTTTGCCACTCGCTGGTGAATGGTGAGGTTGCGAAATAGCAGATCCAATTTATCAATGTGTCGGAAAATATGGCTCTGAGCTTGTTCGCCTATGATTAATGAAGTAGAAGAGAAGTAATGCAGTAGCGAGTGTAGAATGAACGGATTAGAAAGAAGATGAATTATGACTGGAAAGAATTAAGTACAGTCTTTTAAATTTTTCTCAGCAAGCTCAAGATGTTCTGCTAGAGTAGCAGCAAAGGCTAATGATCAAGAGACAAAGTTGGATGGGTTCCTAGTTGCGGTTGACGCAGAAGGAAGGGCACAAAGGCCACCCATCAGTAACAAATTGTGGACTAAAGAATCTTTAAGATAGATGCATATGTTCATAAGAGGGATTGCAACAACGATAGATTACTTTGTATTGCAGTTCTCAATACATTCCCAGAGCTGCATCAGTAGTCTTCATATTACATTATTGTGGTGTCATTAATAAATGACAGTAGTGAAAAGAGCTACACTCTTGCGATCGGCAATAGATGCAGAAGTTATTTTATAAATAATGATGACAAGCACGGAATAAAAGCTTTATACCATACAGTGTTTCATCTCAATAATAATAATTCTATGACAGGCATCAAATAAATGTAAAATAGCACTACGTGAAAATTTAAACTATGTCACCCATGAATTTCTATTAAGTTCTGTAGAGCCTGTAATCGACCAGTTAATATGTGCGATACAGAAGACGGTCCGCCTTACTTCCAACCTACCTCAGGTGATAGAATCGACTAATTCACAAGCGAATATGGCGATGCTAACATAAAACCTACTGTAAGAGAGGAAATTATTAGGCGAGTAGAAGTAAAAACAGCTATCCAAACTGTTTCATAGGAAGGACAGACATGATACAGAACGTAAATACGGGTCCCATTTCGCCACGGATGACAGAACCCAAATGCAAGCCCCGGGTATGCAAAAGACCTGGCAAAAATCATATCAACGCTTTAATGTTGGCGATATGCATCAAGAAGATCATTTTCATATTCCAATGGTTTATCATAATGCAACCCCTCCGCCAACAGTAAACCCAGCGTTGAACTTGATGTCAACTTTGCAATATCCTCATTTCATTGGCTATGCCGGAGATATGCCTCCAATGCCCGAGGAAATTGAACTTTGGGAGCACGCGAAACATAGATGGTCTTCAAACTGGATGAACTGAAATGGCCAACATGAAATACGACAGCGTATTTAAACAGAAATTACTACATAATTGTACAGTGGTCGTCCGTAAGAAAAACTACACTGCGTCTGCTTGATTCGTCTAATTTCTGTGTGTGTTTATTAAACAATACAATTTGATTACTTTCGTATCAAAAATGAACACAAATTTTTCATAATCATGATTACTTGATTGATTGGTATTTCATATCGTTAAAATAGAATGAAGGAAGTAAAGGGTGTTTTTTAGAGGTATAGAACCTTAAAATGAAAGAAAATACGGATGAATTGTTTTGATTGGCATGAAATTGATTTTATTGGAAAAATAATTCCATTTTTATTTGAATATGATTTCGGGCATGTGAGCGCCACAACTGGCGCGGAGGAAGTCCAAACGAGAGGTCCAATTTTCGACTAAGGGATCGTTCAAAAACGACGTGACGCTATTTTTTGGAATTTCGTATACCCCCATCCCTATGTGACGGCAAGTAACGGAAATAATCCAGCCCCCCCCCCCCAAAATTCGTCACGTGATATCTTTTTGAACAAATTTTTTTTTTTCAAAAATTAAATGGATTAAATTGGAGTATTTTCCAATCAAGCTTTATTTAAATTCAACATTACATAATTAAAATCATAGTTTACTGTACTTAATTCAACATTACATAATTAAAATCATAGTTTAATTGAATTTGTTACCATGTCTTTATTCATGTAACTTTTCTTCTATCCAAGGGTTTTGTAACCAATCATCTATGTCAGTAATTACTTGTATTCTTCTTCTTCTTCTTCTTAGCACTACAGCCCCTTTCGGGCCTTCGCTTCCTGCAGGTAGCGTCTCCAACTGTCTCGGTCTATTGACCGCGTCCTCCAATTTCGAAATCCGAGTAGCGATGAACTGTCTTCGTCGACCGAGTCAGACCAGCGTTTCCTCGGTTTCCCCACTGGTCTCCGGATACCTAGTTGGGTATCCGTTGTTCGTGCATACGATTCATGTGGCCAGTCCATTGCAGCTTCCGCAGTCTTACAATCGTTGAAACCTTTGGTTCGTCAAAAATTTCATACAGCTCATGGTTGTATCGAATTCGCTATTAGTCCCCGTCTAGCTTCGCTCCGATTATTCGCCTCAAGACCCGTCGCTCAAAGGCGTTCAATATATTTGCGAATGCTTGGGTTAGGGTCCAGGTTTCACACCCATAGCATAACACAGGTCTTATCACAGATTTATATACTCGGAGCTTTGTTTTCATGTGTATGCAGCTGGTCTTCAAGATCGTCAATATTGAATAAAATATTTTATTTGCGAGCTGTATTCTTCGGCGTATTTCGTCTCTTTCGTTGCCCGTTCTCGTTATTTTGGCGCCTAAATACGCAAATTCGCTAACATTTTCGATACTGTATTCGCCAAGTGTAATATTTTGTGTACCTGAGGTATTTTTCCTCGACTGTGTCATGAGCTTTGTTTCACTTTCATTGATTTGTAGCCCTACTAGTTTTGCTTCGCTGTCGAGTTTCAGGAAGAGTTCTTTGGCGGCTGTTTATGACCGTGACAAAATGTTGATGTCGTCCGCATAGGCTACTACTTGGCTCAACTTCAATAGTAATATACCTCGCGTATCGACAGGTAGCTTCCGTATGACGTACTCCAGAGCCAAATTGAATAGCAAGGGGCCAGCCCATCTCTCTGCTTTAGTTCGATATTTGTGCCAAAGGCGTCGGTGAGTTGGTTATTGATGCGGACTTGGGAGGCCATCGACGTCATTGTCATTTTAGTAAGACGGACTAATTTGACTGGGATGCCAAAGCAATGCATTATTTGGTACAGTACGTTACGATCAATACTGTCGTATGCTTGCTTAAAGTCAACGAAAATTTGGTGTACGTCTAAGTTGAACTCCCAGCACTTTTCAAGTACCTGCTTGACTGTAAACAATTGGTCTATCGTCGATCTGCCTGCCCTAAAACCACCTTGATATTCCCCAATAATACTCTTGGCGTATGATCCGATTTCATTTTCTAAGATCTTTGAAAATATTTTGTACGCCGTAGAAAGTAGTGATATGCCTCTATAATTTTCGCACTGTAGCTTACTTGTATATTATCACAAAAAGTATCGGTATTATGCACGATCTTTTCATTTTCTATTTTATTCTCATTTGTGTTTTTACCATGCACCAACTTATTATGAAGGTTTGGTAGATGTAAAATACATACTACAAATTTTACATATTCTTCTTTCTAATTGCTGTTGTCCTGAGGGATAAAAATAATCCATTGGTATAAATTTCAAACACTTATCTTCAGGTTTCATATTAAAGGATAATCTAATAATACAACTTAATGTCTTCCGAGAGTTTAGGAATGAAGCTTTCTTTAAGAGTGGTTACATCTTGATGATTAGAGTGTTTTTTACAACTGTGTTGTAAAGAGTACGGAGGTGGCAAAAATCCACTGGGTAGTAATTTTTTTATAAAGCTATCACGAAATTATTTGCACTCATATATATATATATATATATATATATATATATATATATATATATATATATATATATATATATATATATATATATATATATATATATATATATATATATATATATATATATATATTACTCTTAAAATTTTCACCTGCAAAAAGTATTGGCTCTCTTTGACATGTTTCGTACACCAAGAGTGTGTTGGATTCCAAGGTTCTTTAAATGTTTCATCAGGCGCAATATATTTTGCCGTTACTAGTCAGTTATCAATAATTGTATTTCTCCAAATTTCGGTCAAAACTTCCCCCGCGAATTGAAAATTTTGAATTTCTAATACTTGATTTATTGTCTTGCCACTTGAGTCCAAATGTGTTCCGAATTTATCATGAGGGATGATAACGTCAGACAATTCCCGACTTAATGGAGCCATTTTTCTCTCGACTCAATTGAAGGCACTACGGCCAGGTGCATTTATGCCCCAAAAAAGAGCATCACCATTGTTTTTGTAAAAGAAATCAACTGCATAGCTTATGACCTTGGGAAAACGGGGATTTTCATCTGGGCCATCAGTGGTTATAATTATAACAGGTTTTATCTCTTTTTCATCCATTTTTAGAAATTTTTCAAATGTATCCATCTGAACTAATTCGTTCCAATCATTGGAATGGGTAGCTGCAGTCGAGGACGAGTGTTTAGCGCTCCTTATGGCAATAAAAGTGGGTCCCGAATAAGACACAGCTTCGGATTTTGTCATCATACTTTCGGCTATTTCTACTGCTATATACACAAGTGTCGTTCTGATTTACGTGAGCACCTGCCTGTAGTTGGCCTAATCTCACGGTCACCATTAGACTGCGATTGGTTTAAGCGCCAATCATTCGCCCCCCCAAGTTCGGTACCAGTTTACATTGAGGGAACTCTCAACTTTCATACTGGTAGATCCGAGACCTAGCTGTATTTGACGCTATAAGGTTAACGCCAACCTTTGTTTGCACCACTAGCCACCACGGAACTCTCCGAAGGGCCGCAACCAATCAGCTGACCATCTTTAAGATGGAGGCTCATCAGCTGCCCGTGGTACCTGAATATACCTCCAGGGTTGAGGTTCGCAGCAATGAGTTGATCTTGTTATCGAAAAATCACAAAGCCACTATGTTTCGGATCCAGTTCCAATCCTAGTATTTTTACTAAGCGATTCGGGTACCCCGAGAACGCCAGTCCCCGTCGGCTTCACTGGAATTGGAGACGACAACCCAACAATAGCAGTTGCACCCCTTTGAATTCTTCTTCTTCTTAGCCCTACAGCCCCTTTCGGGCCTTCGCTTCCTGCAAACAGCGCCTCCAACTGTCTCGGTCCGTTGATCGCGTCATCCGAGTCCGAAATCCGAGCAGCGATGAACTGTCTTCGTCGACCGAGTCAGGCTAGCGTTTCCTCGGTTTCCTCACTGCCCGCCGGCCTTCAGTTCTCCCTACGAATACCTTCTTGGGTATCCGTTGTTCGTCCATACGATTCATGTGTCCAGCCCACTGCAGCTTCCGCAGTCTTACAATCCTTGAGACCTCCGGTTCATCAAAAATTTCATACAGCTCATGGTTGTATCGAATTCGCTATTGGTCCCCGTCTAGCTTCGCTCCGGTTATTCGTCTCAGGACCCGTGGCTCAAAGGCGTTCAATATATTTGCGGATGCTTGGGTTAGGGTCCAGGTTTCACACCCATAGCATAACACAGGTCTTATGAGGGATTTGTATACTTGGAGCTTTGTTTTTCTGTGTATGCAGCTGGTCTTCAAGATCGTCAATACTGAATAAAACATTTTATTTGCGAGCTGTATTTTTCGGCGTATTTCGTCTCTTTCATTGCCCGTTTTCGTTATTTTAGCGCCTAAATAAACAAATTCGCTCACATTTTCGATACTGTATTCGCCAAGTGTGATATTTTGTGTATTTGGGGTATTTTTCCTCGACTGCGTCATGAGCTTTGTTTTATTTTCGTTGATTTGTAGCCCTACTAGTTTTGCTTCGCTGTCGAGTACCTCGCGTATCTACAGGTAGCTTCCGTATGACGTACTCCAGAGTCAAATTGAATACCAATGGGGCCAGCCCATCTCCCTGCTTTAGTCCGATATTTGTGTCAAAGGCATCGGTGAGTTGGTTATTGATGCGGACTTGGGAGGTCGTCGACGTCATTGTCATTTGGGTAAGACGGACTAATTTGGCTGGGATGCCAAAACCAAGCATTATTTGGTACAGTACGTTACGATCAATACTGTCGTATGCTTACTTGAAGTCAACGAAAATTTGGTGTACGTCTAAGTTGAACTCCCAGCATTTTTCAAGTACCTGCTTGACCGTGAACAATTGGTCTGTTGTTGATCTGCCTGCCCTAAAACCACCTTGATACTCCCCAATAATACTGTTGGCGTATGATCCGATTTTATTTTCTAAGATTTTAGAAAATATTTTGTACGCCGTACAAAGTAGTGATATGCCTCTATGATTTTCGCACTGTAGCTTGTCACGTCTTTTGTGGATAGGAAATATAATTGATTGGCTCCACTCTTTCGGCATATGTTCTTGTTGCCAAATGTACTGAATGACTTTGTGAATAACTTGATGAACACTACTGCCACCATATTTGATGGGCTCCACTGGAATCTTATCAATGCCCGGCGTTTTATTATTCTTTTGGGCTTTGATGATGAAACAAACTTCATCCAGAGTTGGTGGAGCCAATGGCAGCTCTCCGCAAACATCTATAGGCTCCGATGTTCTGGAGCTGTGCGGAAATTAAAGAGGTGCTTGAAATATGTTGCCCATCTTTCCTTAATCTTGATTTCATCAGCGATTATATTGCCGCTGTCATCACGACAGAGCGTGGTTTTGGGCTGATAACCACGTTTCAGGCTTTTCACTACTTTGTATGCTTGTCTTGTGTTATTGTTCGCTAAACTTACATCTATACTTCTCAATTGGTCGTCATAGTATTTTCTTTTGTTAATCCTAATTATCTTATTCGCTACTCTTCTGAGATTTTCCCCTTTGAATTACCAGATCAGTTCCGCCCTGGAGGTTGCTATATACACAGATGGAATCAGCTTGTGCCTTTTAGCAAAAGCCAAATCATGTTCAGGCAAACGTACAGTATATTCTAGGTGCATTAAAAAGGTTAGCTGCAGTTAAACCTATTGGCACGCGAGCTTTGGCGTCTCCAGATAGAAATGCTGCTTGTCGAGGTCCAAGAATAGAGGCAACAGTTTCTCTTATTATACTTTTACAAAATATTTGGTCTTGATGATCTCTGTGCATGTCAGATTGAGCACGGCACAATTTAACGGGCACAGTGTACTGAAAGTAGGTATAGTTAAATGTACGTGAAGGACTGCAGCGATGGCCTGCTGCCTCAGCGGAAGAGGATGTTGGGATCTGCTGAGATTGGCCTTGTCTGGAGACGCGTGAATGCGCTGGCAGGCTAGCGTTGCAGTGTCGTGGGGTGGGTCTTTTCCCCAGTACAAGGACCCTCTACAAAAGAATTTCGCATTCACGAATTTCCGGGGTCAAATAAATGTCAACCGAAGTCGAAAAGGAGGTAATCAACTAAGGGTTGGAAATTGCTCACGCAAAGGAGAAACGGACTTAGGAGGACTCCGCCGTTACCGACGATCCTTATGGCCCACAAATAAGAGCGGGGCATCCAGATGGAGGTGGTGCCCCCTCGCACCCTCCCAACCGGATCAAGATCCAATCGTAGACGTGGCCATATATTTCCCATTTGAGTGAAAAACTCATACAAACATAATTTGCATGAATTTTTCCATCAAATGAGAAATATAGACGTGGCCAATTTATGTTATAGAATTATGTGATGGAATCACATAACTCTATACCATAAAAGGCCACGCGAGCGGAAGGCCGCTCTACCCGGCAAGAGCCCCTGTTATACAACAAAAAACGGAGGAGCGCGCCCGATGGCTAGCCCATGCTATAGGAGGAGCCTGTCATCGTTGCGGGTCCTATATCCGGTCAGGTCAAACGAAATATAAAGACCGTCGGTTACGGTTTCTCAGTTTCCCAATACGGTTTTTTTCTTTTATATGGGATAAGTAGAAAATTAGCTTATGATAATTTTCTACTTATCCCATATTTTGTTGCAGAGCGCTCCGCACTGAAAGGGAGAAAGTGACTGAGAATTTTAAAAATTTTAAATGTTACAAAATTTTATATCCTTATAAATATTTTTCTTACTTTCTTACTTTTCTTAGGTTCGGTCACTTCAAATCACTAAATTAAAACATTGAAAATAATCTTTAAAAATCGTGCACTCCTTCGTCTTAATGCAATTTTGGAATTATATTCTGCCGAATAATATCCAATTCACCGAGTGACGGAACAAAATCCGCAGTTTACGATCGGAATCTTAGTTTGAATATAATTCGACCAATGACCAAACTATCCTGACATACATTGCAATCTTCATCAGCCCTGGAATGCCTTTAAGCACCTTGCTAGTTCTACTTTCCCGAATTTTAAATCACACTCTCAAACGGTCCTTGCATACCGCAGAAAGTGTAAGTCTGTGGAGGCAGTGTACAGGCGGTTTCTATAGGCTTTCACATATAAGAGCACTATCGATCTTTTCAACGTTCGAGCAATACTACATAAAGGCAAAGCTTGTCTCGCAAATTTTCTCCATTTATTTGAATACGCGAAATCATGTATTCCATTGGGCAAATAGCGATGCTACACTAAGCCGCAGAAAGACGTCCAGATAATGATATTGAATCGAAAATCTACATAATATTGGTGGCATACGTACTGGTGGTAACAAAAAATTTTAGCACTTAAACATGGACGTCAATTGTGGGTTGTATTTGTTTTTTTTTTTTTTTATAGAAGAAATGCAGTCAATTAACGCTTCCTTGTATTCTTTGTTCCTCTCAAATAACACGTAATACAAAGTTTAGTTTAGCACCTCAAATTACACGTTGGTATTCGCTTTTTTTCCAAAATTCACATTCTCCGTTATTTCGTTGCGGTTTTTCCAAGCATCGCACCCTTTCAATAGGCAAACTATAAGTTCCGGCAGTAAGCCAACAGTATCCTCTGTTCCATCAGTTAATAGGGCCGATTCCAAATCTTCTATGTCAACGTCTGGTAGATTGAATGTGGAACTAAACAAAGAACAAAAGTGCGCTATGCAAGGAATCACCCACCATGATTGAATATCCAGGAGACTGATAAAAGTAGAAACCATTTATACATAAAGCAATTCCGTTTCGCCGAGCTTTTTTTTCTCGTTTTTTATATGCTTTCTGATTCTCTCGTGTTTTTTTTTTTTTTTGTTTATTACTTTTCTACAGTACTGACCTGCTAGTCTTCGTCGTTTTGCCCACTTTCATGTACGTGCTGCTACCACGAATCGACTGAACACGCTTTTTCGTCCGCTACGCTTCTAGTGTCTTGAGTTGGCTTCACATCGAATTCATGGAGTGAAAAAATAATATACTTCAGGGATTTGCTTGTTTGGAGGAAATAATTTGAAGTAAAATGGTCAACACGAAAAGCGGCACGTCTCGTAAGAAAGTTTTTCACCGAAGACTCAGGCGATCGCGACAGAGAGCGAGCGGCAGATTTAAAATTCATAAAAACCAAATTTAACTGAAGTAAAGAAAAATGCAGAGGATGTTAAATAGCAATAAAAGTTAAATTTCTAGACGAACAGAATTACATTTAATAATAATAATTAGAAAGAAAACTATTTTACAAATTACGATTATGAATGTAAATAATTAAATATGTTACTAAATCTGCCATTAAAATTTTAAATAGGAGATAGGAAGGTTTTCGAGCAGTTTGCTTGTGTGACTGCTCGATTACTACAGACTCCTCAAAAATTCTTATATCATCTTCACTCAATGGACCGTTCATTTTTATACGGCTATCTGCAAGTAATCCGAATTATATCAATTATAATATTTGTAGCAATGGTCACGTACAACCACGCGTGGGGTCTCCAGGTACCCCAAAAGGAAACAAAAGGTACTTACGAGTGAGTATAAGTCACGCACGTCCACTTTTCAACAGTCGGCGCAGCGCACTGAGATTAGCTGCCACGCTTAACATCAAAAATAAGACAGCAAAATAGTGCTTGGGGTCCACGTAGACCGCAGCCGTGTAGTTAAAGGTTAAGCATTACAATTTTGACAAAACAATTTTTTTAAGTATGATCAGCACACACGGAACTGTTGCCTTGTCTTTCTGTCATGTTTTCTTCAGCAGCGATAACAACGATCTTGTAGTTTTGTTGTAGTTAATGTTGTGTTCATAGTGGGTTGGTTACTTTGTAGTCCTAGAATAATTTGTATCATCAGCTCTTTTAGTTGCTGTGGTATATTTTCATTGTTATAACGATGAATGTTTTCTTTTACCAACTCCTTTCCAAATTCCAGCAGATATGTTCTTATTGCATCTTTAATACTCTCTTTCCGACCAGGATTAGCGAACATCTATGCCCTCAATGTATTGGTAACAGGTATATCTAGAATATGATGAAATAGGGCCTTGGGCCATCTGTTGGTTTTTCTTTGTCTTGAATATTGTTCAGCATGCTGATCACCTACATCAACAGCTCCTTTGTTTTGGTTCTATGTGCAACAATAAAATTTCAGGCATGTAATTGTGATCTTCTCCGACCTTACCATCGGTGGATTGGCCAGAGCGCAATATTACTAATTTTTTTAGAGTCACGTATGATACCAGACTGTAATTGTCTCTGGACGCAAACATAGAAGAAATCGTAAGTTTATAGGGTCTAGGAAGCAATTGGTTTGGTAAAAACGATTTGTTTAACCTAAGAGTACCGCAGAGGGTAATCCCCTTCAGCCAACGTTTATCAGCTAATTGTAGGCTCGTGAAAAAATTATCAGCAGTTATTCCATATCCTTCTTCTCCTTCTTCTTAGCACTACAGCCCCTCCAGGGCCTTCGCTTCCTGCAAATAGCGCCTCCAACTGTCTTGGTCTATTCCGAGCAGCGATGAACTGTCTCCATCGACCGAGTCAGACCAGCGTTTCCTCGGTTTCCCCACTGGTCTCCGGCCTTCAGTTCTCCCAACGAATACCTTTTTGGATATCCGTTGTTCGTCCATACGATTCATGGTTGTATCGAATTTGCCATTGGTCCCCGTCTAGCTTCGCTCCGGTTATTCGTCTCAGGACCCGTCGCTCAAAGGCGTTCAATATATTTGCGGATGGTTGGGTTAGGGTCCATGTTTCACACCCATAGCATAACACAGGTCTTATCACAGATTTATATACTCGGAGCTTTGTTTTCCTGTGTATGCAGCTGGTCTTCAAGATCGGCAATATTGAATAAAATATTTTATTTGCGAGCTGTATTCTTCGGCGTATCTCGTCTCTTTCATTACCCGTTTTCATTATTTTGGCGCCTAAATACACAAATTTGCTCACATTTTTGATACTGTATTTCCGACAAATTGATTCCATAAATTGAGTTCCTAAAACTAAATCCTCCTGGCTATTATGTATTTAAATTCTCCTTAATTTTGTTTCAAGTTTTTTGACCCCGTTGCTTGAATAGTCATGACAGAGCATCAATTTCTAAAATGGTCACCAAAATTTCTACATATTTGTAAGGTCTAGGACCGTTGCAAACGAGTATCTCCCTAGTCTTTTTCTTCTTCGTAGCACTACAGCCCCTCTCGGGTCTTCGCTTCCAGCAAATAGCGCCCCCAACTGTCTCGGTCCGTTGAGCCCGTCCTCAATTTCGAAATCCGAGCAGCGGTGAACTTTCTTCGTCGACCGAATCAGACCAGCGTTTCCTCGGTTTCCCCACTGATCTCCGCCCTTCAGATCTGCCAACAAATACCTTTTTGGGCGTCCGTTATTCGTCCATACGATTCATGTGGCAGCACATTATAGCTTCCGGAGTCTTATAATCGTTGAGATCTCCCGCTTGTTAAAACCTTCATACAGCTCATGGTGATATCGAATTCGCCATTGGTCCCCGTCTAGCTTCACTCCGATTATTCGCCTCAGGACCCGTCGCTCAAAGGCGTTCAATATGTCTGCGGATCCTTGTGTTAGGGTCCATGTTTCACACCCATAGCATAACACAGGTCTTATGAGGGATTTGTATACTTGGAGCTTTGTTTTCCTGTGTATGCAGCTGGTCTTCAAGATCGGCTAAACTGAAAAAAATATTTTATTCACGAGCTGTATTCTTCGGCGTATTTCATCTTTTTCATTACCAGTTCTCGTTATTTTGGCCCCTAAATGCACGCTAAGTGTGCTATTTTGTGTATTTGAAGTATTTTTCCTCGACTGTGACGTGAACTTTGTTTTTGTTTGTATCTCCCCAGTGTCACGTGTTAATGTTGTAATTGATAAATTTTCAATCGGCTGTACCTTAGCTGTTTATTGTTCAATTGTTGTGAAATTTTCAGAACATGAACAACTTCAAAAAAACTTAAATTGTAGCTTTTGAGAAATTTAAACGTCCCCTTTTGATTTTGTAGGCAAAAATAATAAAATTTATAAAATGTACTATTAACAAAGTTGATCAAATTCTGACTTCTGAAGTATTTGTTGTCCTTGTGCTCTTAAAGGTTTACCTGCATGAGTTTTTCAGATGTTTCAGGTAAAAGATGTCCAATCGCGAAGGGGGCACACAACATTTTCGTACATTTCTCCCCCCTACATCCCTCGAAGCTATCAGTTTAAGAGCTGTTTTGAAAGTTTTCATCAAGACTTTTAATTTGAAACCCATATGATGAAATTTTTTTCAGGGACCCCTCCCCTGAATGGGGAGACCCCCCACCTTATAAATTTTTTTAGTGAAACTTTGAAGAGGGTACTAATTTACACCTATATGAAAAATTTGATGTTTCCAGCTTATGTGGTTTGCGAGAACAATTGCTGTAACACATGTTCCGTAAAATTATTTTACAAAATCCTGATAATGCAACAACAAAAATAAATATACGGAACAAACTAATAACCTTCTTTCCTTTAGAAGTCGGTTAAAAATCTTTCAATTTACGAATAAACAACTTTCGATAATAAATGTTACAAGTTTCAAGATGCAAATGCTTACAGCGAGTACCTTAAAAAAAAACAGCCTTCCCACAGCACCATTACGAAGTATTTTCTCACGCATCGCTCATAATTCTTAAAGACTAATTAATATCAATCAGTCATTTAACGTCAAAGACTTATCGCCTACCTAATGCCATACCATCAATCCAGGAAGTTTCCACGAAATAAACCATTGTACTCGTATATTGCATGTCAAAGCATTTTCCATTCAAATACAGTTGTCGGCTCCGTAATAAGTAAGTGAACTTGAAAATCAACCTGGGCCGCGTTGGTATGGATCAATACACTTCTCTATTCTAAACTCAAAACCGAACTGGAAAAAGAAATACCATAAGAATACAAATTTGAAGCCTTCTGGTTAATATACGGAAAAAATAGAATCTTAATACCACATTGACAGCATTTTACTGTTAATCTCTAATTGAAATTTCCGTTTTACCTTTCATTTCTTGCAAGCAATGCATAATGCGAGTTCTCGTATGTGCTGCGCTACTCGCTGAGACAAATGAATAGAAGACGAAATGGACTAACTCCAGTTCGACAGACAGACGTAAAGACGGTGTTGGCGGCCAAACAACCAATAGAGCGAAAAACGAATAATAAATGAATAGATAGAAAGATAGATGGTCTCCATTGCATAGATGGATGGATCTATAGCACATTACCACGGGGCGAATGGCAAGTTCAAGATAAAAGAGAGGTTTCGCTGCGCTGCAATGGATTTGGCGGCGTTTCCAATTCCTTATTCTCCCCCGAAAGATTAATAGATACTAGCTGCGAGCGATAGATAAAACCCAGGCCTATAGTGTGGCGTCCAAACAGTAACATACATACTCGTATATTGTCGATTAAATCTACCGGTAACAACAATCATAATAAATACGAGTACTTGCATTTTAGTGCATTCACTTTATGACAGTTATATGGGGGATAGATATGTTATTGCATTTTAAGCGCAACCGATAATGATGGCTAATAAAGGCCAACTATGTACTAGTATGGCAACCGGATTAGCTCGAAGGTGAATGTTTTACTTTTAGTTTAGCGGGTGGTAAGAGCGTATGTGCGTTAAATGGAGAAGGTAGGCGTGAAATTTCATTTCCGCTGGTCTATTATTAAATACTTTATCACCAAATATTATTTTCGCACTTATAGATAAGCTGGAAAAAGCTTGCACATGTTGAACAAATTGAACGGTTTGCAATGATTAGATTGCTTTAAGGGTGATGAAAGGTTATCTTTCACTTTTGAACTAACGAAAGGTCGGAAATATTTATCAGCACCACATAGCGCATGAACATATCAGACACATTTCATACTTAGTTAATTTAACAATGCACTATCAACAATTCTGAGGCGTTAAATTGTTATTGACTCTCACTTATTTAGTTTTTGAGAGCTTTATAATATCTTATTCAAATATACAATAAATGTACTCTTTACTGTAATTGCTAACAACGAGCAGTAACTCTTTTAAAATTTTAGTCTTCCATTGAACACTCCTCAAGGCAAATGCCCTCGTTGGAAAAAAATGACATACTCGTATGTACCCCCCAATTGAAAAACCTTAAATCAAATCGGCCCTATTCCGCAATCGAAAAACTGTTAACTTTTCGTGCCGACAACTGCATTACAAACTATTCGGCGGCTGCCCGTCAGTTAGTTAAAGCCACCAGCTAGATTTCTAAATATACGGATTTCTATAAAAGCTACTGTTAAAGCGTAGCTCGTATGGTGTATTGGTTAGTGCGCTCGCCGCTTGCTCGGCAGTTCCAAAGTTCAAAGCTCATCGGTGGCAACGAGTTTTTGCTTGTTGTACTTCTGTCCAATTATCAGCCTTCCTAGCTATGGTGAATACTGATTGAAAAATCCTGTAATAATCACATTGTTGAGCGTGATACTGACCATATCACCTCGAATACCATTAATGTCAAGAAAATGAGACTCCCTAACAAATCTCAATGTCAAGTTCCGAATTGGACTAGTGCGCGATTGTTAAAAAAAAAAGTTAAAACCGTGTCGTGTCACACTCTAACAAGATTTCTAAAACTTGCATCACATTCGTTTTCGAAACTCACAATCAATATACAAGATGGTTCAAAATCAGTCATCCAATTTCCTTTTTGAATTCCTGTCGAATATTCCCCCTAAGGCCTGCGATTATCTGAGGCTTGTGAGCATAAACCCGCGACTTTAATTAGCCCCAAAGGAAGAAGTCTGGGATGGTTAAATCGATAATATTGCTGGCTATGCCAAACCGGGAGATTACAACGCTTCCTTTACAATATCCATTGTGCCTTGTGCTGTGTGTGCGGTTGCATCGTCTTGTTGAAACCACATGTTCACCAAGCCCCGCTTATGCGATTCCGACAGTAAGAAGTCATTTATCATGGCCCTGTAGCGTTGGCCAGTAGCAGTGGCCGTATTGCCGATGGTCTCCTCAAAAAACTGCGGCCCGATCACTCCTCCCTCGTGAATGCCGCACCACACAGTTGCTTTGTCTTTGTAATGGCTGTTCGTGCATCACACGCGGATTTTAAGTGCCCCAGAAATGAAAATTTTGCTTATTGATGTAACCGCTTAAGTGCAAATGCGCATCTTTGCTTATGATAAATCGTTCTCTTCTTTGTTGAGATTGAGGATGGCTTGACAGTCATTCACACGCGACTGATGGTCAACAGTCATTAATTGATGGACTGTGCACTTTGTACGGAAATATGTGTAAATCTTCCACTTCTCAGCGATATCGGCAGCCACAGCCGCGATATTCTCTGTCGAACGACCAGTCCGATGGCGGCCACAACCTGCAAGGCTTGTATGGTATCAGTCTGTTCGAGTCTCGCAGCTAAGCGCCGAATTGTTTGCCAACGTCGAAATTCACGCTACGCCAACACCGCCGCCGACGCTCTTGCGGAGTATAACGCTCCATTGATTTTCTGTTTGTATACTCCAGCTGTCGTTCACAAATATCAAATATGATTCACGTACGACGCCATTTGCAAAAGTTTTAACATCTTACGATAGGGTGATTAATTTCGCGCCACCCTGTACTTATTGCGTCTTTGAATTTTGTTAACTTATATACGCTTACTATACTGCTATCTAAAATTTGGCGTTCTGAAAGCCGCAAAGCTCCTTCGAAGACCCACACTTTCATCCGAGGCATCGCTAGTAGACGTTGGTGAGGTCTATAAACGTGTCCAGATAAGGGTTTGAGTCACCTTTTATAATGTCGAGTTGCTTATTTTCTAGTTCTTTTGACTTCCAAAATCTATTTTCATTCCTAATTTTTTGATAGGTTTTTGGTGCCGTTCGTTGCGAGCTTCGATGCACACCGTAGTCGCAGACAGTTATAACTGGAAAAGTGCCGCCCCCCCTGGCCGTTACCGATTCGATAGAACGCTATCTAGCCTTAGCTAACTTTTTCGTGGTTGTGAGGTGAAGGCTATTTACGCCCTGAGTGTGGGACTCCTAAGCGGACCAGACACAATAGACTAACTGTACCTGGAACCGTGTAGCACATTACTTTGGGCTAGGCCTCATTTTCCTTCACCTAGAGGCGTTTTCAGGATCGAAAAATCCCCTTTCTAGAGAGAAGAAAGGGATAATTAGAAAAGATATTCCCTATCCTTGACGCCTCCTGACGCTCAAATATGCTTTTTGTATCACCCAGGGTGGTCCGTACATAATGTGTTGCGCGTTGCCATTTATAAACGATCTTCCGATTATAGTCTAAGAGGAGAGCGCTCCAACTTCTTTGAAGAGGTCACCACGCAGCCTGTCCCATATTTTGTAGTTAAAAAATGAATGGCAGGCATCATCTGCTTCTGCTTCACAAGACTCGTAGTCGAGAGACCGTTACTTACCAATCGCGTACAGATAAGACCGAAAACATCCATACCCGCTCAAGAGTGTGTCAAGTAGAAGTCAATCTGACCATGCCTTCGATCGCGCTATTACCTCAGTTCACAGATCCAATGCGCAGTCCATCTTCGCATTGTGTCACTCTCCCAGGATTGTTGCCAATCGCAGAGATTGCGTTGTCTCTCCTCCATTGCGACTACCTCGCTGTTGACTTCGCTTCTGCATAGGTAAATATTTGTACGCTATTTAGCAAGGAAAGCGATGGGTCTCTCCCCTGCTATCACTAACTCTACCGAACCGGAGGGTGTTCGATATGCACGTGCAATTCCTAGCTCTCCTTGTCTCTGCATCTATGCCAATCGCGTTTGGTGCAGTTTCTTGCTGAGAGCACCGCTCCATATTTCCGATCCGTTTGGAGGAAGCTGTAGCCCTTTCTATAAGTTTATTATTTATTTTTTTCTTGACAAGCCATTGGGCCTTGCTTTTCTGAGTAAGCAGATGCGTTCTGACTCCTTTGAGCCATCTTCAGTGTCTTCACTTCAGATGACTCAAAGGAGTCGAAACGAATCTCCTCACACAAAAAAAGCAAAGTAAGAAAAAAGAGAATTGGGGCGCGGATATCAAATAAACAAAATAATTGACTACAAGTTTATTATTATTTATAGTATTGTAGAAGTAGGAGGAAGAAGAGGGGGGATGATAGCTTCAGCAGTTTGCTGCTTTTAATTTTTAACTTAGTCCTTATTAAGAGTGATTTATAAATATTTCTCGTGATATTACATTTTTATAGTTAAACATATTTTTTATGTACTATATTCTGAAGAGCCCCGAGGAATTACATAATACCCTGAAGAATAAGATTAGCTGCGTCACAATCAATCCAGATTTCTAACTATGTTCAACCTTTTTCGGACAGGAAGGTGAAGGTTATTTACGCCCTGAGTGTGGAACAAAAATTCATTCTCACCATGTCCTCAATTGAGGCTCAAATCAGGGATAAGGCGTCTGGTCCATCTCCCCTTCGTTTCGTTTACCCTGGATTGTTATCAATAACTGAATGAACACTGTTTCCTTGTGAGCAACTGCCTCTCTGTCGCCATAATTTCGATAAAGGTAGATATTTCTCCTCTCTTTTGCAAGGAGGGTGACGATTATCACGCCTATGATCATCGGTACAGCTTCTCGTTGAGAGCGTTGCCCAATATCTCCATCACGAGCCGTCTTGTTGATGTTGGCCCCTTATCTTGGTCTTCAGTCGACTGAGTGCCCGTACACTCGCTGCAGCCTTATCAACCGTTGTCCTGATTTTTGCGTTTCGTGTCTATCAGCAAGCCTAAGTATTTCACTGCCGATTTCGGCTCGACTGGCACTTTCCCTGATCGTCCTTGCTCTGGGGATTCTCTTTGTCATGTTGATCACTTCGGGTTTTGTCAGTGATCGACTGAACTTATGCCCGCAGTGCATTAGTATACATAGTCTAGATACCTTCCAGCAACTAGCGCCGCAAACTCATCCCAATAGTCATTTAACGGCCAAGGATGCAGCCTTGAGCAACATCCGATGTAACTTTTATCCTTCGCCGACTATCCTTCGTATCGTAGAGCAGGCGGCTCCAGTCCTCAAGGTAGGCGAAAAACTGACAGGTGGCGACGTGGGGCACTCAGTTGTGAGTATCATCAAGTTTGGTTGCAAGTATTTTATGCCCCGTCAGGAACCCCGTCACGGCAAGCCTTTAGTGTACTGGTGGTCCACTGAAATCGCTGAACTGTGAAAAGAGTGTCACAAGCTCTAAGCGCCGGATCAGGCATGCGCCAGGCTAGCGTCATACCAGTCAACCAGGAAAACCTTCGAACACAATTGATAAGCATCGGTTCGCAACATGGTTCTGAATTTATCTTGCAGCAAGCGTTAATGATGCTCATATCTGTAGCGTTTACCATATGACAGATAGTTATTGTGTTCACCGCCAGGCATTGGAGTTAAGGTAGCAGTTGAGCGAACAGAGTCACACGCGAAGCATCCAAGCGTCACAACTGCGAAGTAAAGATTTTCCTGTGAATACATTTATTGTGTGTTTTTATGTAGTGTAAATAAACGTTATTACGAAAACGATTGCCTTTGCATTACATCGGTGACTACCCGACGTGATGTCTGCTAAAGGAAAACCTGCACGTGATACAACTAAAATGCCAGAGACAGAAAATACAGAAGCCACTGAAGCCGAAACTGTTACTGGAACCGAGCCTACTACAGGAGCCGCAACCGACACCAGAATCATACAGTAGCCACCAGTTAGCAACAACGACATCGAAAATGTTCGCGTACCACCATTTTGGACAACTCGACCAACGCTGTGGTTCGCCCGCGTTGAGACACAATTGCGAGGGTGCAGAATAAGCTCAGACGCCGCCATGTTTGACAAAATCGTCAGCGAACTTGATTGTACCTGCTTGGACGCTATAGCGGATATCGTGGAGAAACCGCCGGAAACGGGCTAATATGAAGCGCTGAAAACAAGATTGATCAAGGTTTACGCGCCGTCCGAAGAGGCTCAAGTTTGAACTCTTCTCACCGGCATGGAATTAGGTGACAGCAAGCCGTCACAATTGCTACGGTGCATGAGTTTAGCTGCAAAAAGCAAGGTAAGTGAATCATTTTTGAAATCACTTTGGCTACATAGGCTGCCCGCGGATGTACGATCGATTCTCGCCATCGCGGAAACAACGAATCTCATCCGCCTCGCGGAAATGGCAGACAAAATTCAAGATGTCAAAAGGCCTAACGAAATTTGTGAATTCTAAGATTGCCAATCAAAAGGAATTTCGACCAATACTGCAGATTTAATAATCCAGATTGCAGAATTAAAAGCATCAATACAACAATTACGAATACCACCTGCTCGACGCTTCACGGCACTTCAGAAGTCGAAGCCGTTCTCGCAATCGAGAAAACGAAAGAAAAATCTGCTTCTATCATCGAAAATTCGGAATAGCCGCTCGTCATTGTACCAAACCATGTAACTTTCAGGCCCCATCGACCTTGGAAAACGCCTAGGAGCCCTGCGTGTTGAGACGGCTCGTAGTCACTCCGCAACAAACCATGTTTTTGTCACTGACAAATTAACTCAACTTAAGTTTCTAATCGACACAGGTGCAGACATGTCAGTCATACCTCGACTTCCATCGCTTAAAAATAACACAAAAACAGAATTTAAGCTTTACGTGGTCAATAAATCTCCGATCGACACTTATGGTGAAAAGTTGCTTACATTAAATCTCAATTTACGTCGACAATTTACGTGGGCATTTATAATAGCAGACGTTGCACAGCCAATTATAGATGCTGATTTTCTAAAAGAACACGGCCTCTCTGTAGACATTACAAACAGACGTCTTGTAGACTCGAAAATGAAACTTACAACAGCAGGAACCGTATCAACTCTACCCACATGATCTATCTCTACATTGATCGAAGGATCGCAGTTCCACACATTACTGAAATCATTCCCAGAAGTAACGAATCCTGCTCTAGCGAACACTACACAGCACTCTGTACGACACCATATCATCACTACTGGCCCCCCGGTAGCAGAACGCCCGAGACCACTACCACCAGGCAAGCTGAAAATAGCTAAGACAGTTCCAGTACATGATGGATAAGAACTATAGCCGCCCATCGAACCGAAGGAAGGTTCCTGGCGCCCATGCGGAGATTATCGTAAACTAAACGCGATTACCATACCCGATCGCTATCCCATGCGACACATTCAGGACATTACATCAGATCTCACAGGCAAATGTGTATTTTCTAAAATAGACTTGCTTCGAGCATACTATCACATCCCAGTTGCGGATGAGGATGTCCCAAAGACGGCAGCGACAACACGTTTGGCCTATTTGAAATTACGGTAATGACCTTTGGCCTCCGGAATGCCGCCCAAACCTTCAACGGTTTGTTAACGAAGTGTTGCGCGGATGGGACTTTTGTGTCTGTTATCTGGATGACATTCTTGTATCATCTAACTCAATCGAAGAACCATCTTCGTATCGTATTTGAACGATTAAAAACTTATGGAGTGGTAATCAACGTTGCAAAATGTGTCTTTGGCGTCGAAGAAATTGAGTACCTGGGACACAAAATAAATAAACATGGTATTTCGCCACCTGATTATCGAATTCAAGCCATACGTTTCCTGGGCATATTAAATTTTTACAGGAGATTCATCCGTAATGCTGCCAACCTACAAGAACCGCTCCACCAATACCTCCACAATGTAAAAAAGGCGACAAATGCATTATTCAATGGTCACCAGAACCATAAAAGCCTTTAACGATTGTAAGGAAAGCCTTGCGAAGGAGACATTGCTAGTATATTTTATTCCATCGATGCCATTACAACTTGTCACCGACGCATCGGATGTTGCAATCGGATCAGTATTTGAGAAAAAAGTAGGTGGCAGTTGGCAACCATTAGCTTACTCTCAACGAAAACTGTATCACCCTGAATCAAAGTACAGCGTTTATGACCGAGAGCTGTTGGCTATTTACAGCAGTTTAAAACACTTTCAACACTGGCTCGAAGGCACCCAGTTTATCATCAAAACGCACCACAAACCGTTGATATATGCGCTCAGTCAAAAAACAGAAAAATCTTCGCCGAGACAAATTAGGCACTTAAGTTTTATATCGGAATATTGTAGCAGATACGCTATCAAGAATCGAAGCAATCAACCTGCCATCTTCATTGACCACCCACGAGCTGATAGATGAACAACGTAACGACACTGCACTTCAATCATTTCTCTCTGGAAACAATTCATCACTTAGGCTGAGTGTCGAGATTTCGAGCGCCGCACATAATCACAACTGACCAAGGAACTCAATTTGAGTCCGCGCTTTTCTCTTCTCTCTCCAAACTTTTGGGATGTAAACGTACTCGAACATCGCCGTATCACCCAGCATCCAATGGATTGGTAGAGCGATGGCATCGCGCATTGAAAGCCGCCATCATGTGCCATGAGCAGAATTCCAACTGGCCTCGCATCCTGCCGGCCGTTCTCCTAGGACTCCGAAACTCATGCAAGGAAGATCTAGGCGCAAGTTGCGCGGAGCTCGTTTACGGAACAACTTTAACACTTCCTGGAGAATTCTTTGTGAGCGATGAAAGTCTGTTCAATCCGCACGCTTTTGGATTCATGTTAAAACAACAGATGCGTGAATTGCGACCTGTTCCAATTAACCATCGCTATGATCGAACGACCTTCGTACATCATCAATTGAATTCATGTACACACGTCTTCTTAAGAGTTGACGCCGTAAGGAAATCGCTATGTCAACCGTATTCAGGACCACGTAAAGTGATCAAACGAATTTCAGATGTATTGTTTACGATTGACATCGAAGGTAGACAAATCAACGTCTCCACCGAACGACTGAAGCCAGCCTTCATTATCGTCGCCACTACTCAGCAAACCGAAGCTCCGTCAGACTCCGTAATGAAACGAATAGTTTCTACAACCGAAAAAAGAAAAACAATTACATGAGAACCGATCATAGCACGACCTCATACGGCTGTCAGAACATATCCGCCTGCAAAGCGCCATCGTGACAGTGGGAATGTCACTCAAGAGGGAGCAATGTAGTGTTTACCATATGACAGATAGTTATTGTGTTCGCCGCCAGGCATTGAAGTTAAGATAGCAGTCACACGCGAAGCATCGAAGCGTCATAACTGCGAAGTAAAGATTTTCCTGTGTATATATTTATTATGTGTTTTAATGTAGTGCAAATAAACGTTATTACGGAAACTATTGCCTTTGCATTACATATCTTTCATATCGTGCCCCCTAGTTTCATATCAATACTGCATCTCACACATCATATAGATACAGGAAGGAAAAATGATTAAACATTTTTTATTGATTATGCTCGGATTCGAACCTGGGGCCATCCAAGGCAAGACATGAATAAGTGTTCGACTTGCGCATATTCGTTAATGTGATGAGTTAAAAAGATTTATGTAAATTAATAAACTAAGAAATGCATGGGAGACTATCCATATTACATTTAAAATCTTTTTCATTAAGCAGTTGTTTAAATTCTAAAATCTTTTTTTGAGGCTGATTATAATACGTTAGGAAATGACTAAATTAGAACTAAAATCAGAAGACAATAAATTTTTTGCTACTCAAATAACTTCCCAGAATAAAATTAGCGAATGGAATACCCTTAAAGTAGTCCAAAACATTAAATCCATTAATTGTTCCAATTTATAATTTCTGCTTAAAATGAAAAAAAGACTTTCAATTACTTTACATTCAACTGTTTATTCCTTGAACTTTTACAACTCTTTAAGTGATTTATATTTAGCAATTATTCAGCGACATTGAATGCGACATTAAGTCCACAATTAAATATAGCAAATGATATTATTGCGCGTTTCAATTTGTTGAAAGTAATGCAAAAATATAAACATGCAAATTGGTTATCCAGATGCTAATTTTCATCATGTTATTGCGAATAAATATTTCGCTAGTAATGTTTTTATTAAAAGAACGAATATGGATGCTTTCAAGCATTAACAATGATTGCAATATCAAATTCAATTTGAATTGATGCCATCATCGTTATCAGATGTTCTATTAGCAGAACCAACAGACCGAGAGCATCTCAGCAATTCAATAGAAAAATAAATAACATTTCTGATTGAATCCATAAAAAAAAACTTCACAATCGATCTATCCTTAATTAAAACATGACAGCTCTAAGCACTTATTGATTGTTTTAATTGGTCATCAACAAATAAACCTTGCAAGTTGCAACTTGCTGATGTTAAAAGTGTGGGAAAGATTTGTTGACCTATTTTCAATCTGATCTTAAGAGTTTAGAATTGAGCGAAGGATTCAGTTTTTTTACTTAATCTTGGATTTATTAATAGGGTTAACCGTGGAGAAGAATTATTACGGTTTTAAAAAATTACCAAATTGTTTTGTTGTCCGAGTGTTTATGAGATACTTTTTCAAATTAACTTTGAATTTTGAAACCTTAAAAATAAATCGAAATCTCCAGGAATATGCTTAAATATTCGGATTTTCATTAAACTATATCCTTTAAAAAATGAAATATACACGTAAGATAAAGGTATCTTCTATTTTTTCATTTAAATATTTTACATCGTATCACCTTCGAAAAAAAAAATATGCCTTTATCTTTAATTGTAATCTAACGTATGCGTTAAATTTTAGTTTTATCTAAATTACACAATGTTCTATTGTGTCACGAACATTATACTCTATTCTTCCTATAAGCGCTTATAGTATAATCAAAATAGTGTGGAGCAAATTGCCCATATATGACTACATGTGTATATTCGACCTATTATTCATAGCAGGTGGAATTTAAACAATTAAGATTGTTTTGTTTATAAAACAGTGTGCTTACAGTTTGAGAAGATTAAAAAGATAAGAATTCATGTAAGTGTAATATGTAGGAGGAACAATTTAATTTTATGTCAAGTACGATAGTATAAAATTAGAGTTCATACATGTGATATTATTGATGAGAGTATTAAAGAGCTTATGGAATTGATCTTATTTACCCAGGTATCTTTTTAAACAATTCTTTGTTAAAGCGATAAATAAATACTACAATATATGTCAATCTAAAGCAAGTGATTATGTTGGGAGGGTAATATTATTTCAAGGCTGTATTCAATCAAGGTATCCTAAGATATAACTTGACATATTCAAAACAATTTTTTATGATTAGTGCTTATTAATCAAGGTGCCACTATTCTAATAGCTTTTCAGTATTCAATGTTATTATCAATGAAAAATTACATAATCTCGTATTATGTGTATGTCAACATAGTGAAAAAGGATTTCTGCAGCCTCACATCGATCATTCCGTCTTACTAAACCGACTCTATGTTTCTGCTACTCAGACGGAATTTTGTCAATGATAAAATTTAAGCATATTAATGTAAAATTCAGATTCTCAATATAAACTGTCTTACTTTAGATGTAGATGCATACAGTGTGACATTTGCAAAAAGAAATAAACCTTTGCAATTAATGCAAGATTATTCTTTTGAAGTCATACTTTTCCTCATCTAATTGAAACTATATTTGCAATAGCAGTTTTCTACGCGCAGCTGAGTAGCTTCGTTTGTGACCATGTACGTGTGTTGGTCGGCTAGCTGTTTGCCGGATTATATGGGGCGGATCCTATATCGCGCCACGAAGCTGCACTTCAAAACGTCACGCGTACTCTACAAGACGTTCTTTAGAATCTTCTGTGCGTCAATCAAACTACTCTAGCTAACTTTGGTGTCAATAAGGTAAGCCGACATGAAGGCTTGAGACGAATGCAATAATCAAATGAAAAAAATTTCCATTCCTTCTCCGAAAAAGTTCGTTGCATCACATAGGAGATTTCAAACCTAACGATGTTAAAGTGGCTGAAGTGAAAAAATCATCCCTTCTTAAATGATGGACACTTGACGGGTGCAGTTGCCTGTAGCATAATAAAAGTACAAACCAAACAATTTCTCCGGGGTGACCAGCTTTTCTCATCAGGAATAGCAACTATCAATCACCACGGAGCTGTTCGACTACATAGGTTTACTCTATGATGCCGACCCAGGCATGAAGAGACTGAAGGATTTTGCTCTTCACTGCTGAAAAATCAACCCGCATCGGTGAGATAGTGATTCTATTTTTAGACCCTTGCACTCTCAAAACAAATCCCTGCCTTTTTCGAAAGTATGCTAATACAAGCCGCAAACTAATCATAAGAAAAAAACCTAATGTCATTCAGAACTAATTTGTAATGCGGATTTTATCGCTGCTGTTTATTAGATTATCTCCCAGTCAAAACTGACGCAATTCCTAGCAGTTTATTTGAAAACACAGGCAACATGATTCTGTTCAAAATTATATCCATCCAACTTCAAACTGTTGAAAAATTTGCCAACCTTGCTTCTGGCAGCATTCAGAGATATACTTGTCTCTAACGTTATCAGCATAATCAGACGGCCTAGCCACCACGAACGAAGAATTCCAGAACAAGCTATAGACCTTACTATCCAGTAGACAAAAAACACAACACCAGAAGAAAGTTTATTGATGACTCTATATCTACATTACTTGACTCCCCAAAGTATGCTACGTAAATATCAAATGGTGCGGGCGACAATAAAAATTGAATCGGTTCGTCTGCTGACAGCAAAATTTAAAATATGAGAACTAGAGGGAGAATAATGCTCTCCCCTTCCGGGCCCTTGTTGGGCGCCATTGTAGTAAATTGCAGTGTTTAAAGCTCGTGCAGGACTCTGGTGCCGATTATCTGCACAAGGGTGAGTAAGCTATAAAAAACCTAGTTCAGCTGACTAGCTTTGCTTCCTGACCGCGTACGCGTGTTGGTCGGCTACTGTTTGCGAGATCATAGATGGCGGATTCTATGTCGTGCCACGAAGCTGCACTACAAAACATGTATCACCCGTACTCTACAAGACATTGCGATCAATTTTTATTATCTTTAGAAAATTTCTATTGTGTACAAATCAAGCTACTCTAGTACAAAAATTTCGTCTCACTAAGGTAAACGGAAACGGAGGTTTGTGGCAAATGCAAACATCAAATAAAAAACAAACATCCATTTCTTCTCTGTAAAAGGTCGTATTATTACAAGGGGAATATCAAACCTAAAGATGTTAAAGTGGCTGAAGTGAACCACTCATCCCTTCCTAAATGATTGAAACTTGACTTTACCATAGTACAGCAACAAAGTAAGCAATTTTGACGAAGTGACTAGCTTTTCTGGTCAGTAACAGCCACTAGCAATCACCACGGACCTGTTCGAAATCTGGTCGCTAAGAAGAAACTATTGAAAATTAGCATGCTTTGAAAAAGCACAAAATCAGAATTCGTTAAAAACCAGACATTTTTGAACTGAAAAATTTGCGCGCTACCTTTAAAGTATAAAGAAACTGCGTAAAGCGTTTTGTAAAAATACACAACAATCGTCCTAAAGTAAGGAAATGGTTTTTCAAAGTCAGATCTACTTAAAGTATTGAGAACTTCTAGGAGCAACAATCAATTTCAGTAAAGATTTCCCCTGAGGCAGCAAATCATACGTGCGTATTAGCATTGTTTAGCAGAAAGTTAAGAAAATGTTTTTTGCTGTAGAACCTAGCCTGAAACCGTTTAACACATTACTTCGCGTTAGGGATCATTTTCTTACATTTCGGGATACAGAAATCTCCTTTCTAACGGGAAGGAAGGGATGACTAGAAAAGAGACCCCCTGCCCTCGATGCCGCTGGACGCCCAAGTAAGCTTTTCATATCCACTAGGACAGCTCGGTGATAACGTGCTACGCGGTTTCATATGTCTTTCTGATTATAGTCTCTGGTGAGAGCGCTCCAACTTCATTGAAGAGGTCACCGCACAGCCTATTCCATTTTTTGCAGCCGAAAAATGTGTGGCAAGTGTCATCTACCTCTCCTACGCAAAACATGAAATCGGGAGACCATGACTTACCAATTTTCTGCTGGTAAGAGCGAAACACCCATGCCCGCTCAAGAGCTGGGTCAAGTAGAGGAGCGGACGGGATCAGACGCCCAACTCATCTTCCCCTTTGTGTCTTCTTCCTTGGACTGTTGCAACTCGCTGAGAGAGTCGCGTCCTTCCCCCGAAGTGACCGCTTCCCTTCTGCGTGGATAAATATTTGTACACTCTCTAACAAAGAAAGCGATGGGTATCACCCCTGCAATTACCAACACCGGCCTCGCAGAGACTGTTCAATGTGCACGTGCAATTCGCAGCCCTCCTTGTCTCTGTACCTGTACCAAGCCTTTTCGGTGCAGCTGCTTGTTGAGAACGACGCCCCATGGTTCTGATCTGTAGAGTAGTACAGACTGCATGGCGCTCTCAAGATTCGTCTTCTTGATTATGTGGTTTCCCCTATGTTGGCCATCAGTCGCGTGAATGCCATTACCCCCCCTTCCGCCTTATCAGCTGTTGCCCAGATTTACTTGAACAAGCTCATCTTCGAGTCAATCAATACGCCGAAGTATTTTGCCACTGGATTTAATTCGACCAGCATTTCCCGGATATTGAATGTCCTGACTCTGTGAATTCTTTTCTTTGTCAGGATAACCACTTCGGTTTTCTTCAACACATGGCTAAGTAGCCTATCATACCAGATGTTCCACAAGTCAGGACCCAGGATTAAGCCCTGAGCGATACTCGATGTGACCCATTCTCCGACGAACTTCCTTTGCGTCGTAGAGCAGGCTACGGTCCTTCAGATAGTCCCTCGAAACACACATTAGATATCCTGGAATTTGAAAAAAGCTTTCTAGCGCTTCCAAAATATCCGCCCATCTAGTGGATTTGAAAGCATTTCTTACATCAAGAGTATCCAGCAAGGCAGCACGCTGGACCGCACTCACCACTTCCCCGATTGTATCGACTGAGCAGCGACCTGCCTAGTCATCTTTATCATATATACATGCGGTATGCAGACAGCGCCCCTCGGGATTCCCCTTCTTCTTGCTGATCAACACGAGCCTCGTCACCGTCTGGCGCACCATGAATATCGCTTCACGCAGCCAAGCGTGGAACCTACTGAGCAGCAAGTCAGGACAAAATTGAAAGACCATATGCAACACCTCATAAAAAAGCGTCGGGCATCGATGAGATCCCAGTGGAGCTCATTAAAGATGGTGGCAGAAGTTTTTAGAAAGCTATTCACAATAGCATCTAGCACATTTTTCAACAAGAACAGATGCCGAAAGAGTGGAGCCAATCAATTATATTCCCTATCCACTAAAAAGGTGACAAGCCACAATGCGAAAATTATAGAGCATATCACTACTTAGTATGGCGTACAAAATATTTTCAAAGATCATAGAAAATAAAATTGGATCATACGCCGACAGTATTTATCAAGCTGGTTTGAAAGCGACAATAGACCAATTGTTCACTGTCAAGCAGGTCCTTGAAAAATGCTGGGAGCTCAACATAGACGTACACCAAATTTCCGTTTACTTTAAGCAAGTATACGACAGTATTGATCGTAGCGTACTTTACCAAATATTTTATTCAGTTTTGACGATCTTGAAAACCAGCTGCATACACAGGGAAACAAACTCCAACTATACAAATCTGTTATGCTATGGGTGCGAAACGTGGACCCTAATCTAAGCATCCGGAAATATATTGAACGCCTTTGAGCGACGGACCCTGAGGCGAATAATTGGATCAAAGCTAGACGGGGACCAATGGCAAATCCGATACAACCATGAGCTATATGAAATTTTTGATGAACCGGAGGTCTCAAGGATTGTAAGGCTGCGGTAGCTGCAATGAGCTCGTCATGTGAATCATTTGGACGAACAACGGATACCCAAAAAGGTATTCGTTGAGAGAACTGAAGGTCGAAGACCAGTGGGGAAGCCGTGGAAACGGTGGTCTGACTCGGTCGACGAAGACAGTTCATCGCTGCTCGGATTTCAAAAGGAGGATGCGGTCAATGGACCCAGACAGTTGGAGGCACTATTTGCTGGAAGCGAAGGCCCGAGAGGGGCTGTAGTGCTACGAAGAAGAAGATGTGCAGCACCTCAGCTGGGATCCCGTCTGCCCCTGTAGCCTTTCACATAGACAAGACAGCCTTCTCCAGTTCTATCTTCGTAAAAAGTGACAATTCCAATAGGATTACGCTACGGGCGGCGTCGACACGGACGGAGTGTGTAGGGAAAATGGCCCTTACTATCTCGTAAATTCTTCCGCATCATATGAGCTTCCGCATGACTGGCTTGTAGCCCAGGACTCACGGATCTCTGGCCACGTGGTCCACCAGCTCTTGCCAGCACCTGGTCTTGTTGTTGTTAATAAGTTTACGGAGTTGTTTTCTGTTCGACTTGTATTCAGCTAGCCCGGTGTACAGGTATGCCTCATTCAAAGTCCGTGCCCGCTGGGCCTCTTGTCAGAGCTGTAACATTCACTTCACTCCTCAGCTATTTCAGATGCCCACTAGTACACTGGAGCCAACCCGTCCCGGGGTCTCCGACGGGGCATGGCAGACCTGCACACAGACGTGATGATACTCATAGTTGAGTTCACCGCATCCATAGCTGCTAATCTTCCGCTTCCCTACGATGCTCCAGGCTACGATCCTCATATCATGAGCATATCGATAAACCTCTCAACATCCATCCTCCCAGTGTGCCACCCGAGACTTGAGAAGCCGAGAAGCATCTACGTTGGTCTCCAGTGGTATATACTGGTGATCACTAGCCGTGTAGTATTCTATTGCAGAACTCTCCTGTTGTGTGCCTTTAAAATGCTTACCTCCACTTAAAGCAGTGATAAGGCGTGTCTAAACAATTCCCAATTTAAACAGTGATGGGGCTTGCTTAAACATTTCCTAATTAAAGCAGCGATGGAGCTTGCCTATACAGTTCCTAATTCAGGCACTGATGGGACTTGCCCAAACGATTCCTAAACAGAAAAATTTTTGCTGTGTTAAATCGAAACCTTTCTTGAAAATAAGTGTAATGATTTTCGAAATGCCCGTGTAGGACACGGGTGCCGATGGTCTGGCACAAGTGTCAGCGAGCTATAAACAACACCGAGCTCAGCTAACTAGCTTCGCTTAACGACCGCGTACGCGTGCTTGACGACTAGCATTTGCGGGATCATATGAGGCGGGTTCTTGTCGAGCCACGAAGCTACACTACAAAATACTTATCACGCGTACTCTACTCTACAAGACGCACCGATCAATTTTTATTGTCTTTAGAAAAGTTCTATTAGGTGTCAATTAAGCTACTCTACAGTAATTCAATATTTTTTTTTTGCCTCGTTAAAGTTAGCGGACACGGAAGCTTGAGATGAACGCAAACATTACACAAAAAGCAACCGTTACTTTCTCCGAAGAAGGTCGTTGCATTACAAGGGGAATGTCAAACCTAAAGATGTTAAAGTGGCTGAAGTGAACCACTCATCTCTACCTAAAGGACGGAAACTTGACGGATGTAGTTTACTTTACACTTGTTAAACAACAAACTAAGCAGTTTCGACGGGGTGACCACCTTATCTCTTCAGGAGCAGCCACTCCTGATCACCACGGGGCTGCTCGACTGTTTATGTTTATTACATAAGTTACAGTTATATTTAGAAGACAAAAATGCAAAGCTTTAAATATTTTCAAGTTTCGATTTAATGAAGAAGTTCCTCACTTTTTTTTACCAAGTTAGGCATCTCTAATGGGACCCTAAAGTGGCATGCCTAATTTTAAAAAATTTAAATAAAAATATTTAACTGCATATTATTTGCATCAGAGACGGGTTGTTGTGTTAACACGAGTATGTATATAAAGACTAGCTATGCTGCCCCCGAAAATAAATTGAATCAATTTTTTGAGTTTGCTAATTTTTGTTTATTAAGATAAATAGAAGATGTAAAGAACGTTGTTTCCTAAAATAATAGTAGTAACAATAATTAGGTAATCATAAAATATAACAATACTAGAAGAAATAGTAATTACGAGGGCGGTCCGATAAGTACTTAGCCTACAAAAAAAAAACGAAAACTTTGGAACATAATCTCTTCTTACCTCGATACACTTGACCCAGCGATGTTCCAACTACTTTCACCCGTCTGAAAATACGTTTTCTCTAGGTCTGCAAAGGAGGCCTCCGTGACGGTGATGTCCTCATTCGACTCAAATTTCTGCCCGGCAAGTGACTTTTTCAAGTTTGGAAACAAAAAGAAGACGCACGGGGCCAAATCTGGAGAAAACGGTGGATGGAGTAGCAGTTTGAGGCCCAATTTGGCCGTGGCGACGGCGGAGGTGTGAGCCGGTGCATTGTCATAGTGGAAGAGGACGTTATGCTTCTGCGATTCGGCGTCGAATCGGCCCAATAGTTCGGCATAGAGCCCTGTGACCAATTTGCCCTTCTCCAGGTAGTCGATGCCGATCACATCTTGTAAATTCCAGAAAACGGTGGCCATCAACTTCCTGGCCGATAGGACAGTCTTCGCCTTCTGTGGAGCAGGTTCGCCGGGTGAAGTTCACTGTTTCGCTTGCTCTTTGGTCTCAAGTGTGTACTAGTCAAGCCATGTTTCGTCGACGGTCACGAAACGACGCAGAAACTTCTTCGGATTACGCTTAAACAATGTCCAACACTGCTCTGAAGTGATCTCACGGTTGCGTTTGTTGTCCGGAGTGAGCAAACGCGGCACCCATCGCACCGACAGATTTCTCATGCCCAAAATTTCATGTAGGATATATGACCCACGCGGTCTTTTGAGATGCCTACTTCCCAGCTATCTCGCACACCTTCAATCGGCGGTCTGCCAATACGAGCTGCAGGATTTTCGTCACGTTATCCTCCGAGGTAGCCGTTTTCAAGGCATCTGAGCGTGGCTCATCAAAAACCGACGTGCGACCATGTTGAAACTCGTTAAACCAATTTTTTTACAGTTGCCATCGCAGAAGCAGAGTCACGGTATACAGCATTCACGCGGCTCTTTGATTTCACTGCGCGATTTTCCTTCCGAAAACAAGATTCAAATCACCGACCGATATTGCTCTTTTGGCTTTTTTCTAAAATCCGCGTACACGCCCGCTTCCACACGCGGTAAAAACAAAATTATGAGTCCGATTCGGCTGAAATTTTGACAGTATACGAGAATGTACTACACGATAGTGAAACTCTCTTGCAAACGTGGCGGCATCGGGAGGTGAGGCTAAATACCCGTAAGTAAGAATAAAATAACATGAGAAGTAAAATTAATTTATCTAAGGCGAGTGGATGAACCATGTTTTTCGTCTTTGGACTTGGCACGTATATGAAAAATGTATCAAATGCCTTCTGTGCACTTTATACAATAAAATTATTTTCTTATGTGCCACCAATCAAATTTTCTTAAAAATATGCTATAATATTAAGCACAAAAAGGCACTACTGGTTCTCGAGCTAAAGCGTGCCAAAAATATTTTTTTTTTAATCTACTTGTACGCCATCCATTAAACTTTTTTATTTTTTTTTTCGCGTTATTCATTGAATTTTCTTGAAATTTTGCTACAACATCGGGTACAATAGTCCACACATTCGATGTAAATTTCAGGTTAATCAGCCAACTGGCTCTCGAGCTATATTGTGCTAAAAATATTTTTCCAGTCTACTTGCGCGCCACCCATTGGATTATTTTTAAAAACTATCCTATAACAACCGACTAAAAACTATCCTATTACAACCGACTCGGGTTTTAGCGTTTGATAAGGCACAGACAAACATAAATTTTTATATATAACATTTATTAGAATGTGGTTTTTCTCAAAAAATAAGAATGAAGAAAATGGTAAGTATTATCAGCAAATTTATAGCTTTTGTGTAATATTTCCATGAAAATTTTTCTTTAGGAACTTTTTAAGGCAAGCCCCTTCGAAACTGTTTAGGTAAGCCTCATCAGTTCCTAGTTTAGAAATTTATGGGGCAATACGTTACGTTTGACATTAAAGCTCTAATGCCCATATGGGCATGCCTGATTAGGACGTAATCGCTGCCTAAATTAAGTTTCTACTCGCTTATTACCCGTGCTAGATTGAGAATTCTTCGTTATACCTACTTTTCAAAAATATTTGCGTGTCGCAACGTCAACATTTCGCTTTTGATTATTTTGTAGACATTTGGGTTGGTTTTCCTGTGCATGCTATGAAATTTTATAATGAAAAGCCCAAAAAATGTTTACATAACTCTTAATTGTGGTTTTCTGGAGGCTACAAGTAATTACCTAACCACATTTTAATTATGATAACCAAAGGCCCATTAATTAAAGGGGTATCTACTTCATGAGTTTAAATAGCCACGTGTTTCCATTACCTTAATCACAATTCCAAAGTTCCTGACCCCTAGATTTCAAGGGACTCCGCCGTGCCTAACTTCCAGGTGTTCGTGATAGTGTTGAATACTGTGACGCGCTCCGGTGTAATTTCGAGGTTTTCTCGTACCATGTTCTCTGCTACCATGGATCTGAAATTTGTATTTTCCTTTTTTTTCTTTTTATTTGCTACTTCTCGTATATGTTCCGCAAACCTGACGCCTATCGATCTCCTTGTCTGTCCTATGTAGCTACCGTCGCAATCTCCACATGATATTCGGTGAATTCCGCTTCTCTCCATCTTGTGCACAGAGTCCTTTGTTGAGCCTAGTAGGTTCTGCAGTCTTGTTGCTCTACTTATATAGACCAGATCAATGCCTAGTTTTTTCAGAGCGCTCCCCATTCTATTTGTTTTGAAGTTGAAGGCCACCACCAGTCGTCTTCTTTTATCTACTATCGGACTCAGTGTTGAAAATGCCCCATTGATGTCCTGCTTCATTCGCTTTTCCATGAGTTGTGCGACCTGGTTCTTCGGATATCCGTTTCATTCAGCTAGCTCACAATTGTATTCCATTTCTTTTTGTCGGCCTTTGATGTTTAAAGGAAGCGTCAGAATTCTGTTGATCAACCAGTTGAATGTTGCCCATTTTTTTTTGCTGGCAATGATTTAATGAAAATGTTCTGATGCGCCTGGCGTCAGTAAGTTGGCAGTATATTTCAAATTCTAGCTCATTTGATATTCTACACACCATCAAGTCTAGAAAACGGAGCCGCCCATTCATTTCAGTAGTATGCGTGAAGCTGATGTTTTATCTCGGTGATTGTTTGTTGAACCTGTTCCTGCTTGATGACTGTAAACACATTGTCGACATATCTTACCCATCGATGCGGCAGTTTCCCTTCTTGTTGTAGCTTCTCTTCCATGTTAAGTGTGATAGAAAAATTTCACTTAAAAATGGAGATAGAGGGGTTTCCGCTGGAGCACCTCTCGTTTGCTTAAAAAACTCCTGCCTGAAGATAAAATAGCTCTCATTCATGCAAAGCCTTGTTCGTTTTAAATACATCCGAATTTTCGCCCTCGAATCTTCACCTGTTTCCTAGAGTAAGGAGGATCAGTATTGAAGATATACGAATCGAATCGAAGACATCGGTGAAGTACCTGGGGCTACTGATCGACTCGAAGATGAGTTTCTCTGAGCAAATCAGGGCAACGCCTGAGAGGGCAGCTCCGGGAATATCGGCTCTGAGTCGATTTATGGCCAACGTAGGGGGACCCAGCCCGTCAAGAAGACGCCTCTTGATGATTGCTGTAGGGTCAGTGCTATTGTACGGAGCAGAAGTATGGAGCGGCGCTCTCAATAAGGAGGTATACCGGAAACGTTTGGCACAGGTTTAGATCAGAGGAGCACTGAGGATTGCATCTTCGTATCCGACAATCTCTGATTCGGCGGGGAGAGTTATTGCAGGCGTGATACCTGTCGCCCTCCTCACTAGAGAGCGCCGCACTATTTACCTGCGCCGAAACGAGGATGCGAGGGAGATGGTTGTCTGCGAGGAGAGACAGCGCTCGCTCAACGATTGGCAACAGTCTTGGGTGAATTGGACGGAGGGAAGGTGGACTGCGCGCCTCATACCGGCTGTAAGACGGTGGCTGAATCGAAGGCATGGTGAGACTGAACTCTATCTGACCCAGCTTTTGAGCGGGCATGGGTGTTTTCAGCCTTACCTGCAGAAGATTGGTAATTCACTGTCCCCCGACTGTCGGTTTTGCCCAGGAGAGGAGCGCAATGCCTGCCACACATTTTTTGCGTGCACAAAATGGGTCAAGCTGCGAAAGGGGAGAGCTCACCCCGGACAATATAGCTGCGGTGATGCTCGAATCGGTTGACAAATGGAACCAGGTGGTACATTATGCTCGGGCAGTTCTAAAATATAAAAGAGACTCACAACAGCCAGGGGCGTTGGGGCTGGGGGATATCTTTTCTGGTACTTCCTCTTCCCCTCTCCCCTCCCGCTAGGAAAGGGATCGCCCAGCTTGAAGGCAAAAGGTAACAAAACGAGACCTGGCTCGAAATAATGTGTCAGACCGTTCCAGGCTGGGTTCTCAGGTTGGAAGGGGAGTTGTTTAGTGGGTAGTCCAGTCGCCTTTTTGCGAGCATGGGAGTTCCCTACTCTGTGCGTAAATGGGCATTCACCTCCCAAACACAAAAATATCTTCACTTGTTTGTTGTCTGAGTAACCACTCTTCGAGTATGATGATAGCTTCCTTGACCGGTATGCTAGGAAACAGCGCTTTGACAACGAATGAGACAAGCCTGTCATCTTCTTCTAACAATTCCTAAGACAATAAATGTGATGTGAACTCGGCCGAATTCTTGACTGATCTTCTTATCCATATTCTTGAGTTTCTTGGGCAACCATTCAGCTATTTTCTGCGTGGGAGCATTTTCAGCCGAGACTATTCCCCGCATCCCATTCCCTGGCTTATGGATCGGAGGAAGGCCTTTTATTCGCAGCAACGATGGGTTTGTCATCCTCATGGTTTTTTTTTTGTTTTCCTTGATCCATGGTTGACACTCTTTCAATATACTCGAAGTACAAATATAGTGGAAATAAATTGAAAAATATATTTTTTTTAAACATAATTGTGCAGTTCCACGAAAAAAGCGGTTTTCTGTAATATAAGGGTTATTGTGTCTACGAGTATTTCATATGTAAGTCAAAACTTAGAGCATTTTTCGGTTAAATGTATAAAGTAGTGCGCCGGGCGTGAAGACTTTATTTATGAAATTTCTTCTGAAGCTCAGGACTATGCAGGCCGATGAAATTTGTCTCAGTACTTAGTAAATGAAGATCGCGTGGTTCTCCTGAAAGTAAACTCTAGCTCATTGTCACTAATATGCTACAAATATTTTCCTTAATATACATTGCCATATTCACCACGGATTTGAAATTGGCAATTCAATTTAAATTCTTTACTGATTCAAGTCCTAATCTTTATTGTGAGTTACTTAAATATCTTTGCTTGGGGGTGGAAACTTGATGCTGGGGACACTTTTAAAGGACAGTACTAACTAAACTCTGTCATAGATCATTATCCTTAATCGCAGTCACTGGCTCGCCTATCCCCCAACATTCTCTTGCAGTCAGTAGATCTGGCAGAGTCATCTTCGCTTGTGATGCATATCCATCGAACACCACCATGATAAGTCAGTGCTGTCGACGGTGTTAGCGGATGGTATGTTAGTCTCTTGCCTATACACCGCACAAATTCTTACCTGCACGTATACATAAGTATCATCGAGCTTAGGAGAGAATGAGGCAACTGAACACTATCTATAAAGAATATTGTATCTAGCTTTACAAGCACGCAATTATTTGTGATCGCATTAACCCAATTACCTTGCTTCTGAATGTATCCGGCGGCTTTCAAACGTTTCGAAATGGCTTGCTGAGTCACTCCCAACGATTTGGCAAGTTCGTCTTGCAGTTGATATGAATCCTCATCGAGTAGCGTCTCCAATTCTTCGTCTTCAAACTTTTTTGGCTGTCCTGGGCGTTCTTTGTCTTTGACGTCGAAATCGGCACTTTTGAAGCGTTGAAACCATTCAAAACACTATGTTTTCGCTAAAGCATCGTCGCCATAAACTTCTACAAGCAAACGATGACTTTCCGCAGCAGTTTTCTTTGCAAAAAAATGACCCAACAGAACTTCCCGCAAATGCTGTCTTATTCTCCAATTTTCGAAGTTATTCATCGTGAAAAATAATAATGATGCACACAAGATAAAATTGTTTTGTTGACTGATTTTGATAGCTGTCAAATGTACCTTCAAAATGACATATAAAGTTCGAGCTTTCACGATTTTTGCTAGTACGGACATCGAGCGTCAAATTCCGGCTATTAAATTTTACACCCAATACAAAAAAGTATTATTTGGTAAGCCGGCTACCAAAAGCAATCTTGCTCATTATGTGGAAACGGTGTATACCCAGCAATCAATTTGCAATAAAAGTACAATATAAGATTCATCTTTTGATTCGCTTCTCCTTTCAATCACTGCATCTACACCTATCCTTCGTCGAATCACCTTCGATTGTCCTAATAACCTGTCTAAATAACCCAATAAAACGTTTGCCACACACCTCAACACATTTCAAATCTAGATCACACACTAATCTCACCTACATTTCCTTCAATCCAACACGAATGCAATATGAATGCCAAAATTCAATTTGGGACAACTCAAACCAAACCCAAAATACCGTCAGATAAAAGAAAATTCACCGCGTAATGAAAACATTAAAAGAATCAAAAATTAAGCTGAAATGTAGAAAAAGATACAAAAAAAAAGAAATAAACACAACATGAGATGCCAATTTACAAATCATCTTTACAGTAACGAAAAATTCATAAAGAAATTAATGAATTCAGTGTATGCATCCGTGATTATCATTATTATTATAATGATGATGATCAACATGATGAAGAGATGGATGATGATGATGACGATGATTATTATGATGGTGGCTGCCAACTTGTGAACAATTAGATAAATCCAATTTTGAGACACAGAGATACCGACAACAATTGACGGACGGGGACTACCTTGAATTCGGTAAATGATGCAGAGATATGAGAGATGACAGGCGTTAAAAAAGTATTCAAGTGTAGCGGCGTTGGCTGAGAGGTAGTTGCAGTCAATGGAGCAATGAAATAACCCAAAATCCCCTAAGGGGCAATTGGCACGAAGCCCACCGTGCAAAAAAGTGCCATCAAGAGTATCTGGAGCTATAATAATTGCGAAGAGTGAAAGTTTTGTTATTCCAATTTAAAAATGCATTGCGATGATTTTAATGAAGGTCTTGCAATAATATGCGATGGCAACAGACGATGTGTTGAAATGAGGACGAGGAGTGATATGAGCAAAAAGGAAGCAACGAGGGAAAAAAATTATGGTTTCAGCTTCAATTGCAACAATAATAAGGAAAACCTCATTTCATAGGAAGGACGTTTGCTTTTAAATTTTTCAAATATCTTTTGAAAGAAAAAAATCTATATTCGCTTGCAAGATATGAAAAAACCCAATTACGAATTTCTTACTTCCTCGAACAGATTCTATCTACGGACTCAACAGTAAATTCATTTATGATTTCTTATCAAAAAGCTCAAGTTGATAAATGACCCCATTTTCTCTGGGTTTGATTTGATATCAAAAATCATAATCATAAATCAATTAAAAATAAATATCTCAAGCTTTCTTGAAGACGTTTCAACTAGGTCGTCCATCATTCAATACCAATTTGTAGTGCACGTCAATCGCAACAAGTTCAGTGTACACAAGACAAGCCTTAAAACCTCAGTACCCATTCATATAGTATCTATGTATGAAAAGATTGAACGAGTAACTTCACATTAGTAAGCCTAAGTGCATCCACTAAGCATAGATAAGTCCCTCAACGTCCGCTTCCATTCTCGCTACACATCGCGCGCTCTAAGAAAACACGCTATAAACAATAAATGCAATCAAGTGTAAGTAAGCAGTTCAGGTAATCGGATCGGACGTCCAAAGGTTGTTATTATTGACGTGCACAATTCCATTCGATTCCATTCAAACTTAACCGTGATATGTACTGTAAACACTTTCCAGCAAGTCAAGCGGGGATACTCGTAGATAATGCATCGCGTGAGTTTTATTTTTTGTTATTTTTTTTTCTATTTATTTACGAGTACTGTAAACCATTGACAACAAAAGCCTAGAAGAGCTTGTGATATCTCTGACGGACTGGATTTATTCAACTTTAGTTAGTTCAAGCTGAAATGCAATGAACTATGAGTGTTATGATCAAGGAAAGCGAGTTGTCGATATACACGCGGATAAAGTTCTTAAAGTGCATGTTAGACCGCGCGTTTAGTTTTGCTGCGAGCTAACTGACTACTAGGTAGATAGTTTCTCATTGTGACACCCAACCTAAACATAAGGAGACGTTATCGCTAGTATTAGACGATGGACGAGAATCAGATAGATTAGATTCTAGAGGCTTTAAAGCTTATCAGATTAATTAGGTTATGACCGATTGTTAAGATGAGATAGTTGATGATGGGAAAAGAATGTAGTTGTGAGATAGGTGAATGGAAGCGATTCAACTTTGAAAGTGTGATGCGGAAATGAAAGTTAATGAATGGAGTACACACATTTTATCATAGAATCCTGGTTAGTAATTACTTTACTTAGAACGTCAGGAGCGTTTTTGTGGTACGAGTATACATGCATATACGGTTGACGTCTGAAGGGGATTAAGGCAAAGAATATTTCCTGTCTGCAAAGATGACTGCGAGGTATTCTGATATTGCTTTCTGAAATGATACTTAACTCCCTACCCATTTATTTCTAAGATAGTTAGCAAAGGATTCTTTGGACAGACTTAAAGCCCACCCTGCGTTAGTAGATACTGAATGGAAAAAGCGTCTCAAAAACGACTTTGAAATAATTGAGGCTTCTTATTTCTTAACACTAACCTCATACCTGAAGATTCAGGTCAAAATTAACAATCAATTCAAAAAATGGATCGTTACCTAAAAATGTTAATTTAAAATAATGAGAACGCTGATCGTAACGAATTTCCAGCGATTTGTGGAATCGTGATGCTAAAATTAAAATAACCCGCGGTTTTGTTTTGATCCTTCTTTGCCATTCACACTGCGGTGTTACACTTTTAGCAACTTTGCTAAATTTCGTAGTCCGCGGCGCTGTTCTTACTTAAAAACATGCGATTTATTCGCGTCGGCGTTGAATCAAACAATTTCCTCCTCTTGAGGGATTTAATTTAAATGCTATTTTCGAATGCGACATCAATCCGCTTTAAGGTTTTGATAAACCAAATAGAAACCTTTATATTTAGCAGATCCTACCGACTACGCCATTAAAATAACCCGCGGTTATGCTTAAAAAAAAACTTATTAAATTTTAACAAAGCGTAATTCCTTGAAAATACCGTACATCAAACTTTCCGTGCACTTATATCGCAATGATAGGTATCCCAACGCAGCCTCGCGTTAGGCGAAATGGCTAAGGGAGGCTTGGCCGTACCTTCGCGTATGAAAATCTGGAAACACTTTTTCGCGGCCCGTGATGGCCTTCACAGTTTTATACTTTAATTTTGTGCGCGTTGTAACAATTTGTTCTCACGAAATTGTTGCAATTGCGAAAACTAGAAAAGTGCATATAACCTCTAGTGTATGCATTAAATTACTGAACAAAATGTGCAGATGAAATTTTGTCTGAAAAATGTAGAAAAATTTATTTAAGATTTATGGAGGATGGGTCTACTATAACACCCCCACCGTTAGAATGAGGCTCCGAACAAATTGCGAATTTACGTACACGTTTAACATTATTATACAAAGTATTATTACAATAATTAGAATGTCTGAACCCAGGCTTACAATTTGATTGGTTTTTGTTTTTAGTAAAATTTCATCAATATTATTTTCAGAGTTTATTCGTTTTAAATATAATTCTTCTATCTTAATGTCAGGAAATGTTATGTTTTCTTTTACAGATTTAATAAATTTAGGTAAAATTACTTTACCGTAAATTTTTAGATAGTAATTCGAAAAGGTTTTATTCAAGGTTTTAATTTTGCAATTTTTAAATTTAACCAAAAAGGTTCCATGGGTTGTTACATTATTTTTGTTATAATTATGTTCAATTTCTCGATAGAAGTTTTTGAAAATAATAATGCCTGGTGTTACTTGTTTTATTTCTTGTTGGTTAAGTATTTCCATCTTGCATTGTATTTCTCCTGGTTCTATGATGTTTTGAATACATTTATCTTTAATTTCTTTCAAGATATTTCTAAGCCCTTTATCTATTTAAACATTATAAATTTTATTGTTGGGGCTGACTAAAATTGAATTGAGTTCCAATGACAATGACTTATTTTGAATGGTTGGGATCGGTTCGATGGAAATTTAGGTTTAAGTTTCTATGGAATATTTGAGTATTGCCAAAATAATTGAAATTATTCGATCACTCGAAGAAACAGCCGTTTTTATGTTTGAATACTGTTCAAAGTCTTCTATAAGGTCGAGCTATGTTTTTGTGAGAATGTTTTTGTTAACAATTCCTAGTTTGCTTGAAAGGATAGTCTGTTCTATATCCGTTATATAGTTCCTTAGGAGTGAAACATCGTTATCGATATGATACACTTTTTGAATGAAGTCGACTTCATCTCTAAGGGTTGCTATTTGTTTTGGTTCAAGTCTTTCAATTTATTCAGATAATTTGGTATATGTGCTTTATTATGTTTTCAATTTGAGATTGAAGAATTTTATTTGTTATCAATGTATTATCAATTTTGTCAGCAATATTCTTTTCGTTTCCTGAGATTCTTTTGATGGCGTCCTTGATGTCTGTCCTGCCGTCATTGTCCATTGTTCCTGCGACATATTTTAGTCCTTTTCCCAATATATTTATTAGTCCACGTCTTTGTCTTTTTGAGGTAAAGGGTGGTCCAACCATAATGCACGATGTTAATTGTGAGTTACACCTTAACGTCAAGTTTTTCGCCCAAACTTAATTTGACATTTCTTTGTTTCAGTGTTTGACAAATTCAACCATGGAGAGGTATACAATTGAGCAGCGCGTTAAGGTTGTTGAAGCCTTTTACGAAAATTTGCGTTCAAATCAAAATGCATTTCGTGCACTTCGTGATTTTTTTGGTCAGCATAATCGACCAAATGTGTCCACAATCGGGAAACTTGCGCGCAAATTTCAGCAAACTGGGTCTGTAGAAAATGTGAAATCACCTGTGCGTGCTCGCCCAGTTCGCTCTGCAGAAAACATTACTGTTGTTCGCGATAGTGTGACAGAAGAGCCGTCAACCTCGACTCGTTATCGTGCCCAACAATTGAACATCTCATGAACATCACTGATGCGAATTTTGAATAAAGATTTGAATTTACACGCTTCTAAGGTTCAATTGACTCAAGAGCTGAAGCCTACTGACCATTTCAAGCGTCGGCAATTCGCCGAATGGTTGGTTGAACAAACAGAAGGGAATGGTGACTTTACAAAGAAAATCATCTTCAGCGACGAGGCACACTTTCACCTCTGTGGATTCGTTAACAAGCAGAATTGCCGCATTTGGGCAAATGAGAATCCACGAGTGATTGTTGAAAAGAGTGACTGTTTACTGCGGTTTATAGGCTGGCGGCGTCATCGGGCCGTAATTCTTCGAAAATGAGAACAGCCAAGCAGTTACCGTGAATGGTGTTCGGTATTGCAAGATGATAACGGACTTCTTGTGGCCAGAAATTGAGGTTATGGACCTGGACGATATGTGGTTCCAACAGGATGGTACCACTTGCCACACAGCCAATGAAACAATGGATCTTTTGCGCAAGAAATTCAATGGCCGTGTTATCTCACGTTGTGGCGATGTTAATTGGCAGCCACCATCATGTGATTTGACACCGTTAGACTTCTTTCTCTGGGGATATTTAAAAGAAAAAGTGTACCTCAGTAGGCCAAGAATAATTCAAGAGCTAAAGGATGAGATAATTCAGAACATTAATGACATTGAATCTCAATAATGTCTCAGAGTCATTGAAAATATGGACCATCGGATAGAAGTATGCCACCGTAGCCGTGGTGAGCATTTGGGCGATAGTTTGTTTCACACATAATTATCATAGATCCTTCTATTATAACAAAAAATATTAACATAATTCTCGGAAAACTTTTTGCTTTGTTTACAATTAACATCGTGCGTTTTATTTATTTATTTATTCAAATTCCATTTGACAGATTAAACATAATCCAATCACAAAATGGAACAAAACAAACAGAAAAGAAAATTAATGAAAATTAGAATTAAGTAAAAAAGTTAATATAAAAAGGAATTCCATGATAACAATAGTAAGTATCTAGTCAAATATGCATGTAAAATTAAATTAAAGCACAAAAAAGTATAATATTTACTCCAATTGAGTTGTAAGAATCAGGCTTTTTAATCTCAATTTAAAAACAAGGTATGAGTCGAAAAAAGGACCAAGCTTGAGCTTATCATGACTTCTTACCATTCGTATAATGGGAGAATGAAAATATAAATTTGTACGGCCATACGGTGGTACGAAAAAATTGTTTGGCCGAGAAGAACGCGATGATTGGCGAAAACGTAAGTCTGCATACAATGTAGATGAAATTTAATTGTGGCAGAGGTGATATAGAAAACACTGATCTAGATACATGTAACGGGACGACAGAGTAGGCAAACGTAAGAAAGATAAACGACAGTCATAGGGTTGATATGGGACTTAGAATTTGTAAAACAAATTCGTGTCGGGGAGACCAAACTACAGAGCAATATTCAAGGATAGGATGGGCAAGACAGATAAACAAGCGGACGGGGGTAGATATATTGTCAAATTTATAAGTATGCCTGAAAATAAGTCCCAATATTTTCAACACCCTAGTAGTCGCGATTAGAATGTGTGCATCAAAATTGACCATAGGATCAAAAGTAACACCAAAATCTTTAGCAGAACTCACAGCAGCGAGTGGGGCTTCATTTAACATATAGGTGAAAGTGAGCGGAGATTGATTTAGATTAAAAGCTATTTTACAGCATTTGGCAACATTAAGACAGAGGTAGTTAGACGAACACCAGTTACTCAGTGCAATCAGGTCCATCTAAAGATATTGACAATCTTGTACAGACCATATAGCTCAAAGACTTTGAAATCATCCGCATTCAGTAGGCAATTGGATGCGATAACCGAAGGAAGATCATTTATAAACAATAGGAATAGGAGGGGACCTAAAATGGAACCTTGAGGAATACCAGAGGACGGATAAAATGGAATAGAGGTAGTTCCACAGTAAATAACGCAATAATACGAGAAGACAGGTAGGAATCCATCCATGATAAGAGAGGGCCACCAACCCCAAAAGCTTTCAGTTTGTAACAGAGAAGTTGATGGTTGATCATGTCAAACACCTTCGAGAAGTCAGTGAAGACGACATCAACCTGCAATCGATTGTCTAGGGCCTTAGCAATGTTGTTCTTTCGGCAAAAAAGGGGTCAATAAAACTGAAAGCCGGTTATGTACCAGACGCTTGAGTAATTTCGGAAAACAGGAAATTAAGGAAATAAGACGATAATTGGACACGGATCACCACTTTTAATAATTGGAACAACGTTTGCTCTTTTCCAATAGGTACGGAAAGTACCAGTCCTTAGACTGAGGTTGAAGAGAGAAGCCACAGGGATACAAAGTGAAGACGCTAATGACTTGACAAAAATATTCAGTAAGCCATCAGGACCAGGTGATATATTAATATTAAATGAATTAATGAGGGATTCAACTTCAATAGAGTCAGTGAAAAGCGAAGAAATATCAATGGAGTGAAGTACAGGTGTATTAACTGGATCGGAGACATGAGAAGAAGGAATAAAAGTTGACGAGAAGAACTGAGAGAACAAGTTGGAAATATCCTGTGGAGAAGTTCTAACGATGTTATTCTAGTGGACTGAAGGGGGAACAGAAGAGGAGGACTTGAAGGATCCAATGTATGACCAAAATGGCTTCGCATTATTCGCCATAAGGGAACTCTCCAAGCTACTAATGTAGTTTTTCACTGCAGTCTTTAGTTCTTTTTTTGATACAACACGCAGATCACAAAAGTGGACTCTGGATTCTTCAGTACCACAACGCTTGAAACGGCGGTGTGCTTTACTTTTAGCATTCAATTCACAAAGTACTTGTTTAGTTAGCCATGGTTTCTGCTTTACTTTGCGAAGAGCTTGTAAAGGTGTGAAGTGTTTAATCAACTCATAGAGGTAATTATAAAACTTACTCCGAGCTTCCTCACACTCCAAGCTATCAAAAAACTCCAGCCAGTCAACCAAGTTCAGTTCGGAGGCTAGAGCTTTGTTATTTTGCTTTGAAGAAGTTGAATTTTGGAGAAGTAGCAAAAGTACGATGTGTCAAAGGTGCAATTGAGAGATCGAGCGATAATGGTGGGTGATGACTTTCAATGCCCACAAGATTCAATGCTATGAAAACAGATAGACAGTAAAGGGGAAAGTTGGAAAGAACAAGGTCAAGTACCCGACCATTAGCATTAGGGATATTAAATTGCGACAGCAAACAGAGTGATAGAAACGAAGAGAGAGATAAAGAAGATGCATCGGTTGATGAAACAGAGAAAGGAAGGTTCGTCCATTGCACTGTTCCCAAATTAAAATCACCGCATACTAGAATTAAAGATTGCAGATGATGCAATAAGACATAAGAGGTAAACTCGTCAAAGAATGTCTCATACACATACAAAGGAGAGTTACTATGTATGTAGACAGAGGAAACTAATAAAGATATATTGTTAGGAAGGAATATCTTGACAATCACACAATCCACAACACGGGAACAGCTACAACGACCCTACCTCCACCTTCTTTATTTGTAGAGGCCAAGTCCCGATCACAATGGTAAATATCAAAATCAAGGGAAATTTCCGAGTTTAAGATGTTACTATTTAACCAGGTTTCCGTAAGACACACAAATACATCTTCGCTAAGCTGTAACGATAAGAGCTTATCAAGCTTGGTCCTCAACCCTCTTACATTTTGGTAATATATTGAAATATTAGAAGTTAAGCTACGGTCATGAAATCTTATACAGTTCGTAGGTTGCGGTCTTCCCGGTGCACGAAAGGACTTCCTTCTTCTTGAGCTGAATGCTTTAATAAGTACTCCAGGTGGCCAAGCTTCAGGATTCAAAATAGTATCACAATTTTAGGGCACTGTAAGCTTGAAAGAAGCTATCACTCTGTCCTCCAGACTATCATTCAATTTGTAGCAACTAATAACTTTAACAGCTGCCCCAAATTTTTTTGCAAACATAGTTTTTTAGGTAATCCGCAGTTGTATGGTAGCTTAGGCGCGAAATAAAGATCTCCTTTGAAGGGGATACGATTTCAAGTGGTGGGACTTCGTCATCCGAAATCAGAATAGCCACAGCCGATGTGTCAACGCTAGATGAGGGTGGAAGACTAGGCGAAGGATTATTTTTGGTTGGACCACCCTTTATAAGGTTGTTTATTCGAAATTATTATTTATAGTTTCTAATATTATTTTTGATTATATAATATTGAATAAGTTGCAATGTATGTTCATATTCGGTTGTATTGATAATATGTAATATGTTTGTATAGTACTCGATTAGCTTGACATCGCCTGTTTTGATTGGGATATAACCGTTGTTTATGGTCCTGAATATCTATTGTCTGTTCATTTGTCATGGTCCATAAAGTGATTATCATCAGCAGTGAAAGAATTATCAATATTCATTTTAGGCATTAGTATAGGAAGTTGAGAAGTAGAAGGACGATTTTTTGTTTTGTTTTTAGGTTTAGGGATGGATGAGAGTACGACTATATAGTTGCACTACTGTGGTAAGTTACGCATAGTAAATGGAAGCACGCACACTGCGATTTGCGACAATTCTGGCCAGGTCGGCAGTCGCAGGAATTTGCGATTTTACGTAAAACCAGTTTAGTAGCAAGTTTTTTTGATACACGCGCAGGCGCATATGATTTGGACATTTGACGCTGGAAAGCATGGAAGTTTCTTGCATAGCGCACAAATGAGTTAGCGCATGTATTCCTGGCAAAAGCATACCTTCAAATGAGCATAATAGTTCCGCACATGCCTGAAGTTCTTTTGCAAATCTTGTCGCAGTCGAATCGCAATGTGGCCGAATCCTTCGACTTAATTCTTAGGTCAGATATTGCTGTTTTTTTTTACTTTTGACATGGGTACTGTGGTATTTATTTTGATTATCCAGGTCAAGTATATGATCTTCGTCTATTTTCATAGTGTTTTTTTTTGTAGCAGTACAGTCTCTTTCGGGCCTTCGCTTAGAGATAGTTAGTATATCTCATTATCATGATCAAATGTATCGGCACTCCACAAGGCGATATGCTCAGTATCACGCTTTGGTCGTGTGTCCGTCCATCTAGCTCCGATACGTTCTGATTTTACACCAGCACGCAACATAACTGAACGGGCTTATAGTCCGACTGAAGAATCATTCGAACTAAATCTCGTTGGCGCCAACAAAACTTTTGATCACTTTAAGTTTTCACACATCTAGAATAGTTCACAGCATACTATTATGTTTTGATTCTTCTTTGGATTTCACTACCCATTCATACTGCTGTGTTACACGTTTCGTAGTTTTGAAGAATACCGTTTTATATGAATCTCACACAACCGTTTGTTTATCGCCTTGAAATCAATAACGTGCGATTTGAACTTCCTATCCACAATAAAGGCCACTCCCAATTCTCGTTTTCAAGTAGGCTTCTCACTTTTGAATATTGTGTGCGATCTCATGTCTTGAATATCATTTCCAGTCCAGTTTTTATCCTGGATTGCCGTTATTTTTAATTTATATTGACTGGCCTGTTGTAAAAGGTCCTTAACAGCGCCAGGTTGATTGAGTGATCTGACATTCTACGATCCAATGCCATAGTCCTTTTTTCGATTGTGAGGTCGTTGCCGTGAGTCCAATCCATCCCGAGGCCCATCTGCAGGTTTCGAAACATTTAAAGGATTTCCGAGGACGAGGAGTTAGCCCATAGCCCAACCTCCATTCCGGCGGCATGGTTATTGCGTCGATTCCGTTATCAGGCGCGGAAGATTCGCCTTCACCCTCTTACGTCCCCACATAGGAGGTTTAAGTAGGATTTAGTAGCAGAGCTGTAGATGTATTGACAGTTATTAGCATTTCTCGGCATTTAATGTCCCATTATTGGGGAACCAGTAAACCCAATGTGCGACCCCGAAAACATTTCTTCTTCTTCTTTGTAGCACTCAGCCCTTCTCGGGCCTTCGCTTAGAGGTAGTTGGAGTATCTCATTTTCATGACCGTATTGATTTTTTCGGAAGTTGGTTTGGTCAGTACCATGCTCCCGTGTGCCTACTCAGCTATGATATGATCTGATTAAATCAGTACATATCACCACTGAGTGAACACTCATAGCCTGTCCGAAAAATCCCCTGAACTAAATCACGTTGCTCCCAACGAGATTTGAACCTGGGACCTTCAGCACTAGATCACACAGACTCTGAAAATTAATTGGAGGGTTTGGGGTGAGGAATCATAAATGCAGTGGGTTGGGGAAACAACGAGGTTCCCTCCTCTTTTCTCAAACGGGCTTGGGACCGTCTACGGCGGAGTTTTATATATATATATATATATATATATATATATATATATATATATATATATATATATATATATATATATATATATACATGTGTGTGTGTGTGTGTAATATATATATATATATATATATATATATATATATATATATATATATATATATATACATGTGTGTGTGTGTAATATATATATATATATATATATATATATATATATATATATATATATATATATATATATTATTCATATGAGTGTGCGCTCATAGTACAATGAAAGTTAAGTATAGTATTATATAATTATATTACCATAATTCAAAAATCGAAAGAGTAAACGCGTGGTGCGTCTTTTTAGTTTCATTTTTTTAATACGAGGGCTTTCCAGAAGGTAACAGACGTATTGGCCTAGCGCGGCAGTGGGTGGGGCTAGCGCCGCCGAATACCACATATTCCCAGCGATGAAGATAAGGCTCGCTACGCAACGCTTTGACACTGAACCTCATGCCAGTGTAAACCATTGGTTGAACTTGCAGACGGCAGATTTCTACAGAGAGCGTATTGAAAAGCGTGTACCACGTTTTGATAAATGCCTTAATTTAAATGTAGAAAAATAGCTTAAGAGTACCTGCAAAATGCCAATAACAATTATTTTTTCCACTCTTTTTTACTTCAAAACGTCTGTTTCTTTCTGGGCAGCCCTCGTATTTACTGAACAGTGGCTATTAATTTGTGATAAACAAATTGCGAGTGGTGTGTGGTCTCTAAACAAGAATAAACAAGCATTGAGTCCTTTTTCTTTTATATTTATCAATCGGAGACAAGAAGCTCGAGCACGATAAGATGCGAGCCTTGATGTGACTGTCGTGCGACGGTCGGTTTAAGTGAAGCCTATCCCAAACCCCACATTTACGAAATAGCCTCAATGTAAAGGATTGACTGCGAAAAGAGATTCGCCACTTAGCGAGGGGGCGCATCATGGCTCATGCTTGGAATTCTAGTCCAGTGGCTCACAAGTATGGGTAGTTTATATAAATGCTCAAATAGCGAAAATTCCCAAAGTGGGAGTGACAATCTGTGAGTGCGTGCACAGAAGGTCATGGCGAGCCTGAAATTGATTCAACTAAATTTAAACAGGAGACGCACTCTCGCTAAATTATTCCACATATTTATTTTTTAGTCCTTTGTGGTTCGCATTGCGCATATCCTCGTGACTTATTTTAATGGTGTAATTTGGGGCATGCAGGAGCCGCAATTGTCAGTCATTGTAATTGAAGTCAAATTCCCTTGTTGGAGGGTATCGTGATGAGGCCCGGTGCTGCAGTAGAATGTCATCGGAGGCCATATTTGCCGTAGGTTCTCCTGCAGTGCGGTTAAAACGCAATAAAAGAAAGGCGGGAAACTGAATTAACAGTAACGTTGGTGTGAGAAGTGAAAACTAATAGTGAGCTTGCATGCACGGTTTGGGAATGGCTAAACAATTGGACAGGGAATTTGAAGCCAAAGTGAAGTGAAAGGTTAAGGGAAAAATAATGGAAGTTCACCTACATCCGACCAGGCAGGCTCAAATTCGCAATCGGTTATAGTTGTTCTTTCATTATTCCTTCTCATTTTGGGTCTTCGAGTCGATTTCGGGCCGTGCATGTAAGCTCAATATATGAGCGGGGCTGCAGCCCGCATTTGACGACGATGTCGAAGGTAAATTCTTACAGTGTACATGGGCCCCGCGGTGTTCTTATGATAACTGCCGGAACATCGGAGGATCGGTCCTATAATTATTCGGGGTATAATTCTAGAAAAAAATGATGTGTTGCAGGGTTTGAAGAACTTCGTGGAGCTGGCCTCGCGGAGGTCAAATAATTTGTGTGTGGGAAATGCCGACTATTATCTGCCAATATCTCCGAAACTAAGGCTTGCGAGCGTCCAGAAATAACACTGGTTCTCACACCAAAGGCGGATATAAGCATTTGGATGTTTTATCATTCACAAATTGCGGTCCAACAAATAAAACGGCTCTCTTGTTGGCAGAAGTAGTACACAGGAACTCATCACTTTTTCAACTAGGCCTCCATTTGGAATTCAATAATATTGTCATAGAGTTGCAGTTTACCTTCAGTACAATGTCGACAGGACCAGAGGCCATGGGACACTTCACAATTGGTATTTGGTAACAAAAGACGAAAAGGGAAATTTCTGGCCTTCACTATAACAGACGTAATTTTTAGTGTAGTCGTGGCGTTTGCAGAGAAATGAAATAAGGAATCAGTAGAGTAACGTTGAATTTCCATGACCGTTTTAGACGCACTTTTAAAACAGCCAATTTGACGGTGGCCGAAAAGTGAAATCGAGCACAGTCTATTCACAGTAAGGCCCATGAACGTACTCCTCTCCGAACTAGCTGACTCACCAGTAACCACCACGGAGTAGACTGTGAGAGCCCGCATCTGTTGGCTTTAAAGGTACGGTTCGTTGGCATGCCTTCAGATTTCTCTTCTAGGAATCGTTGATAGGGCAATTTAGATTTGGATTTCATCTATCGATGACCGAGCGATGGGAAAACCCATTACAAGGCATTTAATCAACATAGTTACGAATATATCAATAAATCATTTCAAGATGTTCAAAATAATTTTTTTTAATTTATCATAAGAGTTAGTTTTTGGGGGTTGACAAAATTAGATGAATAAAATTTTATAATATACAGTGTACAGCATAAAACGTTTCCGGATTTACTACATACTGATTTTTTTATGAGTTCAATATTAGGGGTAGTTTTTAAGGGTTCAAATTTCACAGTAAGTAATGAAGTATATTTTACACATTATAGAGAAATTTAAAGAACATAAATGCACTGATAAATTTTCACAACATAAATACACTGATAAATTTTTTTAAGATGTTTGAAGCACTTTTGTTTTCAAAATTTAGTCATAAGGAATGTTTTCTAAGGGTTTAGACGTCGAATCTGACCCTAAATTATGTTCTAGAATATAACAGAATATTTATTTAGTTTTTTAATTATTTTAATAAAGAGAAACTTATAATTATTTCAATAAAATTCAAAAACGACAACCAGTCACATATAGATTTTGAGATTTTAGATGAGCTTAATTCCAAAATTTCATGAATATCGATTTTATTCCAACGAATTCGGAGGTGAGTCCTAATTATAGCCGCTATCGACTACCCAAAGCCTTGTACTTAAAATTAATGCAAAACTGAATCTTCTTTTTTGAATCAAAGGACTGAAGTAACTGCTTGAGTTTACTCAAAAAAAACAGGATTACTTCGCTTTGATAATTGAGTTAATCTTTTTTAAACTCATAACTCGAAACACTCAATAGGCCCGCGGTATGCACAAAGATTAAATCTATCGCCTAATGAAAAAGTGTTGGCTTATCCTTTCATTGAAAATCAACGCAAAACCAAATATTCGAATTATAAGCATCAAATTTCCAAATGCCTAATATAAACCTTCATACAAAAATAAAAAAAATGCACAAATAAACATCTAAAAATAAATCTAACTCAAATCTGTAAGCATATTTATCTTCGCGTATGAAGTAATTTTCACTTTCATTCATAAATTGTTATGCGTTCAAATGTTTACATTTCTCTCTTTCTTTCTTCAAGCATTAACCTTGCAGATTTTCGTGCATTCAAAAAAATCCCAATTTGTAAACAACTTGTTATTTTCCACAACTTTTATTAAATCCGAACTTTTTAACGCAAAAGAAAAGCGTGTCGGCGTAAATCTCACCGAAATCAATTACAAGTACGTTGCAATTGGTTACTTTATTCATGCGTTACAGAAAGAAATAATCTTAATTGCAAATAAACCAGATTCCAATTGTAGTCAGCAGTCTCAGTTTGCAACTGCAAATGATCATACACAGCATAAATAAATAGAAAATTATGTAATCTGTTTCTGGGCGGTGAGTTGTTAAATTTTTAATTTAAATTTTTTTTTCGTTTTGCTTATTTTATTTCATCTCAATTAAAATCGGATTTGCGTTCCACTTGAAATCAAATAAAAAAACCAAATCCTTATTTCAACAGGGGAATTGCAATAAATTTTGAAATCTATTTAGGATTTATTGTGTTTGAATATTATCTTTTATTGCAATCTATCTTTCTTCAGATGATTGAATTATTAAAGTTTTTTCGTTCGTATACTGCGCGCGCGTTGATGAAATGGGATTAGTATTTTTGGATATGTGTAAGGTTTGTTCGAAATGTTCGAAAAAAGAATGATTTATGCTTGATGTCTGCTGTAGAATTATACACTTATAGGTAAGGCTGCCAAGATCTGAATCATAGAAATATACAACACAAAAAATTCTTCTGAATGTTAAATGAATTTGAATTGTATCCTCAGCAAAAATTCTGACGTATTTTTCCCGTTAATATACTTTACGGTCATTTCCTGTTAATATCCTTTACTGTCATGTGAAATTCAATCTCAGGACAATAGAATCCTTTCTTAAGTCTGGTCATTCATTCTTTTTTATCAGACGGTGTTATGGGAGATTCTAATTATTCGTTGGTATCCCAGAAATAAGCAAATGGATGGTATTATTTGCAGGATGGAAAATTTTGGAATTCCCACTACTGAACTCAACAATTTTATCTAAAAAATGTGAAATGAAATTATCGTTTATAGGCAAACATTTTAATTTATACTAGGAAATGTAAAAATTCACACGCTGATGACACTTTACAATATTTATGAGTTTTTTTTAGAGAAGAAGGGTGTGGACTTTTTTGCCATTGCACCCATTATGTCTTTGGAAGGCAGCATTACACATGTTACAAAAGAGATACAGTCCGAGCTACTTTACATGTCCAAATAAATTTACATGTCAATGTCACGATTGTCCGCGTTGATCATCCAATACAACGACAACCAACTTTTTGCAATAAATGAAAACAATTACTCCATTGAAAAAAAACACAAACACCTGGCCATCAATCAAAACCATTACATCGTGCAAAACATTCATTGTGAATCATTCTGATCAATCATTCCCATGCGTCTCGAGTCAATATTGACGTCGTCATCATAAGTAACAAACAACGACAACAAGCACTGATGAGTTATTTTCGATCAATAGGATATCAGAACAGGTGCGAAAATTCAAGTTTTATTGAATTCATAATATTAGTTGATGATGAATAAAGTGAAGATCGATTCACTCACTTTCTACGTTAAAGCAATACGTGCAACATTGCGCAGCAAAGTAAGCGATAACTAAAAATTATTTACAATGAGGAAAAAGTGAATCTTTCAATAAAGAACAATTATTTTTCAATTAAAAACAGTTTTTACTTTCGTGGAAAATCTAAATTACAGGCCGCGCAATGAACAAGCACGACAATTTATTGATTTATCGAATCACTTACTTTTGCGATTAGTCTGTTTGTTTTGGAAATTTAAAAAACAAACTCTCTAAAATTGTGTCATTATTAGACTGGCAAATTTATCGACCACAAATTTCAAAATCCTTTTTTGTTTTTTTGGGTATATAAACTTAGAAAAAACGACTAAAAACTATAACAAATAATCATTTCACTATTTTCTATGGATCTATAGGAGTTAGAGTCATTAAACTTTGTGGAAAAGTCAGAAGGTGGCAGGCGCAGGGAAAGAATGCAAGTTGTATCCCCCACGCAACTCACCCCTGCGGAGGGAAAAGTCTGAAAAAATCACAGATGTAGGCCTATATTTATTATTTTTGTAGTCCGTGTGGTGTATTGGTTAGAGCGCTTACCGCTTGCCCAGCAGTTCCCAAGCTCAAAGTTCGTTGGTGGCAACGAGCTTGTGCTTGTCGTAGTTTTGTCGGACTATCAGTCTTTGATGGATACTGATTAAAAAATCAGGCAGTAAACACTTTGTTGAGCGTGATACCTCAAATACCGTTACGCTCATGAAACGAAACTCCATAATAAATCTCAACATCATAGTTCGAATTGGGCTAAATGCGATGATGATTATTATTAGGTCTTTATTTATTTATTAATTTATTTAATTAGCCATTCTAACAGGCGATAAGTCCAATTACAAGAAGTGAAAATGTAAGACAATTATTGAAAATAGAAAAATCAATAAAATCAAACTTGGACTTCAATGATGATAATGACGAGAGAAGTGAACCAATTTATAGACTATTATGTAATCTAAGTAAGCGATGCATGACTGAATGGTAATAAACTTCCGTTCGTGTAAATAGCCTGACCAATTTCTTACGGACCGTGAAGCTCTTACAGGACAATAATTTTATGAACTCATCTAGAAATACACGTCATAACCACGACGAAGCCACATACGTTCGGAAAAGATGATGTTCAATAAAGGGACGATACGGTATTTTAAACTTAAAGAATAAATATTTTGTGAATTTTCTCTGTATAGGCGCCAACCTCGAATTGAGATATTCCTGGTTCGATGTCCATATTAGTGACCCATATTCAAGAATACTACGGACTAAAGATAAGTAAAGATGCACAACCGAGTGAATATTACTAAAAATATAAATATGACGTAGAATAAACCCTGACATTTTTGAAGCCCTACTCGTGATTTGAGAAATATGATCGTCAAAACATATAAAATAGGGTAACGATTCTATACAAAAGAAACAATTTAACATTTGGGAATATTTAGAAGAAGATCATGCGTTGCACACCATTGGCTTAAATTGGACAAGTCTTCTGTGCAATCAGAGTGCTGATCAATTTTCCTGTATAGATTTTCAGATCATCAGCATAAAATAATGAAGGGAAATGCAGAACAAGGGGAACATGAATAATGAAAAGAATAAATAACAGTGAACCAAGAATTGATTTTTGTGGTACTCCAGAACTAGGACAAAATAAAAGAGAATTTACTCCAGAACTAGGACAAAATAAAAGAGAATTTAATTTATTTAAACGCACAAAACATGGACGAACAAAGGTACGAATGAACCCATGAAAGTAAACATGCAGGGAAACCATAATGTTTTATAGTCAATAATTTTGCTTATTTGATATCCGCAGGCCAATTCTCTTCAGATAAATATGACTCGAAGTAGTCGAAACGCGTCTGCTCACACAACTAAGCAAGGCCCGACGGCTTTTAAAGAACAAAAAACATAATGTTTTAGTTTAATTACAGGTAAATAGTAAGGAACGGAATCGAATGGTTTACGGAAATCGGTGTACATTGTGTCAACTTTGACATTTTTATCTATTCTTGAGCCACATAATCAGTAAATTTGAGTAAAATAGTGGTAGTCGATTTTTTGGTAAGAAATCGCGTTGCTGTACAGAAATTAGCAGAGCTGAAATTGGCAGTACCTTAGAGTGCAAAACTCTCTCAATGATTTTAGGGAACGTTGAAGAAATAATATTGGACGATAGTTGGTTACGTCAGAAGGATCGCCACACAAATATGTACGTTATAAACCCTGCTGATATTAAACAAAATGGCCAGGGGAGCAAATAACGAGGCATTTAATGAAAGAACTAGGGATTCCATCAGGACCTGGTTCCACACTACTGCTAATATTATCGATTATTGTTTCAACTTCAGCAGGATGTACAATATATTGAAGGTAAACTGAAATTCTGAAAACATCGATTATGAAAGCTATTTCCAGATGGGTCCTACGACCTTCTGTACACGGCTTTTCAGGAAACGGCGGTCTAGCTTTGCAATGTAATGCCCAGCGGCGTCGCTTTGGCGAAAATTACGTCGAAAAACCTCATCTCCTTCTTTAAAATTGGAAGGTCGTGACCTGAGTTTTTACTGCGCCTCATTTGCACGTCCTGCGGCCTTTATCTTCCGTTCGATTTGTTGGCGGAGGTCTCCTAAACGCTCGTGGGGCTCCCAAACACTTCAATTGCTGTAGTAGCCTGTATGATTTACTATGGCAAATCATATGCTGTCCGAAGGCGGCAAAGTAAAGCGAGACGACGGTGGCGGAATGATAAGACGACCGCAGAGCGCAAGTGATGGTGGACAATCTAAAGTGCCAATCCTTCTGAGTTGGATGGACATAAGAACGGATCCCGGCTAACAGTGTGCGATTCAAACGTTCAGATGCGTTAGACTGAGGAGAGTATATGGGCGACAGTTGGTGTTCTACGCCGTACTGTTCGAGTAGGCCCTTAAACTGCCAAGATCTGAACTGTACTCCGTTGTCCGAGTACGCACTTTCTGGTACCTCGAACACGTGGAATACTCGATACTCTAAAAATTTCACGATGGATGGAGTCCTGAATTTGCGAATATGTTCTACCAGTGGGAATCTCGAGAGCTGGTCTAACACAACTGTAGCTCCGATGTGTCTCATTGAAGAACGAGGTTATGGACCAAGTAGATCTATATACAGACGTTGGAATACGCGCTCCGGAACGTTAAGTTGACCCATAGGAGGCCGAAGAGGCTGGTTGGGCGCTTTAGTGCCTTTACAGGTCTCACAGGCGCTCACGTAGTCTTTGACCTGGGATGACATTTTAGGCCAAGAGAAGTACTTCTTAAGTCGCCGAAGTGCCCGACCGTAACCACCATGAGCACTTAAAGGATGGTCGTGTGCGCGGAGGATCAGATTGTGTGTCATTTCCTCCGGTGCCCAGAGTTTCCAGGACTCTTCTTTCTGCCATCGATCACCGGTGGCGTCTTCTTTTCGCCAGAAAGCGTAGCCATCTATCATTTTTGAATCAGACAACTGCGTTTGTTGGGTTACGATGGTTTAGCTCAACTCTTTGTAGCTGTCTGACTCAGAATGTGGGCTGTCTAAATCTATCTCAATAGGGTCCTCGTCATGCTCCCTCGGGTGAAAACATTCGCGAGAGAGTATCGGGCACGATGTTCTGGGTCCCTTTCCGGTGTTTGATGGAAAATTTGAACCATTGCAGTTTAAGAGCGCATCGGGCCAGGCGTCCATGTAAGTCCGCTTGGCTAATCAGCCATTGCAGCGAAGCGTAGTCTGTGATGATTTCAAACTGGTGGCCCTCGATATACGCCTGGAATTTCTTCACAGCCATCACCGCTGCCAAACATTCCTGCTCGGATACGGTTTAGTTCCTTTGGGCCGAGTTCAGCTTATTGGACATGAAGGCAATGGGAGCTTCTTCTCCCTCATCGGTCAATTGCACCAGCACGGCTCCTACTCCATGTTGACTTGCGGCACAATGAATGAAGAATAGCTTTTTAATGTCGGGGCTGTGCAAGGCCGGAGCTAATGTTAAGGCTTGTTTTAGCTCTTCAAATGCCTTTCGACTGAGCTCGGTCCAAATAAACTTCCCTTTTCGGAGCATGTCCGACAGGGGCGCTGACACTGTTGCGTAATTCCGAACGAACCTTCGGTACCAACCACACACTCCAAGGAAACGTCGTGGCTGCTTAGCAGTTTTCGGTAAGAAGAACTTATGAATCGCCCGAGTTTTGTCCGGAAAATGCCATGTCCGATGACATGTTCTAGATATCGGACTTCGTTCATGATAATCTTACTTTTCTGGACGTTGATGGTGAGTCCCGCCTTACTGATATGCAGGGCTATTTCTTGCAGGAGTAGGAGGTGTTGGTCAAACGTTTCCGTGATGAGTAGAAGATCATCCAGGTACACGAACACTTGATGTTTCAGATGGGGTGGAATTACTTTGTCCATCAGCCGGGTCATCGTTTGCGGAGCGTTACACAGCCCAAAAGGCATTGTGACGAACTGGTATAATGATCGTCCAGGCACTGTGAAAGCAGTCCTATCCCTCGGCCCCTCATCGAGTGGAATTTGCCAGCATGCATCCTTTAGGCCGAGAATGGTAATGTAATTTGCTTTCGACAGTCCCAATATTCCATCGATGAGCGGAAGAGGGTAACCGTCTTTGACGGTCACTGCATTGACTTTCCGGGCGTCTAGACAAAGACGGACTTTACCTGGCTTCACCACCAAGGTTACTCGTGAGGGCCAGGCACTTTGGGACTCCTTTATAACCCCCAACTCGAGCATCCTGTCCAACTCTGAGTATGTGAGACCAGTGAGGTGCGACCAAGGCCTTGCGTAACGGAAGATGGAAATGCAGCGATGGATGCTTTCGGACGTTGTCGTTGGTTAGGCGTTAATTCGTGCCTGTCGGGTATAGTTCAGTGGATGATAGCGAAATGGTCTTCGAAGGTTTTCGAGCAGTTTGCTTGCGAAACTGCTCGATTAATTCATAGAGTTATAACGATTTTACAGAGCGATTCTTATTTCAGATTTAGCTAAAGATCTCAGCTTAGCATATAAATCTTTAGCCTTAGCGGCACATTATTTCATCTTTTTTTTCTAGCGCTCACTATCAAAAAGAATTTATCAAAAAGAAGCCGAAACCATTGTTGAAATTCATGGAAGCGTAGTTGAATATCTCCAAAACATCGATTTATCGCATTTTAACCGATCATTTGGGTTGACGAAAGGTCTGTGCACGTTTTGTTCGGCACAAGTTAACTGATGACCACAAATTGCCCAGAATTCAACATTCGAAAGACATTATTAAAGAGGAGAGAAAAGACGAGAACTTCCTTTACAACAATGTAACTGGTGATGAAACGTGGTGTTTCCAATATGAATCCGAAACCAAGCGCCAAAGCGCCGAATGGAAGGCCCCAGATGAGCCACCACCCAAAAAAATCGCGTTTGGAGGTCAAAAATCAAGTCGATGCTCATTGTTTTTAGGGTTTCAAGGGGATTGTCCACAAGGAGTTCGTGCCAACGGGCCAAACCGTCAATGCAATTTTCTATCTTGACGTTTTGAAGCGTTTGTTGAATCGCATTTGTCGGATACCGCGAAGGAGGAGGATCCACTCTTGTGACTGATTGTTTGACTAGAAATCGGATTTTAACCATCAATCACTCATCGTAATCGCCTGATATGGCTCTCTGTGATTTCTACCAATTCGGGAAATTGCATTTGGCCATGAAAGGAAAACGCTTTGAGTCCGTAGAGGGCATCCAAAACGCTTGTACCGAAATCCTAAAGGACGTTCCGGTGAATGACCTGAAACACTCTTTCGAAAAGCTTTTGGATCGTGCAAAACAGTGTATCGAGGCCGGAGGAGACTATTTTGAATAAATAAACTCGAATTTATCTGGACAAAGCTCCTGTCATTTCTATTTTAGCTCAGTCTCATTTATTTTGGAAAGCACCTTGTAAACGTCAAGAGTAAATATGATGAGTTGGCTACAGAATTCTCTAAAAGAGCTCGCGAGATAATTTGATCATTACATCAATTTAACCTGGGAAAATATTATTCATAATCATTCCCAAAGAATTTTCCGATTTCGTAAAAATGAAACCTGTGGTTCGTATTAAAATATTCACGGAAAGCGTAAAATTGCTAATTTAATTTATATAATACCATCCATTCAAAATACTTTTATAATTTAATAATATATAAATTAAATTTCTGGTGTTTAATAACTTTTCCCCCGCAGACTATGATACTCGTATATTCATTCTCTTATTTCCTGGTTAGATACAATTCCAAAACGCGAAAAATAATTTTACCTCGTGTAAAGGTCCCATTATATTTAACCCCTTACTGCATCGCGGTCCATATTTGAACCAAACCATAGTTTTGCGTATTATTCAAAATCGAATAAATTTTTTCTCGTTTTCTGCATGCTGTATCATTTTTGGTACATAGAAGCTCATACAAAATTATTTCAATGCCATCTATAAGCTGCTAGTCGAACTACACGTTAGTTAAAAGTTTGTAAATCAAGTTTTGACAGTTGAAGTGAGTGCCCTCATATAAAAAAAAATTTTTTAAAAATACTTTACGTGAAAGAATCCGTTGGGAAAAAATCTAGATAGTAAAATAAACCTTCATTTTTGTGAAACAGGTAATATTTCATTGCTTTTATTCATGTAACTGATATAAAAGTCGTATTTTTCCTTTGGATCAAATATGTACCAACATACAAAAATATTCAATGTACCTTTGGATCATATTTGGCACATCATGCGCAATTCTGATGAAATGAAAAATACTGTTTTATCTTAGTTCCTGAATATTTTTGCATTTTGTATGTTTATGCTAATACTGCATTGTTCAGGGGTCATGGATGTTCGCAGATTTTATGGTGGTGTACATACCATTATTCAAGGTATACCTGAGGGTAGTAAAGATGAAGAACTGTCTGGCGATGAAGATCGTATGAGACGAACTTGAAGACTTCCATCGATAATCGTACCCGAGACTGATGAAGAGTCTGAATATGAACAAGAGGACTTAATTCCGTTATCTGGACTAGTTGGGCAACGTTCAAGATCTGATAAAGCTGAAACACTAAGATGGCGGAATGACTTCATTGAAAGAATGGACTCTGACTTAGAATTCACTGGTTATTTAAGTTTGCCTTGAACGATAATGGCGTTGGAAACACCTGTACAATTTTTTAAATACATATTTACTAGTGTAATGTTTCAATATATATCCCAACAAACCATGTTGTATGCAACAGAAAAGCGTCCTGAAAAAAATATGACTGTTACTCCGCAAGATATTGAACAATTTGCGGGTATATCTCTTATGATGTCTATAATTCAACTGCCATCTACTAGAGATTACTGGAGTGAAACATTAGGACATCCCAGAGTTAGCACAGTCATGTTATGTAACCGTTTTGAAGAGATTAAACGTTACATTCACTTCAATGAAAATTCAACGCAAGTAACTAAGGGGCAACCAGGCTATGACCCGTTACACAAACTTCGTCCATTCCTGAACCAGCTGAGAGAGCGATTGCTAACCATCCCTAAGGAGAAGTATATGGCTGTGGACGAGCAGATAATTCCAACTAAAAGTCGCTCAACCATGAGGCAATACAATGCCAAAAAACCCCATAAATGGGGGTTTAAAAATTTGTACTTAGCGGTTTGTCAGGTTTTAGCTATGACTTCGAATTACACACAGGAGCTCGTGGACCAAAAGAAGCGTTTGAAGGTTTACCAAACATAAGCACGTCAAGTAATGTGGTAATTCGTCTTGCCAGAACTATTCTAGAGGCACAAAATTACAGACTTTTCTTCGATAACTGGTACACATAATTGCCGCTGTTAGTTTATTTGACAACGAATGGGATCTTGCCATTAGGTACTATTAAATCAAACCACATTCCTGGGTATAAAGTTCCCTCGGAAAAGGAACTAAAGAAAAAAGGAAGGGGTACTGTGGTTGAAAAACTCACAACGGTGGATAATGTCGACATTTCTGTGACGACATGGTATGACAACAGAATTGTTAATTTGGCCTCTACCTACGTAGGCAGCGAACCACTTGCAGATGTGAGACGTTATAACAAAAAAGAAAAAACATATATGACAATTCCATGTCCAAAAGCTGTAATAGTATATTATCAACATATGGGTGGCGTTGATCTTTTAGATGCACTCTTGGGTTATTACAGAATCCAAATACGGTCAAAAAAATTTTACCTTAGAATATTTTTTCACATGATCGACATGGTCACCGTCAATGCCTGGCTACTATATCGGCGTAGATTTGAGGACCAAGAATTCCTTGCACTAGCGGACTTCAAGGTAGCTGTAGCAGAAGCCTTGTGCTGGGTCAATAAGCCTAGTAGCAGTACAAAAAGACGACGACCGTCACATGCTCTTGAAAATATGATCGAAGAAAAGAAGGCAAGAGGACCAGCAGCAGTAATGCCATCTCAGGATGTGCGTCTAGACCAGTTGGATCATCTCCCTATTTGGACCACCAGGCAGCGTTGTAAGATACCGGAGTGTAATGGAAGATCATATATTCAATGTCGTAAGTGTAAAATAAACTTATGTCTCAATGACAAGAGAAACTCCTTCCTTCTGTTCCATACCTTATAATTTTTCATACGTAAAAATGTATGAAATGAATTACTAATCATGCAGCAATTTATGTATGTTGTGCCATATTTGAACCAAACAGAAAAAAATAATTTCTCTAATAAAAACTAAAAATAAATAAAAAAAGACGTGTCTTTTTATTTGCTATTTTAAATCACATATATTTTTTTCAGCGCAAAATAAAAAGTCATGCAGTAAGGGGTTTAAAATTTCTATCTTCACAATACTTTTTGGTTAAAATAATAAATGATTTTTCTGTGTGCTATGATCAACTAAAAAGAAAATATTCTGAGAAATATTTTCGGGCTCATTCATGAAAATAAACAGATTCATCAAAATCGCACGTATTAAGAGTGTGTTTTTATTTACATCTGTTAGTTCGTATAAAAATCTTTTTGATCGTCAAATTATTGGGAAGCCCCCATCCAACAATTTTACTCATAACAAAATTATCTTTTTTTTTGCTTACAGGACTCGAAAACTTGATGACCTAATCGACGGGAGAAAACTTTTTTGTTTTTAACCAAACAAAAGAAATATTTCGTTAAGCCTTCAAATTATGCAAAGGTAAGAAGAAATAATTCAAATTTTCATTACATCCCGCCTTCTAATATAATTTCTAATAAAATTTCATTGTAAACCATTACATGATGAATTTTATTTTAATCGTTGATTTCTCAACCAAATTCGATTACTCCATCCTCCGTTGAACAAAGAATTTGAGTCTTGCCCTAATTTGAAAATAAATGTTTCAATTAAAACTATCGTAACCATAAACATTCCTCAAATATATACAAAGCAATAAAAGTTTGTAGTTGAAATCATCATAGGCCTATTGTAGGTAGCGAAAATTCGGTTTGAAAGGGCAAGAAAATTTTTTGTTAGGAAATTAAAACGATTTGGAAATCAATAAATCGCCATGCAGTGATTGAATAAAACGTAATTATGTACTTTCTTAATGTCTAGAAGTCAATAAATAACGGCACTCATATGCAGTGTGAATTTTTAATTACATTAATTTCCCATGTAGCGATGAACAAGTCATCTCAAAGTTACTATATGAGTATATCATATGCTTGCCACATTTGAAAACCCATCATTCACCATTTATATAAATCAAAACCACAAAACTCTCACCTTAATGATTTCTTTAAGTCTATAAATCTTCTTGATTAAGCCCAAACTCCCAACGACGTCTTTGGCTCTCTGTTTGGGCTTTGTTGTGTTTGTTTGATTTTGCTTGTTGTGTTATTCACATTTGTGCACGTTTTATTTGGCATGTCTCCAACAATGATTTGTGCCAATTTGTCATAAAAACCCACCAACAACGTTTGATTGCATGACTCATGAGAAGAGGATGTCAGTAGTATATCATTTTGTATTTATTATGCCGCTGCTTTCCTTTTCTCCTTTTCCAAGCCGAGAAGAGACATCATCCAATATATCCATATTGCACTTTCACTAGACGCGATGCCCTATATTTCCTTCATATGAGTAGCTTGGTGGGCGTGTAGTGTGTGCAATCCACTATGATCCCATATGAGAATGTTAAGAGTATATGCTTGCACTTTTCAGTTGGCATCGTACCAAATTTGAGAGTTCAATTCAATTCATTTTATGCACTCACGATTTTCAGTGTTCATCACAAGCATAATGTTAGCATGAAACTGGCACATCTTCAACTCCTTTTAAAGGAGTTTCGGGCTTTCGCTTTTGTTTGCAGCAACACAATTCACATCAAGTATTGTCTTCCGGATTAAAGTTTTGACATGCAGAAATGATAAAGATGATGATGGTGAATTTTGTGCAGATTTAAATAGATTTCCAGGAAATGCTTAACAAATGGTTTAGATGTTTCCGATTAATGTTGAGTTTTTTCATCTAAATTAATTTTAAGGTTACGTAATGGGTTGGGATGACACGATGAACTTATGCCAGTGAAGATAAATAACTTTTAGGAAAAACGGACTTCAAAACACTCGAAAGGGGAGAAAAAAAATTTATGAAATCAGGGCCAAATCATTTTCCCCCGGATTTCAAGGTTCAAGATCTTTATTTGGTGATTTTTAATTTTTTACATACATATGTACACTTCATTAATAGCTTAAACTAACAATATACATGCGGGTTGTGCCTTAGGGCTTTTCCCGGGGTTCAATAATAATTTACTTTAATTAGATTACAATATTAATTTTTCGGTAAAATTAAACTTGAAAATGTTAACACCCACAACATTATCAAACATTAATAGATTATTAAAAGAAGTTTGTAAAAAGCATTTACTCTCACAACTACAGTTTTAAAAATTGATTTCTTTAAAATTAAATGCATTTTTTCCTTAAGACTACCTTAAAACTCCTCATTCGCTGCGTCCATTGAGCGATTGTCCATCGCTCTCCTGACTACTCTCGCCTTGTGCTCCTTGGCTCTCCTGATTCCCGATTCCACCAGCTTTTCTGCATACGATTTTATTGGCTCCATTCCTGTCTCCTGGTACAGCACCTCGTTGGGGTAAGACCTCCTTCCTCCCGTCAGTATAGGCCTGTGCAAGCCCGAAGGATTTTTTGCTCCACTAATCTTATCTTGCCCCATTTTGTTCTCGGAGCTCCATTCCATATCATCACTGCATATGTGATGATCGGAAGGATCAAGGTTTTATAGGCCAAAAACCTTAACCCGCTTAATCGCTGTCGAATGTTCCCTGAAAAGAGGTATAAGAGGATGGTACGCATAAGTCACTTTTTTCAAAATATTATCGACGTGAGCACTAAAGGTAGCTTTCCTGTCGAAAACTACCCCCAACTACTTCGTTTGCCTAGAACAGTGCACCATCTGCCCATTCAACTTAATCCTGGAGTCACAGATGCCTCTTACACGACGACCGAAGTTTTTGTGGGGGTCCTTGAATATAATTAATTCTTTGCATTTACCTTGATTCCCCATTTCCGGTAATATACAGTAAGAGATTCCAAATATTTTTGGAGTCGCATCCTAGCAAAGCGCAAATTGTGCTCAGATGACCACACTAACAAGCAGTCAGCGAATAAGTTCACCTGGATTCTGGGCTTATATTCATCTCTTACGCCCGGAACGTCAGAGGTGAATATGTTGAAAAGAAATGGGCCTAATATAGATCCCTGTGGGACCCCCGAGTCAATACAAAATGGGTCTTACCTAGCTCAACCAGCCACCGCAAAGGCAGTTCGTCCCCTCATGAAGCTGCGTATAATTTTTACAATATTGGTGGGAGAGCCAAGATTTATCATTTTGTAGAGAAGCCCATTGATCCATACAGAGTCAAATGCTTTCTCCACATCGATCAGGCAAGCTTCAACAAGCTTATTGCTGCGCCAGCTTCTCATTATATCGGCTTGGAACACGGCCATAGCATCCACCGTGGAGTGGACTTTTTTGAAGCCAAATTATCTTTCCGGCACAATTCTTCCACATCGATCAGGCAAGCTTCAACAAGCTTATTGCTGCGCCAGCTTCTCATTATATCGGCTTGGAACACGGCCATAGCATCCACCGTGGAGTGGACTTTTTTGAAGCCAAATTATCTTTCCGGCACAATTCTTGACCCCGCAGAGTAAATCAGACGAGTATCGACTACGTCAGTACTGCCCGGCTTCTTGGGTATTGCGAATATTTTTACACATTTCCACAATTTCTCATTGTCCCTGTCGAAATTCGTTGCGGTGCTGCTCACTAAAGAAGTAAAGGAAGAGTCCTCACTTGCTTTCTCTCCTTGAAGAACTTACGCAAAATGTTTTGCGATAGTCAGCGATAGCTTCGTCATCCATGAGCATGGATCCATCATAAGTGAGGACCCAAGGCAGCCTTTTTCTGTCAGTTATCCTATTGATATGAGGAAACATACAGGGACTTGGTTTGATACTTTCCAGGGCCTGTTCAAATCGCTCGTTAACAAAAGCCATGGTTCTCCTCGAGATCATTTGGTTTAGAGACGTAATCATTAGATGAAGACGTTCATACTCCCAGTTTACCATATTTGAATTGCAGTGGTAGATTCTTGCGAGTAGCTTTCTAAGCCGACTACGTCTACGATGAAGCTCTAAGATGTCTTCTGGTAAATCTCGATAAAGGTAATTCGCCGAGAATTTCTTACTGGAGATCTTTGAGATGATCGTATCCAGGGTTGAATTTAAAAATGCGACTCCCTCATCGATTTCAGGAATAGAAAAATTTCCGTCAATTTTCCGTCAAGGTCAGCACTTACTGGTGCCCAATCGATTCGCTTGTAAAGAATGAATTGTTGAGGATCTGCAATCTCAAGTTTCACACCCTTTTTCACTCTTAAGTTCAGCTCGACCGAAAGATGGTCAGACTCGGCTTCACACTCGAAATTCCTCCAACTGTGGGAGAGATTTACCAGATTGGCAGACACAATGAAGAAGTCAATAATAGACGAGCTTCCGCGGAAGGTAGGCTCTTTCGGGGCAAGCAGTATGAGTTCCGTATTTGATTGAACCCAATTAAAGATAGCTGTTCCATAGCCATTAGATGCAATATTTCCCCATGAGGGATGCTTCGCATTAAAATCACCACCCATGGCATAGAAATCGAAATTTTTACATACAGTAAGCACTCTTCCCAAGTCGTCAATGAGTTCCCTCACCGAGTATTCATGTCGAACATAGACCCCACAAACGCAAAGGTGCACCCTCCCAACATGGAGCTTATTATTTCTGCTTCAATACATTTCACACTTGGAAGGCAGTGCCTTTGGACTTTGTGAGCCATAGCAACTCCAAGACTTCCCTCTGGATCATCACGCCTGATGGTCTTGTCTTTTCCCAGATGCGCTCTGTGTCTTTCTTTGAGTCTTGTTTCTGACATAAACAAGAAGTCTGGTCTATGGACATGCAACTATTCTTGAACGAAATTCCTTTTATAGCGTGGAGCTTGTGAACATATGTTGAGGATGGAGAGTTGAATGGAACTCTTCTCGACAACATACTTTGAAGGCGAATTCTAAGTACGCAGCTTTTTTCTCACAAGGGCTAGTGAGTTTTTTTATAGTGGGGGATGAAAGAGTCCACTTTTCGAATGAGTGTGAACAAATCACACCCGAAAAATTGTTGGCAGCCAGTGCTCAAACCCGTATTCTGGTCATTCTGCGACTGCTGGGGTTACTGCATTAGTTGTTGTTTGTTTTGCCATAAAGGCTGCGGTGCAGGCAGCTTCTTTGCACTTTGGACAAGATTAGAGTACCAGACCCCTGCACGTACAGTATTTTTTATAGAGGTGGTGATGTAATCCCTCCTTTCCTCATTTTTCTTTTAGAGATTCTTCCTCCTCTCTTCAACTTCTTTTGCTTTAAGACAACCTCTGAAACTCACAGGGTGCCCCTTAGTATTGCAGTCTTTTTTTTCTTCCTTCGAGATTGGACATTCAATGGACTAATGCTGTTTGTCGCATTTTACGCATCTAACTTCAGGTCCGCAGTTAGAAGCGACGTGGCCAAATCTTTGGCAATTAAAGCACTGGGAAGTGTAATTTTTCTGCAAACGCTCCCATTGTATTTTCTGGTACAAGAAGAACTTTATGTCCATTGCTTTCCTCATTTCAAAGCCCGGTTTAAACTCAACTAAGAAGGATGAAAGCGTCCTTTCTTCCCTCCTTGAGATTGTGGTGGAGAACTTTTTTACTGAATGGATATCTTCTCCGACATGTTCCTTCAGCTCAGCCACGACATCATTCTCGTCGTATGACTCTCCTGGAAGGGTGTAGGTGCAGCAAGCCACCTTGGCACACTTCAGAAAATTAAAAAGGCTGGTATGGTCCTCAGCGGTTTTAAGGTGAAGCGAAGTTCGCGATGCGCTGTTCACCGTCACGTTGAACTCTGGCTCCTTTTCAGAGTTTCGTGTCCATGCCCTTTTGACGCTATCCCTGAAAGTCTTCAGGTCAAGCCTATAGCACACTACAGGAGGAACCCTCTCTTTTTGGGTAGCAGCCGCGCTTGGCTTCTGGGACTTCGATTTCCCTCAAGGCCCGGCATTCCACCCGGCTTGGGTATGGTCCCCGAGAAGCTAGAGAAAGCTATTTTCGCCACCTTTTTGAGCTGTGGAAAATCCCGCTCGCTCACTTCAAGGGTCTTGGATATCTTTGAAATAGGCTCCTGCATTGAACACTCTATTGGCCTCTTTCTGGCTTCCGCCTTTACAATAGCCTCTAGCCTCCACCTCGTCACCACTGTCCGTGGAACTTCCACCCTCGTCTGTGGAACTTCCATCCTCGTCTATCTCCATGTCACTTGAGACTTCCGGCACTTGCAGTTGCATCTTGCAACTAGCAAGCAAGTCGAGAATAAACTCCTCCTTTATGTCCTTTATGTTATGAATTCTGCGAAATGTTTCCTAAATTTCAATCATTTAAATGGGTAAATGTACCTCTAGAGCATATTGGCGAAAATCACATAACTTCAAGGTGATGTTTTACATCATTCTTATGATTAAATGCATGAAATTTATAAATTTTGTATATTTGCCAGAAAATCCTTGAATTAGACATAACAATTGAGTATGTTTCATATCTATAGAGTGTCCGATTTAACCGCGATAAAATTTAATCGACAGCAGTACGAGTATGTCTAACAGCGACGGAATAAAATCGATGCTAATGTCTTAAAAATACCTTTTTTCGAGCGGTCAATGTCTTTTGCAATAGTTCAGTTGACACGTTCTTTGCATGAAACTTAATCAAAAATAACACAAACAGTTTTCAACTCTATATCTCCGTTCAAATCTAACGGTTGGTTTAATGTAAAATATGGGAAAATGTAATCTTCTGACCACTTTTGTATATTGGTGTTAATATATGTGTATAGCCCGAAATTGAATTACCACCAAAAACTGATATACTACAATATGTTGCCTCCCATATGCAACCTCAATAACTGGAATATATCCACCCATTGATTCCTCGTGAAGAGAAATCAATACAGAAATCAGGAAACCAGATGGGACCCAATGACAAGTAACTTGAACAGTTTGACGAAAACAAAATCACTTTTCCTATTAACTCTGAAAATAAAAGAAGAAATTATCCTTTTGACCATAGAATTTCCGGGATTAAACATTGCAGGTATAAAATATAGTAAGGTTCGTCAATATATATCAGAGGATTTACATCACGACATATATCAACTGATATTTCCTGTCTAACCTAGAAATTTAGCTGACTGATGATCAAAAAATGTAGTTGTTACGTCGGAATATCCAGCAGAAAAATTGATTTGGTGATTGCAAGCTTTTTTTGTACCACCAATACACCGTTATTGCACGCTCATCACTGAAAGTTTAAAGAAATTATCATTTTACTTCGTCAAGGCTATAAAACTTCAGATCTCATCAAATAGGAGGAAGTCAGTGAATTAGATGTAAGTGATCAGTACGTGAAGTAGTGAGTAAAGTTAGACAAGGAAAGAAAGTGGATTTCGTGCACTAGTGCGATCATAAAAAATCATAATAGTGAAAGTGAATGTATACGCAGAAAGGGAAAACTGCATTGTTGAAGTCCTCGAAACCGCGAGAAGCAAGAAGAGGGGACGTCAGAAGACAAGTGGAAAGTCTGAGAACTGAGAAGAACGGATTCTTTCCAAACATATATTTCTGGTGAGTGTTTTGGGCTCAACTGGCATATTTTAATTTTCAAAAAAAGTACAACTAGTGACTTACGACATTGATACGACATTACGATATTTGTTACAAATACTCAAAATCTAAACTTCCCATACCATATCGATTTTTTCGTCGCCTTGGTGCCCAACCTTTGGTGTTTCCACTAAGGGATGGATGAAAAGGATTAACAGATTGTGCTCCTGATTGAGCAAGTCAATCAGCAGATGCGATACAAAAGCAATTAGAGGAAGTTCTCACTGAGCTAAGACAAATAAACCAACAGCTCAGAAAAATTCAAAATGAGTTGAAAGAGCAACGTCAGAAGAATGACGAACTTATGGCTAAGCTCTTGATGCATAATTTAGATTCACCAAGATCAAAATCCTCCAGAAAGAGGAAAGCTATAAGCTCACCATCCCTCAGATCTGAATCGTCTTCGGGAGACGCTACAGAGTCTGATCAGGATATGGTGGCCTCAAACGAAAACTTGCAAGATTTTCCGGCTCTGTCACCTCCAAAACCGACGATTCCCAGAAATAGCAACCAAAAAACCCTCACAAGTTTTCCTCCCCGCACCATCGACATCAGCCTCAACTCCCAAACAGAGTGAACCACAAAAACACTCGGATGTTCCCGATGAGACATGCCCTGAAACTGTCCCCATTATCCACCGCGGACCGGAGAAATTGACGCTGGCTGCGCTTGTGAAGCAGCCAAGTATCAAAGACGACTCTGTCAAACGCGTATATTTGAGCATCCAGATTATTCCTCAATCTTCCACGGATCACAGAAAAATAACCAAGTGATTGACTGAGCAAAAATGGAAATATCACACGTACTTCCTTCCTGAGGATAAAAAACTAAACGTGATAGATAATTTGTGGTCTTCACGGACTATCGGTGGAAGAAATTAAAGAAGATCTTCAGCAGCAAGGCTTCCAGCCTATTGAAGTTTTCCATATAAAACATCATTTACCCTCTAAACTGGTAAAAATCCTTATGCCGAAAGCAAAAACTGAAATCTACAACGTCAGATCTATATGCCATCTTATCTGCAAAGTCGAATCAATGAAACCTCGTAGTGGGCAGGCCATGTGTTATAACTGCCAACAATTTGGCCACTTATCTTGCAACTGCCCCGCTCAAGCTCGCTGTGTAAAGCGTGACGACCTTCATCACTTTACACACTGCAAAAAACGAATTACCGAAAAACACAAATGCATCAATTGTGGAGGAGAACACCCCGCCAATTACGGAGGATGTCCCAAAAACCCGTCTGCGCAAATTGCTGCCCAAACCAAGCAACAACCCAGTGCGAACTCCCCAAAACCAAATACCAAAAGGACCCCTACAATGACCCCCCCAAATTACATTTCTATACTCATGTGGAGTGCAAACTCCCTGCAACGAAAGACTGGTGAGCTAAGGCAGTTTAAAGCAGACCATAAATTTGATATTATTCCCATCCAGGAAACTTTTCTGAAGCCACGAACCTGTCTCCGCTTCCCTAACTATTATCTATACAGAAATGATTGACTGACAGGAAGAAGAGGCGGAGCGGGCATTCTTGTGAGAAGAAATGTGAATCACTACCTAATTCAAACCCCACAACTACAACGCGTAGAAGTGACAGTAATGAAAATAAAACGAACTCGTTTGAATTAGTTGTCATGTCACTGTACAACCTTCCTAAAAGTGAGACTTTCTATCAAGATCTAAGCTCCCTCTTCGAGCTGGAAGGCCCACTCTTGGTGATAGGTGATTTCAACGCCTATCGTAGTTCCTAGGATGAGCAGCAATTGAGCTGGAACTAGGCTCAACAGATTCATCACAGCCAAAGACGGAAGATTACATATGCCAAGTGAACCAACGCACTATAGTCGAGCTTCTGGTAACATCCTAGACGGTGGAATCTCGCGAGATTGTCACCACAATATCCGTACAACGGTACTCGATAATCTCTTTTCTGACTACAAACCGGTGCACTTTTTAATAGGGGATATCTTCATAGATAAACCTCTAAAAGTAAAGACTGTTACAAATTGGCAAGCTTTTAGGGATAGCCTCATCCAACTGTTAAATTCAGCCAGTGATGTCGATGAAAGCATAGAACAACTTACCAGCAAAATCTTACTTACCAAGGAAAATAATACAGCCCAAACTCCGGTAAGGGAACACAACCCCTATGAACTTCCTCAAGATATTAGGCTCCTGATAAGGAAGAGGAATCAACTACGGAGACGAGCTAGGAATACGGATGATCCTAGGATAAAAACCCAAGCGAACCGGTTAACCAACAAAATACGTGATCAAATTCACGAATACGTAATACCATTTGGGAAGTATTTTTGCAAAGCCTCGAACCTGGTGATAATAACTTTTGGTGCCTCTCAAAATATTTTGCCCGTGAATGGGCAGGGGTATTTATCCCATTCACGGGCCAAATGGCCTCAAATACGACAGCACAGGAAAAGCGGAAGGCTTTGCAGACACTCTTGAACTGCAATTCCATGAGAATAATTCCCCTAAGGAGAGCCCTGAACCTGAAATTGAATCCTCTGTGCAAAGACTAATAGCTTCCCAGACGACAGACACTAAGGAAATCCGTCCACTAGACTAACTGGCATCAAAAGACATGATAAGCACGCTAAACAAACAGAAAGCCCCAGGCCCTGATTCTTTCACGAACATCATGGAGAAATGGCTACCAGACAACATTTATTTATTTATTTATTTACACTACTTTACAGATCCGTGAACCCAATTACAAAGTAGGTAATGAAATATAATACAATACATGCGAATAAACAAAGTTATACTAAGAAAAAAAAAATAACAAGAATATAAAATACTGATAAACTATTGGAAGCTAAGCAGAATATTATGTAATATGCTTTTAAAAGCATTTAAGGAATGTGGCAGAGGACCCAGCTGGAGCTCATTGTAACGACGTGATACGCGTACAAAAAATGAATAAAAATAAATATCGGTACGAGCAAAGGGCACAAAGAATATGTCAGTTGAACGCGTTCTTGAGGTGGGACGTATATAAAGCCTTTCACGAGGGTTGGATGAAAGAATACCGTGATATAATTTAAATAAACAGCACAGGTCAAGAAATTCTCGCCTATTTTTGAGTGATGGAATGTTTAGGATCTGTAAGCGCTCAACGTAGAAGCAGTAAGTGAGGTTATATTTGTAGAATTGAGATCGTGTGAATTTACGCTGTACAGTTTCAACAGCATCCGATAGATTGGTAAAGTGAGGAGACCATACCTGGGAGGCATACTCAAGGATTGACCGGGCTAGAAGTACAAATAGATGGACGCTGGTTGAAATACTAAAAGACTTGCAAGAGGATCGTAAAATAAAACCAGCGACACGTGAAGCTCTTGTGGTTATGGATGAAACATGGATGTTAAATTTCAAACCTGGGTCACATACTACTCCCAAATCTTTAAATTTGTCCACAAGTGCGAGCACCGATCCATCAATCTGGTATTCATATAAAACTGGGTGAATCTCATGTGACAACATTTAGAAATGTTAAGAGGAAGTAAATTACCTTGACACCAATTTTGGAGATTGTCAAGATCATTTTGGAGGTATAAGCAGTCTTTGCTGGAGTTAATGGGGCGATAAATTTTTAAATCATCAGCGTAAAGAAGACAATTAGAGGACAGGCATTGGGGAAGATCATTGATGAAAATGTTGAATAGCAAAGGGCCTAAAATTGATCCTTGAGGAACACCAGATTTTGGGCAAAATGAGCCCGACGAAAAAAAATTATTCCATGTAACGGTGCAGGAGCGATGGGATAAGAAGGATAAGATCCATGAGAGGACAGAGTCGGAAACGCGGAAAGATTGTAATGATTTACGAAATGTCCGTGTAGGACACGGGTGCCGATGGTCTGGCACAAGTGTCAGCGAGCTAAAACAACACCGAGCTCAGCTAACTAGCTTCGCGTAACGACCGCGTACGCGTGCTTGACGACTAGAATTTGCGGGATATGAGGCGGGTTCTTGTCGAGCCACGAAGCTACACTACAAAATACTTATCACGCGTACTCTACTCTACAAGACGCACCGATCAATTTTTATTGTCTTTAGAAAAGTTCTATTAGGTGTCAATTAATCTACTCTACAGAAATTCAATATTGTTTTGCCTCGTTAAAGTTAGCGGACACGGAGGCTTGAGACAAACGCAAACATTACACAAAAAGCAACCGTTACTTTCACAGAAGAAGGTCGTTGCATTACAAGGGGAATGTCAAACCTAAAGATGTTAAAGTGGCTGAAGTGAACCACTCATCTCTGCCTAAAGGATGGAAACTTGACGGATGCAGTTTACTTTACACTAGTAAAACAACAAACTAAGCAGTTTCGACGGGGTGACCACCTTTTCTCTTCAGGAGCAGCCACTCCTGATCACCACGGGGCTGCTCGACTGCTTATGTTTATTACAGGGCAGTCTTTTCGATGCCGACCCAGGCATGGAGAGACTGAAGGATTTCGCGCTACACTAGTGAAGAAACAATTGTTTCCGCAGTGGAGAGATGGTTGTTATAATTTTAGGCCCCTCTTCTTGAATACAAGTCCCTGTCTTCTACGAAAGTATGCTAATAAAAACCGCTAACCAATCATAAAAACAAATCGGGTGTCGGTCACGACTAATTGATGATGCGGATTTTATCACTGCCGGTCATCAGATTAGCTCCCAGCAAAAACTGACGCAATTCCAAGCAATGTATTTGAAAACCCCTGGCACCATCAGTTTGTTTAAAATTAGAACTGTCCGACTTCAAACTGTATAAAAATGTGCAAACCTTTCTTTTGGTAACATTAAGGGACGCACTACTCTATAACATCATCGGCATGTTCAGGCGACTGAGCCACCACGAACGAAGAACTCCAGAAGATGCTATAGACCTTATTATACCGAAGACAAGACAAACAACACCAAAAGAGAGTTTATCGGTGACTCTATCTTAACTTTATGGAACCCTCCAAAGTATGCTACGTTAATATCAAATGGTGAGGGCGACAATAAAAATTGAATCGGTTCATCTGCCGACAGCAAAATTAAAAATGTGAGAACTCGAAGGAGAGTGGTGTTGTTTCCCCTTCGGGCCCCACGTTGGGCGCCATTGTAATGATTTACGAAATGTCCGTGTAGGACACGGGTGCCGATGGTCTGGCACAAGTGTCAGCGAGCTAAAACAACACCGAGCTCAGCTAACTAGCTTCGCGTAACGACCGCGTACGCGTGCTTGACGACTAGAATTTGCGGGATATGAGGCGGGTTCTTGTCGAGCCACGAAGCTACACTACAAAATACTTATCACGCGTACTCTACTCTACAAGACGCACCGATCAATTTTTATTGTCTTTAGAAAAGTTCTATTAGGTGTCAATTAATCTACTCTACAGAAATTCAATATTGTTTTGCCTCGTTAAAGTTAGCGGACACGGAGGCTTGAGACAAACGCAAACATTACACAAAAAGCAACCGTTACTTTCACAGAAGAAGGTCGTTGCATTACAAGGGGAATGTCAAACCTAAAGATGTTAAAGTGGCTGAAGTGAACCACTCATCTCTGCCTAAAGGATGGAAACTTGACGGATGCAGTTTACTTTACACTAGTAAAACAACAAACTAAGCAGTTTCGACGGGGTGACCACCTTTTCTCTTCAGGAGCAGCCACTCCTGATCACCACGGGGCTGCTCGACTGCTTATGTTTATTACAAGATCGGAGTTTGTTAGCCAAAAGGCCATGATCAACACTGTCAAAGGCTTTAGCAAAATCGGTGTATATGACATCGACTTGTTGACTCTTGTCGAAAGCAAGAGAGATGGTGTTCGTAAGTTCTAACAAATTAGTTACTGTCGAACGACCTTTAATGAAGCCATGTTGTTCATTTGCAAACAGGATACTGATATCATCGTACATTCTGTTATGCACAATTCTCTCAAGGAGCTTGCCAAAACAAGACAGCAAAGAAATCGGACGATGGTTAGAGATTTCACTTGGATCTCCGGACTTATGGATCGGAAACATGTTAGCATGCTTCCAGACGTCAGGGAAGCAGGAGGAAGAAAGGCTAATATTGAAAATAATGGATAGTGTGGTAGATAATGAAGAAGATAATGACTTAACGAACAGATTTGGTATTCCATCAGGACCCGGACCACCATTAATGTCAAAGATAAGCAGTACATTTTCAATTTCTGATGGAGAGGTCACGATAGGATTCATAATATGGGATGGAGAAGGACACGATGAGTACATAGTGGGGTTCGAAACCTTAAATGAGGAGAAAAAAAATTGAGCGAAAAGGTCACAGATAGCTTGCCCATCAGAAGCTTCGCAATTACGCCATGAGAAGATATTAGGAATATGGGATGTTGTTTTCAGAGAATGTATGTATGTCCAAAAGGGCTTAGGACTATTAGATTGCAATCATGTTTCAATCATATAATAGTAAGATCGCATTGCGTTCTTAACCATTTTTTTGGCTTCTTTACGAAGCAGTCGGTAGTTGGTGAGGTCAGTGTTAGATTTGAAATAATGAAGTTTTTTGCGCGCCTGGTCCTTCCAATAGAGAGCGTCTGAGACTTCAGCGGTAAACCAGTTAGGGCTCTTTTTCCGGGGGGATCGGCAGATAGGTACATGGTTTGCAATTATGCTACTGAGCTTCTCATAGAAAGTTGATAGCCCTGTATTGACATCTAGCTTCTGTAGCATTGAATTCCAGTCAATATTATCCAGCTCAAGCTGAATGGCAGCATAGTTGGCTTTGCGGAAATTAAATCTTGGGGAGAAAGGAGTGCGTTTGGACTGTGGTGGAAGAAGAGATAAACGAACCTCAAGCGGAGGATGGTGTGGATCAAGTTTTACATATTCGGAGGGGGATTTTGTGATCGAGGAGATAGAGGCAGGATTGGTAGTAAGGATGAAATTGAGAAGTTGATGGTTGCGTTTGGGATCATATTTAATTGCGATAGGGAGTGATAAAAAGAAGAAAACAGGATCGAGAGATCATTGAAGGATGAGAGGGTATGAGAGCTTGAGTCCCACCTTAGGCAAGGCATGTTAAAGTCACCACAGATTAAAATATTGTATAGAGGGTTGATGCTACAGAAATACGAAGATATTTCAGAGAAAAAACGGTTGTAAACGCGGAAAGGAGCATTACAAGGGATATACACGCAAAGCAATACTAAACTCACGGCTTGAGAGATATTGATTAAGACAGTGATGCATTCTACTGGAAGAGATGGTGAAAAGTCAGAGCAGAGTTTGCTGTCTAAGGCTTTATGAGTAGCAAAAAGTACACCACCACCGTCAGATTTACCTGAAATCAAACGATCTCTATCAGTTCGGTAGACATCATATAGTGGAAAAATTTTACTGCTGGCAATATCAGGAGTTAGCCAGGTTTCTGTAAAACAAATGAAATCATCGCCGGAAATGGAAGGGGCAATTTTAATAGCTACCAGCTTGGTTCGCATGCCACGTACATTTTGATAATAAAGATTGAAGCTACGAGAAGTGCTTTGAATATCAAAATGTAAATTAATATTTGAAGAAGTTGAAGGGTGACCGGTTGTTAAAGTTTCGGAAGAGAGCCTACCACACGACGAAAATTTCTTCTTTTGGTTGCCTCAAACGGTTTAATTAGTGTTCCAGGAGGCCAGTATTCTAGTTGAAGAACTTTGCTACAGTTTGACGGCACAGTAAGCTTAAAGGACGCTATAACTCTTCCCTCAATGTTGTCTTTTGTCAGTTTGTGGCAGCTGATTATCTTTACTGAAGGTCCAAATTTCGTTGAGACATAATCACAAATGTCATTTGCCGATGTCTCATAAGCCAGACGAGATATAAATATTTGCTTCGGCGGCGCCACGACATGAAGAGATGGAACTTTCTGTGGTGCTGGCAGATTAAAAGCGGAATTAGAAACATCAGCTACTGGCGTTGGTTGAAAAACCGTTACAAGATATAGCCCCTCGACGAGAAGATGAGGGCCCAGGTGATGATTGAAATACAACCTCTGAATCATTGCTAGTCAACAGGTTAGCGCTATTTTTTGTTGCAGGTTTAGCTTGCGTTTTACTTCTCGTTGTTATAGCAGGAGCATTATCTAATGTTATTCTAGTATTCTCCCCCGATGAAGGAAGATCTGGTGCGGAAGCCTGTAATACATCGCGAGTCTCAAGGTTCGTCTCAGTTAGAGGATGCGCAGATAAAGTGTCAGCAAACTGGAGCAATCTCATTATACGCAACCGAACATTTATTGTGCAAAGCACTTAGTTCATCACATAAAGTTTTCACTGTTAAGCTAGCCATGCGGAGCCTTGAAACGTAGGCTGAATTTGAATAGCGTCTACAGGTCTCGCAGTACCAGTGGACGCCATTGTCCGGTTTGTTTATAACGTCGGCAACAGTACCTTTGATGTTCACGCAAACCGAATGATAAGACCGTTCACAGAAGCCGAAACATAGCACAAAAGGGGACATCACCCGAATCGTGGCATTTGGTCGCATACTGTAAGCCCTGACGGACATCATCAACACCATCTTTCATCTACGCAAATTCCCCAAGTCATGGAAAACGGCAATTATAATCGTCATCCCAAAACCAGATAAGGATCTTACTTTCCCATAAAATTGGCGACGAATAAGTCTACTGTCTTCTGTTTCTAAACTCACAGAAAAAGTACTTTTAACTCGGTTGTCCGAATATATTGAGAACAATGAAATTATACCAGATCAACACTATGGCTTTCGACCAGCTAACAAGGGTGGGCCAACATATCAGAAATGGGTTGAATCGAGGAAAGTTAGCAGGCCTAGTTATGTTCGACATAGCAAAAGCCTTTGACAAAGTCTGGCATGCAGGGCTTATCTTTAAAATGCATGAATTTTCCATTCCGCTACCTTTGATAAAAACGATCAACTCTTTCCTGCAGGGCAGATCTCTTTTCGGGTAGAAATTGATAACATACTATCCAACATGCGACCGATTCAAGGTGGAGTTTTACAAGGATCACCAATCTCCCCATTACTGTACACCCTATACACTGCAGACCTTCCACGTCTGCCTAACAGCGTCTAAATTTCCCTACAAGCAGAAGCCGTATCTTCAAGTCTGCAACGATCCACTGAAATTCTTTTGGAGTATTTTCAAAGGTGGAAGATACAAATTAACGCTGACAAGACACAAGCCATTTTCATCACAGAAAGACGACAACAACCTCATGAACTACAAATCGACCCAAACTCAATACCATGGAATAAACATTTTGCTGTTTATTCCATGGTATTGAGTTTAGGACTAAAATTTGACAATAGACTTACATGGACTGACCACATACGTGACAAGAAACTGTAATGATTTTATTAATGCCCGTGTAGGACTCGGGTGCCGATGGTCTGGCATAAGTTTCAGCGAGCTATAAACAACACCGAGCTCAGCTAACTAGCTTCGCTTAACGACCGCGTACGCGTGCTTGACGACTAGCATTTGCGGGATCATATGAGGCGGGTTCTTGTCGAGCCACGAAGCTCACTACAAAATACTTATCACGCGTACTCTACTCTACAAGACGCACCGATCAATTTTTGTTGTCTTTAGAAAAGTTCTATTAGGTGTCAATGAAGCTACACTACAGCAATTCAATTTTTTTTTGCCCCGTTAAAGTTAGCGGACACGGAGGCTTGAGACAAACGCAAACATTACACAAAAAGCAACCGTTACTTTCACCGAAGAAGGTCGTTGCATTACAAGGAGAATGTCAAACCTAAAGATGTCAAAGTGGCTGAAGTGAACCACTCATCTCTGCCTAAAGGATGGAAACTTGACGGATGCAGTTTACTTTACACTAGTAAAACAACAAACTAAGCAGTTTCGACGGGGTGACCACCTTATCTCTTCAGGAGCAGCCACTCCTGATCACCACGGGGCTGCTCGACTGCTTATGTTTATTACAGGACAGTCTCTTCGATGCCGACCCAGACATGGAGAGACTGAAGGGTTTCGCTCTTCACTAGTAAAGAAACAATTGTTTCCGCAGTGGAGAGATGGTTGTTATAATTTTAGGCCCCTCTCCTTGAATACAAGTCCCTGTCTTCAACGAAAGTATGCTAATAAAAACCGCTAACCAATCATAAAAACAAATCGGGTGTCGGTCAAGACTAATTGATGATGCGGATTTTATCACTGCCGGTCATCAGATTAGCTCCCAGCAAAAACTGATGCAACTCCAAGCAGTGTATTTGAAAACCCCGGGCACCATCAGTTTGTTCAAACTTAGAATTGTCCGACTACAAACTTTATAAAAATGTGCAAACCTTTCTTTTGGTAACATTAAGGGACGAACTACACTATAACATCATCGGCATGTTCAGGCGGCAGAGCCACCACGAACGAAGAACCCCAGAAGATGCTATAGACCTTATTATACCGAAGACAAGACAAACAACACCAAAAGAAAGTTTATCGGTGACTCTATCTTTACTTTACGGAACCCTCCAAAGTATGCTACGTTAATATCAAATGGTGAGGGCGACAATAAAAATTGAATCGGTTCATCTGCCGAGAGCAAAATTAAAAATGTGAGAACTCGAAGGAGAGTGATGTTGTTTCCCCTTCGGACCCCACGTTGGGCGCCATTGTAATGATTTTATTAATGCCCGTGTAGGACACGGGTGCCGATGGTCTGGCATAAGTGTCAGCGAGCTATAAACAACACCGAGCTCAGCTAACTAGCTTCGCTTAACGTCCGCGTACGCGTGCTTGACGACTAGCATTTGCGGGATCATATGAGGCGGGTTCTTGTCGAGCCACGAAGCTCACTACAAAATACTTATCACGCGTACTCTACTCTACAAGACGCACCGATCAATTTTTATTGTCTTTAGAAAAGTTCTATTAGGTGTCAATGAAGCTACTCTACAGTAATTCAATATTTTTTTGCCTCGTTAAAGTTAGCGGACACGGAGGCTTGAGACAAACGCAAACATTACACAAAAAGCAACCGTTACTTTCACAGAAGAAGGTCGTTGCATTACAAGGGGAATGTCAAACCTAAAGATGTCAAAGTGGCTGAAGTGAACCACTCATCTCTGCCTAAAGGATGGAAACTTGACGGATGCAGTTTACTTTACACTAGTAAAACAACATACTAAGCAGTTTCGACGGGGTGACCACCTTATCTGTCCAGGAGCAGCCACTCCTGATCACCACGGGGCTGCTCGACTGCTTATGTTTATTACAAAACAACACTGTTTAGGTATCTTATCCTCCTTGCACCCCATCTTAAGATCAGGAAAACTGAACGTTGAAAATAAACTCCTCATCTACAGACAAGTTATAAACCCTCCCTTCTCTATGGCTGCATAGTCTTCTGTCAGACCCCAAAATCCAACAAAAAAGCATCCCTGCAAAACAAGGCCCTTAGGAAAATCTTTAGAACCCCCTGGTACATTAGGAACATTGACATTCGCAAGACCTCAAACTAGACACTATTGACAAATATATACTAGACCGCGCACTAATACTGCTCGACAGGATAGATGAACACCCTAACAGTACCCTGAATCCCCTAAGATCAACCAATAACGAGCAGATGCTCACCTACTCTAGTCTCAGATCAATAACATTGTAACATAGGACTGACAGAAACTAGTTGAATTATTTGCTATAGGCTAGTTGGACATAAAGATACCCACAGATAGAAATGGAGCAAAAGTGCTAAATCACACTAGCTCCACGTAACCCCACAACTCAAGGCAATAGGAGAAAATCTTTTAGAAGAAAGCTAAACAAAAAGATAAAATCAAGGGCTAAAACGTATCTTTGTCTTTTGATGTTCACAATGAGCCTATACTTTTTGCTGCAACCACAGTACACCTGAAGGCTAATTGCTACTAGTTGGTACCATGGCTAAATCTACCCACCCTCATATTGCTGATTATTTAAAAGAAGTTACTTCGTATATAATGAGGAATACTAACTTAAAATACAGTTTCATTAAATTTGAATTTTTGCGCGTATGTTTTTTAATTTTTCACAAATTTGGATTTTGCTCATAGTTTTGAATGTTTACACATATATTAAGAAACGTTTACCAAGTACAAAATAAATTTTTTAAATTGATTTTTTATTTCCGCAAAGTACACATGTTTATAAAAAATTATAAAAATTTGTGGTCGACGTGATTTTGAATCACGGGAACATCTGAAAAACAAACTAAAAATGACATTATTTATTTGCTGTTCAGGTAGCTATGGCCTGAAAATGAACAAAAATTTTTTATCAAAAATGACAAAATAGCAAGAATTCTTTGAAGAAATAGAATTTTGAGGTTAGAAAATCGGCTGAAATTTGGAAAAAATTTTACCGATAACTATAGGTGTGCCCAATAACATATTCAAAAATTTGATCTGGCTTTATATAGGTATAGGATGGGTTAAACAGGTAGGAAGATGGTTCAAAGAAGTTGAAATGCGTCTGCCCAGTCAATCAAGCAAGGTCTGACGGCTTTTCAAGAAAAAAAATTGGTAGATAAATAATTCTTTGTATGGAACTCTCTCCACACGAGTTCGACTCGTACTTATCCGATTCTCTCAATGATAATTTGACTTACCTCGATATAAATCAATATTTAATCTCTATCATTCAACATTTCATATACTCGTATAGTAATATTGCTCTGAAATATACTAATATTGCACTGAAGAGGCACTATCTGACAGAATCTGCAATAAAAAGACATAGATTGAAAAAGCACGTTCACACATATACTAATCATATGCCTTATACCAAATTGTACCCCAACATATTACAATTACTGCGGATATTGCTTGACTTTGGTGATCTTTCGGATATACTTGCATAGCTAAAACCATTAACAGAGGGGTTACGCTACCTGTAAAAGCAAGACTCAGGCACAATCATATACCTTAGTTTTTTTTTTATTGCCGTTAAACTTACTTCATAAGAATTTGTTGCAACATTCTTCATTAGGTTAGGATAGTCACAAATCGTTTAAGCACAAAAGCTCATGCTGTATCAGATAACGGGTCCTTCATTTGATGCAAACAAAAATGCATTTTTGCTTTGAATTCATCGTATCTTTATCTGCATGATTAAATATTCCAACTAATTAAAATTCTAAATAAATGCATAATACGAGTCAAAGTCAATTTTTTTAGAAAAAATATTAATTTTTTTTTTCTAACTACAGTTATTTTATAGCTCGTACTTTACATTACAAATTCAATCTCATTCTATTCTATTTTTCAAATATTCAAAAGAAGTTATTTCAATAACGTTAAAACCTTTTGAGCTTTTTTCTATGTTCCAATAATAGAATTGCAAATTTGAGTTAAAATTGATATGACATCAACTTTTTTCATCAGTGAATTACTACTCAATCATTTAAATTCAAAGCTTTTTGCAAATAATTGGGAAGTGACTAATAAGTTAAATTCCAAAATGAGATATTTTTTATTCAAAATAATGCAGTGATAGTTTCTTAAAATAACGAACAATGCGTTTGCGAGATTGAAAAATTCTTTTCTCGACCTAAAGAACTTATGAGATGCATCTATCTACAAAAAAGTTCACTCTAATTAGGATTTGAATAATTAAGCTTTCTTTATGTGTCTTTTTCCTAGCTTTTATTTCAATGGGCACCTTTATTAGCAACCCAGATTATCTTTTCCTCAAAACTACGAACAAAGCTTGATGGCAAAATAAAAGAATTGGCAAAAAAATAAAAGGCCAGTAAAGATTGCAATTTAGATTAACTTGTTGAGTTATTAGCTGTTACTTTATCGTTTCCTAAATGAGGTTTGAATGGATTTTACAACTTTTAGTACAACCTACATAAAACATTGACCATATCTGGAGGAACTATACAACCATAAATGGGTATTCACTGCAAATAATCTGAAAATTATTCTAATTCTACCGCAGGCTATCACCCATGCTTCTTGTATAGATCTGAAATTATTTCATTACATATTCCACACATAAACGCAAAAGTGCATTCAAAAGCAAGTTGCACTCTTGTCCTATAAACATTAATTAGAATTAACCGCCTGCAATCATTTTAGTTATAGTTATCCATGCATGTTGTGTGCGCTCGTATCTCCTCAATTATTATGCACACATAGGAGAGAAGTTGTCCCATTTTCACGAAATGCGGAAGTGTTGCTTCTTTTTCATAAGATAACATTCTCTAGCCCGCCCGTATGCTGTGGAGGAGGAAGACATTGTCTCTAATAAGAATAATAAAAGTTATTATATGCGGCCTATGGTTTCGTTGCTACTTCATTTAATTGCAGTTGGTGATGACGTCAATTAAGAAACCGAGAGAGTGGAGTTCAAGTCGAAGTTCATATGAGTCACCAGCATATTTTAGTCATGCTGTGAAGGCTATGTATATGCAGACGTAATCAATTCAATGGACAGTTTGTTGAAGGGTGCTTCAAGAATGTGGGACTAGATTAAATTTTAATTTGGAGGATACTTAAATTTTTAAGGGATTTTACCGCGGTTAGGGGAGCGCTTAATCAGAGGATTAATGGATTTTAACTATTGGATTGGTTTGAGATTAGAATCCTGAAGAAATTAATATTGAGAAAGTGTAATTGTTTGTCACGTCCATCCGTCTATCTCTCCGTCCGTCTGTTTGTGCATCACAGCAAATTTTCTCTGAAACTATGGAAGCTACAATGGTCAAACTTTTTGGCAACGTCAGAAGTTGTGGCTTTTCAAAAGTGTAGATCGTATAGAAAATTCCAAGTGTTTTTAAAGGGGTTATAGGACGTTCTGAAGTGTGCGCAGTTTTTTTTTACTGCGCCCAAACCTTGCGATTGTATCGGCGTCCGGGCGCGGTAAAAAACTGCGCGCACGCACTACAAACGTCCTATAAGAAAAGACTGCGTAGTGACCCACCGCGAAATCCGAAAACAAACTGCAGCAGAAAAAGAAAAGAGTGAAGAGACCAACAAATTACCATTGCACGAAGTTGCTGACATCGCCGAAAATGTGACTGAAGCATTGTATCCAGAAACCGAAGCCAAAAAACTCTCCCCAAAGAATGTTGGGAAATACAATAGCCGTTGAGCGCTATCAGGAAGAAAGGCTTATCAGAAAAGCGAGAAGCTCCTCAAGCCAGAGGAGCTCCTAGACCAGCTGGGTGAAAGCCGAAGAAGAGCAGAAGGCAGAAGAGCTGAGAACTAAGTCTGCTGAGGAAGCGCAGATAGCTCCACCATCAAAAGGCCTCTATTCCAATCGAAAGAGACCGGAATAAAACGAGGAAAAAGGAGGCACGTAATGGGCATGAAGCGCTATCAGGGTTTCCAGATAGTATTTAGAAAGGCAGCCAAGAAAGGCGTCAAAAATGCCTACAAAATGTCCCAGAAAATAAAGTTCTCATAGACGCTACAAAAAGAAGTATCTGGTGTGTGACCGAAGAGAAAAAAGGTCCGAAGGCTAGCACTAATCGTGCCTACGCAGATTGTTGCGGGAGATCAGGGGAGGTCTAAAGCCTGAACACACCAAAACTACTATTAAAGCAGTGCGACCAACCCGGTCTGGTCGAATTTGGAGCAAAGGCCAATAAAAAAGTAGCATTCTGAGATGTAGTCAAGAAGGTTCTCGATAGAGAGCCACTGTAGCCTCGCTCGTGCGGATGGCAACGATCGAAATCAGGAGCATCGACTGCATCACGGTCCTGACTGAGGTAGAGGATATCATCAAAAGGAAGCACTCTAGCGTAAGTACAGTTAAAGCGAGGCTGACACCGAAAAACCATAGAGGGCAACTTATGGCCATAGTCGATCTAATTGAAAAGGACGCCGAACAACTTCTGAGTAAGGGAAAAATAAGAATAGGGTGAATCATCTGCAGGGTACGGCGAAGAGCAGTACCCCTATCTCTACAATGCTTTAAGTGCCTTGGTTATGGTCATACCGCACAGGCATTGAAGGGACGCCATAGGAGTTCCCTATGTCACAAATGTAGCGAAATGGGGCATAAAAGAAAAGAATATGCGAGGGATGTACACTGCATCCTTTGCAAGGATGCTGATTCAAAACCGGATTTGAAGAACACCTTAGGATCAGCAAAGTGTCGGGTTTCCAGTAATCAAGGTAAAAGCAGAACTTTGATGACCCGCATCCTACAGGTAAACCTACACCGTAGTACAACTGCCTAAAACCTGGTTGAGCAGTTTGCGAGGCACATGAAAGCCGATTTTTTGCGACTGAGTGAGGAACACAACGAAAAGAGTTTGTCATCATGGCACTCTGGCGAAACTGGTACTGTCGCCATCTAGGCTTGGAACAGGGCTGATTTCCTAATGGAGAGCTATGGATCATCATCTTTCCACGCCAAGCTCAATGCTTTGGAGGACGCTGTCTTGAACGCAGATGGCCACGTACTTGTTGGAGGAGACCAACGCTAGAATAATTGGATGGGGCATGCCTCAAACGGATACGCGGGGAAAACGAGTCCTAGAGATGGTGGCTAGGACAGGGCTCGCCGTGCTGAGCACCGGCAATACGCCTACTGTGTGGCCTGTGAAGCAACTATACCCGACGTGACATTCGCCTCGGAGGCCTTAGTACGCAGGATACACAATTGGAGAATATTTGAGAACCTCAGTACATTCTGCTTAAGATCCCCCAGTGTACTGGTGGTCGACCGAAATTGCTGAAAAGCGAAGGCTGTGTCACAAGCTTCGACATGAAGCTCAAAGGGCACGGAACCGCAACGAGGCATGTAACCGGTTCGCAGCATATAATTCGATCAGGAAATGCGTTCGCAAAATGATTAATATCGGTAAGGCTCGCTGCTGGCAAGAGTTAGGAAACGTGAACACGGGTCCGTGGGCCTTGACCATAAGTTAATTATGCGGAAGCTTACGGCATTATACAAGCCCAGCATATATGAAGCGGAAAAGATAGACGAGATAGGGCGTGCACTTTACCCCACCCATCCCATCCATATTGACTCTGTCCACGGCGAAATAATAGCCCAATGTCCAATCATCACGCGGCTGGAAATCGTAGAGGCAGTCCTATCATTGAAACCAAGGAAGGGTCCAGGTCTAGACGGCGTCGCAGCGAACCTATCTCCTCGGTATTTCGGCTTTAGAGCAGAACGTTCTGCCATTGATGCATTGCAGAGATGGTAAATGCGGTCCAAAATGTGGAGGCACATTGCCGTACCAAGTGGTTCTGTTGGTAAAACTTGATGTTCTGTACGCCTTCCACTCCGGTATACGGGTGGATATGCCGGAAAACCCTTTTTAAGTCCCAGAATATCTTATGCGGCTTTTGAGGGACTACCTTAAAGACCAAAGCCTGCTTTATGCTACGGAGCATGGCCGTCGAAAGATAGAACTCAAGGATCTATCCTTGGTGCAGACTTGTGGCGTGTTAACGTACGATGAGCTACTGAGACTAGAGCTGCGGTTGAGTCGCGCCTAATCGGCTATGCGGATGATGTTGCGGCATTAGTTGGACGCACCGTCGGACAGGCGCAACTTAGACTAGGCATGCTAATGCGCCGAAGGAGAGGCTGGTTGATAGCTCGTGGATTCAGGCTAGCACTGAAAAAAATCAAAATCGTCATCATGACAAAGAAGAAACGCCCCGGGCGATCAGTATCAGTAAAATACCTGGGGTTCCTGATCGACTCAAAGGTAAATTTCTCTGAACAGATCAGGGCAACAGCTGATCAAGCTGCTTCAAGCGTATCGGCTCTGAGTCGACTTATGGCCAGCGTAGGGAGACTCAACCCATCCAAATGATTTTTAATGTAGTCCATAGAGTTGGTGCTACTGTACGAAGCAGAAATACGGAGCGACGCTCTTAGCAAGAAGTTGTACTGAAAACAGGTGGTACAGGTACAGAGAAAAGCAGTACTGAAGCTTGCATCTTCATATCCTACAGTCTCTGGTTCGGCGGCGAAACTCATCGCAGGCGTGATACCTATCGCCTTCCTTGCTAGAGAGCACCGTACTATCTCTCTGCGTCCAAACTAAAGCACAAGGGAGCCAGTTGTCCGCTAGGATAGACAACGTTCACTCAATGATTGACAGCAGTCCTGGGTGAACAGCACGAAGGAAAGATGAACTGCGCACCTCATACCTGACCTGTCTTTTACCTGACCCAGCTCTTAAGCGGGCATGGGTGTTTTCAATCTTACTTGCAAAGATTGATTAGTCGCGGTCCCCCGACTGGAGGTTTTGAGCAGGAGAGGGAGACGAAGCCTGCCTCACGATTTCTGCATGCAAAAGATGAGACTGGTTGCGCCGGGACCACTAGAAGGGAATAGATGAGCTCTCCCTGGACCGTCTAATCGGAGAGATGCTGGCATCGGTTGAACAAGGGAACCATGTAGCACATTAAGTTCGGGCATTCCTAAAAGATAAAAAGGAATCTCAGTAGCCTGAGAGGTTGGCGTTGCGGGATTACGTTTTTAGCTATCTCTCTTTCTCCCTCCCCTCCGCTAGAGAAAGGACTCCCCAACTTGATTGAAGGCGCTCTACGGCATAGAAAAACGAGACCTGGCCGGAAGCAATGTGTCAAACGGTTCCAGGCTAGGTTTTCAGGTCAAGAAGGGAGGTTTTTAGTGTGTAGTCCAGACGTCTTGCGCGCCTGGGAGCCCCACAGTCAAGGCGTAAATAAATATTTGTATATCAAGTGTTTCAGATGAGGCAAAAAGTATGGAAAATTTGTGTTCTCCTCCCTCGCGATTAGACACGTTTGAGCCCAAAAGTCAGAAAAAATGCAGATATAATTCGTCATGACTTGAACGACGTCTACAACAAATATATAAACCATTGCTATTCCATTTTAATTAGCCACCATTTTGTTGCGAAATTCCTAACAACCATTAACTAAATGAAATCTTAAAAATGTTTTTATTATTCATTTTATCTCAAAATTCGGTGATAACCCAACAAAAAGTGTAGTGTCTGGTTCGATGGAAACCCCGAATAGTAGAATAATCATAGATTCTTTTTGTTGTGATCAGAGAAACTTCAAACGGCTATAACTTCTGTAAATATGATTCGATTTTATTGAAACTTACAGAATCTAAGGTTATTTTATAGGACAACTTAAATATAAAATTTCGGTGTATTTTAAGTGTACCCATACGAACTTACTGGAAAAAATTATGTGATATTTGCAAATCCTACTATTATTATGAACAAAGCTGAATGAGTTTTGACTTCTAAAGTATTTATTTGAAACGACCTGTGTTATGCTAAAAGTGCGAAACATGGACCCTAAACGAAGCATCCGCAAATATATTGAACGCCTTTGAGCGACGGTTCCTGAGGCGAATAATCGGAGTGAAGCTAGATGGGGACCAATGGCAAATACGATACAACCATGAGCTGTATGAAATTTTTGACGAGCCGGACGTCTCAACGATTATAAGACTGCGGAAGCTGCAATGTGCTGGACACATGAATCGTATGGACGAACAACGGATACCCAAAAAAGTATTCGTTGGGAGAACTGAAGGCCGGAGACCAGTGGGGAAACCGAGGAAACGCTGGTTTGACTCGGTCGACGAAGGCAGTTCATCGCTGCTCGGATTTCGAAATTGGAGGACCCGGTCAATGGACCGAAACAGTTGGAGGCGCTATTTGCAGGAAGCGAAGGCCCGAGAGGGGCCGTAGTGCTACGAAGACGAAGAAAGAATTTATTATTGGTGAACCTATTACTTTGATTTCGTCACCTATAAAATGTATGCTTTCATCAAGAATTACTGGCCTATACTGTGAATATTGAAGTCACACCCTCTGACTTTGACCCCCCTTAAAATCCTTTGAAATTTTTTCTACTATGAAACTTTCATTAACCACAATTTTCTAAGCCGCTCGCAAGATTTGATAACTAGCATCCCTAGTTCCCGAGAACACTTGCTTTGACGCCCTGACGGACAAATGGCCGGACAGACGGTTACAAATATTAATAGGGTATTGTAAAAACTTTTTTTTTACAAAACCCTAAAAAGTAAATGAATACACGAAATTGCATTTTCCTGTTTGTTTTTCCTGAAGGACATAATTTATTTTTTGAGATTTAAATTTCCAGCAGTTAGTGGAATAAATCAAATATCAATAAAACTGTATCCTAATATTTAAATAAATGTCTATAACTATGTTTATTAAACTTATTCTAAATTTAGATAATAATCAGGAGGAGCTATAAAATGTCGAGAATTCTGATAGCCTATTGGAATTTACAAATCGTGAAAAAAGCTATAAATCATTTTAAATACTTAATCAGCATACAAAACTAAAAATAAAAACTGTTAACAAAAAACATTGATAACAATTGAGATGGCATTGGAAGGCAACTGATAACGTATCAATACCAAGAAATAAACATAACTGATAATAGGTCACATATGAATGACAAGACTGGTTAAATTGATATTGTTTGTGAAAACGACGAACTTGATGATGTCAATGCGACGATTTACATGCATAAATGTAGAAAGAATACGCTATGGCATACGATGTAATCAAAATTGTTTTAAGAATTTAATTTTTGTTTATAATTTGAATTAAATTTTAAAATATTAAACGAGTATTATTCTACTATCGCAGTTACTTTTAATAAATTTATATCTTACCTCTTTATCCCCAATCTGGTGAGAGCTGCGGAGATCACTCTACGAGCATTCATTCTCTTAACATTTGTTGCAATGTATCTCTTAACTGCATTCACTTTGTAACTCTTAACTTTACTAGCATCTTATTTGATATTTTTGTTTTAACATATTATGTTTGCACACGCATTTTGTAGTACTAAATATTTTATAATTACGTAGAATCACTCATTCTGTAATAATAGCTATGAATTAAATAAATAAATAAACCAGTTATTTATTTGCTTACTTAAAAAACCACAATCGTTTCTAAATGATTGAAAATTAAACCGTTAGAACTTTTTAGCATTTTAAATGCATAAATTTTTTCTTCTTTAAATTTTTGCTACGAGTAGCTTGTATTTGATTTTGGTTCTCCATATATGACGCTTGAATGCAGTTTCGCCACATCTTTTTCATTATCTTGATTTTCAGACTCAGTTTTGTGTTACATTTGCCTAAGCCTTGCTTTGTGAAAAATTTCGCATAATATTCAAGATTCATGAACCTTAGTGGGTGGTTTTTCTTTTTTTAAATATTTACAATTTATCCTAACAGTATTCATACGGGTTGTGCCTTAGGGCTTTTCCCGGAGTACAATAATCATTTACTTTACTTTACAATATGAATCTTGTCTTCAAAATCAAAAACAAAATATCAACACCAATTGCTGAAGGAAGTAGCAAATGTTACTGTCATTCAAAATGATCGCGAGAAGAACAAAGGCGTTTTAAGTATATAATTGGAGATTCCATCAACCTCTGCTGATTTTTTGAGTTTTGTCCCAGTGCCGAGAATGTGAGCTTCTCAGGACTGATAAACAGACCATAGCTAGTAGGTGCGTCAGAGGGATTTGAATCAGAGAACCTAGTCAAGCACAATCGCTCATGGTCTTTGTGCAAATTCGTTGTGGTACTGCTTACTAACGAATCAACGGAAGAGTCCTCACTTGCTTTCTCTCCTTGAACTTTCAAAAATGTTTTGCGATAAAGTCCGCTATAGATTTGTCATCCATGAGCATGGAATCATCATAAGTGAGGACCCCGGGAAGCCTTTTTTCTGAGGAAACATACAATGACCAGATTTAGTACATTCCAGGACCTGCTCGAACCTCTCTTTAGCAAAGGCCATAGTACTCCCCGAGATCATTCGGTTTAGAGACATAATCACTAGATCAATATATTCATATTCCCAGCTGGCCGTACTTAAATTGCGGTGGTAGATACTTGCGAGTAGCTTTCTAAGCCGACTACGTCTACGATGAAGCTCCAAGAGATAAGTTATCGAGGATTTCTTAATGGAGATCTTTGAGATGGCCGTATCAAGGTTGCATTTATATAAGCGACTCTATCATCGATTTCAGGAATAGAAAGATTTTCTGATCTATTGATCAAAATTCCTTCAATTTTCCATCAATGTTAGCACTAACTGCTGCTCAATCGATTCGCTTGTATGGAATGAAAAGTTGAGGATCTGCAACCTCAAGTTTCATACCCATTTTCCTTTCAGTTCAGCTCAACCAAAAAATGGTCAGACTCGACGTCAAGAAATCTACACTCGAAATTCCTTCAACTGTAGGAGGGATTTACCTGATTGGCAGACTTGATGAAAAAGTCAATAATGGACGAGCTTTGGCGGAAGGTGGGCTCTTTCGGGACAATCAATATGAGATCCACATTTGAAAGAAAGAGCCATACCGGAGCCATTAGATACAATATTCCCCATGAAGAGTGAGACATAGAAGGCAGCGCCTTTGAACTTTCAGGTAATTTTTGTGAGTCATAGCAACTCCAAGAACTCCCTCTGGATCATCATGCCTGATAATATTGTATTTTCCTAGTTACACTCTGTGTCTTGCTTTGAGTCTTGTTTCGGACAAAACAAGAAATCTGATCTATGTGCGTTCAAGTACTCTTGACCAGAGTTTCTTTTATAGTGTGGAGCTAGTTAACATATGTTGAGGATCAAGAGATTAATAGAACTCATCACGAAAACACACTTTAAAGGTAAATTCTAAATACACAGCTTTGTCATCAGTAGGATTAATGAGTTTTTTAAAAGTGGGAGATAAATCAGTCCACTTTTCGAATGAGTGTGAACAAGTCACACTCGAAAAATTTTTGGCAGTCAGTGCTGAAAACCTTATTCCGGTCGTTCTGCGATTGCTGCATTGGCTGATATTTGGGTTGCCGTACTGGCTGTAGTGTAGGTTGCTTCTTTACATCTAGCATAAAACTAAAGTACGAGACCCCTTCTAGTGCCGTATTTTTGATAAATGCAATGATGAACTCTCTCCTTTCGTCCTTTTTCTTTTGGAGATTCTTCCTTTTTTCAATTTCTTTAGCTTTAGGACATCCTCTGAAACTTGCAGGGCGTCCCTTGGCGTTGTATTTAACGCAGAAGATCTCCTCCTTTTGTCGTCCTTCGAAACTGGACACTACAATGACTTGTGTTGCTTATCGCATGAGATGCAACGAACCTCAAGTCCGCTGTTTAAGCAACGTGGCCCAATCTTTTGCAATTAAAGCATTGAGAAGTGCCACTTTTTTGTAGACTCTCCCATCGTATCTTTTGAGACAATAGACATTTAATATCCATTGCGTTCTTTATTTCAAAGTCCGGTTTAAACTGGACAAAGAAGGAGGATAGCGTCAACGATCTTTCTAACTATTTAATTGAAAACCCAAAAAAAAAATCTATTAAAAACTTAAATCAAAAAAGAATGCAAAGCAAATAAATGCCAATTTCAAAATAAATTCAAAAACAAAAGCTATTTTCTGCCGAAAATCATCCACTAAGCACGTATGGGCGCCTTGCCACTCGACCAAGCATGTCTGGCCTTTAAAAATCTTCCGATTTGTTCCACCTCACTATTTAGCTCAACCAAGTATGTCTGGCCGTTCGACATCATGCAGTCGCTACTTCCGTCCTCCTCGATTTCGTGACTTCTGCCTCGACTTCGTTCGCTTTGACCGGTTCGTATCTCCTTTGAATCCATCCTCGTCGACTGTTGGGCTCGTTATCTAGGGAAAGTTCGACATGCATTCCACATCTTCAAACAAAGTAACTCTGTACTGTTGCCCTCAAGTTGTAGACCATCACCATAGACATGGTTGGCCTTTTTAGTGTCTGAACCAAAGACATATAAATAAATAAATGGGCAACGAGAATCTGTGTTCTCGTCCATGTGGGAAGCAAGTTTTACAATTAAATATCTTACGCTCTCGAAACTATATGATTCCCTCTGCTTTTCCTTCCCCTTTCTTTCCCGAGAGCTTTTTCTTTCCTCTCTTCAGAAGGATCACTTCCCTCACTGACACCCGCGCACATTTACAAAATTTCGTTTCACGTGCACACGATTGCGCCTTCGTTATCATTCGTTGAACAGTTTGAGTACAACATAACAAATGTTCTTTCACAGAAAACTCGTACGTCAAAGCTGATGAAAATTCGTAGAGGCTAGAAAACTCATGTGTCAAAGCTTATGGAAAATTCGTAAGTTTTTAATAAAAAAAGAGAACTCAAGTGCCGATTTCGTACATGCAATCTTCAAAATCAAAAACTTTATAAACGTGAACGTGTTTCGGAGTGAAATTAAGCGCAAAAACAAATACATATCACTTCAAACCTCAACTTCACACAACTTTTGCTTCGGCTCTCGCGACCGGTTACGGATTTAATACTCTCTATATCTATGGTCTGAACATCTTTGCACCTCTCTTGGCTTCACTACTGGAATTATAGGTGGTTGCCAGCATAAAATGAATTCAGTAGCTCTTTCGGTAAAAAAGCTTCCTTATTCAACTGGACATGTACCCTCTGCTGTAAGTTTGGTCCTGTGTAGTGGTAGGTTATAAGCTTGCTAATTTGTCAGATATGTGACCTCATAACGTAGCAATGAAACTCTCTTCCATGACAGTTTACAAGTTTTCATTTGAAAACGTTTGAATATGTACAATTGACTTAACCTAGGCTTAACTTAACGGGTTATTCCCTTATCTAAAGTTATATATTGATTGGTATTAAATTTACATGTCATTTGATTAAAAATAGCTTCAGTTAATGGTGTCCGGTTGAAGATATCCCGGTCTATGCTGATTTGCCTGAAAGTAGAAGAAGAGAATAATACTGTTTGTTAGTAGAAGGTATTCCTCATCAGAGATTACACATTGGTGAATTGGGCCTAGGAAAAGGTAAATCTATTTCCCTTGAAGATGTAATGAATATTCTTTCCCCCGGGATCGAAGACAAGACCTTCGTTATATCTATGTTGGATACATTGCGGGAAGATTCTAGGGTGTTTGCATGCTATCATGAGCTCTTGAGTTCAATTCATGCTTTTCTGTATGAGGCGATTGGTAGATTCACTACTTTTCTTCAGGAACTTGAGCAGTAGAGAGGTCATAAAATGATCAATTCTGGGGATCATAGTCTTGTCGTATAGACGCTGGTTTGAGGCAAGGAGTCCCGATTCGAGCTCTCGCCATTTTTGGGTGCAGTGCCTCAAAATATGCCATTCGAGTCTCCGCAACTCTTCCATTATTGTTAGCGGCAAGTCGCAGCAAAAGATAAAACCATAAATCAGAATAGGGCGAATAAGAGTTGTATATACAAGGAGTTTGATATGCGCGGGGAAGGGGGAGTGATAGCGGGTAATAGGTAAAAGACCATTAAACGCTGCAGTTGCTTTTTTAATGTCTGATTTAGCTTGAGTTGTTGGAGAAAGTTTTGAGTTTATTTTCACGCCTGAATTCTTGAATCGTTGGCACAGTTGTACCTTTAATCTGAATGTGAAATTCTTTGCTAGAGACCGCATCCGGGGGGTGAAATTGTATTGTATTATAAGGGACTCACACTTAGCAGGATCAAGTGCAAGGCGCCATTTGCGGAAAAAACTACCTGTCGTGTGTAGATACGAACTCAGTCTGGATTGCAAAAGAAGCAAGTTGCGAGCAGATGCAAATAATGTCATCCGCGTACTGAAGTACTTGGATGGGGTTGATGTGCACCGGGGATCGTGGCAAATCTGCAGTGTAAATTGAGAAAAGTGTCGCTGAGAGCACAGATCCTTGAGGGATACCAGCGTCGTTCAAGAACGGGGACGATGTCGCGCCTTTTACTTTCACGAGGCAGGATCGTCCTGATAAGAAGCTGTGGAGAATTTTACATAGGTGTGGGTGATATTTATGTGTTTCAGCTAGTTTAAATATCAGGCCCTGTTGTCAGACTAAATCAAAAGCTTTTCTAATATCGAGGAGACATGCTGTGGTTCGAATATTTTTTGCCATGTTGTATACAATGCTTGTTTTTAGAATTAGGAGTACGACCGCCAGATTTTTCTGGCGGAAAAATTGCGTGTGTTGCAAGAAGCACGTTGATGTGACACTACCTTTAGTAAAACGGCGTCATGGTCACTAATTCTCGAAACCGATTCAAGGAAAGGCTGGGTATTTGGGTTAAACTTGACGTTAGGCTTGTCACTTACGATGAAGAGTCGAGGTATGAGGAAGATCTGTGAAAGGTGGGAAGTCCTGGGTTAAGGATGGTTATTTTAAGAGATTTGGTTTCATTCTCCCGCCCATTGTGTAGCTGGATACCATTTACATTGGTATTGGCGTCGAGAAAGCTAGAGTGTCTAGCATTAAAATCTCCACCAATGATGGTATGGATTCTTTTGTTTGTTCGCTGATGCTTCATGAACGTCACTAACTGTCAAAGTTCAGAGGTATCTAAGGATTGGTTTGGGCAATAAATGGAGGCGCAAACAAACACAGAACTATGGGTTTCAAAAGAAATAATTGTATTTTCAATTGTATCTAGCTGATTGGGTAGCATGAGTTGAGTGGAACCGATGGGGTTGTGTACCAGAATCCCAGTACCACATCCACTTGAGTTGGGGCGGTCAGATCTGTGCAGATAAAAGTGGCGGAACGTAGGGTTGTAGCATGTTGTGATTTTCGTCTCAGACAGAAAAAGTATGCTGGGCTTGTGTTTGTCCAAAAAAGGCTGTAGTTCATACCGCCTGGCAGTATCACGTATGGAATTTACGTTCAACTGGATGAACCTAAAACCCATTGGGGCCCGAAATCATTTGTAAAAGCAGAAGTCTCTTCTGGTCTTGATTTTGGATGGCACGCGTCTTTCATTTTTATTGCCAATGTGGAAGGCTCGCACCAAAGAGCTGGTTTATTTGCTTTTCCAGGAATTTAGCTGGGGAATGCGACCGGGGTTTTTGGAAGAGACTCGCGAATGACACTTCAGGGGTCCTCTTCACGGCCGGAGCACGTGGCAAGGGCAGAGTGCTTGTGGGTTTCACTTTAGGCACTTGTTTGGTACGTGCCTGTTTGAAAACCAAACAGTTGCGGTTGTTTCCGTGAAGGAGTGAAGGATCGGTATAATGGGTCGTCTTCAACACATTCCCTCTTCAAATCCTCAAGATTGTCTTGAGGGTCATGTGTAGCATGGAGACCACTAATTACTAGCGCCTTGCGCTTTTGATCAGATGGTGTAAAAGTAAAAAATGCTTGATTCGAGTTGGCTAAGAATATCTTATTTGGCTCGTAATCTTCGCTGGTATTAGTAATGATATAGGTTTAATCAGGCCTTGGGCCTTCAAAAAATGATAATTTGTTAGGGTTTTTAAAAATGAATTTTCTGTGTTCTTAATGCCTCGATATTCCTCCAAGATGACAATTGAGGACATCTTCTTTTTGCTTGATTCGTTTTCCTTCGTTGACAGCTTCGCTGCTGTTGTTTCCTTCCTCGTTGTTCTTGATAAATTCCCGTCGGCTAGCGCGTCTACAGGACGCTTTACTATTGCCGCGGGTGCCCCACTAAACCTTCCACTCGTCTTCACGTGGTCGCAAATGTTGCTTTCGCGACTTGTTCTTCCGAACCGCATCTCGTAGAATGCGACTTTCGCCTCCAGCATCCTAATGGTGTTTCCCTGTTCCTCGATGATCCTCCTGCAGTCCGCAAACTGTTCTTCCATGGCACGATGCCCTAGCGTTGTAGCGCTTGTGCCCACAGAGTCGGTATCACTCTCCTCCGACCCGTTCGACACTATCGCACTGCCGGCTTCCGACGATTCCCCCATTTCACTGTCCCTGTCTCGCTCCGACTCCTAATCGTTGTTCCCTTTCCTCCCCTTGCGGCGCTACCGCGGTGATTTACCCTCATCACACTTCGCCGGCCACAGAATATCTTTCATTTCCTCGGATAACACTTTCCAAAATTCGACTTGAACTTAACAACTTCGACTTTGAATGTCCGCAACGATGCACGGCTTCCACAAGATTAAACTCCACTTATTTATAATTTTCTGGCTGAACTATGCCATATGCCGAAATATACTACATTCCTAACACTTTGCTAATAACCTTAAAAATATAGTAGTGGTATTCGTCCTTTAAAACTAATAAAAAATTATCTATAAAAATCAAACATATTTCTATAGTATAGTATTATTGTGCTTGCTGAATTGTGATTATAAATTCAGATGATTTTTGATGCAACATTTTCAATAATTATATCACATATCATTCATATTTGAAATTAACAGTTTTAAGTTACTAAATGCAGCTAAAGTAGTAGGCAAATGTATTCTATTAAGGGACCATTAAGCATAATAAAATTTCAATTCATTTCAAGTTTGAGCAATCAAATAAGTTTCTAAATACGGTTTCACGTTCCACTATTGCTCTAATGAAATTGCACACCTGAAAGGAAGTTGACAAGACCTTTCCTTTGAACCGAACAAGAAACCAAATATGCTCTTGTAAGCGTACGGAGGAAATGATTAAACCGGTTACAAAATAACGAGTCTTACATACAACATGCCATCATCAACATACGATTGAAAGACGCGTGTGTCTTCTTTATGGGCATAGAAAACCCCTTTTACCACATACAAGGGCAGGAGTTGTCCTAGGCATAAGATTTAAGTTCTTCACAATTTATCATCATGTTTCTAACCATCTCAAAATTTTCTCATTTAACATTTAATCTCTTCAGCAATACAAGACACTCCCTTTCTAGTCAATTTCCTAATACCGTTCCATCATCTGTCTAACAACTCAATTTAATATCTTTTAGTTAATTGAATTAACCACCAGCTGTGAAAAATATTCATTTTCTTCATCTCGTCATTCAAGCGACACACATACGAGTACTCGTACGAACATGGCAAACGTATGAAAAGATCTTCAATAAATTCAATCCGACATGGTCTTGTGCAAAGTAGATTAGCATAAAGATTAGAAAATGTTCTAAATCCTGCACAACATAAAATAACGCATAGAGGAAATAATCAATGTAAAAGATATATCCACTGACCTCATCTAATCTATGTTCTAGAATTGCAGGCAACGACCTATCTAAATTGTATGCTTATGTGGGGGTGAATATCTTTTTAATTGTTTATGATCTGCTATCTAAACTTACATGCTAATCACACTTTTGTATTCATTTGCATATTATACTCGTGACTTTGTGTTAATTATTATAAGTTTCAATTTTACGGGCTAAGCATCGCGACGGGACAAAGATGCGTATCTTAATTAATGAAGATGTAATAGACCGATAATTATTTAATCGAATATAGTAGTTAGGTCTCATCAACCCATATGAATAATTTTCTAAGTTGATCAACTTTATTCCTGAGATTATGGAAATAAATTTAACATTCCTTCCTTCTTTCTCCCTGTTATTTAGCCTTAAACTCTCATTTTCAAAACAAACAGATGTAACCTTAATTATTATCTCCCTTTTCTCAATATCATAAATATTCATAAATCAAAAATAGATTTGCCTCTTAATCAGTAGCGGTTTCATCATCATCGCCTTTTCAAGTGGGTATCGAAAGGAGGAGTTTAGATTCTATCATCAGGTCTGAGAAGCCAATCTCTCACATGGTCATTACTATGTGCATACATGTCGATCCCTTAGGAGAATGCATTCATACCAGAATTAACCCTAAAACCTAAATTAAGTATTGAGCTCAAGTAGTCAATCGTATAGTGTCTGTCTACAAGTGTTCAATGAGTTTAATGAGTTTTATCTAGGGTATGTGGAGTATGGAAGGCAATTATTCTATCTTTGTCGCTATGTGCGGGAGTCGATCTAATGTAGGGTAGCCTTCCTCCCCCTAAAAATACTCCGCTAGAAATTGAGATGCATATCTCGAGTTTCGGTACTTGAAATTCGAAAAGATGAAGTAGTTGAGGTAGAACATTGTTGGGGTGTTAATTAAGATCTGGTGATAGGGTTTCGTTTAACTGGATGCGGGAATTAAGGCGTATAATTGCAAGGTGTTGAAAATCCTGTTATATGTATAAGGCGGATTTTATCTTCGTAAAAACTTGACTTAATCATCGCTAGATAATTTTTAAGTGTCATTTAGAATTGTGGACAGAGTTTGGGCTGATAACGTCATTGGGTGGTAAACATTTTTTTAGAATCTTTTATGAATGGGAAAGAAATAGAATAGTCGGTTAACATTGCTGAATCCGTCAGTATAATTGAAGTATTTAAGACTTCTCAGTAAAAATGGAATGTACAACCTCCATATTAAATTTAATTTAAAGTTAATCCACTAAAGCAAATCAAGGATCACCTATAGTTGAGAAATTGATATCTGCCCTTTCACTTGGTTGTAGTCCAAATAACATATGTATATTTATGAATTAAGTATCGAAAAAATAGAAGAATTTGTATCTCGTTTAATGTCTTTAAATCCAATTTACGTTTGGGTTGTAAGAAAATTTACCATCCAGAGGATTTTCTACTAGGAAAAAATCAATAAAAGTAGCCTTTATGTTACCTAGTTCCTTCATTTGCTTCACATTTCTTAACTTACTTGTTTGAGTGTTTCACTTGTCAGATATATCCGTGTCCCTTAATTATTCCTCGGCCGATATGAACACTTTGATTTATCCTCTTCTTTTCAGAAAGAGAGGAAGATGCAAAATAGTTGGGATTTAATTTCTTTGAAGTTCAGGTAATTGCTCCTCCAGACAGACTAGTGTTTATAAGTTCCCAGAACGCATGAAACGAAATGAACGTAGTCAAAGTGAATACCTTCCAGAAAAAGGTCTAACTCTGCGGTCACCAACAGACAAACAGCACCCCTAACACAATGGAATAGGGTCTAAGTTTACTCTCGTTCAGAAGACCCGCAACACAACCGTTATGCTCAAAGACTAGTCCTTCCCAAAACCGCAGACACTGCATTCCTGCCACTAGGCACTCACCATATGGTAGACAAAAGTAGCCTGTCATTGGCTCCACCGGCCCTGCGGACAGGTTAAACCTCTTTTCGGGTTTTCGTAACACTTTGCCTGAGTATCACTTCCTATTTGTATTTACGGGTATACTGCCGCAGAGGCTCTTCACATCACGGGCGGTAATCTCCAGAGTCTAGTAGTTCCTGAGAATTTCTTTCAGGTTTTAGCTAACCCTCTGCGCATACACTCTTTTTACGTTAGTTAATGAATTACTTAATAGTTTTTAACGAATTTATCATTTTTTTAAGACTGCAAAATTTGCAAGGTATTTATCAACTTCATTACTTCTGAATTTACAACGTATTTATCAACTTAATCAAATTTTAATCATCGTTCCACACTTTTATCGAATTAAAAGCCTTCTACATATCATCGGCAGACTTCACCTCAATATCAGCCAAGTCCGAAAACTTCAATCTTAATCCATCTTATACTCAGAATTAGACACCAACTCCTTCACATGAAATGCGCGAAGACCACAAGTCCATTACATCTGAATCCGAAGACGTAACTCCTTGTCTTACTAGTCATTGACTTTGAGTCAATACTTTTTTTACAGCTCAGCTCTACATTAAACCTTTCCTACCCCTTTTCATGGGCTTGGGACATTTATCAAGGACGTAATTAAGCACATCCACTTGTCGAGTTCGATCTGCTAACGTTTGCGCTCCACTGGGTAAGTTTGCAGATGGACCAAGACCTTAAACCCAGGTTTGAGACGGTGGCTGAATCGAAGTCATGGTGAGACTGACTTCTATCTAACCCAGCTTTTGAGCGGGCATGGGTTTTCTCTGTCTTACCTGCACAAGATTAGTAAGTCACGGTCCCCCGACTATTGATTTTGCCCAGAAGAGGTAGACGATGCCTGCCACACATTTTTTGCGTGCAAAAAGTGGGACAGGGTGTGACGGGGCTCCTATCGAGAAAGAGACGGGAGAGCTCACCTCGGATAGAATAGTCACGGTGATGCTTGGATAAGGGTTCCTATGCTTAGGTTCACATTTGCCTGACGTGACATGAGAATGCATGATATGATGCAATCTGGCATAGCATGCCTATGGAAGGTCCATGTATGCCGTTATTTATGGGATATAACATCATTCAAATGACCTTCGCGGCTTCGCTGGGTGGCGCGCATCCGAAACATTCAATTTTCCATAACACTGGTGCATAAATCAGACTGAATTTGAACAATGGCATTGATTATGTTAGCTTTCAGGGCAGTGGTAGTTTGTGGATTATTGGACTTTAGAAAACCTCACAAGAAGTCTAACGGGGTCAGATCGCACGATCTCGGTGACCAATTCACATCGCCTCCGCGTGAGATAACCATGTTCAGAAATCGCTCGTGCTAAAAGTGCATTGTAGTACGGGCTGTATGGCACGTAGCACCGTCTTATTTATTTATTTATTTATTTATTTATTGTAATATCTATATGTACAGAGTAAACTCCAATTATAATATAGACAAGTATGAAAAAAGGCAAAAATTATTAATAATAAAAAAGCAAAAGAATTTATATTAAAACATATAAAAGCATAAAGAAATTTATAATCCGCTAAACAGTAAAAATGAAAACTTAATTAATAAAAACGAATTCAAGAACATCCCGTTTTAAACGAGATTTGTATTCGTAAAAAGAAGAAGGTATAGGACCAAGACCACGAATGTTGTGATTGCGGGGTATCCGAGCAAAAGGCAAGTTAAAAAAAATCTCGGTTCGGGCGAACGGGATATTAAAGATTACTGAAGATCTACTCATACGTTCAGGAGTAAAGGCCGATATATTGTCGCACAAAGCTGGTGGCAAAAGATGGTAATAAAGTTTGTACAGGAGGCATTCATCCAGGAAGATCCTGCGAGATAATAAAGAGGGGAGCTGTAACATAACGAGACGCTCGCTATAGGAAACGTATGCAATCTGAAATTTGAAAATAAGAGATCTTGTGAATCTACGCTGCACTGTTTCAAGCGCATCAATTAAATAACGTTGATGAGGACACCATACTTGAGCACAATACTCTAATAGACTACGAGCCAGCGATAGAAATAGATAGGTACAAGACCGTATATTATTGAAGCCTTTAGAGGTCCTTAAAATAAAACCAGACATTTTGGATGCCTTCGAAACAATATAAGAAATGTAGCGATCAAAGCGGAGTTTATCATCAAAAATTACACCAAGATCTTTATGAGTGGTCACTACCCCAAGCGCATTGCCACTGATCGAATAAACAAAAGAAAATGGAGATTTTTTACGTGAGTAAGACATAAGGAGACACTTGCTAATATTTAAAGGAAGGTAGTTAGAGCTGGTCCAGGAAACAAGATTATCTAGGTCTGCTTGCAGTCGAAAGCAGTCATCTAGAGAATGAATAATTTTGAAAATTTTCAAATCGTCAGCATACAGTGGCTCACAGCTTATTTGATGCACTTCAATAAATATTAAACAAACTGTTGTCCTTATGCAGATAAATAAAAATTTACAAATATTTTGATGCAGATTTTACAGTTAGTATAACTGAAATTCGAAGCACAAAAGAAAGTAAGAAAAAATGTTTCAAATGTCCCGTTAGCAGTAATGAAGCAAAATCATTTGCATAGGATAGCTCACAGCTTATTTGATGCAGTTAGTTCTTTGTATCCTAGCATTAAAAGTGCACGATTTTCACCGGATTTTTTTTGGATATATTGTACTTAGTGCGTTTCTTATTTTATTTTTAAAAAAGTTATTTGACCTTGATAGTTTAAAAGTGGATAAATTGTGTAATATTTAAAATGGGCCGTAGGACAACACTTGAACAGCGGGAATTAGTCATTCATCATTTTAGAAATGGTGAATCTCATCGCAAAATCTGCGAAGTTGTCAATTTAAGTTCATCAACAGTTCAGCATATAATTGAAAGGTTTACCAATGAAAAAAGGTTGGAAAACAAGGGTAGAAATGCACCAAATAAAATTTTGAATGAGTCTGATGAACGGTGGATCGTCCGGAAAATAATGCAAAACCCTAAGTTATCAGCTCCTAAATTGGCGAACAAAGTGTTTACTGGAATTGGTAAAGAATGCAGTGCTGAAACCATACGTCGTGTGCTAAGAAAGCATAATTTTAACGGCCGAATTGCACGAAAGAAGCCGTTCATCAGTATCAAAAATCGACAAAGCCGCTGAACTTTGCTACGGAGCATATTTCAAAGGATTTGGACTTTTAGAAAACCGTTATTTTCGCTGACGAGTCCAAATTCAACATATTTGGCTCAGATGGAATGGCGTACGTTTGGAGAAAGCCAAATACAGAGCTCAAAAAAGCAAATTTACATGAGACTGCTAAGCACGGCGGTGGCAGCGTAATGGTTTGGGCCTGTATGTCAGCAGCCGGAGTTGGGAAGCTAGCCTTTATTGAAGGAAACATGGACAAGATCATGTACAGTAATATCCTAAAGGAAAATCTCCTGCAAAGTGCTGACGAACTCGGAATCCGGCGTGAATTCAGATTCTACCAAGATAATGACCCTAAACATAAGTCAGAAATCGTGCAATCTTGGCTTATTTGGAATTGTCCTCATTTGATGGCTCCCCCGGCACAGTCACCCGACTTAAATGTAATTGAGAATTTATTAGCCCAGTCATATTAGGGCTTTCACCTCGGAATGAAAGATAATAAGCTGCAAATTGGTATGAACCTTTGTTTTGTCATTCTAAATGTTGTCTCAAAAGTCACAATCGTTATCGTGTTCGCGTCTCAAGATATTCAAGGTCAAAGGTCACAAAAATCGGTTTTTCGCGAATATCTGGCTTCCTATCGGTTAAATGAGATTTGCATTTATTATAAAAGTTGTAGGCTATAAAATTCCCTACAACTTTTGTTTAAACTTTTTTTTCATACGACCAACCGTTTTGAAGGTAGAGCGGGAAGAGTGCACATCGTACAGTCATATACGGCCTAATGCAAGGTCAAGCGTGAGTTATGGTTATCAGTACGTTATAAAGTCAATTATTTACTTGGAAATTATAATTATTAAACAATGCCTATTATTTATGTACTAACTATTAATTATTTATATTTAATTAAAGTAAGTAACTTGATTATTTATATATAATTATTCATATTTAACTATTTAAGTATAAAATATTATTAATTCTGGATTATATATTTTAGTTTTAGAAAGCTCTTTTAGAAGAATGGAGTAAAATAACGCCAGAAATGACAGGAAAGCTGGTTGAATCTGTTCCAAATAGACTCAAAGCTGTCTTGAGCCAAAAAGGAAACCATACGAAATATTAGTGTTGAACTGGAAATCCTCTACATGGATAAATTTAAGGAAAACGTGGACTGCATCAATTAAGCTGTGACATAAAATTTTGCCTTTAATTTTGTTTTTGTTATTTAGTTATTTAAGAATCAATTGTTGAAATAAATTAAATTGTTATTTTTAAAAAAGGGCTTTTATTTAATTTATTGCAGTTTAAATTTTTTCAATACCTTTTCTAATACAGAAGTTATAGTGCTTTTAGCTTTGAAAATGTTACTGCATCAAATAAGCTGTGAGCCACTGTACATAAGCGACGAAGAGTTAAATAAGGATGGCAGATCATTTATGAAAGCTAAGAATAATAAGGGACCAAGTATTGAGCCTTGAGGAACATCAGACTGAGGAGAATAGGAGGAAGACTTACAAGATTTATACGTTACCACACACTCACGATTAGAGAGGTAGGAGTATAGCCAGTGGAGAAGGGTCGAGTTAATATTTAATGCCTTGAGCTTGTTCAGTAGAAGACCATGGTTGACAGAGTCAAAAGCTTTTGAGAAGTCAGTATAAATAACATCTACTTGATTTCTTTGATCTATAGCAGAAGCCACCGTATGAGAGATGGAGAGAAGATTAGAAAGAGTGGATCTGCCTTTGATAAAACCGTGTTGCTGCATAGCTAAATTAGGAAGTAGAAGGGAATATAAGTTGTTATAAACTATGCGTTCGAAAATCTTGCTAAAAGAAGACAAAAGGGTTATGGGACGGTAATTTGAGATCGCAGCTTTATTCCCAGCTTTGTGAATAGGAAGGACAACTGATCTCTTCCAGAAAGTTGAAAAAGTGCCGCAGGCTAGGCTATTGTTGAACAGAATTGATAGCGGTACGCATAAAGATGAAGAGAGAGTTTTGGCGAAGATGTTCGGAATGCCATCTGGACCGCTACTGCCATATGTATCTAACTTATTAAGAAGCAATTCTACATCAAGTGGGCTAATATAAGAAAAAAAATCTGTTGGCGAGAATTGTTGGAAAAACTCGACATTGGAAGAAGATGTCTGCTTAGCATAAAATGATGAAAAATATTGAGCAAACAGCTCACAAATCTCTTCATTATTTGAAGTTTCAATGCCTTCGTGAATCATAGAGCCAGGAAAGTTATTGCCATTTCTTAGAGACTTAATGTAAGCCCAAAATGGTTTCGATTGGTTATTACATATTGAGCCTTCTACATACTTAAGATAATCTAGTTGGGTCTCAGTTATAAGTCTTTTAGCTACCAATCTAAGCCTTCTGAATAGCTGCAAATCCGAACACAAACCACTTACTAGAAACGCTTTACGAGCCGTATCCTTGGCTTTTAAAGCTGCCGCAATTTTCATAATGAACCACGGCGCATCTTTACTTTTTTTTGGGACGGACTGTAGGAGTATGTAGTGCTATTAGAGAGTCAAGAAAGTTATAGAATTTACGTACAGCATCCTCAATATTTAGATTACATAAAAAAGAAAACCAATTGACAGAGCAAATCTCTCTTTCTATAGCTGAGTAATTTGTTTTGTTGAAGTTGTATCGAATAGGAGTGATACTCTTTCTAACGGATTCTAAGTCCACAGATATCACCAGATGAAGAGGAGGGTGATGGGGGCCGGAGGCAACGTAAGACTCGAAGGCTGAGTCCAAAAAGAGGGAGGATTTCGGAAAATTAGTAAAAACTAAGTCGAGAATTTTATTGTTAATGTTTGCTGTGGAATTAAATTGTGAAAGGGAGCAAAATGAGATGAAAGAAGCAAGAGAAATCGAAAAACTGTCATTGGAAAGTATGTCGGTATATGACTCATTCCATGAGATATTAGGAAGGTTGAAGTCTCCACAAATCAAGACGAAAGTTTTAGAACTAAAATCGTTAATAAACGAGGACAACTCAGCGAAAAATCTTTCATAGACAAAAACAGAACTGTTACACGGAATATAAACAGAAAAAATAACTAGTTTTATGGCCGGAGATAAGGCAACGGTAGCCGCAATACATTCTACAGGTTGAGAAGGATCAAAATTTGAGCAGAGACTCGAACTAAAAGATCTCCTGACTCCCACAAGAACACCACCTCCGTCCAATTTACCAGAGAGTGAGCGGTTACGGTCCCGTCTGAACACGATGTAATAGGGAAGAATTTCATTGTCAAGTATATCTTCAGTAAGCCAAGTTTCCGTGAGACAAACAATATCATCCGATGCGATACAGGAAGCCAGTCGAAATTCGTTGGTCTTGGTCCTAAGCCCCCGAACATTCTGGTAATACACATTAATCGAGTTAACTATTTTGGACCTTTTTGGAGGACTATTGATCGAAAATTCCGTGGTCTATTGATGAACTCCTTAAAGAAGACACCCTTTGGCCAAAATTCCTTGTTCAGTAGATTCATAATACCTGAGCTGATTGTTATCCTGAATGACGAGATTGTCTGAGTAGACAGATTATCGGGAGTAAGTTTTTTGCAGATAAGCAGAGACGGTTTATAACCCAGTTTTGCAATCACATAAGTTCTAATAGTTTCAGCCGTGGTATAATAAGCCAACCGAGATACAAACACCTGAACCGGCGGCGCCATAATGGAAAGTTCCGGCAAGTCAGGAATCGTTGTGAGGACATTAGAGGCAGCTGAAACTGTAGCTTGATCCGGATGTATTGATGTTGGAACCACAAGTTGTTGGTGTTCATATCATCCAATTCGGCCCAAAAGAAATTGGGTTATCATCGTCCGAAATTGACTGCCTCGGATTCTCCTGCAGACTCTCACCGGAAGCAGCTATATTTCGGCCGATCTTGCGTTTCGTTAAAGTACGGATGTTGACTGATTGTTCACTGAACCAGTCGCCTCGAATTTCTCCGTGACATTGCGAATAGTCCTCTCGGAAGAACCGTTAAATGGACAAATCGGCCAAAATGTTCCTCGAAAAGAAAACCCGCTTTCATAAAATAATTTAATGATTTTCACATGTTGTTAAACGCAATAACTCTCCTGATGATTTGGTAAAACAGAGTAAATAAATGACAGCCAATTTGACAATGTTGTTTCGATAATATGTTCGCAATCTCCTGTTATAGTATGGCAATGGCTATTGAAAAACTGTTTATTTCTGCTTAAGTGTAATTCTTATGAGGTTTATTATTAATAGCAATAATAATCCATCGCACAACCGCCCAAATTCATACCTTGGCGTTGAGATTTTTTGTTAGGGTATCTCATTTTATGACTGTAACGGAATTCTAGGTGTTGTGGTCGATATCACATTCAACCGTGTGATTATTATTTAATTTTTAAACTAGTACCCATCACAGCTGGGTTGGCTGATAGTCTTACAGCTGCATCAAAAGCTCAAACTCGAGCCGCAACCAAGGTTTGAACTTGGGAGCTGTTGCGCAAGCGGAGTGTGCCCTAACCCACAGCTCCACACAGACTACATGAGGTTTATTAACTTTTCCGTAAATTGTCGCTTGTAATTCAGTAGGTTTATTTCTTTTAACATGTTTAAAGTTTCATCTACCGGTATGAAGATATAAAGATCGGTTACATATACCCAACGAAAGAAGGCGACAGTCATTTGTCAGCGTTAGAGAAGTGATTGAGGTGTCTAGATCGCGGCTATTTTTTAAAGTGTTTTTGTCATCGAGACGTAAGACATCGGCAATATTATTATCAGATGTCGTGCCAGCTTTTATGCGGGTGCTGGGCGATAGCTTGTAACCGGTCGGATGGAAATACCAGGTTTGTGTAGCTTTGGCAGAGCCTTGAGGGAAGGTGTGGTGAGATTAGAATCGATATAGCGGTGTTTGGTATTTGGGAGGATAATTAGTATTGCTTGTGTGATGGCAGCTTCTATGTCTCTCTGGAACTTGCGTGTGTAGTTTTTATTTATTTGTTTGTATTAGCTGTTTTTAAAATTATTGCAGTGTGTCCTTTGTCAGCTTTGGTCACTGTTAGATAGTTATCATTTAGTTTTCTCTCTCTGTAATGTTTTTTGAACCTTGTGGTGATTATTTTTGTTTAGGCGGGTACGTATTTTTTGCAATATGTCTACTGCGGTGTGTGTTCAACGCGCAGATGTTGCTCATGTGAAGTTTTTTGATAGCAAATTTAGTGTCAATTATTAGTTGCTCTATGTTTTTTAATGTTTGATAATGTAATACAAGGTGCGTTCGAAAATAAACGAGATTTTTATCTTAAATTTTTTTTGGTGGCGCCATCTGTGAATGAGATAGTACTTTGGAAAGTTACATCCCTCCCTGACTTCCAGCGATAGTTTGGTGACATTCGGTTCAGTGGAAGCGAAGTTATTGCGTATAAAGTGACAGTATGTTTGTGTCATCGGTACAAAAATGAGTTTCAAACAAAGAGCTAATATCAAATTTTGTTTTAAAATCGGTAAAACGTTTACCGAAACATTTGAATTGAAGAAAAAAGTTTATGGCGATGATTATCTATCTCGTGCCAGAGTTCATGAGTGGTTTACACGTTTCAGAGATGGTCGTGAGGACATAAATGACGATGAACATACGGGCCGCCCAAAATCAGTGATCACCGAAAGCTCCATTGAAATTGTGCGTGAATTTATCAAAAATGAGCCGAAATCATTGTTGAAATTCATGGACTCGGAGTTGAATATCTCCAAAACATCGATTTATTGCATTTTAACGGATAATTTGGGCTTACGAAAGGTCTGTGCACGTTTTGTTCCAAAATAAACGAGACTTTTATCAAAAAAATGCATTCTTGTGACTGATTTTTTGACTAGAAATTGCATTTGTCCATGAAAAGAACACGCTTTGCGTCCGTAGAGGGCATCCAAAAGGCTTGTACCGACATCCTGATTCCGCTCAATGACCTGAAACACTCTTTCGAAAAGCTTTTAGATCACGCAAAACAGTGTATCGAGGGCGGAGGAGACTATTTTGAATAAATAAACTCGAGTTTATCAGAACAAAGCTCCTGTCGTTTCTATTTTAGCTCAGTCTAGTTTATTTTGGAATATTGTGTGCAATACGTTGACTGTACGTGAGTAGAATGTCTTATTCATAGATGTGACCATTGTTCTATTGGCATTCAAATCCAAATGAGGTTTTTGTAAAAAGAAATTTATTTTACATTTAAGAAAACAATACACTTTATAGTTACCCTCCTCAGTAATTCATTTTTTCCCATGAAACAAGTAGTTGGTTCTTGCCGTTTTTGAAGAATGACTTCTGACGGGTATCCAACCAATTTCGCACAAACTGTTCAACCTGTTCATCTCTCGCAAAACGCTCTCCTCCAAGTGCTTCCTCGGTGGCCCAAACATATGAAAATCGCAAGGTGAAAGGTCAGGGCTATAGGGAGGGGGATCAAGTGTAGACCAATGTATTTCATTCAATTTTTGGATTGTTAGGGCTATAGTGTGGAATCTTGTACCGTCTTCCCAGAGCAGGATGTCTCAGATCGGTTGACGGTGCCTTTTTGACCGATATGCAGCTCGAATTTGGTCAAGAAGTTCACAGTAGTAACTCGCGTTATTGTTCGATGATCGTGAAGGCAATCAACGAGTAAAACTCCTAGAGAGTCCCAAAAAACTGTTGACATCTGGCTCTCCTTTTTTCCCCACTCCATAGAAGCTCTTTTTGACTCGGGAGTGTAGTCCTTTCACTCGTAGCCATGAAAGTACATTCTCCCCCAACTATGCACGCACTTAGTCTCAAAATTTAGCTGATTTAACGCCTTTGTGCGTTAAAAACTTTTATTCTTATGCGTTGCCTAACCGAAGGATGAACCTCTTTTTCGCTCATTGTGACTAAACAAGCCGGCGGGCTTGGCCTTGAGTCATCTAGACAGGTTCCCCTTACCCTTCCGGACGCTGCTCCACCTATCTTCAACACGCTTTCTAAATCCTCAATAGTAAAAAGCTCGTTTATATTTTAGTGCCCCTCATATTTGAATTGCATGTCACTTTGTCTAGTTTTTTCCCCATTGTCTCGTATCTCACTTTAAGTCCTGCATCTATTGCTTGTCTTATGATACCATAAAATAGTATATAATTGTCAGTTTGTATTAAGTTGGCTAACTGTAGGTGTAATTTTAGTAGTTGTTTGTTAATTTCGTCCTTTTTTGTGACTAGTACTCTAATGTCGTTTCTTATCCGTTTGTCTGTCTGTGCGTCACAGTAAGTTTTCTCAGAAACTAAAAAAGCTACAAAGCTCAAACTTTGTGGAAAACTCAGACGTGATAATCTCTCAAAATTTTAGGTCTTACCAAACATTTCAAAAATAGTTAATGTTTATGTCATCAGAAAAGTTGTTTGGAACCGTAGAATGGTTACAAAGCCCTTCTAGTAGAAGCACTCTCCTGCCTACTTGACTTGTTTAAATACTGCTTGTTAAACCACATATTTGCTTTAGTTTGATCGGAGTCTGAGGGTGATTTTGAAAAATTATTTCAGCAATATTTCGCCTATTTTTTTCTTTTCCCGTCGGGCCTTAGAATGAATGACAATTTCGATATTATTTCATATCAGGAAATAAATCAGCCACGAGAAAGCACTGTAAGCAAAAAAGGGGAGAATCATCGCACTTTCACTTTCGAAAATTATCATACAATCTGCGTACGATAGTAATGTGAAATGATTCTACCTTCGCTTCGTCCGTGATTTCCAGAAGGAAATTTTAACCGACTTCTCATCTGTTAAAGACGGGAAGTCTTGAGGCACTCGCAGTCTACTCCGAGGTGACTGCTTGTCGGCCAGCTAGTTCGGAGAGGAATTTCGGCAATGGGTCTTGACACGAGCAGACTACGCTCGATTACAATCTTTCAATCCCGCGCTTAAAAATTGTTCGATAAAAAATTCCAATATTACTCTACTGTAGCCTTTCCGAGGCTTCCAACAACTCAAAAAAGACCAACTTCCAACGTATCCTTCCCGATCTACGTACCAATGCGGTGCCAGACATAAGCTTCTCTAACCGTAACCGAAACATTCTACGCTAAATAAAATTGCTAAACTACAAATTAAGGCACCGCGTAATCGAACCGAAAGCTCGACGACATACTCACCTTCTGCTTCTATTTCCGGAGAAAATCTAATGGAAAGAAAGAGGATGTTTAATTTTAGCAATTCATGATTTTACTTTATTACTTCCTTTAGAAACAAGTTAACACGTAATAAAATGTATTGCCACGTACTTTTTCTTTATTTTATTTAGTGGAAATGACAAAGAAGGATACTAAAGAGTTTGAGGGTGAGTAAAATATGTTGATAATATAATCGATACATGGGCATGTATTATTTGACTCAATATCTTCCACAAAAAAATTTAAAAAAATCAGTTACAATAAATAAGCAAGTGAAACTAGCAGTGGTACTACTGCTGATCAGACAAGTAGCTTAACATTGAAATTTACGTTATTACGCTTTCCCTCCATTACTCTAGATGTAAAACAGTTTCTTTCTTTTTTTTTATAATGCAAGACTCCGGTTATTTTTTTCTTATTTTCTTCACTTTAGTCCTATTCGCTTTTACGATTTCCAACTAGCTAGGTGACTTCTCCCTCGTTATCCGTCCCTCATTTGCCTACATACGTCGTATGATGACAATACCAATGTAATTCTTTGGAATGGTATCTATCAAGGAAGTGTACTTCACAACTAACTGCTCAAACATCAGGCTGCTGTCGAACGTCTTAGAACTAGTATAAACTAAACAATGTAAATTGTCATAGTTGGAGCTACTGTCAATGCCTTGATTATGTCATTCTGTTCGGTCGAATAATACTCACTCTTGTGTCAACTGCTTTTCTGTGCCAACTAGACTATAAATAAATCTCAGTATACCAATTTAATCTATTGTTATTTTCGCCCAATCCCATCAGAATGAATCCTAAGAGAGCTCGTTTTCTACTTTTCTTTACACCGAGTATAAGTGCGTCGGCCAAATGACGGGAGGGCCGCAATCACTATCGCACAAACAGATACTTTGGAGATCCATCGACTTCATTGTAGTTATAACTAAGCAGGACAATTCACACTATTGATCCAAAGATTTTTATTTTTCGTAGTTCGGGAGTGACAACTGGGAAAAGGTATGTGTTAATCGGGTTTGTTGTAAAGATTTTGTTGCTGCGTGATATGAGGCACGAGTTCAACGAATACGCACAATTCAGACTAAAATACACAAGAAGATGGTGAGAGCCATCGTGCGGTTGCTTATGGGGGGTGTTGCTGTTGATGCCGGTGTCTTTTCCTGCCGATGTTCCCAGATTGCTTTTGCAGGTACCATCCTCCCACGTTTGCCTGAGATTCGCCGAATGACAACTGATATCTGTCATCACGTCCGGATGTGATCCGTCAACCACTACGGGTACGTTCAGAGATAACAGAACACACTCATTCGTCCATTAAAAATGTGAAACTATCGTGCATGTAGGAAAATTATCGTACGGTTGAGATCACTGGTCCAACAGAAGTACCACAAGCACCAACTCGCCACTAACGAGCTTTGAACTTGGAAACTGCTGCGCAAGCAGTGACCACCTTAACCACTACACCACACGGGCTGATCAACCTAGAATCTACAATTTTTTTTAGAGTTTTCTTGAAAATTTGAGGATGTGATTTGAATATCTAATGGCGGCCGAGCATTCCGAAAAATTATCTAAGCTGAGGCAAAATGGTGGCTGTTTTGTGTTTATGAAAGGACTATGGGTGCATAAAAGTCATCGATTTGTGTTGTCAGCGGAATTGTCTTGAACGCTAAGATGACTACAAAGCCCTTCTGGTAGAAGAAACTCTTGGCTAGTCAACTTTTTTACCTGATAAAATTAAACAATAAAAAAAAATCTAAATCATATCTTGAATAAATTTTTATTTTGTCGCATTTTTAATGTCACATCCTGTGTATGTAAGAAAAACACACGCAAACACCCATCTCTGTTCATTTCCCTTATTCTGTTTCTTTTTTGCGTAACACTAAACTCTTTTTACCAATATATTTGCTAAATTACCTGTGGCATGTTATTTAGTTGGTTTGAACGTCGACTTTGTATGTACCTCGCCCGTCCGTATATAGAAGATGAATCGGTGCTTGCGCTGATTACGAGCATACAACTAACGTACGGCTGTTACTTTTGGACGTTATGCTATACGAGCACTCGTACTTCTTTAGCTGGGCATTTACCGCTCCAGAAACCATCGAAAAGAGAAACAAGTTTGAAATGCCCTCCAAGGTCGTCACTATCGGTCTTGTTGTTTCCGCTGTTACTTTACTTCTACCCATCACATGCTTCTTATGAACAGATATATATTCATAACATTTGATACTAAGATTGCAGATTATCTTGGCATGGAACTGAATCCATAGCTCAAATACCAGAAGCCTATTTCAACTGCGCCGCGCGATTTATCATGGTCTGAGAAGAGCTTCAGTGGTGAAGATGCTGAAAAAAAGCAAAATTCCAAGTAAAAAACGGGTTGTGAACTCTCTAATAATCGCAAATTATGGTTGATTATATATTTTTATATTTCAATGGAGAAGAGAGAAAAAAACTAGTAAAAGGAATCTGAAAAATATGATAGATATTATTCATAGTGGTTAGTGCAGCTGGAGAGCTATTTATCGCGCTAAGAAAGAATGAAGTAATTTTTATAGGAAATCTAGTTGAATGTAATTGCCAGCACCAATTCAATGCCAAAAATTGGAATTTCTCTGAATTGTGGAAGATGATAAATTAGTTTTGGTATTTTTTCTTATAGTAGCTACTCCTTTTAGATTGAATTTCATTGATAGCATTGAAAATTGGTTTTTTAATCTAATTCCAACAAAGAAATAGCTGACCTGGCCTAGCTAAACATTAATTCGCGTAATATAATTTATTTTGCTAATTTCGATAAGATATAACTGTTTGATTTTAAAGCCGACTGTTATGTATACAAAATCACGAATCATTTGCCATAAATTTAAATCCCTCAATTAATATGCGTGGACTATCTAAATCCCACAAATACTCTCCAAATCAATCAAAGATTGATAAACCTGACTGTAACTTACCTAGACGCAACTTTACCGTTGCTTTCGCTAGACGAATGGGAACAAAAATAGAACAGCAGGAATCTTTCTAGGTAAAATCTTCAATGATCGATCATACAACAAAGGTAGCTCCTCAAACTATAGGTTTATGCGTCTAGCCTAGATTATCGAAAGAGGCCTGAAGAAAAAACTCAAAATGAGGACTCCTACCGACCGCTTTTTGTCTTTTTGTTCCCGAAACTACCGCTAGATAAAACTCATTACTAATCGATTAAGATTTGTTGGGAGAAGCAATAAGAAGAAAAAATACTTATTGTGTTTTTAAGGTCGTCACCAGAGGGTTATGACCGACAGAAATGCGCTCGGGAATGGTTTACATATGAATCAGTTCTTACTATTTCCCGTTCTAACATATGTGGAATTTCTTCCACATATGAACCCGTATGTCTTATGTTTCAATGCGGCCATAGCTCGCAGCATATTGCAATCAAACGTGCTCATACCTTCCTATTCCAGGCAAGTAAAATGCAAGCGTATGCACGATTTAGCTACACTGCGTAGCATTAGATGAAGTACATTTACCTTAAAAAGGTTTAACTTGCCTAGTACGTACGCAGTGTAGAGATAATGGATTGCCTACTCTCCAAATATGTTGGCACAAACAACAAAACATGCGTAAGATGCTTGCTCACCTCGTCAAGGTCGTTTCTAGATTGATGTTCTGTGTATATGTTTTTTCTTTAGTTTTTCTGGTTTTTTCTTGCTTCTCTTCACGATTCGGACACTTATTTCTTAAGGTAGACGTTGTGGATTAACATTAATATGAGTAGGGTTGTCAGATTGAGGTTGACTCAACGTGGATGAAGTTGCAAAATAAACCATAGCGAAATATAAGTTATTTTTAAATTTTTAATCCGAATTAAGTTTGCATGAAAGCAAATTCAAAGCAAAACAATTTCGACTAAAAATTTTAAGGTTTGACCTATTCTATATGTCAACTTACGAGATATAATCTCATAAATACCTAAAAAATTCCACACCTATATTACCGTAACCTTGGCAGCACTAAAAATTTTCGGTCGTGCGGTCGCATCACATCGTTGTCTTTTCTATTTGCCGTCTTAGCGCGACCGGTAATCCAAACTGCCTTAAGATTTATCCCCTTCAATTTATCTCTTTTTTGTATAGCGAATATGTTGATATATCAATAGTATACTCGTACAAAACTGTATATTCACGTGATACTTCTCGCTAAAGCCAGTTCACTTTTTGAAATTCCAATCTATGACCGTCAGTTTCATTTGCAACATGAGAAGTTAACATACATACGTGGTGTTACACATATGTTGTACGACAGACCAACGGACTCTCGGGTATGGTCAGACGAAAAGGTTAGAGATAACAAGAAGAAACAATGAAGATCGTCGGAATTGTACTCGTAAGGTATGCTCGTAGGTTATCTTGCGAAAAATTTAAGATAGTTTCTCTTTTATAGATGTTGAAGAGGTTTATTGAGGTACAGAGTGGTTGTTAATTGTCAGTAAGAATTTTACAATTTTTTTCTCTGCAAACAGAAACAATTTGAACTATTTATGGGCATTAGATTCCACCTTTTACGAGTTTTTAGCTATAAAGTCTAAAAGCACCTTTAACAAAGCCAATAAGAAAAAGGGATTTTTTGACTAACGATGAGGTACTATCTTATATTACAAACTTATAAGGCTCGCTGGTATGTATTGAATACTTAAAACTCTATAAGTTCGAAATTGTTCTGCCTTCAATTCAACGTTGGTGTAGAGTTATCTTGTTCAGGTGTTAATTATACCTTTTCCAAGATCCTGCCGCAGCGTCGAAAGAAACAAGAGAGGTCTTACTCCGCTGATGAAAAGGTGAGAAATAGCATGTATTATAAAGGCTCCTGTAACACCTATGAGCACCATGCTTCTAAGAAGAAGCTTCACCGATACCAAAACGGTTTGACAACGGTGAAATATCTCAGGGGGTCTTGGTGTCAGATGGTGAAAACAGAAATTAAAGTTGTGACAATTTACCACGATCCCTTAGCTTCAGCAAATTTAGGGTCTATTATAACATCTCCAAGGACCTTAATTGAAAGCATATAATCTGGAAAGAAGATATTCGCTAGGCAATTGAGGGTCTGGATTTGAATAAATGTACTGGCCCTCAGTGTAAAAATATACTAACTCAGCCCCTTCATATTATTTTCAATAAGTCTCTCTCACGTGAAATCTTTCCCTCGTATTGGAAAACGTCTTACATAAATCCAATACATAAAAAATGCGACAAAAAATCTGTTACTAATTACAGGGGAATTGCTATACTATCTACCACTCCTATAATTTTTGAGCAGATTATATGCAGAAAAATTTCTCCTATCATTGAGCCTTACCTTAATGAAGAACAACATGGTTTTCAAAAAAATATATCCACTACTACCAACCTCATGGTTATGACATCAGACATTCTATGTGGTCTGGAAAAAGGATTGATTGATTGATGCTATTTACACCGATTTCAGCAAAGCCTTTGATCATGTGAAACATGGAGTTCTGATAAAGAAACTCCACAGATTTGGTATCACCAGGTCACTCCTTAATTGGATTCAGTTCTATCTGCAGCACCCTACACAGTTTGTCAAGTTTCAAGAATGTTTATCCAGAGAAATTCATGTTCTCTTTTGAGTGCCTCAAAGTAGCAATCTTGGCCCGTTGCCTTTCAATATTTTTATTTCTGCGCTTTCAGTGGCATTGCCTAATATATCACACCTGTTTTACGCCGACGATCTCAAGCTGCATCATGTAATATAGTTCAGTATGAAACCGATGCATTGTTTCTCCAGGGCAAATTGAATAATTTATTTCAGTGATGTAATGGCAACTAAATCTCCCTGAATTTGGACGAATGCCAGGTAATCAGCTTCTCTCGAAAAAGGAATACCATCCTCTACGAATACCACATTAATAATTCCCCTATGAGTAGAATCGATAGAGTTGTGGATATTGGCGTAGTCTTGGATACAAAGCTCCGATCCAACCTTTATTACGATGAAGTCCTTTCCAGAGCGTATAAAATGCTGAGCTTTATCAAAAGAAGGGACAAAAAATTCAAGAATATTTGGACAACAAAATCTTTATACATATCTCTAGTACGTTCTATTCTTGCCTAATCTGGAATCAAGATTTTGATATTCACAGCAAAAGGTTGGAGTCAGTGCAGAAGCAGTTTGTACTCTTTGAGGTCTCTCTACAGCCCCAGGCTTTTTGTCAACCTACCTCCTTATGAAAATCGTCTCCAGTTGTTAAATTTGCCTAGCCTCTCTCCAAGGAGAATCGCATTGTCAGCATGTCTGGCTTTCGATGTCTTATCTTAAAGGGCAATATTAAGGTAAAAATCATCTGTGATAAAATCCGCTTGAATGAACCTGCTAGAAGCACAAGACTCTCTACCATGCTTGCCATCAACAGACACCATACCATTTACGGATACAATGAGCCAATCAACAGATGCTGTAGGTACTTTAACATGTATAGTAATCATTACTCCTCATACACTTCCAAGGTCCTATTTAAATCCAAAGTATTAATGTTTGTTGTTAAATTAATTGTATTGTAAATTTTATCATAATTGATATGGCTTGATTTGGAGAATGAATAAATATATTATAAATGGATAAGAAACATAAAAAGTCTAATATAAAGATTGCACAATACTAGAAATAAATTATTTATTATTGTTAGGAGCGAGCCTTGCTGTTGTTAATCAGTTTACGAAGACATTTCCTGGCCGACTTATATGCTGCTACCCGATTGCATATCTTGTCACGGTTCAGTACCCGTTGAGCCTCGAGTCGAAGCTTGTAACAATCCTTTCGCTTTTCAGCGATTTCAGTTGACCACCAGTATACCGGGAGCTTCCGTCCCGGAGTTTTAGATGGGGCATGGAAGCGGCGCAAGCATTCGTAATGATGGCCATAGGTGAGCTCAGTACGTCTTGAGCTGCCAATTCTTCCGTCCCCTGCGAATCGCCCTGCCGTGAGCACCTCGACGAACGTCTCGACGTCCGTCCTTCCAATATTCCACACAATTGTAAAAATATGAAAGCATGAACGTTGGGAGAACATCACGGATCTCAAGCAGAATGTACTGATGATGACTGGCGGAGTAGTCCTCTAAATTGCTCCATACTAAGAACTTCGAAGCGAATGTGACGTCCGGTATGGTTGCTTCACAGCCAATACGGTGGAAAGTCGGCGTATTTTCGGTATTAAGCACGATGACGGCCGTCCTAGCCACCATTTTTAGGATTCATTTTCCCCGCGGATCTGTTTGAGGCATGCCCCATTCGATTGCTTTAGCGTTGAAGTCTTCCCCAACGAGCACCTTGCCATCTGCATTCGAGACAGCGCCCTCCAAAGCATTAAGCTTGGCTTGGAAAGATTATATCGGTTCGTTTAGCGTAAGGTACACACTAAAGAAGGCTATCCTTGAGCACCAAACCCACACGAACCCATCCCTCCCCCTGGAAATCACTTTTCAGAATCCAGATGTCGGCAGTATCAGTTTCAACAGGATACCATGATGCAGAACTTTTATCATGGTGTTGCTCACTCAGCAGCAAAACGTTGTCTTTCATGTCCCTCGCGAACTACTCAAGTAGGTTTTGATCCGTGAAGCTGTTGTGTAGAGTATACTCTCTTATAATAGCGGTAGTGGGGATAATTGAATTAGGGTGCCTACGCGAAGCTTCTCAGAGATTTTTCGAAGAAGTTTGTTACTTAACCTAACTAGCCATTCATCTGCATCAAGTTAACTTGGAAAAGGTTATAAGAAAACTATCTTTTGTGGTAAGGAGAGGAAACCCGTTTATATTGTGAATGTAGGAATCCTGGATGCGCAAGGCATTTGGATTACCCACTCAACATCTCCCTTGCCAACCTGAAAACCTAGCCTAGAACTCTCTGATATACAATATTACTTTGGATTAAGCCTCGTTTTTCTGCATCTTATGGTACCAAGGATGCTGCAGGCTGCTGGAAAATGGGCCTTGCTTTAGATTTAGTTTGATTATTACCACAAACTCATATTCAAGAATCGTGGTACGTAATCCAGTCGTCAAGTATATGACACTGAGATAATAATTATGGGACCCATATTATGGGCCTTGTTTTCGAATTCGTTGGTGTTGTGCACCTTCAGAAAGGCCATGATCATACTGGTTTTTGAGCGCTTGAATAAAGGAACGGCAATGGATTGAACCCACAAACTGTATTTATCGATGCTACTCTTTTTTTATTTAGTTGGCAATTACAGCTGCTCCCTTATATCTTCGAATTTCTTTGTTGCGATTCTAATGTACTTTGCTAAATTGATTGGGATAGCATATTTTGTAGCTGTCGGTAAATACAAGTATGGTCAATCATCTTAGCCTGTTTTGATGATAATTACGTGTTGGTATGACTTCTTGTCTCATATCTACGTTCAAATAGCAGCACACCAAAAAGCAGTAAATATTGGACATCCCTTGACGTATAATTCGTTCACATTTTCAACAAGCTACAAATAAGCTCAGCAAATTGGTCCTGGCTGAAGCAGACCTCTTCGATACATCTCCAGTCACTGATACATCTATCCCATTCGTTCTTAATCAATTGCGTAGAATTGCGCTTGCTATATCGGCTTTGGAAAGGATCATGGTCTGCTGGATTGCATAAAGCCATAAAGCCTTCTTATGTCTAGCAGAACGAAAGTTGTGGTAAGCCAAAAATGTACACGCCTGACTACCCAGAGTAAAGCAACCCAAAAAAGAAAATAGCTGACAAGTTTCATAAATACCAGAGACACTTCAGGCACAATCTAGAAATACTTTAATTGATTACTCGTATATTGAACTAAATATTTATTTTCCTTTTCCAAAACCGTGAATTTATTGTATTTAAATACAGTTGTACATTTCGTCCTTCACACTAGGACTTCATCAGTGTAACTACCCTTTCTTAGCCTAATCCTAAACTATTTATCTAAATTACTTTTTATATCATTACAAATCTTAACAGTTTATCAGATCCAATACCTAAATCTTTGTTTAGCCTATTTATTACAGGTATATTTCTTATTACTATAGTTTCACTAATGTCCAATTCATTCACCTTTCTTACCTGTTTTACGACTTTCAAACTTTCAGCGCTTATCGTATCATTGCTTTCGATGATGTGTCTGGCTACAGTCGACTTTACCTGATGTTTGTTGTTCTTTCTCCACAATTCTACGTCTTTCATGTGTTCGTTAAATCGAACTACCGCTAATCTCTTTGTTTGCCCTATATACACTTTGTTGCAATCTCCGCATGAAATTCTAAATATCCCGCTTTTTTCGTGATCCTCAATTTTATCCTTTACGTTGTTAAGCCATTTACTCAATTGCATACCGCTTCTTGGAACTGCGTCTAGGTCATATTTGCTGAAAATTTTTTGAAGGTCCCTATGCATGTCCGAGAACACTATACTCACTCTTTGTCGTTGCTTTTTATTGATATCCAGTGTTGTATGTTTCCTAACTTGTAGCTGTCGATTTTTCTTGTGGATCATTCTCTTAATTGTTTCTGCTTCATACCCGTTTTATTGTGCCGTATCCATGATGTAAACCAACTCCTTTTGGAAGTTCACCGCACTCATTGGTACCGTTAACAACCTGTGGACCATACTACGGTATGCCACCATTTTATGCTGATACGGGTGATACGAAGTATTTGGTATCGTCCTCTGCGTCGTCGTTGCCTTCCGGTGTATTGCAAATTCTATTCCGTCGATGCTTCTGATTAACATTAAATCCAAGAACAGTAATTTTACTTCTTGCTCGATTTCGACACTAAACTTTATTTGAGGATGAAGCTTATTCATATACTCCAGCTGTTCATTAATGTTATCCTTGCTCATCACCGCCACGATGTCATCCACGTACCTTATCCACGAATTTGGATGCATATTCTGTTCTTCCATCCTTTTCCATTGCCGCCATAAATATTTCTGCTAGCATTGGTGATATGGGGTTTCCCATTGCTAGCCCCCCGAGTTGTCTTATAATATTGTCCCCGAAATACGAAGAAATTTTCGCTCGTACATATTCCTGCCACCCAAAAAAGAAAATAGCTGACAAGTTTAATAAATACCAGAGACACTTCAGGCACAATCTATAAATACTTTAATAGAGATGGAAACGGTCGCAAGATTATATGAAATATCGCAGTCACCGCATCTCAAATTCAAATAACGTATTTTTTTCTTCAGAGAATGAAAGTGACTCAAAAACGGTGTTCAAAGTCGTCTGCTTCTAACTTCGGATCCAGCGCTGAAACCTGAAACAAATAAAAGCACAAAGAATAGTTTTTTTTTCATATTAAAATGAGAAAACTTGTCTGATGGCTGTGCGGCTTCACCAGAAGTTGATGTTCCTTGTTTATGTTATTGACTGCCAATCAATGTTGAAAGACGTTTATGACATCTGATTGTCAACGATTACTGAAAATCACAGTGATGATTTTTTCAGAAATGGTATATTGTGAATTTCGAAGTTACGATATTGTCAGTTTGAAATTCACTGATAGCGAATGAGAAAGTACCGAATTCCTTTGTTTTTGGAGATTGCGGTACAGCGAAAAATCTGAACATATTATTTGTTACTTATATCAAGGTGATAGTGAACGGTGGAACTTAAATGTAAATTTGAAGTTAAATTTAAAAATAGAAATCAAAATTAGTTATCGAGTTTAAAGTGTAAAATAATAAAAAGTGAAATAAAGTAATAGTTTTTCATTAAATTCGTAAAGCATTTATATCCGGAACATTTTTTGTCCGTCGAGCCGGATATAAGAATTCGTTATAGATAATCGAATCCGGTACCAATTAATTAATTGATGAATATTATTGATTGAATAAAGTGACAGTTTATTTTGTGATATTATTTAAATTCCGGGCCGCGCGGTTAATTAAACCAAATCAAAGACATATGGTTAAAGGGCAAGGATGTCTGGTAAGTCGTTTTCCATTTTCCTTACTTATTCTTTGGTTGAAAAAGTTCGTAATTCTGGACGTTAAAGAGACGTAAAATATAAACTTTGTTTGGAATTTCTATTTTCCGTTTTCCTTACTTATCTGATTGAAAAGTTCTTAATTCTGGGCCTTAAAGAGACGTCGAATATAAACTTTGTTTGGAGTATTTGGGCATAAATGCGATTAGTCGACTATAGCTGTTGATTGTTTCAACTTATAATTTTGAGCGGTTGGTGTTATAGAAACGCACGAATCAAACTGTGTTCGAAGCGTTTGATGTAGTATTCAAGCACTTATATTAGAAAACATTAAACGTCCAAATAATAGTGACCAAATATTGATAATAGGAGTTAGCGTATTATAGGTCGAATTCGGTCATCAAAGAGAAGGAAATTGTAAGTCGAACGCAATCTGCCGACTTTAACACGTACTCTTCCTAATATAGTATTTTCAAACTACGGCAGGCTGCAAAAAATGGAACGTTTAGTAGCGCAACAAGACTTACTAAACGAGCAACTACATAAACTGTATAACAATTTCCGAAAGGATTCCAAAGCTCGTAAAACGTTGGCGTACGTCAATAAATTAATACAACGGGTCTAAGAGGTCCGTCGATCATTTATTGAAACGCATGGTTAAATATTCGCATTCGTTCAAGGGAAGGCAGATTTGACACTGGAATATTTTACGAAGAATGTGTATGTTGCATTCGAAGAGTTCAATTTGAATTTCGAAACCGAGTTAGAAGAGTTGCGTATAGAACATGAATCGCAAGGGATGCAAGGTAATTAGAATGCACAAAATCAACCCTCGAAGGCTTCAGAAGAGGCAGACGTTCGACTCCCGAGAACAAATTTACCCAAATTCAGTCGGGGATACAGTAATTGGACAACATTCAAGGATCTGTTCACATCGTTAATTCACAACAAAACAAATATTGCCAAAGTGGAAAAGCTGCACTATTTGGAATGTAGTCTTGCAGGAGAAGCTGCAACATTATTCAGTTACCGATGACAATTACGGTTCGGCATGGAAGTACTAGAACGATACGATGACAAACAGGTCCTCCTGAATGTGCAGCTGAAAAGCTTACTAACTTTAAATAACGCTAATGAATCTGCTTCGTCAATAAAGCTACTACTGGATAGAACGCTTGATTGTGTTCAAGCAATAAACAACCTAAAAATTGACGATAAGTGGGATGCGATGTTGATTCATCTCACAACACAACGTTTGGCAACTGACTCGCGCCAATTGTGGGAACAACAGCAAGCCTCTCTTCCTGAACCACCGTCATTTCAAAAGCTGAAGGATTTCATGCAATCTCTGTTCAGAGCGTTGGAGGCTGCTGGAGTGGATAAACAAAGACCAGGCAATACTGTTCATAATGTATTGATAGGTAAGACAGATCAACGATTGAATTGTATCCCAAGGGTTCACATCATCTCAGACAATGTACAGAGTTTCGGCAAGCCAGTCACACAATAAAATTTGACACAGTTAAAAGGAAAAGCTTATGTCTGAATTGTTTAAAAAAGGGACACTTGGTTGGGCAATTCCCTCGTAAAACTAGATGCTTTCAGTTTAAGAAGGCACATCACACGCTGCTTCACAGATCTGAAACGACAAGCAATACCGACGTCAGCCATCGAGCATACATGTCACCTGGATACGAAACTCAGGTATCGAGTTCTGGAATTTTCAATGGGCAACAACGAATAGCAGCACCTAATGAACAACCCACAATGGCATTTACACATGTCATCGAATAAATCACCAACAGCCGCTATAATGGACACTCCCATTTTGGACAATATGCAAACCGTATTATTAGCGACTAAATCAGTGAACAAATACCGAACTGACCCGCTCTCCTGCAATTGATATCTTTGTGTTCGTCCTGGAAAAAAATTTCTACCATTTCATGCCAACAACAATTTGCCGTTGACGTGTTTGTGTGAGTAAACAAGTCGCACATTCAGCGTATTGTTCAACAATTGCTATAGGCAAACTTCATCCAGAACCTTCGCATGCGTGGATTAGTATACGTCAAATGCAAAAAACGGGGCTCCTATTCCATCCACTGGAACTTGCCAGGTGAGAGCACCCCACGAAAAATCATCCACTGTGGACTAAATCCACAAATGTGCTTATACACTTCACGTTCAAGTTTGTCGGATAGCTTTTGAAATCGATTATCCCCGTGAAAATTATGTTCTTGGCAACTCAGCGGACGCCAAACGCGAAAAATTATGCGACACACAACGAGTCACAATTACGCTCTGCGTTGCTCAATCGCGTACTCCTTAAATCGATCTATTACAATCTATAATTCACGTCTAGAACTGCCGCGGCGTCCGCGATGGTGCGCAATCTCGAGCAGACTCCCTTTGTTGCTCGTTGTCACATTGCGGAACCCTTGCAACGGCAGTTGACGGGGCTTCCACTCATTCCGCTGCACACTTGTCCTCTTTCTACAAGTATTATCACTTCTCTGGGTAATCTTATAAAAATAACTTTGAATGTTTATAAAACCTCAATTCATCGAATAGGTAGTGTCGCTTTCAAATATTTCGACGTCGTTTTGAATACTCTTATCTCGCGAAGGAATTCCGAGCATTATTGAATTTCATTCCTTAAAACAAGCAATTTTTTGAAATTCATATTGATTTATTAATAAACTAACGAAAATGCATTAGCTTTAAAAACGATTAGACGTCTTTTTTATTAATTTTTACCTTCCGTATAAATTATTCAACCCCTGAAAAGGGATCAAATTAGAAAAGATACACAAGGGAATACGACTCGGTTGCCATACAGTAAATTGAATTTTAAAACTGCTAAAGTTGGTAATATCCTCCAATTCATCCTAATATATTAATCATTTTAACGAAAAGTTCTTTCAAACAATCTTATAAGGCACAATTTATGAGAAATAAATCAAACCATCATTCATAATCACCCTGTGGCGCTAACTCTTAGCTCAGTCAACCGTCCGCGAGAGTAAAAATGACCGCAAAAATGTACAATAAATATAATATCGAGGAACTCCAAGCAGCTGCACCACTCATATTATCTAAGTATCTTGCTATCTTAATCTATCATTAAGCTCATGGAAAAAACAATACGCGTATACTCGTACACCTTACCTTGATTAATCGCATGTGAGCTGGCGTGTACTCGTATAGTAAAATTTAACATTGTTGTTGTCATTGTGGCTGCGGCAGTTATTTTTTTAACAATAAGAGAATCGAATCGCACAGGTAAACTAAAAAGTATCGTGGAATTCTCTCTTCAATTCGCCGGCACATATTAACATTTATTTAGTCGTAAAGAAGATACAAAACTGGTTAGTAGTCAGTCGGTCAGTTAGTTCCTTGATCGGTTGGTGGACCTTAAAAGCGAAAATCATTCGGATTAAAATGTAAATGTGTAATAAAGCCCAAGTTGAAGTGTTAACAATTTAAATTCATGTTATATAATTCAAAAATTGTGTGTTTTTAGGAAAGACTTAATTCCGGGAAATTGCTTGACCTAAAAAAATATTGTGTCGAATTATTGAGTTGTGTCATTTTTGAAATCATTAAAAAAAGAAAAATGTGAAAAAATAAAATATGTCGATCGTGTAATTTGTTTCAGTAGTGGAAAAGTATGTTCAGTGAATTTTTGTTTTTACTGCAGTTTGTGTATAAAAAATATTATTTAAAAACGACATCAAACAACGGAATAATAACCTAATAAAATTGCAGAAATATTACACCACAATGGATAATCGCAGCTGTAGTAATTACTGTTGGCTAATTTTACATCTGAATTACGAGCTTTGTATTATTTAGTGAGCAATAGTGCACTTTTTTGTAGGTTTTAACGAAACCCTCGTGTTTACTAAATCTGAAGTACTTCGTCGAACCGAGAAAGGAAAAAAGAAACATTACGCTTTTAAAGCGCGGATATTTTGAGTATTTAGTTAATAAAATCTTTTGCAATGATACAATCAATCGATAAAGTCATTTTCATAGTGGTGAGATCAATTTGTTTTTTCTTCAACAATTTTTTATTGCCTCCTTGTGCTGCTGCTGATTGCTTGATGCAATTTTGAATTAATGTAAAAATCACTGCACCCAATTAATCATGAAGAAATGGGATTTTGCGCAAACATTGGCCTTTCATATACATAATCAATTAATCTTATCTTATATATCATACATATGTATCTAATTAAGCTTCATAATATTATTTATTCATCCGTAAGCTTTGCATAAATTTAGCATTCGCTGAAATCGTCAAAGCCTGTTGATATTCTCGTTGGAATGATGTCATTTTTTTCATTACATTACAAATCACTTAATGATGTACGAAATTACCTTAACCAGAATCCAGTAAAGTATATGCTGACAACAACCACCACCTACACGGGGAAAAAATCTTTTCCCCAGTGCTTATATGAAAATACCGATGAGAATTCTAGAGCTAACACGAGATTACATTTTTTCACTAAAGTGAAAATCAATATCACCCCATGTGTACTTTAGCGGCGGCGGAATGTAATGGATGCTTGGCGTAATCACTAAGTTAAATAAATATCACAGAGAACGTGCTTCGCGTACGAGATACTAATTTCTATAACAGCGAAAGCTAATTTTATCTGTAAATTTCGAATAATTTTGCCTTCATTACTTTTCAATGGCACAGAATATCGATAAATTTTTATAGCTATTCAATTTAATTTTAAGCACACGATCCAAAAAAAAATATTTCTCTGGAGCTACTTTCAAAAATGAAAAGATACTTTTGATGAATAACAGAATCGATACATGCAATCATATAAATATTTATATTAGAATGTTATTATTAACTTTCTCTTTTCTGTGAATTTTTTCTGAGCTAAATTCATCTTAATTCCGTTTTGAATGATATTTTATATTTATCGAAAAGCAGACCTCGAAAACGTTCTTTAACAATCTATGAACGTTCTTAATAGCCGATTCTTTCCAGTTTCATGAATCTTCAAAGACGACAATAAAAATAAATTGTAATTAACCACAAAACTCGTCTGGCTTTTGAAATCGACGCTTTCTCAAAGTAGAATGAATCGATGATGCAAGTGGTCTTTTTCAATTAAGGATAGCGACACCTTAAACAGAAACTTCCTACAGTATCAAGATATTTTAAAATTCGGTACCATAACACAAAAAAAGTATTCTTAACAAAATCATCGATGAACAGCTTTAAGTTGAGCTTACAAATAAATCTCTGCATAATTTATAATCATATTACAACATTAACAATGACTTTTGTGACTAATCTTGCAGACATTTTCAATTTGAATCAGCATAAGAAACAAAAGATTAATTCTCATTAACCTTTTTGAAAATGATATGCGCAACATATCGTTAGTGACGTTCACCTTATTCGGTGAATCATTTGCTTTGGTTATCAGATTTAAATAAAAACAAAAAATAAAAAGAGTTAAATCATTTTAATGTGACGAGCATTAAAATAGCTTTTGAGCAAAGTCGGCAGTCTTTATTCGCAGTGAAGTGAATAAACTCATAATTATGTGAAATAAGAATCTTCTGCTGTTGACATTCATCATGAAGGCATGTTGCATGGTCTTTGTACTATTTTTCGCAGAAACGTTAACATTTTTTAAACAGATTTCAATTTTTGTTTCCTTGTTAGATGTTTACTATCAGATTAAATTTATAAACTCAAAAGTGTCTCAAGTCGTACGAGTATACTATAAAATCTAAATGTGGTTTGAACTCGAAAATTTAAAAACATTTAACGAATGAACGAAGCTTCAACGTAAGCCCCAGTTGATTGGCAAATCCGTTCAAATTGAAATATAAAAGGTCTTCCGATTTCCAAAGAAAATTTGAAATAGTCAGGCTGGATTCCGAGGTTTGATCCAACTTTGGAACAAGAAGTAAAATTTGAGCACAAGCCCTTGTCTTGGACATCGTGAGAATTAAGGAGGGTTCTGGTGAGGGCACTGGCTGGCGCATCGTACCAACCCTTGTCATTGGAATCCGCGGGGTTGGGCTTTCTGGTTGGAAGGCCCACGTGAATCTTCGCTTATACTAATACGGGTGTTATTACGCTAAAGTATTCACTGCAGCCAATTTACCAGGGCGGTCCCAAAAGTATCCGACCCGACAAAGAAAACAGTAAAAAAATTGCGAAAATGTTTTTTATTTTTCAACATACGAAGGCCATTCAACAAGTGCTTAGCCTCACCGCCCGATGGCGCTGTTATTACAAAAGAGTTTTACCATCGTGCAGTACATTCAACAAAACTAATGAAGGGAATTGACTGAAACCTTGATAGTAGGCTACTAAAAGAATTTAATGCACGATGGTAAAACTCTTTTGTAATAGCAGCGCCATCGGGGGTGAGGTTAATTACTTGTTGAATGACCCTCATATTCTCCTTTCAGCTCGATACACTTTTGCCAACGATGTTCAATAGCTTCGATACCCGCTTTATAGTAGGAACCGTCAAGCTCCTCAAAATAGCTATTAACCGCAGACTCTACCTCTTCAGTGTTGGCAAATCTTTTGCCGCCGAGCCATTTTTTTCAAATTCGGAAAAAGAAAATAATCCAAGGGAGCCAGATCTAGCGAATAGGGTGCGTGACAATTCGAACTTCAACTCATTGATTTTAACCATCGCAATGCCGCACGTGTGGACTGATGCGTTGTCGTGATGAAACAACACTTTCTTTTTCGTCAGATGGGGTCGTTTTTTCTTGATTTCATCACTCAAACGCTGGCATAAGGCTGCATAATATGCGCTGTTGATTGTTTTTCCTTTTTCAAGATAATCAATAAATATTATTCCACGCGCATCCCAGAAAACGGATGCCATGACCTTGCCAGGTGATTGAACTGTCTTTGCTTTCTTTGGAGCCGGTTCTCCCTTTTCAGTCCACTGCTTTGACTGCTCCTTGGTCTCAGGTGTAAAATGATGGACCCATGTTTCGTCCATGGTTATGAATCGACGCAAAAACTCGGCTTTATTGCTGCGAGACATTGTCAAACACTCGATGGGACGTTGCTGTTTGTGCTCCATTATGAGCAAACGCGGCACCCATCTTGCGCACAGCTTTCTCATGTCCAAACTTTCGGTCAAAATCCGATGCTCAGCATTTTTTAGAATGCCTGCCATGTCAGCTATCTCGCTCACTTTTAGTCTACGGTCATCCAATACCACTTTATGGATTTTCTTCACATTTTCTGATGTATTGACCTCACTTGGTCGGCCACTGCTGTGTTCATCTTGGCAGCTCGTACGACCTCGCTTAAACTCAGCTATCCAATATTTGAACGTTGTAAACGAAGGAGCAGACTTCCCCAGAGTAGAATCCAACTCGGCTTTGATATCGGTTGGACTTAGACCTTTGAAATGAAAGTATTGTATCATATAACGATGCCCGATTTTTCCCATATTCACAAATTCACGGAGAGCGTTCACTTTGGGTTTCTGTAAAAGAATAATAATAATAAACGTACCGTTATGAATTTTTCATATTAAGTTCTTGAAAGGTGGTATTGTCAATCGTCATGAGTACTTTTGGGACTGCCCTCCTAAATAGCATAGGGTTTCCTTCCCGAGGTGGCATACTGAGACCGGCTAAGGCTACGTAGTGTCAGGTTCTTTGCCGGAGAAATCTCGGCCCGTGCTGGGCCACCTTCATATTCATACACATTATGGGTAAAAGAAAAAAATAAAAAGGATAGTAAAGGAATGAAACTGGTTTAGCAATTCTTTTATGAAAGCCATAAAAGATATTACAAAAATTTCAATATTTAAACACGGGAAAAAGTTTTATGATTAAATATTTAAAAAAAATTGTTAACAACTTTTGTTCCCGATCGTTAATCTAATGTTTATTTTCCATATACGTATTTCGCTCGAAACACTCAAGCTTCCTCAATAAGACTAACTTACTCCTAACATTTTTTAATTTTTATGTACCTATTATTTTACAACTCATTTTATTTTACAACTTCTTCTGCTTCGTAGCGCTATAGCCCCTTTTGGTCCTTTGCTTCCTGCAACATGCCATTGACCGCGTCCTCCGATTTCGAAATCCGAGCAGCGACCGAATCAGATCAGCGTTTCCTTGGTTTTCCCACTGGTCTCCGCCTTTCAGTTCTCCCAACGAATACCTTCTTGGGCATCCGTTGTTCGTCCATACGATTCATGTGTCCAGCCCATTTCAGTTCCGCAGTCACAATCGTTGAAGACCTCCGACTGGTCAAAAAATTTTATACAGCTCATTGTTGTATCGAACTCGCTCCGTCCAGCTTGTCTCCGATTATTCGCCCCAGGATTTGTCTCTCGAAGGCGTTCAATATGTTTGCGGATGCTTGGGTTAGGGTCCAAGTTTCACACCCATAGCATAGCACAGGCCTTTCACAGATTTGTATACTTCGAGCTTTATTTTCCTGTGTATGCAGCTGGTCTTCAAGAATTTCAAAACTGAATAAAATATTTTATTTACGAGCTGTATTCTTTGGCGTTTTTCGTCTCTTTCATTAGTGGTTCTCGTTATGTTGGCGCCTAAATATACAAATTTGCCCGCATTTTCGATACTGTATTCGAAAAGTGTGATATTTTGGGCATTTGAGGTATTTGCGTCATGAGTTTCAGATGTATTAATTACACATCTTGCCTTTCTTAGGGATAGCATATGTACGAGGGGTGATCCAAAAGTAATGGTAATGAAAATAAAACACGATGATTATAGTTACAAAATATTTTATTTTTCTACATATTCTCCGAAAAATTCAATTCATGTAGTTCAACTTTTGTCCAAACCCTTTGGTAAGGATTTTTACCTAAGGGTTTGTCTTGACTCTCACAAAGGCCTTAACAGTGGCCATCACTTCGTTATCGTCTTCAAAATTCTGTCTCGAAAGTGTTCCTTGAGCCCAGAAAATAGGTAGAAATTACTGGGAGCTAGATCTAGTGAATTGGGCGGGTATTATTCTAGCAGCTCCAATCTTGTTTCTAGAACGATAGCTATCGCAACTGCAACTTTGTGAGCCGGTGCTTTGTCTTGGTGGAACAGTACTCCAACTCGCAGTTTGTCGCATATTTTTTGGTTAATGAACTCCCACAATCTTCTCATTTGGTCTGCCTAGGTGCCCCAAAAAGTGTCCTCCTTTTCCAAACATTCCACCATAGTTGTTCCTTCAGTGTCCCTAAAAAACAGACGCCATAACCTGTACCACCAAAATTGATCGTTTGAATTTCCTCGGCGTCGATGAGGAGGCTTACTTCCTAGTGATCGATTGAAGTTTGGTTTCAGGATCAAAATGATGGACTCACGTCTCGTCCATGGCCACGAAACGTGACAAAAAGTTTTCCTGAACTGCTTGGAACTTTTCGAGATTCACCCTCGAAATGACGATTTGTTTTTTCTTTTGCTCGTCATTCTTGGCATCCAATGCACAAAGACCATTTTCATATGCAATTAGTTTCAGTTTGCCAGGATGCTACCATATGAGATCCATGTGACCTCAGTTATATGCCTGATTGGCACTTTTCAATCTACCGGCACATCTTCGACATTTTCACGTTGTCTTCAGTAAGGAACATTAACGGGTATCCTTTCTTTTTCAGTGGATGTTCTGTCCAGCTTAAAATTCTTAGCACAGCGTGCAATTGTGTAATATCGAGAAGCAGAGTCCTCCAATGTTTCCACCAAATAGCTGTATATGCCTTTGTTAGACATTTTTTTCAAATAGAGGTACTTGATGACCGCTCTAACTACGTGTTATTCCATTTTTATATTATCTCTTCGACGGTTCTTATTCAATGAATGTACCTCCCGGGAATTGTGGTATATTTATATGATTTTTTTATGCTGACCTACTGAATATATAAGTATTGTCATGTGAACTGGAAATAGCCGATTATATATATATATATATATATATATATATATATATATATATATATATATATATATATATATATATATATATATATATATATATATTTATATATATATATATATATATATATATATATATATATATATATTTTTTTTTTTTATCACCCCTCGTATTTTCCTGGGGTTTGCGATGTGTGATCTGCATCGACTATCTGGAGAGGGGCAAAATCGTCGCAGGACTTTACTATGGCAAATTATTGGGCCGATTTGATGCTGAATTGCACAAAAAAGGTCTCATTTGGCGAAGAAAAAAGTGCTCTTCCGCCATAACAACGAACCGGCCCACACCTCCGCCGTCTCCACGGCCAAATTGGTCAAAATGGCCTACGAACTGCTACCCCATCCACTGTACTCCCCGTGCGACTTCTTTTTGTTTCCAAACCTGAAAAAGAAGCTCGCCGGGCAGAAATTTGAGTCGGATAAGGAGGTCATTGCCGCCACGGAGGCCTACTTTGCAGACATCGAGAAAATGTATTTTTCAGACGGGCTAAAGAAGTTGGAGCATTGCAGTGTCAAGTATATCGAGGTAAGAGGAGATTATGTTGAGAAATAAATCGCTACTTTTCCAAAATTTTCGTTTTTATTTTTTAGGCCAAGTACTTATCGGACCGCTCTCGTATTTCCTTATTTAACATGGGCTAGTTATGTACTTTGTGTCTAGAATCGGTTGGCCCCTCTTTTCCTGTTTTTTTTTCTGCTAATATATCTTACCACACAAAATAGCGATATTGTTTAACCTGCTGACGTAAATGTTGGCTCCCTACACACTTTTACCAAAACATTTTCCTAGATCGGCTAGCCACAGTCCAAGCGGGTTGCATCCAGGAGTACATACTTCCCGTGCTGGGCCAACTAACATTTTACAAAAGCATAAATGAGAAAAGGGAAAGCAAATAAATCATCATTTTACCATATGAAACATTTCTTTTTAAATAGTTATGGCTGAGTTTATTGAGTCGTATAATATTAACAATATAATACAGTGACACTGAAGTTGACTCGAAGGAGTCGAAACGCGTCTGCTCAATCAAAGAAACCAGGCCGGCGGCTTTTTAAGAAAACATGAAGAGCATCAGTTTGAAAATTTCAAACTCCACTTATGATTTCATGCTGGCATACACCCCAACTGAAAAACTATACACTTACGAGCTTACATCTGTTGATATTTCTGTTCATTTTCCAGCATTTTTTCATACGATCTAACACGTGAATGTTCGCACCGTGTCCATTGACATTATTATCAAAACGACCAAACACTATGTAAACGAAAATTAAGAATATGGTGTCCTAAAAATTTTGTTGTATACAGTGCCGTAGGACTCCTTGTTTGTTGTCTCGTTTAAGCTTGTTTGCAGATGTGTCCTATGTGTCGCATAACCTCTCAACAAACCGTTGGTACCATTTGTAAACTCTTAAAACCCGCCATAGCTACTTCACAGGAAAATTCGTAGTCTTGCTGTTATTCAAACTAGTCTTGATCATGCTGTTACCAATCATGTGGCCGACGTATTCTACTTTGCATTGTTATGAATTAGTTCTCTTTTGTATCAAAAGGGTATCCAGCTTTAAGAATTTACGGACTGACATCTTGTAATTACAAAATGCATCCAGATAAAGAAGAAGTGGGTGTCGAGGAAATAGTAGAATTGATAACCTGGTAAAGTTACCATCGAATTGCAACTTTAATGTCGACTTGAAATAGAATATGCAATCGATAGTCGAATATCGGCTTTTCTTCTTCTTCCTCGTAGCACTACAGCCCCTCTCGGGCCTTCACTTCCTGCAAACAGCTGTAATGTTTTTTTTAATGCCCGTGTAGGACACGGGTGCTGATGGTCTGGCATAAGTGTCAGCGAGCTATAAACAACACCGAGCTCAGCTAACTAGCTTCCCTTAACGACCGCGTACGCGTGCTTGACGACTAGCATTTGCGGGATCATATGAGGCGGGTTCTTGTCGAGCCACGAAGCTACACTACAAAATACTTATCACGCGTACTCTACTCTACAAGACGCACCGATCAATTTTTATTGTCTTTAGAAAAGTTCTATTAGGTGTCAATTAAGCTACTCTACAGTAATTCAATATTTTTTTTGCCTCGTTAAAGTAAGCGGACACGGAGGCTTGAGACAAACGCAAACATTACACAAAAAGCAACCGTTACTTTCACAGAAGAAGGTCGTTGCATTACAAGGGGAATGTCAAACCTAAAGATGTTAAAGTGGCTGAAGTGAACCACTCATCTCTGCCTAAAGGATGGAAACTTGACGGATGCAGTTTACTTTACACAAGTAAAACAACAAACTAAGCAGTTTCGACGGGGTGACCACCTTATCTCTTCAGGCGCAGCCACTCCTGATCACCACGGGGCTGCTCGACTGTTTATGTTTATTACACAGCGTCTCCAACTGTCTCGGTCCATTGACCGCGTCCTCCAATTTCGAAATCCGATCAGCCATGAACTGTCTTCGTCGACAGAGTCAGACCAGTGTTTCCTCGGTTTCCCCACTGGTCTCCGGCCTTCAGTTCTCCCAACGAATACCTTTTTGAGTATCCGTTGTTCAACCATACGATTCATGTGTCCAGCCCATTGCAGCTTCCGCAGTCTTACAATCGTTGAGACCTCCGGCTCGTCAAAAATTTCATACAGCTCATGGTTGTATCGAATTCACCATTGGTCCCCGTCTAGCTTTGCTTTGATTATTCGCCTCAGAACCCGTAGCTCAAATGCGTTCAATATATTTGCGGATGTTTGGGTTAGGGTCCATGTTTCACACCTATAGCATAACACAGGTCTTATCACAGATTTGTATACTTGGAGCTTTATTTTCCTGTATCTGCAGCTGGTCTTCAAGATCGTCAAAAATGAATAAACTATTTTATTTGCAAGCTGTATTTTTCGGCGTATTTCGTCTCTTTGAAAAGTGGTTCTCATCATTTTGGCGCCTAGATACACAAATTCGCTCACATTTTCGCTACTGTACTCGCCAAGTGTGATACTTTGTGTGCTTGAGGTATTTTTCCAAGACTGCGTCATGAGCTTTGTTTTATTTTCATTGATTTGTAACCCTACCAGTTTTGCTTCGCTGTCGAGTTTCAGGAAGAGTTCGTTGGCAGTTTTTAATGACCGTGACAAAATGTTGATGTCGTCCGCATATGCTACTATTTGGCTCGACTTGTGTAGTAATGTACCTTGTGTATAGACAGGTAGCTTCCTTATGACGTACTCCAGAGCCAAATTGAATAGCAATGAGGCCAGCCCATCTTCTTGTTTTAGTCCGATATTTGTGTCAAAGGCATCGGTGAGTTAATTATTGATGCGGGATTGAGAGGTCGCCGACGTCATTGTCATTTTGGTACGACGGACTAATTTCGATGCCAAAGCAGAGCATTCCTTGGTAGAGTACGTTACGATCAATACTGTCGTATGCTTGCTTAAAGTCAACGAAAATTCGGTGTACGTCTATGTTGAATTCCCAGCATTTTTCAAGTATCTGCTTGACAGTGAGCAATTGGTCTATCGTCGATCTACCTGGTCTAAAACCACCTTGATACTCTCCAATAATACTGTTGGCGTATGATCCGATTTTATTTTCTAAGATCTATGAAAATATTTTGTACGCCGTACAAAGTACTTATATGCCTCTATGATTTTCGCACTGTAGCTTGTCATGTCTTTTGTGGATAGGGAATATAATTGAATGGCTCCACTTTTTCGGCATATGTTCTGGTTGCCAAATATGCTAGATGACTTTGTGAAAAGCTTTATGAACACTGCTACCACCATATTTGATGAGCTCCACTGGAATCTCATCGATGCCCGGCGCTTTATTATTCTTTTGGGCTTTAATGATGGAACACACTTTATCGATTGGTAGGGCCAATCGACGCTCTCCGCAGACATTTATAGCGTTCGACGTTCTGAAGCTGTGGGAAGGATTAAGGAGGTTCTTGAAATATGATGCCCGTCTTTCCTTAATCTTTGTTTCATCAGCGATGGTATTGCCGATATCGTCACAACATAGCGTGGTTTTGGGCTGATAACCACGTTTCAGGCTTTTCACTACTTTGTATGCTTGTCTTGTGTTGTTGCTCGCTAGATTTACATCTATACTTCTCAATTGGTCGTCATAGCATTTTCTTTTCTTAATTCTAATTATCTTATTCGCTACTCTTCTGAGATTTTCATAATGTTCTCGCTTCGTCCTGGTTTTCCTACCTAGGTAGTCTTTGTACGCCTGATTCTTTGTAACTACCGCATTCTGGCACTCATCATAGAACCAATCATTTCTCTGGCGCCGGTCTTGATGTCAGATCATCCGTTCTGCCACGGTCTAAATAGCTGCTTTCACTTCCATCCAGAGCTCGTTGCTTATCTTTATGGATGCTTCGGATAAGATGGGAGTCAGTTGGTTGTCGAGGGTATCCATGAAATTTTTGGCCACAGACGCCGTTTGGAGCCTTTCGATGTCAAATTTTTGTAGCGGGCTGGTCTTCGCTGAATATGCCTTTGACATACGACATCCGGCTCCTCGGTATGTACGGACGTCAAGTATGCTCGAGGCCCATCGTTGTTGGATCAGAATATGGTCGATATGGTTTTGTGTGTTGCCATCCGGTGATACCCAGGGCATTTTATGAATGCGTCGAACGTATGACTAGATTTCTGCTACATGCAAAGTCATTAAGGCGCTAGCCGTTGTCATTTGTTTCATCATGGAGGCTATATCCTCCAGCCGTTCCCCGATGAAATAGCTCATTGCCAATCTTAGCGTTGAAATCACCCAGAATTATTTTTGTGTTGTTTATAGGCAATGAGTCGACTAGTCTTTCTAGGTGATTGTAGGACGTTTCCTTTGTTTCTTCATCCTTTTCTTCGGTCGGGGCGTGAAAATTAATCAGCCAGAATTTGAAGAATTTGGGTGTTATACGGATCGCACACAGCCGTTCATTGACTGGCTTAAAATCAATAACGTGCGATTTGAACTCCCTATTCGCAATAAAGGCCACTCCGAATTCTCGTTTTCCGGTAGGCTTCCCACTTTTGCAACTGAGCCTATTACTTATTCTGACAGGAGTGCTTCTAAAGCATATGGCTTTAAATCGTTAATAATTTAATAATTATCTCTTTCTGTGTGCTGCACAAAACTCCTTCCGATAACATATCTCTGTACTTTCTCCCAATCGTTTTACAGACAAACGTTTACCGCTTAAAGTTGGAAAGCCTTTAAAATTTCTTCAGCTCTCAACATCGTTTGGTAGCGTCAATCATTCACAGAAATAACACGACAAGAATAATTTTCGAAAAAATAACTCAATGACAGTGCCATTAAAGATACCGGACTAATTTATCTCTCGGTGTAGTTGGAGTGGTAGTTTCACAATTTTTCTTAAATTTTAGTTCCTTTAGATATGACAACGCATAAATTTAGTCTTTTATACATCAATTAGAATTATAATGGTCCTTCTCAAAAAGGGGAACAAAGCAATCATTTTATTAGAACATGTCCTCGCTCTCTTTGCCTGTTCAAAATTGAAGCATAATAATCGATTATGCAACAGTCCAGATGAACCAGCGTTGAGATGCGTTAAAGCTTCTTATTTCTTGGCACCAAAAATACTCTAGAAGGTGATATGCTTGACCAATGGGTTGTTCATTGATTTTAGATCAGTGGTCATGACAAATTGGTGAGCTCTTACTCAACTAAGAGTAGTCCAGAACTAGTGGAACCTGATACATTCAGCAAAAGCTTTGACCACTTCACCATTCGGACAATTACATAAAAACCCTTGCGTCCAAAAATCATCGACAGAATTGGCCTTTTTCTTTGAATCCACTATATTATATTCAAACCAGGATTTTCTTATATGACTAAGTTCACAATAGAGTAACCTAGCATTGTCAACCAAACTCGATCAACTGTTGTCATTAAAATGGGCCGAAATATAGTTGGCACTTTTTTCAGGTCAAGATACTTATAACCTTACTTCGAATGATAAATATCGGATTAGAGTATGCCTTACTAGGCACGAGATGCTAGCAAATTGCAAATTTTAAATAATGAATAGCAAATGAATTGACTTTTAGTTAAGATTGTTCTGAACGTTTTCCACCAATATACTTACCTCAAAGTGTAAATTTATTTGACATTTTCTGCCAGTCGTAGTTTATGATTTTTCCATGACTCTTCCAGAGACATAGAGTTACCACTTCGATTATCATTTTTACCATTCTCTGGCTCAGTAGGTTGTTCATGGGAGATCTTTGCAGTGAAGAAGCTTGAGTTATTCACATAATAAAAAATGAACATTGGCTTTATTTCTGCAAAGCGAAGTAACTAAAACTTGGGGAAAAAACAAAACATGACTCAATACCTTCTATGAACTTTACTTTCAATTTCATTACCGCCACCAAATCTTTCAAATTAATATAAAAGCAATGCTCTACTGATTTCTGATACATGAAGATCGACACTTAACTGAAATACGCATAAATCATAATCATACCATCATTTAACGAACATTCACTCCCAGACACGTTGTCAAAGCACGTGTTCAACGTGAATCTTACAGACCGAATCTCATTTTGCGTGAGATTTTTACACAAGAAATTACAAAACACAATGGTTTTAATATTAGAATGCATCTGAAGCGAAACCGTTTTGTTTGCACGCTAACTGAGTTGTTGCATTCATAAAAGTCGCTAATATAAATCTGCACGCTATTCATCTCACGCCGACGATATAATACAGAAAAATTACTCATACGATCATATTTAATAATTTAACAATAGAAAATGAAAAGTTTACCGCACGTTATTTAACCTTTTAAACTATGTTTGTTGGAAATAGGTTACGGTTATGTGACTTATCATATTTTAAAATGTATAATTTGCTGATGGTCATACGTATATTATTAAGGTTCTAAAAATAAATTCAATAGTATATTCTGCTTGTGCGCTCGATACAGAGTTTCACGTATTCATTGTAATTCTAATGAAATCCTTCTTTGCTTATATTTCAGATGTCTTTGAAGAAAAAAGATCCAAATGCATCAGGCGGTCTACGAGTTGCTGCAAATGATCCACATTTGGTCAGTTTGGGAGGCGGTCGATTAAGTACAGTGGTCACAATACACTATATTCCAATAGGTAATTAAATTCACTAAATAAATTACAAATTAATTTCTCACCGTTAATGATTTACTAACACTTCAGGCAATACGACTATTGGATCTTCGCCATCATGTAGTGTTTCGTTGAATGGCTCCGGGGTACGGAGCCTCCACTGCACCGTGAAACGGAATGATCAGGGTGAAATTACAATAGTGCCAGAAATAGATGCGCGTGTTCTTATCGATGGAAACAAGATCGCAGCTGAAGCGAAACTAACACAAGGTGCAATGCTAACCATTGGCAATTCGAATTATCTCCGATTCAATAATCCCGCCGAAGCTCAGTTAATTCGATCAACCATGGGTAGCAATGAGCGAATATCAATGCCACAAATTGACTTTACCCAAGATTCAAGTGGTGGTTCAAATCGAGGTAATTTTATATTCCTTTACATAATTCAGAAATATGTATTGACAGTTTTTATGAATTCTCTTTCAGCCACACCTGAAGAGGTTCTGAAAAATTTCAATAGTTTCCTTGAATCTCAAAATATGGACAGCCACAAACAAAATAATGAAACGGTATCGAATAAAGCAGCTAAAATTGAATACCTCAATATTAATAACCTCCTCTCACCGAAAGTTTTTACCGCCGATTCAATAACCGTTAATGCACCCGCAAAAGATGTCCTCGGACCAAAATATGCCAATTTCGCCAAGAATCTCGCCGAAAATCACAAGAAAGAGAAGAACCTCAGTACAAAAACCAATAATGAAATGAATCTTAAGACCAGTAGTAATTATGTGAACATTCCAACGGGTTTCATACAAAACTCGTCCAACCCATCGACACAACTATCATCATCTTCATCATCATCGTCAACATCATCGAATCATTCGTCAACTAATATGCATTTTAATACCACCAATGAAGTATTAACAAAAGTCAACAATAATTCTAGTACAAGGAACTATTGCCATTTGTCATCTACATATGATCGCTATCCAAAACCAGGATCGTACGGAGGCTTACAGATATTCCCTATGAATGGAGTAAATTCAGATATAAATACTAGTTCAGCACCGGTTGACATCCCAAATAATCATGCCAGAAATCACCAAGAAATCTCACCACAAGAACAGGAACGAGTCGACGAAATTCTCAAAATATGCGCCGAATTCGAAAGACAAAATCAAACTCCAACAAGTACCCATCAATCATCTCCCATAGTACAAAATCGTATTAAAACCAATGGATCCTTGCCACGCGACAAGAAATCACCGTTCTATGACATTGGCACTCAATCCTCCAAGACATTCTTCCCAGAGAAATCTACCTCAAAATATACCTCATCCGGCTATGAAAATGTTCGATTGGTTGGAGATCGTCGTATTGAAATTGGTGGTGCAACACTTCCCGCAAAATCTTCAAGTGGATATGAAAATGTCACATTATCAACAAAATATATGCCTCAATCACCTCGAACTAAGATCCGTACAACTTGTACATCGCCTAAAAGAGATATTCATACAAATCCATTTATAACACATCATCCAAATCCACATCAAGCTAAAGAGTATGCGAATCTGATTCAAAGTTTCGAGGATAAGTTGAAATTTGAAATGGAAGCAATGCGCAATGAAGAGTATATGAACGGGAAGAAGGTAACTAGTCCGGAACCAACGAAGAAGCGTCAAAATCGTAATATAAACAATTTAACATTGGATTTGAGCTCAACGGTAGAGGATAATAAGGACAAGGAGAAATTAGATGAATTGAAATTGAAGAGGGAAGCTGTATTGGATAAGATAAGGCGATTGAAGACTCAAATAGCTGAAGTACAACGACAGGAGGATGAAGTTATCCGTGAGGTAAGTAATTATTCAATTTTGATAATACTTTTTGCTTCTAAATAAGAAATTCGGCTATAACAAACAATTCATACAAACTGCAAAATCTGGGGTTATAATACCGAAACTCGCTAGGCATTGTCTTATTTATGTTCTTCCCCATCGGTTCTTTAATTTTTTCTATAATTTTATCAATTTATAGATTTCGCATAAAAATTGTTTTACAATCGAATTTGTTTTTTGCTGGATTTTCTATCACTTTGCTATTATTAATCTCGCAGGCTCTTCTCTTGAAATTTTCATATTCCGAAGAAATGTTGGGCCCTACTATAGGTCGATACGAAAAACAGAAATTGAATACGGTTGTTGTAGTCAATTATTTTGCTTATTTGATATCCGCAAGCCAATTCTATTTCCCTTGAAAAGCCGCCGGGCCTTCCTTTGAGCAGACGCATTTCGACTACTTTGAGTCATCTTCAGTTTCTAAAGGATGTGTGGAAGCAAATGACTTTATATGGGTGTAGGATGGGTTAAGCAGGAACGTCCGAGCTTAGACCAGATAGAGGGATATTAGGCTTTTATTTTTTGGGTTGTTGGATGTCCGTTTGTTCTGGTTCGTCCCGCTTCCGTTTTCATCGGAGGGTGTGGTCCAGTACTGAGAAAATTGCTTTGGATTTTGTAATAAGTTGTTTGTTGATAATTTTTCCATCTTTCTTTCTATGTTCATATATTTCAAGTCTTTCTAGGATGTCAAGTCTCGGTCCTTTACTTTGTTTGTATAACAATGTCATCGAGTTTATCATAGCATTAAGCTCGTGTGCGTGGTTTTGTATGTGCATTGCGTTGTTGGAGTCTCAAGAGAAAACAGTTGCTGTAATTTAGAAAATTCATTATTTTATATCCTGCTTAAATGTAGTTTAATTTCAATGAAATTTTCTGGATAGAGCTATATTTTGCTGTTGATTTTGAAAATGTCTAAGTTTAAGAGCGTTCTAAGGATTTTTTTTGGAGCGAGACTTTCAAATGCCGAGTTTCCAATATGTAACTAATAAATATGTTTAGTCTTAGCGTTGGTGTACGCTACTTACTCTATTATTCAAAGTAAAGAACAAATAATAACATTGAAAAACAATACAATTAAAAAGAATTAGGTTGCTTTTCGGAACATAACTTCTCAAATCGGCGCTGTAGGTTAGTCATTTCTTCTTTTATTAAATTGATTTGTGACCTATATTTTGATTTGATTAGAACAGCAGTAAGGCCAGTTTAATGTAACTACGACACAGCAAATAGAAAAAAAGACCATCAAGGCTTTTGTTCTTAAAACATATATATTCTTGAGATGCTTAGCTCCAAAATTGAATCATTTTGTCTTTTAAATGGTTGTTGAAATCGGTTACTAATCCAGTTTTATTGCTTTAATTTCTCTGAATAATAATAGTCAAAATGGGTGTTAAATATTGATAGGGTTATCAATAGCAAAGTTTATTGCAGATCTTAAATGGATTTTAGAAACGCTTTAAAATTATCAGCCAATTGTATACGTTTTCCCAATCATCTATGAGTCGAGAGCTAAAGCTACTTAATTAATCGCCTCCATTCATCAAGGTTCCGCAACTTCCTTTGTCAATTTGTTACTCGGAGCCGGGATCTACCCTCAGCTTCTACAAAGTCTTCCAAGCGTTTCCTTGGCTTTCCAGCTGAATGCTTCCCTTGAGCTCTATCGATATTTGCGTAGATTAACGTATGTGGATATGCTGGATCGTCAAAAAGTTTATACAACTTATCGTCATAACGAAGTCTCCATTCCGTTCCATGCTTTACAGGGCCAAAAATCCTTCTTGGTAAGTGCTAAAAAATTGCCTTGGAATTCGTCATCATTTATTAGGGTCCATGCTTCGCTTCTAACATACAGGCTTAATAAGTGATTTATGTATACGAAGCTTATTTCTCCTGTCTAAATTTCGGAATTTTAGTGTGGGAAGTAAAGAAGCGTAGGATTAGTTTGTTTCATAATCTCGTTCTCTTCGATTCCTTTTCGGTCAAGGTGGACCACCCCAAATATTTAAAGTGATCACCGTTTTTGCAGCCGTAGTTTTCTAAAGTTATGTTTTGTTGAACTAGCGCATTTTGTTTTGTTTAGTTAATGAATTTAGTTTTGGTTTCATTTGCCCTTAGGTCAATTTTCGTTACTTGGCACTTTATCGTTAAGAGTGCTTCCTTGGCATCCGCAATATATACACTGAGGATCAAAACTGAACACATCTTTTCATGAAAAGTAAAAAAAAATTTTTTTGTATAAAATAAAATCTTGAATAAATAATATAAACCTATTAGCATAACATCAATAGACCAAGCTTATACTAATTACAAAAGATAAAAAAGCGAACAATATTAAGAAAAAATTATGGTTTTATTGAACTCAGTTTTGCACCACTTTAATTAAAATATATTTTAATGTCTTAGGAATTGGTCCACAAGCCTTTAGCTTTACAAACAGCTTCGATCTTTCGGGGTATAGACTAAACTAGGGTTTTACAATAGTCAGGATGTATTTTTGTCCATTCTTCTTGGACTCTTCTCCATAGATCTATAGTCGTTGAAGGAGGTGTATGATATCCTACATGTAGACGCCTTTTTAAGTAAGACCACAGATTCTTTATCGGATTGAGATCTGGACTCTGAGCTGGCCAATCTAGAATTTGAAATGGTTGCGTTTTAAGCCAATTTTGAGCAGTTTTAATTTAATTCCAAGTAAAGGAGACGACTTAAATTATTAACCTCTCGCGAACGTCAACATTTAGTGCGATATATTCAAACAGGAGAAGCTTCAACTGCTTCCATGGCTGCTAATCTGTTGAATAGAGATTTAGGAAAGACAATTAGTAAGTGGACAGCTATGAGAATATTAAAACAAAATAATTTCGTAGCGATTGAAAAAAAAACGGAACCTAAACTTTCAAAGAAAAATATTAAAGACCGTTTAGCTTTTGTAAAAAAAATATAAACATTTCACTGTAGACGATTGAAAAAGAGTTATATAGTCTGACGAGTCGAAAATAAATAGATATTTATCAAATGGTCGAAGTTGGTGTTGGAAACAAAAAGGTACCTCTCTCAGACCAAATCATGTGAAAGAGACAGTGAAGCACGGAGGCGGGTCCATAATGTTTTGGGGCTGTATGACAGCATATGGACCAGGTTCTTTGCATGAAATTTAAGGTAGCATGACTCAATATGTTTATGAAAGTATTTTAGAAAATAATCTCCCAAAAATGTTACAAAATTTACCTTTTCCGGCGCATGAAATATTTTTTCAACAGAACCGTGACCCTAAACACACGGTTAAAACTGTTCAACTACACTACGTCATCGGCATATGCGAATATTTGTGTAGTCTAGAATAATAAAGTGTCTATACTTTCACCTGGTGTCTTCCTGATGACATGTTCCTGGGTAATGTTGGAGAGCGTGGGGGCAAATTCATCCTATTTTAAGTCTGATTTTATATTCGAGACCACCGGTTGATCTTGACTTGAGACTTAGTGTTTGCCATTGAAATCTTCACTAAGAATATTTTGTCAATCGTAGAATAGCTGAGGGCTAATTCCTCTACAGTTTTCGCAGTGCAGCTTATCTTCCTTTTAATATGTCCGACATAAAAGTATTGTGCTTCCTCGGCAGATATTTTGCATATTAATTTGTGGAACAGAACATCTGCCTCTCTGGAGCAGTTCTGCAGGTAGCCCGTCCATTAGAGGGGCCTTGTTTTGTGCGACGTTACTTATGGCTGCCTCTACTTCGGCTAGAGTTGATGTTGAGACCCGGACAGAAGCTCGCCGATCGCAGTTTTGGGCTTCTGGAGATACGACGTGGGAATTAGGTCGAAAATTGGTGGTAGCCCGAATGACAGTGTACTCCTCGGAATGAGCGAGTGCCAAGGATACTTGTGACAGCTCGTTTTTGAATGAGGACATGGTCAATTCGATTGAATGTGCGACCATCAGGAGACGCTCACGTTCTCTTGGTGATGCCTATACGAGAAATAGGTGAAGCTTATAATGAGACCTCTGCGGGTAACGTTAATGCTATTCCTTCCTGTTGTTCCATGATGAGGCTTCTCTCGACAATTACCTAGAACAATTTTAGTGTCATTTGAGGGCAATGCATCAACGATCCATTCCAGGATAATAGAGAAATAGTCGTTGGTTTTCTTCTCTTCGTTTTCTTTTGGCGCGTGATTGTTTACCAGGCAGCGGTTGCAAATTTTGCTTTTCGTATTGCGCAAATCCATCTCATTGATTGGTTTGAATTGCATGACTATTTGCTTAATTTGACTATCTACTATAAAAGCCACACAAAACTCATGGCTTCCTTGCCAATGCCTACTTGGAAATATTGATCGAGCCCGGTTGTCGTAGCTTTTCCCGGCATGCCATCTATTTTGTTATACACTGAGGGTGTTAATAGTGTAACTTTCCGATGTTGGAGTATATCTGGCTTACAATATGATCTAACATCCCATGTTCTGATAAAATAATTCGTTTTTCGTTGCGAAGTTTGTTGCCGTTTATCCGGCCTGATCCGGTGACATGCTTCAGGTTCCGTAGTAATTGGATAATGTCATTCCATGATCGCCACTGCCGCTTTGTTTAGATATCTAGCGGACACCACGAAACGGTGATAGTTCAATTTTACCCACCATGGTTTCGCAATAAGGAAAATATATTCCAAATCTTCACAAAGCTTATAAAAAAATATTACCTTCACTAGCTTTGTTGTTATGAAGTTCGCCATCTTGATAGGTAGTATATCCATTAAAAAATTTATTTCAGATGAATGTTTTTTAACCAGGGCCTTCTTATATAAGACTCAATGTTTCTACTGCCTTTGGGGGGATGGATTTTTTTCTTTTTTGTGGTTGGGAGGTAAATGTCATTTACGCACAAAGTGTGGGACTACCATGCTCGCAAGCGACTGGACCACTAAACACCTCCCCTGCCAACCCGAGAGCCCAGCCTGGTACCGTTTGGGCCAGGCCTCGTTTTGCTACACCGTGAAGCGCCTTCAAGCTGGAGGATCCCTCTTCTAGCGGGAGAGGGGAAGAGGAATTTTCAGACAAGCGATCCCCCAGTCCCAACGCCCTCGGCTGTTGTGAGTCCCCCTTATCTTTTAAGATTGAACATAATGTGCCCCCTGGTTCCATTTGTCAACAGATTCGAGCATCACCGCGACTGTAATATCCAGAGTGAGCTCTCCCGTCTCCCTGCAGAGGTCCCGTCGCAGCCTGTCCCATTTTTTGTACACAAAAATGTGTGGCAGGCATCGTCTTCGTCTTCTGGGCAAAACCGACAATCGGGGGACCGTGACTTATCAATCTTGTGCAAGTAAGACTGAACACCCATGCCCGCTCAAAAGCTGGGTCAGATAGAAGTCAGTCTCACCATGCCTTCGATTTAGCCACGGTCTCACATCCGGGATGAGGCGCGCAGTCCACCTTCCCGTCGTGCAATTCACCCAAAACTGCTGCCAATCGTTGAGTGAGCGCTGTCTCTCTTCGCGGGCAACCGTCCCCCTCACATCCTCGTTTCGACGCAGGTAAATAGCGTATCGCTCTCTAGTAAGGAGGGCAACAGGTGTCACGCTTGCAATAACTCTCAACGCCGAATCAGAAACTGTTGAATACGAGGATGCAATCCTCAGTGCTCCTCTTCTCTGGACCTATGCCAAGCGTTTTCGGCATGCCTCCTTACTGAGAGCGTCGCCGCATACTATATTTCTGCTCCGTACAGTAGCACTGACCTTACAGCGCTCATCAAGAGGCGTCTTCTTGATGGGCTGGGCCCCCCTGCGTTAGCCATAATTCGGCTCAGAGTCGATACTCCTGAACCAGCCTTCTCAGCCGTTGCCCTGATTTGCTCAGAGAAACACATCTTCGAGTCGATCAGTAGCCCCAGGTATTTCCCCGCTGGTTTCAATTCGATTATTATGTCTCTAATACTGATGATCCTTACTCTAGGGATTCTCTTTTTTGTCAAGATAACCACTTCGGTCTTTTGCTGCATACCTAGCCTAAGTTGCCCTTGTTCAACTGTGCGTCCAGCGACTGGAGCCGCAACATCATCCGCATAGGTGATCAAGCGCGACTCACCTGGCATCTCGAGTCTCAGTAGCCCGTCGTAAGACACGTTCCACAGGTCTGGACCAAGGATAGATCCCTGGGCAACACCCGAGAGGCTAGATTTTAATAAAAGCTTGAACATATCAGATGAGCTCCAACTCACTCCGACGTAGTTCTTCAATTGCATTCTACCAAAAAGTACTAGCCTTACCGGTTTCAGCAATATTTTACAAAATAACAAATTCTCATTCATTTTTCTCTTTCATATAACGTATATAACATATAAATTGATTTTCATTATTATTTTCAATCGCTTCCCCTAGTTATATAGTAAATAAACCAGAAAGATTTTCCATAAATCTCTTATAAATGTTTTAAGTTAGGCCAGGAAAGTTACAACTAATTGTATTGTTGCAAAGATAAACTTCTTTATTCATTTAGCCGTTGATTTTACCATGTAACATAAATGTGTGCAGGTTAAACAGAAATTAAGTGTGGTTTATTTAATTTGGCAATGCGTTGAGCAATCTTATAAGAGGAAGCATTGCTTTGAAAATGAAATGAAATGATTCTCTAGAAAAATAAGGATATCGCCCCTTTTCTTGAAAATATGTTTAGGCTGTTTCTAAAAAAAACGTTTCAGTATATCCGCAAGCATACTTAAAAACTCCAGTATTTTTCTACGCACTCTGATGCAATTAGTGTACGGGTTCTGTTCTGGTTAAGATCTTTCGTAGGATTCTCCATATAGTTGAGTAGTAGCAGATCAACAGATCGCAATTAGAGTAGTGCAGTCCCTTTAACTAAGCCATAAAAGACCCCATTAAATGTTATTCTTTTTTTGTGACACGACATATTCACTTTATTTAATTGCAGTAATTCTAAGTTATTATAACTTCACTAAGGCTTCAAAAATTTACCTAATATTGTTCCAAATGCGAAAAACTCCTATTAAGCACCGACTTGATTTGTCATAATAACGTATTCGACAAACTAAACGTTTAAAGCTTGAATACTTAGGTGCAATTTTAAACCCTTAAATGTTGTAAAGGAGCAGTCAAAGGGTTGGAGTAAACTTGTTAACATATATATATATATATATATATATATATATATATATATATATATATATTCGTAGCACTACAGCCCCTTTCGAGTCTTCGCTTAGAGATAGTTAGAGTATCTCATTGTCATGATCGAATGTATCGGCACTCCACAAGGTGATATGATCATTATCACGGTTTGGCCGTGTCTTCGTCCACCCAGCTGCGATTCGTTCTGATTTTAAACCAGCGCGTATCATAACTGAACAGGCTTATAGTCCGTCCGAAGAATCACTTGAACTAAATCTCGTTGACGCCAACGAAACTCGAACCGGAGACCTTCGGCTTACGGGCTTAGTGCTCTAACCACTAAGCCACGCGGACTTGGGAATATTAAGCAGGCAAAATGCTTTGACAGTAGTAGTAAAATTTAAACACTGTAGTACCTTTAAATAATAAACTAAACTCGAATTTAGTTGGTTGGTTACCTCAGTGAATCAGACGAAATCGAATTATTGGTCTTAAAGATTGAAGATGCGCTCCTCGCAAAAGATGACTCTTTTTATTCTTCTTCCTATATTATTTCTTTTGTGCTCCCAGATATATCGCGCCCAGACTTCACGATTCATTGACCACGTCCTCAGTTCGATATTACTACCAACGTTCTGCTATCAGCGTCAACTGAGTCCTCTCATCGTTTACGTGGCCTTTCCTGTGATGGCTCACTATTCATTTTGTACACGTTAAGACGATACTTCTTACATTTTCCATGTGAGGCGAAATAGTACAATAGCTGTCGTAATGATTTCCATCACGTAAATTTCCATCGAATCACATGATTCAATTTTGATTGATATTCGCTTATCAAAAAGGCCTATTTTTCGAAATTCCTCAGCCAATCTGTACCAAACATCATAAGCTTTTAATGTTTTCAATGTACCATAGCCCGATCAATAAATAAAATTTCAGTTTCGGATGTTGCACTGTCATGTGGAAAAACTGGAGGTTTCCTTCAGGTCCCAACTGTATGCCCAGATTAATTAATGCAGTTTTTAACACATCACATTCCAAGCCCTATTTTGGCTTGCAACTAATTCTGTAATAATCATATAATTTGATTATTGATCGGATATTGCAATGCAGTCACATCAAATCACCTGATGTTAAAAAGCAACTTCGTTGCAGATCACCGTAATAATAGATGAGACTTGTACTTGTGTTTATTTCTACAGCATGTATTTAATCTTTTTTGTTTCCCCTGCAGTAAATACACGTCATTTACACTTCTGACTGTACATCAGTCAAACATCAACAGATACGATAAAAAATATAAATTTGTGAATGTTTTACTATTTTCAGATGGACATGGAAAAAGCTTTAGTTACAGCTGAAATGAATACCGTCAACAGTAATCTCGTTGAAATGGAAAAAACGTTTGTAAGTCTACAGGGCAAAATACATCGCCTAGAGGCGCAACGTAACGCTAATCGCGTGATGCAGGAAACCCAACAAGCTAAATTAAAACAGAACATTGAAATGAAGCAAGAACAAGCATCAAGGTAAAACTTTATCAATCAAAACTAATCCGCATAAATTTAATTAAAATCTCATATCTTTTCAGAATGGAAAAACTTCTCGAAAAAAATCGCTCGGACACTAGTCTCAAAGAAGATCTTGAAAAAACCGTAGAATCTCTTGAAAATGACCGTAAAACCTTTGAAGACATGGAATTCCAATATCTCGAAGAAGAAACAGAATGGCTTGCATACCGCGAAGAATTGCACAATGAATTGAAATCAATCTCAAAACAAATTGATGATAAACGTCTTCAAATGCTTCGTCTTGAAAATGAAGGTGTTGAAAATCAAAATTCCGCCTGTACAGATACTAAGACACTTGAAAGTAGTCTTTTAGTACTCTTGACCACACTCGAAAAAAGTCGGGAAGAATTACAATGTATAGATAAATACATATTTGAAATATCCGGACAACAACAAAGTCAATCAGATAGCGATGATGATGGTTTAATGAATTATCAAGATCGTCAATCGCATCCTATTACCAATATGATGTCACAATCATTATTTGGTTCAACTGAAATTCTATCAGCCAAACCAAAAGATATCGATATGATGTCGCGTAGTGTAAATGAAAATATGTTTTTCAATAATATTGAAATGCCATCGTTTAATCGTGGAGGTGGTAGCAGTAGTTGTACTAATGTTAATGGAACAATAACAAGTACACCGAAAAAAGAATTGAAAATATTTAAAATTCATGATGACATCGAAACTAATACGATGGATATCAATGGTGAAATTATACCGAAAATTGTTCGACGTGAATCGAATGAAGAAAATGATCCTCTATTGAAGCTGAAATATAACGTGGAAAATAATTCCAGTCCCACCCCACCACCATCTAGTGCTGATGAGCTGAAAGCTAAAGTAAATTTGAATTTATCATTGGGTAGCGATGATTTTGAAGTGAATCCGTTAGATAAAAGAATGCCATCCCAAGATGATATTGATCGAATTTGTAAGGTGACGTTAGATGCCCCGATATCTACAACGAAGGGAGCTAGCAGTAAGATTATTGAGAGTATTAAGGAGATTGAAAGAAATCGACAGTTATTATTGGCTCAACAAGGTACACATGTGATTGAACATGAACGGCAGAAAATGCTTGAGTTGAAGAAAAAAAGTCATGATGAAGCAAGGATGCAGTACTTGCAATCTCAAACAAGTGTAACGAGGTAAGTGTGTGGTTTATTTTGTACGTTAAGGATCTTTACACCAACAACTTGAATTACAATATACGAGAATAATTATTAACAAAAACGTTCCTTTACGTAAATATTTGATCTTATGTAAAACAGTATGGATAAAAATTATTTGGGAATGCTTTAAAGGGTACTAGTCTCGCACGCAAATCAATCCTCATTCTGTTGATAATTGTACTTGCGATGCAAATTCATCATAATAATTAGTTTAGCAAATAGACACATGTTTGGGAGCAAGATAGTGCTTGATATTGAACGAAAAATTCGTCGATGGCTGCAGTCAATCCATGCAATGCACAATCTGTAGAAAGCTCCGCAGATTGCTGTAGGTAGCGTATGTTACTAGCGAACTCTTCTTGTTGCAATGAGTTGACTAACGGAACTGAATCAAGTTAGATGTTCGCGATGATTATGTACCATACGCCATAAACTTGAAGTTCGAACGATTCATTTAATTATGTTCAGCAGTTCAGGTGAAAGAAGTGGTCATTTAACGCAAGTTTTGTAAGTATTTCGTAAAGAATGGAATCTGTGCGCTATATCTAAATATGCGCTCTGTTATTTTCTCTCTAATAGGTACGCATGGCGATTGAACACTGCAAAGTATCTTCTTTTAAAAACCACATTAAACCGAGCATTTTTATACGCTTGTTCGAATCGTCCTTAGGGTTCAGCAAAATTGCTATGTCTTAAGGTGGATGCAAATCGTTAAAAAAGACGAAAATGATTTGCATCCCATTTTCGCATTTTGCATTTGGCAAACTTAAGTTATACAATACTATCTACCCCAGTTGAGAATATCAACGCAAAAATCTCGCTTCACAATTTTAGATTCTAGAGAATATGAAACTGCCCGTTGTTCTGCCAATGCTTCTAGCTTTTGGTGGCAAAAAGGTGCTATATAGGGGTTTCCAATAAGAGGTGTTATTTTGAATAGATCTTGTGATTTAACACCTTGCGACTTCTTCCTTTGGAGCCACGTGAAAGAGAAGGTCTACGCCCAGTGTCAATTCAAGACCTCAAAGATGGAATTCGTGAGGCTATCGAGGACATAGGGCAGCCACTTTGCGATTTGGTTATGGAAAATCATGAAAAAGATATGGTCCTGTAAGCGTGGTCGTGGTAGTCATTTGCCTGATGTTATTTTTCACTATCAACGGCAAACCTTGCTCTTTGTAATGAAATAAACATCCGATCATTTATGTTAAAAAATGGCATTTTTCTTTTATCAAAATAACACCTTTTATTGGAAAACCCTGTAGTATTACTTTAGGTAGTGGCTGTAGTTTGGAAACATTTGTGTTCTTCCCCAAAACTATTTCTCACTGTTGATAATATTTTATTCAGTTTTGACGATCATGAAGACCAGCTGCATACATAGGAAAGCATAGCTCTAAGTATACAAATCTGCTAAGACCTGTGCTATGATATGGGTGTGACACATGAACCCTAACCCAAGCATCCGCAAACATACTGAACGGCTTCGAGAGACGGGTCCTGAGGCGAATAATTGGAACGAAGCCAGCAGGGGCCAATGGTGAATTTGATACAACCATGAGCTGTATGAAATTTTTGATGAATCGGAGGTCTCAACGATTGTAAGACTGTGTAAGTTGCAATGGGCTGGCCACATGAATCGTATGGACGAACAATGGATGTCCAAAAAGGAATTCGTCGGGAGAAGAAAGGCAGAGACCAGTGGGGAAACTGAAAAAAAGCTGGTCTAACACTAGTTGACGAAGACAGTTCATCGGTGCTCTGATTTCAAAATTGGAGGACGCGGTCAATGGACCGAGACAGTTGGAGACGCTTGTTGCAGGAAGTAAAGTCTCGAGAGGGGCTGTAGTGGTACGAAGAAGGAGAAGTGACTTCACTCAGATATGTGACTTAACTCGATATTCACGTCATGTGCTAGTTATTTCAAGTGTCTCTCCCATCTGTGATAAATTTCCGGGGAAAACATACATCATATTGGTTTCCTCGAGCCACCAAAACCGAATACAATATGTTAAGAGTTTTATCTCAGCATTAGAATGGCGCAGATCTTGCAACCGTGAACTTGCTTTTTGAGCAACCACTCTTCCAGCTTAGAATCTGCTGAGCAACGAATTTTGAAGAACACGCAACTCAGAGCCCATTATTTGTCGCTTCGTCAATGTAAGCTGATGATAGAATTCTGCTCCGACCTAGCTGGTTGAATTTTTACAGTAATAGGCCAAGCTAAGAGTTATATCCCTACTTTTTTCAGGGCAAACTCTAGCTGCTTTTACTTAAATATCAATTCTGTCAGATGCGTTTGTAATGTCACTAACCTCTTAAAGTGTCTATTGTTTATCCGATTTCGAGTTTTCGGGGCAACTTCTCCATAATGATATTGATTTGTTATCCTAGGTCAAGTTAGTACTAACACGTAATATACTTTTTAATTGCTGCGGTTTTTTAACTGTCATTGCACAGGGAGGAAAGTAGCCAACTTTTATCCTTAATAATTGCGTACTTAACGTAAAAGAGCTCATACTTTGTTAAGATGTTAGTAATGCAGTGTCGGTTAGCGGCTGATTGCTAGTACCTACTTGTGGCTTCGTATTCGTAACTTTCTTTTTATCTACATTGTAGAAAATGTCATTAGCTGAACTGATTTAGGAAGTTCCCAGATTTTAGAGGGTTCAAAAATTGTAACGGCTTGATGGGGTATTGTAATATTTTATAGGAATTCAACGAAAAATTCCTAAAAGTGATATAATAGTTGATGTTATTAAGACAAGTAAAAGCTGTTCTGTTATGTGCTTGCAGTTAGGACGTTCTCAGATTTATGATAGCCGAACAGGTTTTCTCTTTTCGATGTTACATCCCTCTGCACTGCTCAAGCAAATCCAAAAAATCCTCAATTAAACCAATCTCCCATGAATTTTCTTAATTCTGATCATAGGGTGTGTTTTCTTACCTGTTCAGCTATCTAAGCAACAAATGCAATGAGATTGGATTCCAGATACACACAGCAACCCTACCAATTTTCATTGTTAGGATGCTTTTTTTGAAGTCGTGAATGGATTAGAGGAAACTTTTTTGTTTGTTTTATCACTACAGTCCTTTTGGACCTTTGTTTAGAGGCAGTTGCAATATCTCATTATCTTCTTCGTATCGGTACTCGAGAAAGTGATATGGTCAGTACCGCGCTTAGCCATGTGTCTGTCTATCCAGCTGCGATACGTTCTGATTTTAGAGCAGTACGTATCATAACTGAACGGGCTTATAGTCCGTACGAAAAATCATTCGAAATAATCACGTTGTCTCCTGATTTGAATCAAGGACCTTCGGTTTACGGGGTGAGAACTCTAACCACTACATTACGCGGACTGCTAGACTACTTTTAGAGTAAATTTGCAGATTTCAAATTGTTTATTGACTAATTGCCGTGTGTTGTCTTTATAAGCCATGCTGTAGTCTGTATAAAAAATTCGTCGTCGGCGCAGCGCTACAGCCCATCCCGAGCCCTGGCTTACCGTATGCGTCGCCTCCAGCTGTCTCAGTGTATGGACTGCGCTGTTCAGTTTTGATATCCGAGTAGCGATCTGCGATCGTCGTCTACAGAGTTGAACCAGCGCTTGATTGGTCTTCGTCCCTCTGTTTTTCTGACGAATTACTTCTAATGTACTCGCCCTTCGTTCGTTCGCTACACATGGCCCGCCGATTGCAGCTTTCCGTTTCTACAGTAGAGACCTTTGGCTCGTTTAACAATGCATACAACTTGTAGTTGTATCTCATTCCCCATTGATCATTCTCATTTGGTACCTCAATGCGCATCGGGACCCGCCTTCCAAAAAGGTTCAAAACATTGCTGATGCTTGAATGAGGGCCCATATCTCAGATCGGTAGCATAGTACAGGTCTTATCATAGATTTTTATACATGACTTTTGTTTTCCTGTCTATGTAGCGGGGCTTCAGAATTCCCGAAACTAAATAAAATGTTTTGTATGCAAGCTGAACACTGCGGTATTTCCGCCGTTTCATTATCATTCTTTACCAACACGAAGCCAAGATAAATAAATTCATCCACGTTTTACAGCTTAAATTCTTAGAGCAAATGTTTTGCCTAGTGGGAGGTATTTTCTTGGTTTGCATCATAACTTTCGTTTTGGACACGTTCATTGATTTGAAGTCCCACCAGTTTCACCTTTTGGTCCACATTATAGGGACATCGCTTTACTGTGTACGTCTTATAAAATGCTCTCCAAACCCCTTAAAAAGTAAATTAAAGCCGCACTATGAAGGTATTATAGGAGAGTATAAGGGAGGCTTTTAAAGTGGACGGTCTACAATAGACCAAATATTATTAGCTGAGTAGGTACTCGAAAAGTGCTGCGAATATAACATAGATGTACACCAACTATTTGTAGACTTCAAACAAGAATATGACTGTGCCGACAGAAATGCCCTGTACAAAATAATACTTGATTTTGGCGCATCCCAACAAAACTAGTACACATGGTCAAAATCCCGATGCTAAACACAGAGTCTCAGGTCAAGGTGAACGGCGAACTAACAGCAACTACATAATGGAATCAGGCTTCAAACAAGGGGATGGCCTTGCCTCAATGCTCTTTAATATTGCGCTGGAACACGTCATCAGGAAAACATCAGCTGAAATCGCTTGTACACTAATGTTTAAGTCCACACAATTGGCAGCATATGCTGATGACGTCAATATTATGGCACGATGAATCGCAGATGCCAAAGGAGCATTTCTGAGCCTAGAATTTGAAGCAAACCGAATTGGCCCACGAGTTAATTAAATAGAACTTAATTCATGATTCAGACAAAGAAGAACACTCCTGTCCGACAAATCCTGTTTGTAGGTCACTATAACTATGAACTCATGGATAACTTTATCTACCTTGGAGTCAATAGAAGAGGAGCTGTAAAAGACGAGATTGGACGCCTATTACTCCGTATTTCCCATCCTAAGGTCCAGAGTTGTGTACAGGCAAGCCCCGTATTTACAAATCACTAGCTAAACTGCTGTTATATAGAAGTTAAAAATGGGCCCTAACGAGCGAATTCGAAAAGGCAGAAGATGCAAAGTGATCCGAAATCTACGGCCTAGTGAAACAACTAACAGAGTTGAGACTACGTTACAACGATGAGTTATATGAACTATTTGACGAACCACCTGTATCTACTTGATCGCAGAGTTATTAAAAAAGCTGTCTTTTTTCGGTAATTTGATGCTATTGTTAAACGAAGTATATTTTAGGCCCTGTGCCTGTGATAAGTTGAAGCAAATCAAGTCGTCAATGCAATATTTGCTGAAAATCTTTGCATCTCTCGAATTTATCTGGAAGGTAGTAGAATAATTCCTTCATAATAAAGATATTGATATTTTCCATACCAATCAATAATAAAGATATTGATATTTTCCATACCAATCCCGTATGCGAAAAATATATTGACTTTTAATTGATATTTTGTATCGTGATCAATCGAGGCTAGGATTTTATTGACTGTTATCTCAAAGTTTTCCTATCCAAAGCAGCCACTCTAATGGTTACTGATGTCCATCGTCAATTATTTGATGTATCTCCTGAATCGCTTCATTTGCTAGTTGTAATAAAGAGTATTTTTTGCTGACTAGGTGCTCGCATGATACCTAGCCAGGATCTTAGGCGTGATTCTAACTTATCCACCTCCTCATATTACCTATAAAATTTTCTACAAATATGTTCCATTAGTCATCAAATTATTAATTTTGATTTAGTAAGTTTTTTTTTAGGAAGTGCCAATATTTACGCCTGATGTCGTGTTGCAATGACTTTCGTTACAAGACTTGCCTAAATCATATTGCATTGGTAACCATCCAAATTTGTTCCTTTGGTTCTTCTGTAGGGCTGTCAACTCCGCCAGCTGTGATGGGATCTTTGCCAAATTAGATGAAACGTTCAGCTCAGGCCCGCAAGTTTTTTTAGGGGAAAAACCACCTTAAATTTTCCAACTAAATGATGGCCATGTCACCATTCTTCTGCAGAGCTACCAAACTACATTAATAGAAGTGCCTACTGTTTTACATAACTGATGGAAAGCAGCACAAAAGATACCATTAGATTGGGAAATATTGTTGTTGAGAATTTTGTTAAACTTGAGTCGGATTTGAAGATATAGACCAAGATCACAATGAACAAACCGCTAGCCATAGAATATGTACACATAGAATGCAAGCTTTTGTAAGCTTTGCATCTCATCCAAATTCACCATGCTGCTTCGTGTACTATCAATTGCTTGCTATCCTTTAAGCCAGAAATCCTTTGCTATCCTTTGTTTGGGACCACGCTGCCTGACATTTTAAGGTTTCTGCAACAGTTGAATGAATTTGTTCGAACGTTTCCTTCTAGGTGCATCTATTCTACGCTAGTCGCTATTAAGAATATGTATACACAAATATATTAACAAATTTATGCTACTAAAAAATCTTTTTCAATTTTCGAGTAAACCAATAAATTTCCAATTTAATTCAATTTTAATAGGAAAACTGTAATTGAAGTGCTTTTATTCTTCAGTACAACCCAACCTCACAATATTTCCCCAGTATTATATTCAACACAAATAAAATTCATACTATCATGCAACTTGCCTTTATCATTCTTGCAAAATAGATTATAGATTAGAATTATTTGCAAGGTTGTGATGTGATCGTGTATTAAATTGAACAACAACCATAATAACAAAAACAACAACTCTAATCGACTTTTGTGTTGCTTATCAATGCCAATGTTATTTCGTCATGAAAAGTGGTAGAGTGAACTAGAGTAAGAATCATTTCAAATGCTTAGACAAGTTTAATTCATTTATTTCAATCGATCGGCTACTGTCTTATAAATTTAATAGAAAAAAATTGATCGTATTTTTTTAATAATCATAGAAAGTATGTGAAGTGATTGTTTTTTGTTCGGAAATTTTTTGAAATGTGATAGTTCAAGGCATTGAAGTGAAGATTGCATTTGCATTTGGGTTTATTTAGTGGATCTTTAGTGAACCGAAGATAAGTGAAGTTAGTTTAGTGTCTTTTGCAACTATGGAAGAGTTTTCAGATGATGAGTAAGATTTGGAAATCAATAATTATTCCGTTACCTATAAATTAAACTTTAAGTTTAAATAGTGAAGTAATTCTTTCAAGTATGCACTCTGTTTCGATCAGAAAAATTAAAATAATGTTATCTAACTTCTATTCGTCATCACATAATCTTAACGGAAATGACGTTTTTCTTTTGTAAATTATTTTTTATTGCTGCTTTCGGATTGATTTAGCATTTAATATACTTTCAAGATCAATTTTTTTTATTTGTTACCTGATATTTCTTCGAAAATCCTGTTATTATAAATTTATATTACAAGTTAATACTAACCTTAAAACATACAGATAGATTTTTCGTAAGATTACATAAGAGTAAAAATGCTTTTTGATTGGTATTTTGTTAAATAATTTTGCTTTTTGGGAATCCGTTGTTCGCTCATACGATTCATGTGACCAGCCCATTGTAGCTTCTACAGCCTTAGAATCTTTAATACTTCCGGCTTATCAAAAATTGGTTGTATCAATTTCGCCATTGGTCCCCGTCTAGCTTCTCTCCGATTATTTGCCTCAGGATCTCTCTCTCGGAAGGCGTTCAATATGTTTACGGATGCTTGTGTTAGGGTCCAGCTTAACACTCATAGCATAGTTCAAGTCTTATGACGGATTCGTAAACTTGAAGCTTTATTTACCTGTGTATGCAGCTGGTCTCCGGCATATTTTATCTCTTTCATTACCGGTTTTCGTTATTTTGGCCCCTAAAAATTCAAATTTGCCCACATTTACAATGTTGAATTCGCCAAGTGAGATATTTTGTGTATTTAAGGTATTTTTCCTCTTTTGCGTCATGAGCTTTGTTTTATTTTCATCGATTTTTACTAGTTTTGCTTCGCTGTCGAGTTTCAGGAAAAGTTCTTTGGCGGTTGTTAACGACCGTGAAAAAATGTTGATGTCGTCCGCATAGGCACTTGGCTCGACTTGTATACTAACGTACCTCATGTATCGACGGGAAGCTTTCTTATGACGTACTCCAGAGCCAAAAGCATCGGTAAGTTGGTTATTGATGCAGACTTAGGAGGCTGTCGACGTCATCGCGATTTTGTTAAGACGGACTAATTTGGCTGGGATACCAAAGAAAACATTTATTTGGTACAGAACGTTACGATCAATACTTTTTTTATGCTAGCTTAAAGTTAACGAAAATTTATTGTACGCCTATGTTGTCTCCCAGCATTTCTCAAGCACCTGCTTGAATTATTCATCTTTGTAGATTAAATCCGGAAGATGTTTTATTTATATATATATATATATATATATATATATATATATATATGTATGTATATATATATATATATATATATATATATATATATATATATATGAGATATATAACCCAAACACCGTCAGAATCAAAAACATACCGATTCATATCCAAATACACGAATACTTCTGAAAAGTCTCAATGTAGCCGTCTGTACTGTGGAACGCCTGCAAAATCCAAGGGATTTAAATTTGCCATAAACTCATATCAACCATAAATAGCAAAGTTACGTGATTGAGTTCTGTGGATCGATTAAAGCTATAGTTTATCAACTCAAAAATCGTAGGAGTACGCGGCTAGGCGAGACTTGGTTTTCAGGGAAACTAGTTTTACACTACCGGGTATCTAGCTAGACATAACCTCTGACGAATTCATCTCAGAATGTTTCGATGAGTTGATGCTACATAAAAGCCACTGAAGTTTAATTTACGTCGACAATCGGTTCGTTAAAGTGTGCAGCTGCATGACGAGCTCCCGGTTAATTTAGAGTCATGTTGCCAATTAATTGTCAATTTAAACTGAACGGAAGCGAAATCTCGATTTTTCTCGTATCTGTCCGATTCATCTGAAATCGTTTCTCCATGAAGTTGGATGAGTCGCCGAGGTCTGTATGTGTTGCTTCGCAGATGTCGCCTTCTGAGAATTAGACAGGTTTTCCCTGTGAGTAATTATCTATCTCAGAATGTAAACCCCAATATAACTTCCATCAAAACGTGGAACCGAGCAAAAACATATCGAGCTTTACACGACCTTATTCAGGTACTGCCTTATCTTCAGTGGTAATATCGTATTGCAAGATGCGTTGAAAACCGATGCATAAAGAGTCTCGTCTGCTGGGAGGAGTGAATCCAATAAAAGATTTTGAGGCTCGCCCATTTTCTAACATGAAAACTGATAAAGTATTGCCATGTTATTGTATATAGTCCAGCGATAGTTTACTATATGTGTCATCCAATGTTTCGTCCTATGCCCAGATAGCTTAGTATGCAATGAAATGATGGATGATATGGTTGTTTAGTGTTTATTTAGTTTAAATCGATTTAATTGTTACGCTCCAAAAAGGCCCAGCAAAATTCATATGGCTGGATTGAGGAATGTTGGCAAACCGGCGCAGACGGATCGTGGGCGCCATATGCTTATTTCTGAACCCTGCAAATCATTATTTACAACTTACACTCTTTTGACTAGTTAATATACTATCTACTCGATAACTTACACTACCGAACCATTATTTCTTCTTCCCCATTTGAGTTTTTGTTCCTTTTTGCAAAAGAAATTGCTCTGGAATTCTTAAAAAATATATGAAGGCGAAGGGACATTGGTCAGATTTAATTTTTTCACTGCAATTCCGCAAAAAGTTTGTCTTAGTTTCACTAAAATCAGTTCTACACACTGAAAATTTTCTAAATATTTGTTTTCAGTTCAACAACAATAATAAAACTGCGTCGAACTCCTTCAAATAACGAAATGCACTGCCAACTTCGTTTATTTGCTTTTTCGTCCGAAATCCACCCTCTAAGAAATTTTGACCTGACCTGACCCTCGCCTCACATTCCAGAAAAAAGATTGAAAGGCGAGCGCGACAAATTTGAGATTTACTTTAGTGTTCATAATTCTTTCGGTTTCAGTTATTCCAGATATGCTACAATTCCTTTTTTTAACATTTTCACTTTTCAAAAAGGATGGCAAAAATTTAAAACTCGATGGATGCAGTCTCGGCAAATCTGTGCAAACGAATCGTAGGCCTTAAACGCTTATTACTTATTCCTGTAATAATCAGATTGTTCAAAGCGTAAACCTGTAACCAGAAAGGAGATTGTTTCAATTCTGGAAAATGTCTTTCAGGTTTTTGGACGCCCAGTTTTAAATCACGTATTTGAGTCCTACAACTTCACGTACATATACTCGTATATTACTATTTTCGCCACTCCATAGTACTACAAATGCCTTGCAATATCCCAGGAGGCATTTCGAAATTTGAAGGTAGTTGAATTGAAATATTGATGAATAAGTATTATTTTTGTCATCCCCGATATAAATACCATCAAACAGTAAATAAAAATACATCAATTTCTGAGCCTTAGAAGATAAAAAGCACGTTGAATATAATCAGACTCCAATTTGCGAAATACCTTCAGCAGCTTCCAGAATGGTATCCTGGGACCAAACGTCCTAATACTACCTTCTAAGAAATGCAAAACATTTTTATTTGTCCTAAGTGTTAGCTCGGTTACAGTTAGAATAAATTGGAACTGGCCACAATTCAGATACGGACAAGTGGAACGTAAGCCTAAAAATCGTGTTGGGTTTCGCCTCTCTGAAAAGCGAGACGATGATTACAAACTTACACTGTTCATTAAATAAAGCCAAAAGGAGCTCCACCACCGAGAAGGAGTGTCTGGCCATTCTTGTGAGCAACAGGAAAGCTTTGCCATTATTTGAAGGAAGCTTAGTGGATTGGCTAAATAAGCTCTCTTCTTCTTCTCCGTAGCGTTACACCCCCTCTCGAGCCTTTGCTTCCTGCAACTGTCTTGCTCAATTGACTGAATTGATTGAAATCCGAGCAACGATGAAATGTTTTCGTCGACCAAGTCACACCAGCGTTTCTTCGGTTTCCCCACTAGTCTCCGGTCTTCAGTTTTCTCAAAAAATACTGTCGCGTGTTATTGGTTCGCGGCCTATAATTTTAACGTTCCGGGAAAGTGAAAACGCAATGTCTTTTAATTTAAGTTAAGAGTTTATTTAATTCAAGAAAGTGCACAATAATCAGTTTAACACTTTCACTAATTTTAATTTTCACTATTAAAATAAAATCTAACACTTGTCCATAAATTTCTTATCGCAATTGTCTTCTAAATCACTTCACTATTACGAAACACACTTCCTACACACTTTCGCAGTTCTTATCGCGGTCGAATGAATGATTCTCCCATTCATTCAGCCCGCCTTTATATAGGGTCTCTAAGTATTCACCCATTTCTCGCATATTGGCGAACGTTCTACCGAGAGGTACCTGGCAGGTTCGAGCAAATTCATGAATGGAGTGACGTCGCTTGCAGATGTTGATTATGCTTGTTGAATTTACTCGCGGGTTCGAGTAAATTCATTTGTTGACGTTCTTAATGATGATGAAAATAATTGCGACAGTAGCTCGCAGAATTATTTGTACATGTAATTATTTGTACATGTAACAATACTTTTTGGGTATCCATTGTTCGTCCATACAATTCATGTGGCCAGCCTATTGCAGCTTCCGCAGTGACAATCTTTGAGACCTCAGGCTTGTCAAAACTTTCATATAGCTCATGGTTATATCGAATTTACCATTGGTCCCCGTTAACTTCACTCCAATTATTCGCCTGAGGACCCATCTTTCGAAGGGTTCAATATGTTTGCGGATTCTTGGGTTAGGGTCCATGTTTCACACCCATATCATAGCACAGTTCTTATCACAGATTTGTATACTTGAAGCTTTGTTTTCGTGTGTATGCAGTTGGTATTCAAGATCGTCAAAACTGAATAACATATTTTATTCGCAAGCTGTATTCTTCGGCGTGTTTCGGCTCTTTCATTATCAGCTCTCGTTACTTTAGCGCCTAAATAAACAAATTCGTCCAAATTTTCCATATTGTATTCGCCAAGTGTGATATTTTGTGTATTTGAGGTATTTTTCCTCGACTGCGTCATAGGCCTTGCTTTATTTCCATTGATTTGTAGCCCTACTAGTTTTGCTTCGCTGTAGAGTTTCAGAAAGTTCTTTGGCGGTTGTTAACGACCGTGACAAAATGTTGATGTCCTCCGCATACGCTACCACTTGGCTTGACTTGTATAATAACGTACCTCTTGTATCGACAAGTAGCTTTCTGATAACCTATTCCAAAGCCAAATTGAATAGCTATGGAGCCTGCCCATCTCCCTGCTTTAGTCCGATATTTGTGCCAAAGGTGTCGGTGAGTTGGTCGGTTGTCGACGTCATTGTGATTTTGGTAAGACGAACTAATTTGGCTGGGATACTAAAGAAAAGCAATATTCGGTACGAAAATTTGTTGTACGTATATGTTGAATTTCCAGCATATTTCAAGTACCTGGTTGATTGTAAATAATTGGTCCTCGATCTACCTGCTCTAAAACTACCTTGATACTCCCCAATAAAAATGCTGGCGTATGATTTGATTTGATTTACTGTTGTCTTTGAAAATATTTTGTACACCGTACAAAGTAGTGATATGCCTCTTTAGTCTTCGCACTGTAGCTTGTCACCTTTTTTGTGGATAGGGAATATAATTGATTGGCTCCACTCGTGCGACATATGTTCTTGTTGCCAAATGTGCTAGATGTTTTTATGGATGGCTACCTAAACACCGCTGCTACCGTTTTAAATGAGCTCTACCGGAATCTCAGAGATGCTCGGAACTTTATTATTCTTTTAGGCTTTGATGGTGGAACAAAATTCATCCAGAGTTGGTGGGGTCAATGGAAGCTCTCATGAAATATCTATAAGCTCTGATGCTGTGGAGCTGTGCGGAGGATTAAGAAGGTTCTTGAAATATGATTTCCATCTTTCCTTAATCCTGTTTTCATCAGCGATGATGTTGCCGATATCATCACAGCAGAGCGTGGTCTTGCGCTGATAACCACGTTTCAGGCTTTTCACTACTTTATATGCTTGTCTTGATGCTCGCTAGACTTACATCGATACTTCTCAATTGGTCGTCATAGTATTTTCTTTTCTTAATTTTAATTATCTTATTCGCTACTATTCAGAGATTTTCATAATGTTCTCCCTTCGTTCTTGTTTTCCTACCTAAGTATTGCTTGTACGCCTGATTCTTTTTGTCTAACGCATTTTGGCACTAATCATCGGATCAATCATTTCTTTTGCGCGTGGCTTGATGCCCGATCGTCTGTTCTGCTACGGTCTATAGCTCATTCCTTGTTTTCTGGGAGCTAGCTGGTTGTCAAAGATCTCCGTGAAATTTTTTGCCGCATTTAAGTTTTACCGTCTGTTTAAATTTAATTTTGCAGCAGATAACATTCAACGATAAAAAGCTGTGGGCTGCTCGATCCTGCCAAATGGTGGTCAATCTTTTTGCGCGAACTGAAATTTAATTTCACTCACAGATACGGTTCGTTTGCCTAGTGGTTACGATTTCGTAAAACCTGGTCCATTTCCTCAAACTTTCAATAAGCGATATATTATTGACTTTGACTTGGTTTTCTATTTTTTGCTTTAGCACTACAGCCTCTTTTGGGTATTCGCTTAGAGATAGGAAGAGTGTCTAATTATCTTGGTTGTATATATTGGCACTCGAGAAAGGTGATATGACCGGTACCACACTTTGGCAATTGCGTCCGTCCACCCAGGTACGATACGTTCTGATTTTAAATCAGCACGTATCATAATCATAACTGAACGGCCTTACAGTCCGTTTGAAAAAATACTCGAAACAAATCTCGATGCCACCAACTGGATTCGAACCGGGGACCTTCGGCTTACGCAGCGAGCTCTCTAACCACTACACTACGTGGAAGATTGCCTTCTTTATTTTATTGATTTATCAATTCATTCTCAGTATCTTTATTCTTTTTTCATTCTTTGCAAATGGTGATTTAGCTGTCAGGTTTGTAAATAAAATAAAATTATACTTAATGAAATTATAGAAAATCATATAAAGCCTGGTATAGCCCATTTTTGCATTTTCCCGAATAAGTCGTTACTCTACACGCTGCAAATTGAAGGCTGTAAGCTTCGCTTGAAAACATGTGGCTATTGAAATCCTTTTGTGTCATACATATAAGTGAAATGTTACAGAAAGATAATTCATCCACAACTGGCTATAAAATAAGGTCGGATGAAGCTACATACGTAATTGACTATTTAACCGAAAAAAAAATATTCGTTATGTGAACAGACCTAAACGTTGACTTTTTCCGAAAGCCTTAGATTGTCGGATATTTAAAAAACAAAAGAGCACTGAATAACTAAAAAGAAGGTTTAAAAACCTTGTAGTTATTCATAAATGTCCCATTCTTGTCAATTTGTTTGCTCGTGTTAAAAGCAACTACTGGTCATGCACTTCAAAATTATTTGAAATTATGAAGCTGACTCCATAAACTTCTGAAGTACCGAGTCTTAACATTTGCACCGATAATTTAAACTCTTTCCACATCATCGATTCTAAATGTTGACTACAAGTATTATTTTTCTTCTCACAAATAACATGTTTCTATTCTTCAGCCAAAACCTTCAACTAATCACCGTCTATAATTCCGGTACACACCTCCATTAAATGATGCAAACATCCGTGAAATGTTTCCAAATGTCCAACTAATGTACCATATTTTCCGATTTTCTAACATAAACATTCCTCAATTCCACGCATGCAGCTAATAACGTGGCTGAGACATAAAAAAAATACAATGTCATAATATGCCATTTAATCTCTAAAAATATATGTGTCCAAATTCCGCAAGTATTAATTTAATACAGATTTTCTATGTGATTTGTGTTATTGGTTTACTAAACGAAAATTCAGATGCTATGCATATAAAAATACAATAATCGGTGGACTAAATTCTTGCGACGGTTCACTGGGAAAAACGGTGTATAAAGCGTCACTGAGAAAGAGAGCTTGTTAGTGATGATTGGTTTATGGCTAATATGCAAAATAATTGCAAAAATATTCATTCGTAGTCTGATGATACATCTATGACTGCTGAATGCATGAAAATCTCATTATGACTAAACTTAAGTGCTATAAAGAGAGGAAAACCACCCACCATATGAATCGTTGTGGTTATCAACGGTTTTGATGGGGAGCTTAATAAAAAATTTTGCTTCGACCGATAACGAGTCAAGTACACACTATCTACTTACAAGAGATAATGTTTGTGGAATTTGTCTCAGTGAACCAGCAACTACGTGCAGGGGAGATCCAGCTAAACTTTGAGCTTTTTATTTCCATTTTATTTCGACAATTTTTTCGCATTCTGTCTTGTCCATCAAACGTGTAATAAAGTCCAAAAGTACAACTAGAATAAAATATTTATATTTAACTTGCTCTGACTTAGTAGTATCATCCTCCAGTTCACCCGAGTTTTATGCAAATGAGTTTGAACAAGTCGCGCAAGTTGCCGTTATCGATCTGTTCTTGTTGTTGGTGCACTATAAATATTTATTTTGATCTGAATCATGAATTTAACTAACTTTTGTGTTTTTATTCATTCTATTTTTCGGTACTACGATTTGCTGATACTTATGCTACTTACTACCAACGTTGATTACTGGAAAAAACAACAACAATAAAATAGTACTGGAGTTATTGAGACTTTGGAATCAGATTCATCAGATGGCAAATCTGGGAAGAATGTGAAGGTAAATGGTGACCTACGAGATAGTTGTGATGTCAGAGATAAGTTAACAGATACACCGACTGAAGATGATGAAGATACGACGGATTCAGAACGGCTTAAAAAGAAAGACAAGCACAAACATGCGGAGGAGGACAAATCTAGTCAAGTGAGTACTCATGAATTGAAGAAAATTTAAAAAGGAAATACTTGTATATTTAGTTCATTTTTATTCAATAAAGTTTTCTACCCCAGCAGTGCAGGCAGCCCAGCCCATATTCTCACGTGTTTATATTTTCTAAGAGAAAATTGATGAATTTAATTTATTTTTCATTGTTTACTTATCGCGCATTTTTCTTTTATCTACTGATTAATCGATTACGAAAAAATGTGGTCGTAAATATGTGGTAATGTTTTTTTTTCTTACGGCGAATAGGGCTTTAAAGCAGATATTAAAATGAGAATATTTTAATTTTTCTTAAATATTTAAGTATTGTACGATTTTTCATGTGCCTTGCTAAGAATAAGAATAAATCTATAGAATTTAACACAAGCAACACTTTTAAATTGCTTCGATTCTTCATATGTATTATTTAAGAAATGAATTAACAGTTTAAGTGAATCTATCAGGTAGAAGGAGCAGAATGGACTTTATTCCATGGGCACGCTACTAATTAAGTCCACACAACAGGTAGCGACGCTGGCTTCGACATTTTGGCAAGGGTGTAAAGGGAATCTGAAGCAAAAAAAAATCGCATTACGGTTCATTCAAACCTTAAATTAAACTCATGACCCAGACAAGTAAAACAGCGCAGTCCGACAAAATCTGATTTTGGGAAACTGCAACCTTAAAAGATTAGATAGCTCCCCATATTTTGGAGCACACCTTCATAGAAGTGGGATGGAAAAGAAACAAATCTGGTGAAGGACCATTACTGCAAATAAAGTTTTGTTTTGTGTAAATTCCATGCTTTGTCCAAAGTTGTACACAGAAAAAATATGTCTCTCATATACAAATCACTCATTAATCTTATACTGTTATATGAAATCGAAGCCTGGACCTAACTAATGACTCCCATATGTGTCAAACTGTGCATGTTGTACACAGAAAAAATATGTCTCTCATATACAAATCACTCATTAATCTTATACTGTTATATGAAATCGAAGCCTGGACCTAACTAATGATTCCCATATGTGTCAAACTGTGCATGTTGAAAAGTTCCGAATAACTAGGCGTACGTTAGAGCGTGGACTAGAGGGAAACATTCAGATGAGAAAATTTAGTGGAAGCCGATCGCTGTTAAATGATTCCGCAGAAGCGCAATGATTGGAGGCGACTTCTTCCAGAGGCCGAGGTTGTCGCACCATTGATTATTACATTCATCTCATCGAATCGTTAAACCAATTAAACAGTTGCATAGAGCACAAACTTAAAATAAGAATCTAAACTAAAATCATCTAATGTTTTAAAGTTTGATTCAAATCGATTAACATCAGTACATGATATGTAAGTATGAAGATGTACACAGATCTGGCCTTTCGAATAATTGATCTTATACAAAAAATTGTACTCTACTGGAGATTGCAGCTCTCATTGCAATATACACTCCAAGCGATAAAATTTTAACGAATGGACCCAAACCCTTCAAGAGAAAAAAACGAATTATCTAGAGATTCGAACAGCAGGAACCAGCACAATTTTTACGTACGATCATAAGTTTTTGCAGAATAAAAGTATTAAAAATTCATGCCTACCATATATGTAAACCCTGGGGAAAATTAATAAGCATTTGATGTATAGTTTTAAGATAAACAAGTCGAAGTAGTAGGAGAGGGCTACTGTCAGAATGGTTTTGTAAACCGATTACTAACTCACAAGATTTTCTGAATGTCAAACAGTGGTTTATGTGCAGATTCCATAAATTAACTCGAAAAACTAAATCTAGATTATTATGTACTTAAATTTTGTTTTCAGTGTGTTGACCTCATTGTTTGAGTAGTCATGATGATGCATCAATGTTATAAAACATTTCTAAAACGGTGATCAAAATTCCTTAGTTGAATAGCAGTAGTTGTAGTCAGCAAACATATACATAAGGGTAAAAGCCAATAACCATATTCCACGAGAATCGAGAAGCACGATTCTATCAAACCTGTCACGTGTATGTACAATATATCATACTACCAAATACAGCTCTGTAAGTTGAGGCTCTTCGTTAAATAATTTAGCCTGCCTATCTTGTTGGGCTGGTAATTTAGAACTACAAAGAGTCGAGATAACATATCCCATCTTTTCAAAAGCCGCACCCCTATGTGAATTTCTTTCTGGACTCTTGTCAACTATTTTCCTTCAAGAAAGGCATACGAATATACCTTGAAAGACGCCCTATGATATGGTGAGAGTTTGAAGGGAAATATTTTCAAATTTTTTCTCCACTATCGAACTCAAACGCGGAACTATTTTGTCCTTCGAAAATGTTAACCAATCTAGCCCTGTTTGCGATGACTGGAGAAAATGGCGTTTCGAAATGTGGACTATTTTTCCATGGATTCTTCCCATAGGACGGATGATATTTGGTTAGGTTTGTACATGAGTGCCCACGAATCAGCCCACAAGAAAATTGAGCAGTGAGCACAGTAAGAAAATCGAGTCCACTGTTGCAGCGGACAACATCAAATTCGACCGAAATCTACGCTTAAGGTGAGATACACAATTTGATTGTGACCGTTGAGAATTAGGTCGTTGGGTGAACGGAGCGAGTGGGACAGCAAGGTATGACGGAATTTACGAACATCGAATTCGGAGTGTGTTCTCTTTTCATGAGTTTGTTTGATTCCGCCGTTTCACAAATTGTTCCATTTCTTGAGATATACTTAAGTGCAAAACCGGTCGACAGTGTACGCGAATAAATAAATAAAAAATTTACCTCAGACTAGTTCTCGAAAAAATTATAGCAAAGAAAAGTTCACGCGAATGGAGCCGTTCAGCCCCTTTCTCGAATAGGTGCGCGTGATGTAGTGTACTGTTGTTCACACGTAAAATCCCTTTCAAATAAACATCGTCGAGTGTACACATGAGTTGTGTGTAACTTTTCACTATGTGATTTGCAGAAAATTTAAATGTTTAATGGAATATGCAGTAGGCTAGACGCGATATGATGAAAAATGAATATTCGAGATTGAATTCGGGAACTATTGAGAGATTGAAGCAAATGAACAAAGAAATAAATTGTACATTAATTACATTTTGATTATTAGTGACTCCGTGAGATGTTAAATGAAATAAATTTCTAAAAGAAGTAAACGCAATTCGGTCTTCTTATTTGGACTCACCTGAAATGAGACCTGCCACGTGGATTGGCTTTTCATCCACTAATTCAGTCATCGGGCTGTAGTCACTTTTTGATATTGCAGGGGCTCTTGCAGGAATGAGGAGTTGCTAACAGGACTTTCAGTTCGGTTGAGAGGGGTGCAAGGCGACATCAATTCTTACAGGATACCCATCTTTCCCGTGGGCGGCGACTTCTTTTAGCAAGGAAGAAGTGAATTCTCACGACGCGCAGTTCTTTAATAGATAGATAGGAGGAGTTCTCTTATGTTGCTAATTTCCTTCAGTTCCGGCCTCGCAATTCAGTGGGATCCGAAACTTTTATGCTTGAGATATGAGTTGTAGTGTTCCTTGTACTGGGGGAAAAACCCGCCCCATGACACCGCAGATAGCTAGCTACAAGCAAGCATACGCGTCCCGAGGCATGACCATTTCTAGTGAACTCGGTCGCCATAGCTCGCTGAGCCAGCCTTCCATCGCTGCTGTCCTTCGGGGATTTATTAAACCCATTTTAAAATACTGCAATATCTTAGGAATATTGTTTAATCAATATTTTACGACTTTCAATTGGGAATCATGCTGTACCAATGATTTCAAAGCACAATTCGATAGCCAACTCATTCTTCTTCAGTTCAAATATATGGCGAATATATTGGGTTGTTCGATAATTAATGTCCTTTTTTTCATGTTTTTCGAAGTAAATTTATTTATATTAACAACAAACATTAATCAACGATATATGGACCATTTTGTTGGATGACCTTTTGCTATATTTCAGTTGTTGAAAAATTCCACGGTGGAAGAAGCCTTAGTTTTTAAAAGTGAAGAACTGGTCCAACTCATTTTTAACAGCCTGATCGGAATCGAAAAAGTTACCATTCAAACGGGTTTGAAGGGAGCGAAACAAATGATAGTCTGATGGTGCTAAGTCAGGGCTGTAGGGTGGATGTGGCATCAGTTCCCAATTGAGGTCCATTAATTTTTGACGAGTTATCAAAGAGATGTGGGGTCTGGCGTTATCATGATGGAACATCACGTCTCTGAGGTTGGTTAGTTCAGGGCGTTTTTTTTTATTCGTTCAATTTCGATAGTTGACATTTGAATCAAAAGTTTGGTTTCTTGGAAGTAGCTCAAAGTAGACTATACCCTAGTAATGCTACCACAAAGAAAGCATAATCTTTTGGTGAATATTGGCTTTGGATGTCGATTGTGGGGGCTCATCTTGCTTGGTCCATGATCGTTTTCGGACTACGTTATCGTAAGCAATCCACTTTTCATCACCCGTTAGGATTATTTTCATAAATTGGCCGTTTTGGTTGCGATTCAGCAGAATCGTATATGTTAATGCGTTTGGTGAGGTGGATTTCCTTTAATTCGTGAGAAACCTAAACATTCAGTTTGTTTACTTAACCAAGCTGATGTAAGTGCAAGTAAATGGTTGAATTCGATATATCGAGCTTCTCTGCTTCCTCTCGAGTTCTCATACGCCGGTTAGTTGCGATTAACGCCTTTATTTTGTCGTCATCAGTAGTGATTGAACGACCAGTACGTGGTGCAACTTGCACATGAAAATTTCCAGAACGAAAGCGAGCAAATCAACGCTGACACTGGCGTTTACTAAGGCAGTCGTCACGACAAACTTAACACAATTTCTTCCGACCTTGCACCGCATTTTTGCCCTTTCGAAAGTAAAACAATAGAATATGCCGATAATGCTCTCTTTGATTGTCCATTTTCAAGTTTTCTTTTAATCAACTTGTTTAATAATGACGTTCAGTTTTTGACTGAGGATAGTCTGAAGTCTTATCTTTAAAATAGTATATAATAATATAAGCCACGCAATAACTACTACATGAAATATGCATTCACGTCATCTATGAGAAAAAAACGACATAAATTATCGAACAACCCAATATATAAATATGTGCTGCCTCCGTTTTGGGGTTTCGGCCCGCCGTCCGACGCGGATAGAGGAACGCATTAACCGGCCAGTCGGCGGGTATATGGGAAATAAAATCCCATGCGCGGGCCAAAACCGAATAAGCGCTGACAACGCTCCTCTCAGTATTCTCTTGTAATGAAATCAGTAAATCAGCCTCGGATTGGATCGGATAAACGGAAACGATACTCGCACCGAAAAATGCGCTACTCTTAAGGAACATGGAACGTACGATTTTTGCATATGCTATACTTCCACTGAAAATAACGAAGAAGCGGTCAAGGATGATTTTTACAGCAATTTAGAATATACTATGGACAGACTACCCTGACACGATATCAAAATTGTTCTAGGGGACTTTCACACCCAAATCAACTGAGAGCTTGCGCACAGAGGAACAACAAGAGTACACAGCCTACACGCAGAGACCAGCCCGAACGGATAGCGCGTGATAAACTTCGCATCAAGCAGAGACCTCATCATAAGCTCCACCAGCATACCCCACCGTGACATTAACAAAAGAACTTGGACATCCCCCCATGGCTTCACGTATAACCAAACAGACCACGCTCTCATAGAAAAACGAGATATGATACGTACTGATTTGAAATCAGAACGTATTGCAGCTAGGTGGACAGACACACAGCCAAAGTGTGGTACTGACCATATTATCTTCACGAGTGCCAATTCATTCGATCAAGATTTGAGATACTCTAACTGTCTTTAAGCGAAGGCCCGAAAGGAGCTGTAGTGCTACAACAGCAAAAAAAGTTGAATGGCAACTCGATGAAGTCTACATACATGTCGTTGCTAGAAGTCACACTGAAAACGGTACCGCAAGCGGGAAAAAATAGCAACGATATCCAAACTATGTGAATAATGGTAAAAAGTACGATCACAGACACACCGGAAAAGGTCTTACGACATCGACCAAAAACTAATGAATGATCGGTTCGACGAAGAATGTCAAGATGGGGTCAACCAAAGAAATCGGGCACAAAAACAGTCAGCGCAGGGACCAACTCGGGCGGAAAAAGAACAATACATTTCCCTCCAACAATAACCAAAAATAACGTGCCCACAGAAGAAACGACGGGCCATCAACCGGAATATAGAGCAAATTAGCGAACATATGACTCTAAATGAAGCCAAAATAGCGTACCCCAAATTAAACAGCTTCAAGGGGGATACACACCACGCACGAGCCTCTACAAAGGCACATAAGGTGCAATGTTAGGCACCCCTATCGATATTAAAAACAGATGGAGGCAATATTTCTAAAAACTTCTCACAGTAAACACTACATCTATGAAAACTATGACCATTCCAGAAGCTGAAGAAGACGTTTTGGCAACGCTAGCACCAATAGTAGATGAAGTACAGCCATTCGTGGCCTCAAAAAGAACAAAGCTCCTGGAATTGACGGAATACCGACAGACCTGCTCCAAGTCGGAAGAACACACCTACCTAATCTCTTTCGTCGCTTAATATATAGGATATGGACAGAGAAGCAGTTACCACACGACTGGCGGAAAACCATCATATGCCCCATACATAAAAAGGGATACAGGATACGCTATTAAAATAACAGAGGAATTGCTCTGTTGAGCATATCATACAAAGCGCTGTCCAAAGCCATTGAACGAACCCTATTATGAAAATATCAGAGTACCAAGTTGGGTTTTGAAGTGGACGGTCTAAGATTGACCAGCTATTTTCGATAAAACTTGTGCTAGAAAAGTGCTGGGAGTATAATATCGATTTGCACCATTTCTTCGTAGACCGAGCAAATATACGACACTTTTGACAGAAACGTCCTGTACCAAATAATGCTTGACTTTGGCGTCCCAGCTAAACCCGTCTGCATGACCAAGGTTACTGTGCGTGAGTCTCAGGTCAACTTCCCAACGAACTCAGGCCTAAAACAGGGAGGTGGACTTGCCCCATCGTTGTTTAATATTCCTCTGGAACAAGTTGACCGGAAAACGCCAGTAGACACCACGGGCATGCTACTCTACAAGTCCAGGTAGCTAGTAGCGTATGCCGATGACGATGATTATGTCCACACTAATTCCAGATGCGAAGGAAGCGCTCATACGGCTATAATCAGAAGCGAAAAAGGTCATGGTCCAAACAAAGAAAGACATGCCAGTCCGACAAAATCTGACTTTAGAAAACTATAACCTGGAAAGTGTGGATAGCTTCCCATACTTAGGAGTCCATCTTGATAGAAAGGGCACAGAGAAGAACGAAATTTGGAAAAGGATAAACTTAGGAAACTAAGTCTACTTCTCAGTACTTCCTATGCTAAGATCGAAAGACGTTCATAGGGAAAAGAAGATACGCATAAAAAAGTCACTAATAAGACCTGTGTTGCTGTATGGATGTGAAACCTGGCCTCTTACAAATGTTTCCGAAAAGGCCCTGGACGTATTCGACCGCAAAGTGCTCAGGAGGATATATGGCCCAGTAAAGCATGGAGCAGAGTGGCGACTCCGTTACAAAGACGAGCTGTATAATCCGTATGACGGCTCACCTGTATCTGCATGCGCAAAGCTAAACTGAAATGGGCAGGACATATGGAGAGAATAGAAGAGCACAGGCTCCTCAAACGAACATTGAAGGGTAGGGCGCAGGGGAAGCGTCCAGTTGGCAAATCGAAGAAACGATGGTAAGATTCAATCAATGGTGAATAGCGACGAGTGGAGGCGACTACTACTGGAGGTGAAGGCCCGAACTGGAGCTATGACAAGGGTGATGATATATGTGCTGCTTAGGTTACATTCAATAAGCCACCCTTAAATACGGAAAGTTTATAAAAAAGTTTGAACTTGTATCATAAGTAACAGCCTTTGCTAATAAACGCAGTGCGGTTAGCTTTGATCGTGACTAAAAAGTTTATTGAATAACTCTAAATTCAGTTATGGCTTTGCTCAAAGTAACATTCACATGGACTACCAGCTTTGATGTTCTTTGTGATTCCCAGCTACATATGCCCGTTGACTTTCTTTCAGAGGTTAAATTGACATTCGCCAAGTAATTTTAATTGTGCCACTTATAGGTTTGGCTTCGGGATTGTCGATGGGTAAACTCTTCCCTTAGTAAGTATCGTTTTCAGTCCTATAAAAAATGAATGTGATACGATGATATATTCCCAACCGAGATAATATATCGAAGCAGTAAAGCCATAAGAGGACTCCAATCACACAAATATCAATTAGTAAAATTATTTGACAAAGCCCTACTAAAATTGTGCCCTATCTGTCCGTCCATCCGTATGTCACAAAGTTTCTTGCAAACCGTATAAGCTAAAATGATGAAATTTTGTATGTAGATCAAAAGTGGTGCCCTCTTAAAATTTTCAATACAAAAAATTATAGAACCTTTCCCCCAAAAAATTTGTTCGCCCAAGATAGCCAATATGCATATCAAATGAAAGGATTTAATTAGAGCTTTTCAAAATAGGTCTTAAATTCGCAGTGTTTACATCGAGGTGTGCAGGGGGAGGGGAAATGTATGAAATATTGTGTCCCCCTTCGCGATTGGATATTTTGGGCAGAAAAATTTGAAAAAATCATGGAAATAGGTCTTTATGAGTACAAGGCCAACAATTACCTCAGAAGTCCAAAGTCAATCAACTTTTTTAATAATAGTACATTTTATGAATTTAACGTTTTATCTATAAAAAAAATTATTACCTGATTTGAAATCACTCCCTATCACAGTGGGCTCATAGTAGGGATGGTGGTTTTTGGTAAAAAAACCGGTTCTTTGATTATTCGGTGTTCGTCATATTTGGTTTAACCGGCCGGTTTTTACAGCTAAAAAACCAGTTTTTGGGAGAACCGGATTCTCGGTTTGTACCTTAGGAAATTTTTAAATAAAAAAAGAGTCAAAATTAAATGTGTCTTTATGTCCATTGATTAGCTTTAGGTGTAAATGGTTTTTCGAGTTTTTACTCATTAAACTATTCAAATCAAAATGAACTGAAGGATATTTCATCTTTGTGTTAGAAATGAGCAATTGAAATCCAAGTCGATAGTTTACTGTTAAGCTAAATCATTCATTTACAGTATAAGGATGGAAAAACCTTCAGTTCAGTCCCCAAGCATTTTGAATTTATTTTGTATTGTGTGCTAGCTTCACTTCGCACCCTACGTAGAGTTCTGCACATTAAAACGAAATATAAACAACTAATACCAAGGACCAATCAAACATAGAAATTTACTTATCTCTGTTGACTGCGGTTATTAATGCTGCTTAGGTAGGGATGACGAAAAAAGTGTTTTCCGGTTTTTGTCTTCGGTATTTTTCTATTCTTTTGTTTCCGGCTTTTTATCGCATTCTTGAGTTTGAAAGGAAAAATCGGTTTTGAAGCTGTGAGCCACTGGGTCAGGACTATCAGGGGATGCTTAACTTTCGTGATTTTATATTGCATAACCATTGACTTTGAAATCAGCAAACGTTTAGACCATCATGAAACTATCACAGAGCGGTTTCTCGCCTTTTCGCAATAATTAAAGTTTTGTGCCTTTAATAATTTCTATAGGAGAAGAGTTAGGTTATCAGTTTCATCCAAATATTTTTGTTGTTATTGCATAACTTCTGAACGGAGATAGATGGAGGTATCCTGTTTTCGCCAAAGTATTGGGTTTGCTTTCCATTAAATCCCATATCAAGGATTTGGTAATCGAACAAAAAAATAAAAAACTTCCGACTTTTGCGCAAATTTTGCGACATAACGGATCGATGAATGTTTAGATTTTCACCACTAGTATTGCATATGATAGACAATATATAGGACTAAAATGTTTGTTAACAGAATTGCAATCCATTGACAGACTCTAGAGATCTGATATAAAAAACTGAATTTCAGCACAATATCATTGTGATCAATTTTTTAATCGTGTTCAATAAGAGAGTTGGTTTTGGGTTTGATTAGATAAAACATTTTTTTTACGTTTTTCTGGGCATCGATTTTGGATTGAAGAATTTAGTTTTTGTCAAGGAAAGACTATTGCGGTGATTTTTGGCATAATTGATTGATACATATTGAGATTTTTATAATTGTGATTGCATACGAAAATTTATCGGAACAGAATTTGAATCCTATGGACTCTACAGACAGCAGTTGTGTAGTTTGCATTGCAGTCGAGAAATTAAATTTTTATATACCTTCGTTCATATGAAATGTATGCACTAGTTTTCTATACTGTATATTTTATAGAGAATGAAGAGGATCATGGTACAATCTAGTCAAGAAACAGAATTTTAATATATTTTCAATGAAAAATCGCCTCCAAAAAGGGTGAATTAAAAAAATCTTTCAAAAATAAAAAGAAAATCGAGTTTAAAGTGCACCAAAAAGGGTACATCAATTTCATTGAAGGTATACCATATCAGTTTTCCCCTGTTTCATCAATGATTACCACATGTTGATAATTTTTATGTTGAAACGGGGAAATTGATTTGGCGCCACTTCCATGGAATTTATTTCACCCTTTTTAGTGTACTTTAAAGTTAGCTTACATTTTTCTAAGATTTTTTGGTTTATTTATTTTTTTTTCAACTATTTTTCGGCAAACGATTCTCTTTTGACGTCTCTCCATTGAATTGCTTTCAACCCTTAGATCATAATAAAGAATGATATGTTCCGTCGACAGGCACATGAACATCTAATGTTTCTAATCGTTTGCACCGAAAAGAACGCGCACTGGAAGTCCTTAAAATTTTCTAAAATTTTCAAGTTCGCAATATAGAATTTTGAAATCGATAAATTTAAATATTCGTAATTTATTTTCAACGCAACAAATGCCAGACTGTCTAAAAGTGATAAAATAAAACATTCCTTATTTTAATTAAAATATAAATAAGATGTTTTTCAGAAGACATCATCATTTAAAAGACTCATGTTAAAATAATATTGTTTATATTTAAAGATTTTAAAAACATTGTTCTACCGATAAAATGCACACAAAGCGACCGGCATCCACTTCCATTAAGAAACGAACAAAAAATCAACCCTCTATAAACATCTCGTTTCTCAAAGTCAACAATGTTTTTATTTTATACTATCACGCATATCCAAGAGTAATTATATGCTAATAGAATAACAAGTGACAAAATTAAGACATTCGATTCAGAAATTTTTTTAAAAAGGTGTTTTATTCTGCATGATAGAAAATATATCATCTTCACACACCCACATAAGTTTGGCGAAAATCCAAAAGAAAAGAAATATTTTATTTTTGTGAAACTTATGCCTCTTATCTTTTGGTTTGATTATGCATTTAGTCGGCGTTTGGTGGTATGTTATTATAGAAATCAATATATTTGTATATATTCATAAACAAAAAATATTGCTTTCCTTTTTATGTATATTTTTAGGTGTTTTACGTGTTTGTTCTGACTGTTAGTGCCAATAATCTTATACTTGATTGGTTATGACAAACGTCGTCGTCAGTTGACCAGTGGAATGATCTGCCTTCATAGGCGATGAGTGAATAGTATAGATTTCAAAGATGGACATTCTTTTTTGAAATACTTCTCTGACGTCGTTTGTGGGTAGAGTCGCTAACATAATTTTGAAACAATTTCTGATGATTATCAACTTGATGTTATACTTTTATATGTGAAGGTTAAATGTATCTTTTCCGTAAGTTTTTTCGTTAAATTTAATACAGGGGTTCAGGATCACGGTGATTCCAATTTTATCTTACTCTATTTTGGGATGTATTGTTGTTAGGTCTTCAAATTGAATGAGTTGTATTTGCTTTGGGTCTAAAATTGTTTTTGGAGGAGTTAACCCAACCATAAAAGACGCTTTGGGGATGCAAGGCTTAAATATTAATATATTTACAACATTGTCACGGGTTCTATGATTAGGCGCATCAATTTTAGTGATTTTTACCCCAATATTATGTGATTCTCCGTAAAAATTAACTCTTCTGATAGATAATTGGGCTATACAAAATATAAAGCCACGAAAAATCCTTTCACTAAAATGTAATGAGGCTAGCAATAAGCTCAATCATCTTTCGTGACGCATCAACTTTAAAAAAATATTAAAACCCGTTTCATTGTGTCTTAATCATTCTAAATTATACAAATTAAATACAACTTGATAAATGACGCAGTCTTAAATTCTGACCAATACACTCATAAGCATCAACCTATTGATATTTATCCGCATAACATTTGAATAATCACATTCGCAACATTCTTTTGCATATATAAAATCTGATCATGCTACTTAATATTCAGATCACAACTTGTCAGTCAGTGCATTTCACAATACCAAATAAAAAACCCCAATCATATGAGCATGTTTAAAGGTGTTCACCAAACAACTAAGTCAACTTCCATATCCAAAACCAAAATAAACGCATGAACCCTTTCGATGAATTCCAATAATGTACTCGTATTAAACATTAAACACTTTCAATATAAAAACGCGGTCGCTGATCAAAACAAATGGGTACGAAATAAAAATAATTTACATAAAATTCTCCTAAACAAATTGACAAATGAATGCAGTATAGAGTGCGAAGAGAAAAAAATATATATATTTTATTTTTTCTTTTCTTTCAAATAATCACCAAGCTGAAATTCTTTCATTAATACTTTCGTCGTTTCGCGATCAGCCATCGAGATAATCTTGGCAATCATAGACTCCCCGTTGACGATCGTTTTCTTAAGTCAGCTGCAAGATAATTTAGTGGACGGATAGAAAGATACTCGTACGTACGTTTAGTAGTACGTAATATGGGGGGCAGAGTTTAATTCTCTATTGTATATCTAATTGATCGGTTTAGATTGTTGGAAAGTGCAATAGTGCGCGCAATCTCTCACTCTCGATTTGTAATCTGTGATCTTTATTATTAAATTATATTTAGTTTAAAGTGGATCATTGGTGGCACTTTTAAACGGAATTTTTTTTAAGAAATAGCATTAAAACTTACTCATGCATAGTAGTGTAGTATAGTGAAAGATTGAATTTTTAAAAGTCTCAAGAACGCAGCGTGTGTTTATGTGGATTGCATATGTGAACGTCTATATCCATTTATTTAATTTTACCTGTCAGTCGTGTTAAATTTAGTTGATACTAATTGAAAAGATGTCAGTTTGGATGACATACGTGAAAAGGCGTAAGCACCCAGTGCATAGATGCAAAGTTGAATATATTCAAGTAAGTTTGTAAACAGTCATTAGGCCACAACTTAGTTGTAAAATCGCTACAAATTATTTGATTAGCAGTAGCAAGTTGTGTTAGCCTTTACAAAATTAAAAACTAGAACAAGCATTCCTAATAATTACGTCACAGCCATTAATTTATAGTCAATTATCGTGACTATGCAAATTATGGTGCCGTAAGCCATGTCTTGACCTTACATAAGGGCAATAAACTGAACTGAGCTTAGTCAATGAGAGTTATTAAACTAATTAACAAATCTATGATTTGGATAATATTGTTGTATTGTCTGGGGTTTTGAAAGGCGAGGATTGAATACCTCAAACGTGATTTTGTATTGAGTATGGCTCAGATTATCAATAGGCTACGTTTTTGAGGTTTAACGAAACCGACTGTTGAGACTCTAATAGGCGTCTTTAAAAATGTAGGACATTAGTTCAAAAAGGTATTTTAATCCCTTGAACAACATGGGTAACACAAGAATAGTTTGTTGTCGAAAGTTGTTGACCATGAGGAAAAAAATGACATTGATTCGTGCGATGGATATCATTTTCGTGAATTGTAAGAATTGGGTATCCTGTCCTTCAAACGTTATTTTACGCCAATCTGCTTTGAGGGCATAGAGTTTCCACTTAAGACCAACTTCACTCAAAAATCTAACTTACATGCAGGTTTCTGGTATCCAATTACTTCCCCGACTGAGCAATAAGCTCACAAAATGTCTCCCGAACAAATCATCGTTGTTATATTTATGTGTTATATTTTAATCTAGTAGAATCTGCACTCTTCGTTTTCCTTAAGACACATTTTTGAGGAGTTGTTATGCTCCGTGAAAAACTCTATAAGTATGATCATAAATTTTTCAATAGTTTATACATAATTTAAACCGTTTGATGTTCTAAGTTCTGGTTTACTTGTCTAGTTTTTGTTGAGCTGGCTGTATTTCCTTCAGATGCTCCCGGAAAAAGTGCATTTCGATGGCAGTGAGGATTCTGGATTACTATGAAGAACTCATAACCGACAAAAGCTGTATGCTCCTTTCCTCTCTAATAAATTGATGAGCTCAATATTGACATTCTACAGGCCCTCACATCCAGTAAAGATTAACGTTTTTGTACTCCTCTATTTTAGTCAATTATTTTATTTGATATCCGCAGGCCAATTCTCTTTTTTGTTGGAAAGCCATCGAGCCTTGCTTTATTGGGTGAGCAGACGCGTTTAGACTCCTTTCGTTCATCTTCAGTGTCTAAAGGATATATGGAAAGAACTGACTTCATATACATAGCTGTAGGATGGGTTAAGCAGGTAGATCCTAGGTTAGGCCAGGCAGAGAGATATTTTTTGGGTTATTTGATTGCTGTTTGTTCTGATTCGTCTCGCTTCCGTTTTCATAATTTTCATTAGAGGGTGTGGTCTAGTACTTAGAAAATTGCGTCTGAATTTGTCATTATAGTTAGGGTAACGTGTCTTTTGTCTTTTTATGTTTATATATTTGAAGTCTTTCTAGGATGTCAAGTATCGGTCCTTTGTTTGGTTGGTATGGTAATGTTATCGAGTTTGTCGCAGGGTCAGGCTCGTGTTCGTGGTTTTGTAGTTGCGTCGCGTAGTTGGGGTCTGCCGTGTTGTGTGAGAAAGATCGCCCATCACTCATTTTAATAGAGTTTAATAAAACATTTTGTGGCAAGTTTGTATATATCGTTGATAGTTTTAGGTCTAGCAAAATTGTATGAAAAATTAAAGTTTTACCATGCTTAAGACGGAAGAAAAAAAATTATGTCTCTCTCATAGTTTATTTAGTGACATCATAATTACTATACTTAAATAATCTATATTTCCAACAATTACAACCTTCAATTTGCAATAAAGATGGTTATATTGTGCTCGCCCGTTATATTCAGCCTTAGACAAGTGATGAAACAAAATTCTCCAAAATGTAAAAATAATTCGTTTGTTGAGAGTCAGTGCATCATTGATTAATTTTTGCCAAATATCCTTATTGGACTTAGTAATTATTTACAATAACTCGTAGTTGAATCTTACTTTAACGGACAACATTCCTTATTTATTTATTTTATTTATTGAACCAGTATTACAAATATTACATTTATTTAATATTATATTGCTTCACATGTAATAAGAGTACCTGTAGAGGAAAAGATTGTTACCTGTTCGCAGGGCTGGTATCTAAAGTAACTTAATTTTTTTTTTGCTTTAGCATTACAGCCTCTCATATCTCATTATCTTGATCGAATGTATCGGCACTCGAGAAGGTGATATGATAAGTACTCTGTGGTCGTTTGTCCATCCATCCAGCTGCGATACGTTCTGATTTTAAATCGTTTTCATAACTGAACGAGCTTCCGTTCGAAAAATCGCTCGTTACCAACGGGACTCGAATCAGGGACCTTCGACTTACGTAGCGAGTACACTAACCACTACACTACGCGTACTAAAGTAACTTACTTTATTCACTTAACAACTTAATAACTATAACTTAATTAATGGTGTCCAAATGAAGATGATCCGGTCCATGGTGTTGCTCCTGAATATATATTATTAGTTTTTTCCTGCTAGTAGTCGGGACAGCTTAGTTGTTTGGGAGTGGATAAGGGTAAGAAAATGAAGTATAAATGCTGACTGATTTTATGAGGAGGGCTATGTGGGACTACTTTTTGAGGTATTGGACATGAAAAAAGGTATAGTTGTTTTCTATTATGATTTTATAATATATAATTCTTCCACCTGGATCAAGACTCGCTCTTCGTGGTGTAGATATCGTAGGTGCTGGGGAAACAATTCAGGGGGATCACAAATTTCGATGCCGGCTGGAATGGCCATGGTCTCTTGGGCATGGGGGTTTGTTGAAGTTAGGGAATTTTCGAAGATGCTTAGGAGGTCGGTGGTGGCAAAGAAATCGATCCCTGGCATTTTGGTTACGTTGTATAGACGCTGATTTGGGATGAAGTGCCTCTGGACTGAAGATCTCCGTAAGTTGGACCACTGTCGAATGGATCGTCTCTCCATCAGTGACGGAGAAAGATCACACCAGAAACTGAATCCGTATACAAGGTTTGGTCGGATAAGTGCCATATAGACTAGTGATTTTATAGATATTGGGTGGAGCGTATACCAAGCTCTAGTTGCTCTTTCTGTAGCCGACTGTACCTGAGTTGTGTGGGAAAGGTGAGAGCTAATGATGATGCCAAGATAGATAACTTTTTCTTCATGGTTGAGATTGTGCCCTTAATATTTAGAGCGAACTTTCATGCACTTGCACACATATTTATTGTGAGGCGTATTTTACTTTTAATAATTATGCATTCGCCCTTAGAGGGCTGAGGTGGGAATGCCAGTTTCGGTGGAAGGTGCCAACTATATCTCGGTAAGTATTAAGATGTACTTGAAGTAATAGGAAGTTACTGGAGGGTGCAAACAAAATGATGGCATTTGCATATTGGAATAATTTGATGCGTTGTGGGTGTTCGGGGGGATACGGAAGGTCAGCAGTATATGCAGAGAAGAGATGGCGGATAATACAGATCCTTGAGGGATGCCTGCGTTGTTTGCGAATTGTAGAAATAAATTGTCATTCACCTTTACATGTGAGGAGCGGTTGGAGAGGAAACTATGTAATATTTTACAAAGATGAGGATGAAATTTATGGGTTTCAGTATATGAGTCCGTGTTGCCACATGGAATCAAATGCTTTCTTAATATCAAGAAGAATAGCGACTGTAGGCATTTTCTTCCTGATGTGGGCACCAATGCTGGACCTCAGGATAGGTAGAGGGTGTTCTACAGAAGGTTCTCGTCGTTTAGCAAACTGGAAAGGAGGAATAATGCCCCTGTTTGTCGATAAACTCTTTGAGCGCAAGCTCAACAATCTTTCTAGTCGTAGCAAGTACTGATATAGGGCAGTAGCTATTTGGGAGGAGGGGGCTTTCTTTTTTTTTGAGGATAGAAGCTATGATCACTCTCTTCCATGCGATTGGGAAATACGCATTTAGGAGGCATTGATTGAACAGATTTGTGAAAGGGAAGAAAGTGTTACTACAGCTTTTGAGAAGGATTTTCGGGATTTTGTCTAGTCCGCTTGATTTTTTGTTTGATCTCGAAAGAATAAGGCATTTACTTTCGGTGGGTGTTGTAAACGGTAGATTGCTTTGGGGGTGAATTGGCGAGGGGGGTTAGGGGGGTTTAAGGGTTGGGAGAAAAAGTCAGAAGAATGCATATTATCTGAGTCATTAGACGGTTGCCTGTATAAATTTGAGATGATGTTTTCAGAAATATTTTCAGAAAATGGCTTAGAGCGGGTCTTGATAGTGGAGTGTGCAGGAGCAAAGTGACAAGTGGCTTTCTCCGCTGGGGATTTGTTTTGTTGGAGGGATCGTGGAGAGCTACATGAAGACTTCTCTACGTTCGGGCAAGCTTTTCGGAGTTCTCCGAAAGTTTCCGAACCTGGATTTCCCAGTTTCACCGCAATATCCTGTTGTACGAGAGCATTGATCTTTAAATGGATATTTGTGCTCAGGTCTATCATCCTTAACATTAGCAAACCACTTCTGCATTAATGAGTCTAACATTGTCGTATTTAGACATGGCATGTTTGATTGATCGCCGTAAAGGAAAAATCAGACGACGATGTTCTAGCCCTGGTTCGACTATCAGACCCAAATGCATGTTAAATTTACGAAATGCAGTTGATTTCCCTATTGATTGGTTGCTGAACAAGAATTTATGGAGGTTTTTTATAAACTTTTAATAGATAGGAATCTTAAATTAAGAACCATATGTCGCATATTTTCTACGAAAATGTAAGCTATCTCGATAATTGAGAAAAAAGAATGCAAATAGATTTTTTCTTTCTTGGAAGTAGAGACTTCATTTGAGTATCTTGGATGACGCATTTTAGCTTCTTTGAGCCAGTTTAAACTCGCTCTAAAGAGTGATTGACAGAAAACGCCTTTCTATAGGTAGCTAGAGTCGGGCTAGATCAGAAAATAGATCATAGGGACACTAAGTTTTGTGTGTTTTGTACTTATGGTATCAGAAGTACAAAAAAAAAAATTGGTATCAGTGTCTAGTTCAGTCCATATCCTTTAAAGGGTAAGGTCATGTGCGGGAAGAGTTTTTTAACCGACTTCCAAAGGAGAAAAAATTTGTGTGCACATCATTCTAGTTTGGTTCATTTTGCTTCTTATTTTACTGTTGGTGTACTCGTAGGTGTCTAGCTTGTTCTTCATTATGAAGTTTGACAATTTTTACTTCTCGTTACCTAATTATGTAACTGTAAGCAATTTTTGATCGTTCTTGCCTGTTTCAGTACTTCCAAGTTATTATTTTTAATTAGTTTATCGAGTAAAAATTAAATATAAAATTTAAAGCCCAAATTGTGAGGCAATGCAAGCGCCATACTTGGCCCAAACTGGGCCTGTTTGAAGGAAATTTGAACCAAAGTAACTCATATTTTTTGGAATCTTTGAATTCATTATTTTTCTAAAGGCACACCATTAATTTTTTGAGTCTCATTTACGCTTATATTAATTTTCCTTGAGTTTTTTCGGAGCAGATTTACTCCGGTTTTGCTCGGATATTTTTATTTTGGGCCCTTCAACTTACTTTTACTTTTACTTTTATCAATTAACTAATAATTTTTTTGTAATTAAATCTCCACAATTATGTTACTTGCCTTAGCTAACCCGTAATTACTTTACCATTTTCCTTATTCCCTGTAATAAATTTACCTTTAAGCTCTTTGTTAATTTTATACCCTTAATTCTATTATAATTGTTTGTTATTTCTCGTTGTAGTACTTAAGGATATTCCTGTTTATTACCATTAAATGTGAAAGGTTTAAATACTCGGATAGTTATAAGAAGAGCTTCAGAATACCGCCACTGATGAAGAGGATAACTTGTCCTCGAAATACCGGTATCTGGTTAAAAAGATTAAAAATAAATAGCGCTTTTAAAGGAAATTTTATAATTTTTTTATTTTTTCAGTATCATAGTTTTATGTTTAGGTGGTAAAACGATCACAATTTCACCTGCCGTATAATAATTTGCTTGTTAATGTTTATTTAAGTCTAGGTGTTTATAATGTGAAGAAAATTTTAACTAATACATTTTCTCTCGTTTCTATTCTTTATAATATTTTAAACAGGACTTTATTTGATAAATTTACTAAATCAAAATTTTCATAAAGATTTTCTTCTTGTTTTGCGCTGCGAGTATTGCAATGAATTTTCATTACATCCTTCCGTTTCGAGAGATTTCCCGAAGGAAATCTAAACCGACCTATCTTCGCTTATAGACGTGAAGTCTTGGCTTGCATCAACGGAGTGTACCCATCAGGTCAACAGGTCCGGACACCCTAAGTCTACTCCGAGGTGACTACTGGCAGGCTAGCTAATTCGGAGAGGAATTTCGGTTGCAGGTTTTCCGCGAGCAGCCAAGCTCCAAAATACAAGTATCAGCCACTGATTCAAAAGCCCGATTTAAAACGCGTACATCAACATCCAACAACTCAACTTTACTTTACTTTCCATCTCTTTCCCACCGTACGTTCAGTCCAAAAGAAAGAAATCAAAGAAAATACAACCCCAATCAAAATCACGCGTCACCGAATATTTACCGACTTGATGCCGGAAAAAACCTACTCGAATCCATAACCGAATCAATCTACTCTAATTAGTAACGCAAAGCGCAACTGCGGTACCGCGTACCAAACCGCAACACGAAACCGATCATTCGCGGATTATATAAATCCTACCCCTCGGCGGGATACTCACCTTTGCCATCATTTCCTTTTGAAGGAGAAAGGGTTAGTTCGTTCAGCAACTCATCTTGTATTTTAACAAAATCATTATACTAATCACTCTCTTCACTTTTTAAACTTAATCTTTATCTTCTCGGCTCAGATTTTTTAAAATTTAAATTAAATTATCATTTAATTAAATTATCATTTCTTCTCGCCCCGTAATTTGGTTGATGTCTCTAAGGATTTGATGAAGAATTGATAAAAAAATGTTTTGTAGTAATTTTCTTTCATATGTTTAGATTTTATTAATAAATAACAAATTTATTAAAACGAGATATAAAATATATCTAATAAAAAAGGTGAATAATGTCAAATCCTTTTTTTAATATAAATTGTTCTGTGTAACACACATGCAAACGTATTGTGTTTTTCAGGATTTACGGGTGACGGGAAATAGTTTTTTAGGAATGAAAATACTAGATATTTCGTGGATTCGTAAAAACAACAACAGCCCAAATATGCTATCAAATGTTCGTTTGCGTAACACACCCTTTTTTTGTTTTTGTTCTAATTTTAAACGCTCTCTAATGGAATAAAAAGGGTGAGAATTTAAAAATAAGAGTAAGTTACAGGATTACAAAATTTACACATTATCTCAATTCCGTCCCGACATTCTCTGTCGAAAATCGTTCGTTTCCAACAAGAGTATTAAAAAATTCTGGAAATTATATTTGTTATAGAAAATACGCGTATGGTCAAAAATCAATGTATGGTGTAGTGCAAATCCAAAATTCAACATAGCTACTATCTGTGCCTTCTGAATATTTATTTTTCACCTGTTCAGCACCACCAGGTGCTGCAGCTTGGGCTATCTGACATAGATTTTGTGCTGAATCACTCAAAGGCAATCGTTTCTCTCCAAGTTCACAGCAATGCCAGCTCGGTAAATTACAAGGAACATTCTCGTTTAGTTTTATGTGTGCCCAGGAAATAGTTGAAACGGTAGTGAAAATGGATACAACCGATTTATAGTGCTCGCGTGACGCAGCCGCTGGAATTGTAAATGCACCAGGTCGTTTTTATGACGCAATTGTTGGCAATTCATTTTCCTCGGGCAGGTAACTACGAAACAGCGGCCTCAGTTGCCCTCGCATTCCTTGTGACCTTGTTGCCTCCCCGGCGCTGCCACAGTTCGGGTCCTTTGTGTGGTATCTGCTGCTGATTTTTCCTATTCGGCCACCACTTTCACTCCGAACGCTGATCGTTTTCGTCGCGTGGCCTTTGAAAAGATCTGTCACTTCGCGCCTGCCAACTGCTTAATATAATAGCTCACATTGGCCAACTATTTAGACATATTACGCAAGGATAACAGATCTCTGTCGGGTATCGCTCCGAAATATCAGAAGTATACTAACTTGTCTAAAGCACTGAAGATCCTATTCCTTGAAATTAGTTTCTATAAATTTGCCTCAACGTTATTTTTATCAGTACAGTTAGTGTTAGTCAAAGAGTAGCAGAAATTTAACAGAATACATGTATCCTCTAGAATTACCATCATATGCTTTACCTCTACTCTACATCCGCTTTCCCAGTGACTTGTCTGACGAATTATAAGCTAAAATAATTCAAATTATATAAACTCGCAGTCACGCTTAGATTTCGATTAACAAATACATATGCACATACGCAACTAGAATTCCGATCGCAACATTAAATGAGAATAGTTACGAAAAGCAATTTGAAGAGCAAGAGAATGCTCCTGCCAGAAGGATTTTGTAAATAAAATAGTAAGTCAAGCAATGTCCTACGAAAAGCAACTTCACTTACATAGAGAATATTTCAATTGACTTAGAAATAGAAAAATAACATGTGTTTATCGTGTAGGTATTTAAATTTTCGCCATTTTGTTTGTGTTTTATTGACCACATTGTTTGAGCAGTCGAATTGACATATCAATATTAAGAGCCATTCCTGAATTTTTCTTAAAAATATGGACGTATTTGTAGTGTTTATGCTGTTGAGAAATGCCTATCGTTCCAGTATCACATATTGTTGTTGGAATTATGAAATTTTCAATCGGCTATAACTTTGTTTATTTGATATCCATAGGCCAATTCTCTTTTTTTCTTGAAAAGCCGTCATGCCTTGCTTCTTTGAGTAAGAAGACGCGTGTCTAAAGAATGTGTCTGAAGGATCCTGTAGACACTGAAGATGCCTCAAAGGAGTCGAAATTTGTCTTCTGACTGAAAGAAGAAAGGCCCGACGGCTTTTTAGAAAAAATGCTATAACTTTGTTGTTTAAATTCAGATTACAAAGAAATTTCCTGGATGTATGCATCCATCACCAAGACAACCGATTTTATGTCTTTAACTTTTATAGTTTCAGAAAAAAACTCCTGTGACACACAGACGGATGGAAGAAACATAGACTTTCAATCCAGTATAGAGAAATTGAGCTCGGAATGTGAAAAAGAAAGCAATAAATAGGCAACTTTTAGCTCGCTTTCTGCCCCGCAAATAGCATCTTGTAATCATTGGCGTATCTCTCTCACACTCCGAGCACGATTTCTCTATACTGGATCGTCAGTGTATGTTTATGGGAAGACCGGGCGAATAGACAGACGGACGGATATACACAGGTCATGATTTCAATAGGTTTTGTATTGTATTGTATTACAAAACTCTAAAAGCGTACCATTTCCCTAAATATTCATTTTTATTTGACCCTCAACCTTTTTCACCGTCATCCGTTATAAAAACGCAGATAATAAAATTTTTCGAATAATCTGATCCCTTTAGTAGCCCCAAATAGACCTAATATTTTAAAAAGTTATAAAAAATTGAACTTTAGGCGAATTTATCCTGGAAATTTTAAGTAGAATAAGTTTCAAGCTATTCACAGTAGACACGTCGTGTAAATTATTTTTTCTCTCTATAGTATAACATTCCATTATTCATGGAAAACTGATCATACTTTCCAACTCTTTTTACAGCAACGCCATTCAAATCCAGAATATGAATCTCAACATAGCCGTCCATTATCCGAAGCCAATTCCGATATAAGCTATGATTTGCTTTCGGATAAGCCATATAAATCGTCCAATGACATCGGCTCAAATTATTTGTGCGAAAATAATAACGATGATGGCAAACGGTCGAGTATCAACTCCACAGATACATCCGAAAACGATCGTTTGGTAAGTGGTAGCCGGAGAAACTTACCAAAACATCAGCGTCCACTAACACGTTACCTGCCAATATTTTCACCTATCAATATTAAGAGCCATTCCTGAATTTTTCTTAAAAATATGGACATATTTGTAGTGTTTATTCTGTTGAGAAATGCCTGTCGTTCCAGTACCACATATTGTTGTTAAAATTATGAAATTTTCAATCGGCTATAACTTTGTTTATTTGATATCCATAGGCCAATTCTCTTTTTTTCTTGAAAAGCCGTCAAGCTTTGCTTCTTTGAGTAAGAAGACGCGTGTCTAAAAAATGTGTCTGAAGAATCCTGTAGACACTGAAGATGCCTCAAAGGAGTCGAAATTTGTCTTCTCACTGAAAGAAGCAAGGCCCGACGGCTTTTTAGGAAAAATGCTATAACTTTGTTGTTTAAATTCAGATAACAATGAAATTTCCTGGATGCCTCAAAGGAGTCCATCACCAAGACAACCGAATATGAGTTTTTGGCAAATTTAAGGGTACAGACAAAAATTAAAATTTAAAAATTTTACTAATATTAACAAAGTTTACAAAATTTTAACTTTGGAGGTGTTTGTTGCCCTTATTACTCATAAAGACCAACATAGAATGATTTTTTCAGATTTTTCATCAAACCTCTCACATGATACCCCACACGACCTGTGAAGAAAAAAATGTTTAACGGTCATCCCCTATATAGAGACACCCCCTTAAAAGATTCTGAAAAATGTTTACTCCAAATCTGTCCAGAGATCATCACTTCTGACCTTTCCACAACATTTTATGACTTTGGCTTTTATAGTTTCAGAAAAAAACTCCTGTGACACACAGACAGATGGAAGAAACATAGACTTTCAATCCAGTATAGAGAAATTGAGCTCGGAATGTGAAAAAGTAAGCAATAAATAGGCAACTTTTAACTCGCTTTCTGCTCCGCAAATAGCATCTTATAATCATTTGCGTACCTCTCTCACACTCCGAGCACAATTTCTCTATACTGGATCGTCAGTCTATGTTTATGGGAAGACCGGGCGAATAGACAGACGGACGGATTTACACAGATCATGATTTCAATAGGTTTTGTATTGTATTGTATTACAAAACTCTAAAAGCGTACCATTTCCCTAAATATTCATTTGAATTTGACCCTCAACCTTTTTCACCGTCATCCGTTATAAAAACGCAGATAATAAAATTTTTCGAATAATCTGATCCCTTTAGTAGCCCCAAATAGACCTAATATTTTAAAAAGTTATAAAAAATTGAACTTTAGGCGAATTTATCCTGGAAATTTTAAGTAGAATAAGTTTCAAGCTATTCACAGTAGACACGTCGTGTAAATTATTTTTTCTCTCTATAGCATAACATTCCATTATTCATGGAAAACTGATCATACTTACCACTCTTTTTACAGCAACGCCATTCAAATCCAGAATATGAATCTCAACATAGCCGTCCATTATCCGAAGCCAATTCCGATATAAGCTATGATTTGCTTTCGGATAAGCCATATAAATCGTCCAATGACATCGGCTCAAATTATTTGTGCGAAAATAATAACGATGATGGCAAACGGTCGAGTATCAACTCCACAGATACATCCGAAAACGATCGTTTGGTAAGTGGTAGCCGGAGAAACTTACCAAAACATCAGCGTCCACTAACACGTTACCTGCCAATATTTTCACCTGATTTGGACTTGCGACAGCATATCGAATCAGCAGGACATCAAATTTCACTATGCCCCCATGTCATTGTCGATTCAACCAGCTGTCGAGGGTAGGTTATCATTTGTTTTTGTAACTAATATCAAAATCTAAAATTGTTAATTTTTCAATAGGTATTTACACAAGCTCGGCGCTACATTCCACGGATGGTCAAGAAGATGGTTTGTGCTTGATCGCCAAAAGAACGCATTTATCTACTATTCTGATAAATCAGAACGCAAGCCACGAGGCGGAGCATATTTTTCAGTATGTTTAATTTTCTCTAACATATCCATGGATAGTAATTTATTTAATTCTATTTTTCAGACAATCGACGAAGTTTATTTGGATCATTTGAATACATCGAAGAGTGGTCGACCCCACTGTACATTCATTGTAAAAACAAAAAAGCGTAGCTATCATTTACAAGCAGCTTCTGATGCGGCAGCTAGAATTTGGATTGATGCTATCATAACCGGAGCTCAAGGGAATATTGATTATTAATAAGGATGAATATGGACACGGACCTCAACCGTTATAAGAAGAGAAGACTTAGTCAGCAGGTTATAATTTGTTTATTTTAATTTTAACGAATATCAATTTTTATTTAAGTAAGTTTGCTTTTAAAATTACAATTTAAAATGAGAGTAATGGTCTTTGAATAGTTTCATTTTATTCATCCATTTTTTGTCTTAATTTTTAACCGTGAAAACTGGAATTATTTCAAATATGAAAGAAACATTGATGACATTTAATTTTATTATTAAAGAAAAATAACAACGCATACCAAAGTTTTTTTGTATAAATAATTATCCGACAATGCGAAATGAAAGCATAGCCATTCGGTAATATAAAAAACAAACCGTTAATATTTGCGTTAATGCAAATTTTTAGTTTCACATTTCTATTGTCTATGAATTTGAGATAATTTTTCGAATTAATTCACTCTTGTGTGTAAGTATTGACTAATTTGTAATAAAATACATATTTTACTACATAAATTTTAATAGTTTCCTATTACAACGTGAGAAGCCTTGTCAATTACACAAATCAATTGTGTGCCTTAATTATTGTATCAAGGACTGAATAGATTTGACAATATTTTCTTAAAATGATGAAATGAAATATAGTTTTGAAATGATGTTCAATGAAATGTTTGTTTCATATCAATATTTGGTATATGCATACTTAAAGAAATTCATTTCTAAATTTGAAAAACGGATTTCCCGTGATTTTTGTGAGATACGAATGTATGTTTCTTTCTGGTGGATTTCATTTGAACATTTTCCAATTTTAAGGAAGGCTCGAAATCAAAAAAGTTTACACTATACTTATGTTTAAGTGAAGACATTAATATGTAAAAGAATAATGTAATAAAAAAGTATTTTTATTGATATTGAAGTTTTGATAAAATAAAAAAAAAACAAATAACTTTAATATCATCCATTTGTAACTATGCTTTAAATTGGTTGTCACTAACTTTGAAGTAGGAATAATTTGATCAATAACTAACTATTCCTTCCTTCATACCAAACCATTTTTGTTAATGTTTCACCTGCGTGGGAAATTCGGATATTGTAAAAATTTTATTGAGGACCAATTGATCACCAGAGAATAAAATACTGTCTTTTGGAAATTCAAGACGAAGATAGTGACATCCCACCTAATTTTATATCCTTCAATATATTCTTGCATCGCAATTCCAAAATAAAACCCCAAAATAATTAAAATACTTTGAAAACGAACCCCGAAACCATTTTATTAGATTTTAAGAAAATTAGATACCACACTGTTTCACAACACATATTCCACGAAAGAAAGCTGTTGACTCCGCACTATATCATTTGGAGGTGTAAACAAATTCGATATGAAGATAAGATATCAATATTAGCAAACCTTTAGTTGATTAATTTTCCAACCCAGCTAAGTGAAACCATTTTCCTTTATCCCTTAAAATTGTTGATTTTATTGGATTATAACAAAGTGGACTCTATTAGCCGTTCACATAGTCACTCGTATAACCTGCAGAAATAAACGGTTGCAAAAATACCCTAAATCATAATTTTTCCACTAGCTTTTCTTTTCTTTTATAGAGTAAATAAAATGCAAATTCTGAAATCTAGTGCTGATTTCAGGAACTACATTTTAAATGTAGTTTATATGGGGAAAAACTGATCTCTATCCATCATCCTGGAAACAGAATTTCTCGGACGCACGCCCCGAACAAACACAATTCTTTAGTTATGTCCGATCGAATGACATCAAATTCAATTGGAGCCCCGCCTACGAAAATCGTCCCATTCATATACTTCGCGCGTAGAACATGATGTGTACCCGGAGCTTGAGTGAAATACCGAGTATGTCAAATCCCTGTTGGAAGTGAATGGGACACGGTACAGTAAGGACTGGCCCACTAAATGGATGGAAAGGGTGCTAACAAAGCACTCTGTAAAAACATCCGCGTCGCACCAACATGGAAGCTTTGAATTGATCTGATAACTGGCAATAGCATTAATTTTGGAAAGTGGACTAGGCGATACCCGTTGTTTAAGTGGTGCAGACCATAGCATACTCAAGCAGTAGCCACACTCAATCCAGGTTAAAAAAAAACTAAAAGAAATACCCCAATCGTTGAACAGCAGGTAAATAGGTGAGTGCTAATGCAAAATTTAAACGCGAGATTCGAAAAGTGATTCCATTATTAGATACAATAAAGTTAATTGGGTCGCCTATTACATTTAATCTTTTATGAATATGTGGAACAATGGCAATGCTTTAATGCGTAAAAAATCATGTGCATCAGAAATTTCTTTGTACGAGGGAGGTTAAAATATGATCGAAACAAATGCTCTGACACGTTTATTTACTATCGAAAAAATTTACAGTTTTTCTAAGCACTCCCCCTTACAAGTTACGCATTTCTTCGATTTTTCCAGAAGCTTTTTGATGCCGGTATCGAATAATTTCTTAGTGCGCACGAACTCCTCTACTTCGTCGTCGGCGTTGAATCTTTGACCACCCATGGCTTCTTTCAGTGGTCCAAACATGTGGTAGTCGCAGGGTGATAAATCCGGACTGTATGAGGGGTGTTCCAGTACCGCCCACCCCAATTCCGATAATGTATCGACCGTGAGACGTGCGATATGGGGGCGCGCGTTATCCTGGAGAAGAATCGCACTTCATGCTGGAATGCTCCTTCTTTTCGAGCGTTATTTTGCGATATTTAAGGTGTTCCTGGATGATAGACTCTACACTACCAAAACTGATGCCGAGTTCAGCCAAAATGACTCGAACGATCACCCTACGGTCCACCAAAATGATTTGTTCTACGCGGCAAATTTTGTCTGGTGTGATGCTGGTTCACGGTCGACGATCATGCGGCTTATTCTCGACGGTTTCGCAACCATCCTTGAATGCTTTGGCTCATTCAAACACAGCAGCCCTACTCAGGCACTCGATACCGAAGTAATTTCGCAAACAAGGATAAATTTCCGTGTTTTTATCGCCTTCCCACACTAAAAACGAATGACAATACGTTGCGCAACGGCGGTCGGCACTTGACGTTCACTCATGGTCGTAGCACGTGCGCGAAACATGCACTTCCGACGAAAACTATGCCCCACTGTTCGTAATACTCGTATACTCAAGCCACGACCTACAAAACATACATGCGTGCCATCTACAGCGTTTGTCTCCATCATATTTGAACCACCCTCGTATTTTGAGTTGTAAATAAAACATGATGCTGCAGTTCAATATACGATGCCTCTGCGAAAATTCTGAAAGTGAGCACCAAAGAATACATGGGGAGTGTGATTACTATGTGAATATACTCTGGTGCAGAAAATGATTCGGACAAATATCTAATCAAGTTAAATTTACGCTACGAGCCAATATATAATTTTTCTTTATTAGAATGTATACGGTACAGAGGCATTTTAATATAGTAGGTGTTTTGACAAAAGTCATTTCACCATCGTTTGAACATTAATTAAAACTATGTGTAGTTTCGTATTTCTATGTGAATATTACAATTAGCTAGAGGAAAATTTCGGCAAAAACCTCTACTGAACTTATTACTAGCTTAACATAACTTAAGGCGCAGCCCCCAGTAAAACTGTAAATTTGGGTTAGCTTTACAACTGTGCATCTCAGAAACCTTACGAATAATTGCAAAATTTTTTTAAGTACAAATTAGAATAAACCTTTGGCTATTGAATCAGTTCGTACGTTAAGTAGTTTCCGAGATTTACTACATTTTTTAACAAAAACATGCTATTTTGTTTGAATTATATAACTTTTGCAACAAACTTTTTTCAAAATTTAATGAGTTGATTCAGCAGCCAAAGGTTCATTCTGACTTCTAGCTAAAAAGCTTTTGCAAATATTCGTAACATTTCTGAGGTGAACGGCTGTAAAGTTTACCCAAATTTGCAGTTTTACTGGGGGCTGCGCCTTAACTATCTACTTATAACTAGCTAAAATCTATGAGGCTAGGCTACGGCCACAGAGATAGATGGTAGCAACTGCTGGTTTTCAGTTTGCCAGGGCACAAATTAGCGGATTGGGCGAGTCCAAGTGTCCCAAATTACAAACTAGTTGTGCTTAATGATGCCCCAGTAAGCTCTATATACGCTCCATCGCTAGAAAGCTGTCCTGGAGTATACCAAATTGGTCCTCCTAACAAAGATAAGCTTCTTTAGAGTAAGTTCGATAAGATTTCAGGCTGTGCAAGTTGTCGACAGCAAATTTCCTTAGTGGAAGGATAGGCAGGAGGATGACACAACCTCTGTAAGGAAATACGAGAGGTCTCTCTCTCTCTCTCTCTGTCTGAGTAGTCTCAGAGAAAAAGTACACAGTCCGATTAAAAAAAAACCATATGTTCCAATACGCTCGGACAATGCTGACAGGGAAACATGTGGGTTCCTACCAATACTAGGCAAATAGCCAGAGACAAGAGTTATACAATTCAATCGTCATTGACCTTTCCGTAAAAGAGCGGCTCATCCGGAAACCGGGAACAGTTCTCAAACAATTAAAAGCCACTTATATCGTCCAAAAGAGCACAAGTAAAGACGTCTTTCTAGTGGCGAATGAAAATAAGCTTCCCCGAGAAATAAGTAAAGAATTATCCGAGGCAACCCGAACTAAGAATAAACCGCAGCGCAAACCCCTAAGGCAGACTCTACTGGACAAACATGCCGATGGTAGATCCTATGCAGATGCGATGCGAGAATAAAGTAAGTGTTTAAAGCAGATAACATGTATACCACCATTAGGGTTGGACGGCCCACCCAGTTATGTGACATTGATGGAACTCGGACCAGAGACACCGAACCAAAACTCATTTTCTGATGCAATCAAAAAGGTCCTCGCAGAGAAGGCTACCATAGCCTCACTCAAGCCTTTGACAACGCCCGAAATAAGTCACCGACTTTTCCGCGGTTGAAGACGCCATCTTATGAGAGTTTCCTAGCTTCTTTTGCTTGGTAGCACTGCAGCCCCTCTTGGGCCAACGCTTCCTGCAACAAGCGCCTCCAACTGCGTCCTCCAATTTCGCAAACCGAGTAGCGATGAGCTGTCTTCGTCGACCGAGTCAACCCAGCGTTTCCTCGGTTTCCCCACTGGTCTCTGCCCTTCAGTTCCGTTGGTATCCGTTGTTCGTCCATACGATTCACATGGCCAGCCCATTGCGGCTTCCGCAATCTCACAATCGTTGACAACTCCGGCTCGTCAAAAATTTCATAAAGCTTATGGTTGTATCGAATTCACCATTGGTCTCTGTTTAGCTTCGCTCCAATTATTCGCCCCAGGACCCGTCTCTCAAAGGCGTTCAATGTATTTGCGGATGCTTGGGTTAGGGTCCATGTTTCACACCCATAGCATACCACAGGTCTTATCACAGATTTGAATACTTAGAGCCTTGTTTTCCTGTGTATGCAGCTGATCTTTAAGATCGTCAAAAATGTCTTAAAAACTTTATTTGCGTGCTGAATTCTTCGGCGTATTTCGTTTCTTTCATTAGCGGTTCTCGTTATTTTGGCGTTTAATATGCAAATTCGCCCACAATTTTCGATATTGTATGATATTTTAGATATATGACGTATTTTTTCTCGACTGCGTTATGAGCTTTGTTTTATCTCTTGAGTGTCAGGAAGAGTACTTTGGCGGTTTTTAACGACCGTGACAAAATGTTGACTTGTATAATAATGCACTTTTGCAAAGCCATGTAACTTTCTTATGACATATTCCAGAGCCAAATTGAATAGCAATGGGGCCAGCCCATTTCCCTGCTTTAGTTCGATATTTGTGTCAAAGGCATCGGTGAGTTGGTTATTGATGCGGACTTGGGAGTTTGTCGACGTGATTGTCATTTTGGCAAGGCGGACTAATTTGGCTGGGATACGAAAGCGAAGCATTATTTGGTGCAGTATGTTAAGATCAATATTGTCATATGCTTGCTTAAAGTCAACGATGCTGCGAGTTTAACATAGACGGTGTCCGTCTATGTTAAACTCGCAGCATTTCTCAAGTACCTGCTTGACTGCAAACAGTTGGTCTATCGTTGATCAAAGTAGTGATATGCCTCTGTAGTTTTCGCACTGTAGCTTGTCACCTTTTTGCGGATAGGAAAAATAATTGATTGGCTTCACTTCTTGTTGCCAAATGTGCTGGATAACTTTATGGATGGCTTTCTGAGCACCGCTGCCACCATTTGATGAGCTCCACTGGAATCTCATATTCTTTTGGGCTTTGATGGTGGAACAAACTTCATTCAGAGTTGGTGGGGCCGATGGAAGCTCTCCGGGATTATATATAGGCTCCGAACTCCTGGAGCTGGAGGATTAAGGAGGTTCTTGAAACATGCTGCTCATCGTTCCTTAATCCTGTTTTCATCAGCGATGATGTTGCCGCTGTCATCACGGCAGAGCGTTTCCTTGGGCTCATAACCTCATTTCAGGCTTTTCACCACTTGCTTGTCTTGTGTTGTCATAGTATTTTCTTTTCTTAACGCTAATTATCTTATTCACCACTCTTCTGAGATTTTCATATTGCTCTCTCTTCATCCTGGTTTTCCTACCTAAATACTGTTTGTACGCCTGATTCTTTTGGCCAACGCATTCTTGCACTCATAATCAAACCAATCATTTCTTTTCCGGTGGGCTTGACATCCGATCGTCTGTTCTTTCGCAGTCTTAATTGCCGCTTTCACTTCCACCCATAACTTGTTGCTTGTTTTCAGCGATGTGTCTGATAGGAGCTGTGTAATGATTTTTTTTAATGCCCGTGTAGGACACGGGTGCCGATGGTCTGGCATAAGTGTCAGCGAGCTATAAACAACACCGAGCTCAGCTAACTAGCTTCGCTTAACGACCGGGTACGCGTGCTTGACGACTAGCATTTGCGGGATCATATGAGGCGGGTTCTTGTCGAGCCACGAAGCTACACTACAAAATACTTATCACGCGTACTCTACTCTACAAGACGCACCGATCAATTTTTATTGTCTTTAGAAAAGTTCTATTAGATGTCAATTAAGCTACTTTACAGTAATTCAATATTTTTTTGCCTCGTTAAAGTTAGCGGACACGGAGGCTTGAGACAAATGCAAACATTACACAAAAACATTACAAGGGGAATGTCAAACCTAAAGATGTTAAAGTGGCTGAAGTGAACCACTCATCTCTGCCTAAAGGGTGGAAACTTGACGGATGCAGTTTACTTTACACTAGTAAAACAACAAACTAAGCAGTTTCGACGGGGTGACCACCTTATCTCTTCAGGAGCAGCCACTCCTGATCACCACGGGGCTGCTCGACTGCTTATGTTTATTACAGCTGGTTGTCGTGGATTTCCGTGAAATTTTTGTCCACAGACGCTGTTTGGAGCCTTTCGATGTCGAATTTATGTAGAGGGCTGGTCTTCGCCAAATATGCGTTAGACATACGAGTACGACATCGATTGATTAATTTGATCAAGTAATGATTCGAGCTACAATTGGCTCCTGGGCACGCACGAACGTCAACTATGCTCAAGGCCCAACGTTGTTGGATCAGGACATGGTCGATCTAGTTTTGTGTGCTGCAATCCGATGAAAACCAGGTCATTTTGTGTATGGGTCGAAGCAAGTCAAAACGTAACACTTGATTTCTGCTACACGCAAAGTCAATCAGGCGCTGGCCGTTGTCATTTGTTTCATCGGTGAGGCTATATCCTCCAGTTGTTCCTCGATGAGATAGCTCATTGCTAACTTTAGCGTTGAAATCACGCATGTATCGTGTGTGGGTAATGAATTGACTAGTCTTTCCAGGTGATTGTATAAGGTTTCCTTCATTTCTTTGTCCTTGTCTTCGGTTGGGGCGTGTATGTTTATCAGCAAAATTTTGAAGAATTTCGCTTTGATGCGGATAGCGCACAATCGTTCATTGCCTGCCTTAAAATCAATAACGTGCGATTTGAAATCTCTATCTACAATAAAGGCCACTACGAATTCTCGTTTTCCAGTAGGCTTCCCACTTATGAATATTGTATGCGATCTCATATCTTGAATATCACTACCAGTCCAATTTGTTTCCTTGATCGCCAGTGGGTTAAATTCATGTTGACTGACCTGTTGTAAAAGGTCCTTAATAGCACCAGAGTCAATGATCTGACATTCCAGGATCCAATACCATAGTCCTTTTTTCGTTTGCCATAGGTCCCATCCAAGGTTTGGTTGCAGGTTTCGAAACAATGTAGGGTTTTCCAGGGACGGGGTACTAGCCCATCGCCCAACCTCCGTTCCGGCTGCATGGTTATTACTTTCAATTCCATTATCAGGCACGGAAGACTCGCCTTCGCCCTCTTACATCACCACAGAAGAGCTGTAGGTAGGATTTGGTAGCGGAGCTGCAGGTATATTTGCAATTTTTGGCATTCCTTGTTATTTAATCTCCCATCATTGGGGAACCAGTTAACCCAATACGTGACCCCGAGACCATTTACTACCATTCGGTCATGGGATTTAGGATAAGGAATCGTGGAAGCTGTGGGTTGGGGAAACACAGAACGTCATGTTCTCGTTGGAAGAGACTTAAATGTAAAAACCGTTGAGTGAGACGTGACTCAACCAAGTTCGAGGGTAAAGTAAGTCTTGGAGATGGCAGCCATATACTGTGTTGAACACCGACAATATCCTGATTTTTCGCCGCTGGGACCGGATAGGAACCAAACCAGATGTGACATTTACCTCGAAGTCGCTACTCGTAGTATCAAGGGTACATAACTGGAGAGTTCTCAAGGACAACTTGGTGTTCTTATTGACTTCCATTTTCTATTAGGCTCCTATAGCAAAGTAGGTAGGTTCTTCTCAAGTGCGTGGGGACCTCAAAGACTAGTAGTTTCTCAAATTGTTCTTGATTTAATTGCTTTAAATTTGTTTATTCAAGTTCAGTTGGCAATTTATTTGAACGAGATTTAAACCCAAAACCCTAAAATTTATTTGAAAAATAAACAAAATTTAATAGGTAACTGCATAGCAACAATTTAAAATCATTTGGCTATTATGAAGTCGAATACGCTGTATTTGAAAGTATAAAAACCAAAAAAAAAACACAAAAGTTGATGAAATCATTTAAATAAAATCATTTGAAGGAACTAGAAAGGCTGAGGAGGAAAATCGTAGCATAAACATAAAAAACTAGAAGAAAACATTGTGGAATTTAATGAAGATCAATTAAGAGGAAGATGTGACTAAAAAATGTAATGCTGCATACAATCTTAATGTTAAAAGAGTGTTTTTCAGCGGCGGAGAATTTAAAAATTGCAATTGAAATTCAAGTAATTAAATTGTTAATTATTACAAAAAGACTTTTACTCGAAGAAAGCATATTGTGAATCTTTAAACGAAAGTCTGCAGCAGGTAGGAATACGATCAAATTTTAATGTGATGCTGCCACCTGGTGGTGAAAAAAATGAAATAAAAACTCACCTTAGATACACTTCATTCAAGTAAAATTAATTTCGATTGCATATTTTAAGGCTTAAATTTTTGAGATAAATTTAATTCGATATTCCGAAAAAAATCATGAATATGATTGAAGATCCTATTCCTACAGATAGAAATCACGAAAATAAAATTATTGTTTATCTAAGATCAAGACTAAAAAAAAGGTTTTCAAAACACATTTCAGCTTTGTACTGCCATCTAGGAATGGAAAATATGAAAGATTCCATCCTAGACACATTCAATCCGAGTGAAATATGCCTTCGCGATTGCATATCTTATGGGTTACTTTTTACCAAAAATAAACAATTTTTTCAATTTCATTTGCTTGCTGAAAAATTCCATTTCTGGGCGCCTAGTATCTCAGTCGATTTTCAATTAAAACTTTAGACAGGCCTATTCAATTGTTGATTCAGGTGAAAGGTGTAGACGAGTGACGACGGGCGAATCATTCATTTTGCTATTTGAAACTTTTTTCAAGACTTTTACGATCGAAAAATTTTGGCAACGGAAAAATTGGTTTCAGTGGTATGATAAATTTATGCGGATGGTTCTGGAAGTTTCAGGATAATATTTTACATGTAGAATTTTGAAGTTGATAAAACGATTCTTTAGAATTTTTTAAGATGATTTCTAGATAGCCAAAGCAATGTTTTGCATTAGTCACATGAATTTTGAATCAGTGATTGAGATATTTGAAGATTAATATTTTGTAAATGTTGTTCACAAAGGGTTTTTTTATTATTTCTTGCACGTTAAAGGAAAGGCTTTTGAAGGAAATGTTAAGGCACTCGAAAACGAACGATTGTTTAGTTAAAAGGGAGATATAAAATGCTGGGTCAGGCATCCCGAAATAAGAAATTGTGTAATTATGCTAAATTTTCAGGAATAAAACGTCTGAGAAATTCACACAAAAATGCTAAAAGGTTAAAACTTGGTAAAACAATCGCCATTTTCCTAAATGTCATGGTTGATATCTTTTGGCTAGGAATACAGTATACGTACTGAACTTAAAATTTATTTGTCTTCAGGAGTTAATTGAAAAGGATAGATGGTCTCTGTTAAACCTACTTAAATAAGGATGACGGTTTCAAGAGTTGATCAATTTTTTCAGGAGTGTCAAATTAGATAAATGTGGCAGAAAAGGGTTGAGCCTGCAAAAATGAGAAATTTAAGAACTTTTAATTAAAAAGGAGGACCTTTTTAGAGGTTTCGAATTCGTGTACTAATATATTTTTAAAAAAATCTTTAAAACCGGTCTTCAAAGCAAGGTATCTAGGATAATTTGAATGTACAACAGTGAAAGGACCCAAAAATGCGTAATTTTCAACCTACACAAGTAATTTTCAACCTACACAAGTATATTTATGGGAAACTAGGTCCTCTGTCCACATACCGAAAAATTTAATTTTATAAAATTATACTATTTTCTTATATAGAATAAATCAAAGACACATTGTAAATACAAGAAAATAGTTTTATTTCGATTCGACACAAAAACGTCAAAAAAATTAGTCAGCATATTGCATTTTCTGTACCTAGTTCCAAGATCAAATATTTCTTGAAAATATAAGCTTGAAATAAACCAACTCTTTTTTCTCGTTCGTAATAAAACTTAAATGTAAAAGAGATATTTACTTCTAAATATCTATAAAAATATGCAAAATCACAAGGGTTACGTACATATTTGTTCTTATATCAAACTATTATCACTTTGTAGGAGCATTATTGGTGTCAATCACTTTACTTTTAATTTGCTTTATATTGTAAAGATAACCTATTTCTGACATATGGTACATATTTTGACGTTAGTAAAATGGATGTGGCATACGTTTTTCATGCATTTAGAGCACACGCCTGAAGTATTGTGTCTTTGCTGTGTGGACTGTATTAACGGGGCAGTTCGCCCCACGAACTACTCGATAATTTAGCCAATGCACCCGAAAAATTCATCCGCAACGTGTATGCTGTTTTGGCGGCAATATTATGCCACAAACTGTCGTCATAACCCGCGTAGAGATAGATAGGGCTGTCATTTGTGGGCAACGCAAGTGCGCATTAAACGCTAATTGCGGAATCTTTTGGGTGCTTCCGTTAGTTGCAAAATTCTTTGCGGTTGCAAGTGTGGCTGTAAAAATATTTCCTAGTGGAGCGAAGGACACATTGTTGGATTGGACGAATATAAGAATCTTGAATTGGATGATGCTGAAGAACATCATATGAAGACGAAAAAATCGCCGGGGCTTAGGAAGGTTTGCTTGTCAGTTTGAGGTTAAATAATATCTGCTGCAGGGGTGTAAATAATACAGCTCCGGAGAAACGTATTGTTGTCCAAAAGAATCTGAGCACGAGTGCATGCATCCGAGTTCTGCTGCTGGTGGCCTGGAGAAGAGAATTTAGTGAATAAAGACTATTATCTTCAATTAAGGAAAATAAACGAGCAACATGAGTACTATCCTGGAGAAGATTGTAGCTATTGAGGCTGAAATAGCCCAAACTCAGTACAAATTCTTCACAGTGCAATAACTCCAGCAATGCCGGCTGTCCTGTAGGACCTAAGAATGCGATAATTTCCATCAAAATGCAGTGAATTATTCAATTTGGAAATTTGACCTAAGTTTAAGTTTTCAACCTGTTATGGGCATCCTGGGGTAACTAAGAGAAATATGTTTCCCATCACAAATTCATCCAGGTTAGATATCGCTGCTCCCATACCAACTGCGGTTCCTTACTACATGATCTTCGCGGAGCAAGTGTATGGTGAATTGTGGCAAATTAAGTCGAAAAAATCAAAGTAACGCACGCACTTATAAGGCACAAGAAGGTTTTCAAGATACGAGTACGTTGTCTTTAAACGAGCTTAGTTTCACCCTCATTTTGATAATTTCAACTTTGATTTTTACTTTCCCGTGACCTCAAAAAGGGTTTAGTATTTATTTAATAAAATGAACTAGCAATGAGGCAAGAAATAAAAATATAAAATTTGAATAATACTTGTGACTCGTGGTCAACGATATTAGATCCACCGCTTCTATCTGGACGCCCCACTTTTATTTGAAGGGTCGTAAGTGTTTGGAGTAAGGACGAAATTGTCTCGCATCCCGCGCGCGTTAATCGAACATCGGCGTTGTTTTCCGACATCAATTCCTTTGGTAGGTTACCTCGGCCTCAAAAACTTCGAAGTGTTATGTTTTTAACGTACAATATATAATTTTTTTATGGTGGGCCCTTGTGCTGGGGAAAAATAACCCGCCCCACGACACCTCAATCCTAGCCTGCAAGCCCATTCTCGCATCCTCAGACAAGGCAATTCCGGCGAGCACCAATATCTTTGCTCGCTGAGGCAGCAGATCATCGTTGCACACCTTTACGGACATATGAACATCAATAGAATATTACACGACACAAATGACATCTTGATTTCTTTGGATTCTTACTTTTACTCACATCTTGTGCAGATGAATCCTCAGGAGGCGCAATACCAACCTGACGGAGAAACTTGTCCATCATATCTTTCAGATCTCTTGAAAGATTGGATAAAGATCTTCTGTGTAGAAAATGGAGAGTTGCTAAATCATATTCAAGTTTTTCTAAAAACTTTTAACGACTAAAGTTTTTTTTGATTATTTGAGGCGCAATAAAGCACACTGTTTTCTCCAGATATGTTCAACATAGCGCAAAATATAGCAGTCAGCCATCTTTGACTTGTTCTATTGACAGACTAAGCAACTTAATTCTGATCTAGGGTATTTACACCATCTTGAATAGAATTATAAAGTTCGATTATTTCGGGTTTTTGACTTTCCATATTCGTCACAGGCTCTACAATTTTGGAGTCACTTTCAGGTTTTTCTTCGCTTTCCATGTCATAGCCGCTGGGTTCAAACTTTTCATTTTCGCTTGCACCTGATTCCCAGTCATCTAGCATATTTTCAATCTGCTGGGGAGCCAAACTTCCCCATGGCTAGCATTTTTTTTAATACCTCTATTGCCTACCACTCTCTCCATCACTCTTTGTTCGTCAAAGTCAAAAGAGCTTTATTCAATACTAATCATTATGAAAAATTTTTAAAATATGAAGCAAATTCCAAACAATAATAATACAAAAACTTAATGGCCCAAATGGCTCTCTAAATTTATACGTTATCAGTTAAACACATTTTATCAAAAAAGAAACTATAGCAAATTTATATTAATTAAGATTATTGCATATTTTACGATTCGATTAGAAAAAGGAGAAAAAACCAACCAACACTATTCCAAAATTATTTATAATTGTAACACAACAGTGAACTTTAATCCTACACCTAATATGTTATAAACTAATTCTAATAAAATTCAATCAAAAAACTTTATCTTATACTAAAAAATGTTATCGCAATATTCTTAACCTAAGCGTTTAACCTTATTTCTAAACTTAGGTTTAATAAACATAACATATACCTCATTCACATATCGTTGCTTTGTCAAGTGTGCCACGTAGACAATGTTTATAAGGATAAGGGTTAATTAGCGATAGCGTATTTTCTCAAACTCAAAAATATCTGAAATCGCTTCTCCAGTATCTAAATATAAAATGGCAGTCGTAAATTAAATCGTAAAAACCCGGAATTCGCACGCTTAAGGGGAGAAAAAGCGATTTAAAGTTTTGGGGGGGGTGTACTCCTATTTTAACCTTCATAAAAATAGTGTATTTGTAAACAATATTACAAATGTGTACTTGTCGTAAAGAATACACTGACACCTACAAAATGAGACTAAAATTTTGACAATCGGATAGAAATTGTGGGTACAGTGAACGATCAAAGCTAGAGATCTCGGGTTAACCCTTAAATGAAATCGTAAAAACCCGGGATTCGCACGTTTAAGGGGAGGAAAAGCGATTTAAAGTTTTGGGGCGGGGGGGTATATTCCTATTTTAACCTTCATAAAAAATAGTGCATTTGTAAAGAATATTACAAATTTGTACTTGTCGTAAAGAATACACTGGCAGCTACAAAATGAGACCAACATTTTGACAATCGGAAAGAAATTGTGGGTACAGTGAACGATCAAAGCTAGAGATCTCGGGTTAGGTGGTTAGGCCTAAATTAAATCGTAAAAACGCCGGATTCGCACTTTAAGGGGAGAAAAGGTGATTTAAAGTTTTGGGATTTTTTTCCTATTTCAACCTTCATAAAAAATAGTGTATTTGTAAATAATATTACAAATTTGTACATATCGTAAAGAATATACTGGCAGCTACAAAATGAGACCAAAATTTTGACAATCGGATAGAAATCGTGGGTACAGTGAACGATCAAATCTAGAGATCTCGGGTTAAGCCTTAAATTAAATCGTAAAAGCCCGAAATTCACATTTTTAAGGGGGACCCTTAAAAAATTAAAAATGATCTTAAAATAAATAAAATATCCAACCAGTTCACCTTTTACACTATTTTCATGGTACAGGGACATCTCCTGGAAACTCATTGAACAATATTTGCTAACTCAATTGGTCGAAGAACTGTCATCTCCGCCTAAACATCAAATTCCTAACCAACAAACGCTAGTGCATCGCGGGTGAATGCAATTAGATTTGCCGTGTAAATAAAAAAACAGAAAAGATTGATATTCATCACAATATACAATAATCATTGAAATGTCTGATAAAATGGACAATCTAGCGGATGGTGACACCCAAGTTGGTGATGACGTTGGTGATATTGATGAAGAGCAGGTAATAAGAGATTTGCCACCTCCAAACAATGTACACAGTATTTTTTTGTAATTTACAACAGGAAGAAGCTCTTCTCAAATCAGACGATGATGATCCGATGAATTCTAATGATGAAGATGAAGTCGATGGCTGCGGTGATGCTGATCGTGATGATGATGATTCCGATGATGATGCAGAGGATGAAGAGGAACGTTTGATAAAAGATTATTTGGAAACATTGGGACAAATTAATCAGAATAAATATGGATATGAAAATTATGTGCAGCTAATTGAAATTGCAAAGTAAGTCAATTGAAATTAGGTATCGTTAAATTTTTTAAAATGAATAATAATATATTGCAGTAAACTGTCGGATTTGGAAAAGATCCGTCAAAGTTACGAGCTGTTTTCATCGGTTTATCCAGTTGCACCAGAACTATGGTTGAAGTTTCTCATGATTGAGAATAGTTTGGCATCATCGGAGACGGAGGTGGACGAATGTGAAAAATTATTTCGGAAGGCTTTGAACGATTATTTCTGTAAGTATGAAAAATTAAAAAAAATAATTTTCTGCATTTATATTATTATGGCTTTTTGTATTTTCAAAAGCATCAATCACACATAATTATAACTATTCATAAGTTCATCAATGCATAAACAACACCAGCGAATATACACTTCAAAGGAAAACAAGGGCACAAATTTCATTTCCATGGTTTTACAAAACTTTAATGCCATTCAATCGACCTTGGTTCAATAAACCGTGTTTGTTCTAGGCGTTTGATCGAAAGGTCCCTGCAAGAGAAGTGTTAGAGCCGGTTTCGGGCCTGTAGTGTGTTTTGCGGAAAAGATTTTGTAATAATATCGACATTTCTGCTAGTGGATACTATCTTTACATTTTGTGTGGGCGATACCGTAAACAGCAACGCTACTAGGTCGATATCAGTTCCGTAATCAGCATCTGAAGTTGAATTTGGCTGGGTCAACGTTCATAAGGAACTAACGGACTATGTTATTTGATCTTGGAACATCAGATCACGAATTAAAGCTTAAATCACCAGTCCCAAAAACTCATCGTTCTGGGCATTCACGAAATGAAATAAATACTTCCGAGGTTCAAGATGGAGAATCGACCTCAAAATTCAAAAATAGGAAGCCTGATTGAATCGGCGAATTTAGTGGTCTTTGTCCGGTTGAAGCGTAGTTTGTAAGAAATCTGTTTTATATATCCCAGTTGTAGGTACGTTTAACTATATTGTAAAGTTTTGTGACTTTTTCGTACTTTGAATCTGAGTTTTACTAACGCTTAATGCAACCAGGTTGGTTCTTTCTCCCTCTTTATAGTGCAAGTGAGATGTGTTCCAGTTCTAAAAGATATTGGAAGTTGTCTTTACTGAATAATGTTGTATATCACCTTTCAGCAGGAAATTGTACCAGGCCTTATTTGTGCTTCTTTGGGTTTTCAGTGAAATTTCTTGTTTCAACAGCCCTTCCACATCGGATCTTAGAATCATGTGATCAGGTAGGATTGGAGGCTTTGGTTTCTACGGAAATAGAAGCTCTCAAAGGAACCAACACCTGTATTTCTGAAGAACACATGTTCATAGTTAATCTTTTACCGCCCCGTGTACTTCTATTGTGAAAATCATCGTAGGGTCCCGATTCTTCAAGGAACAAATTTGACTTTCATAGGATACAAGGCTCTTTGATCAGTACCAAGGTCTTTCTTTGTGAACGTTTCAGCACAAACTGCTCTCCCACCAGGAGACTTTAATGCACTGGATCCTTGAGATAAGCGGCATCGGTGCTACAGAGGATTTATACTTTCCTCTGCCTCTGTACATGGGTATAATCAACTTTAAACCTAAGGGTTCATTGCTTGACATCAAAATCCAATGGCTTTTAGTAGATACATGCCCTCAGAATTAGTCTATCTTTTTGACACTACTTTAACCTACACCGTTCAACGTAATTAACTTCAACTTGCTCACGTCCTGCTCTCTCACTTCAACAGTTCGTGAGCAGTATCCTTGGTTTGATGTGCAACCATTGAAAATGGTAATCCTTTACTTCGTTTCCCACGCTATTGTATTCAAGCGTTGATAAAGTTTCTTAGCTGTTGTTCCTGCGCTTTGCCTCACCTTTTCCAGTAACCTTTCGTTTCCTCTTTTTTCAGCCAGATTTTTTGTGCACCTACCTGGTTTTTCTGGTCTGTCACGTATGGTTAAGATTTTCCCATTCCTCCATGTTGTACATATGCCTTTAGGATTTATTGCTTTTTTGCTGTAGCAGTACAGCCTCTTTCGGGACTTCGTTTAGAGGTAGTTAAAGTATCTCATTATCTTGATCACATGTATTGACACTCGAGAAGGTGATATGGACAGTACCACGCTTTGACCGTGTGTCCGTCTACCCAGTTCTGATTTTAAACCAGTACGTGACATAACTGAACAGGATTATAGTTCGTCCGAAGAATCAATCCAAACAAATCTCATTATCATTAATTAAATTTGTATCAGGAACCTTCGGCTTACGAGGTGAGCACTCTAACCACTACACCAACAGACTATCCTTTTAGGATTACTTTGTCCATAACGCTGATTATAATAGCATTAAATTTTATCTTGCTAATATTGATTGGAACTATCTTTCAAGTTTAGATTTAGAGGATGCAGTCTCTTCATTCTATAAAACATTCTTCGAATGCATTGAGACTCATGTTCCTAAAATAAAGAAAAAACCCAAAGTTTCCGAGCCCTGGCTTGATCGCGACCTTCGACATCTGCGGAATCAAAGGAACAAGCTCTATATATTAATGAGAGATAACATCGTTGACACAAGCGTTAGATTAAATATGATGAGCTGGCTATGGAATTCTCTATAAGATCTCGCGAAGCATATGATCAATACATCAATTCAACCGGGGAAAATATTATTCGTAATCCCAAAGAATTTTTCAATTTCGTAAAAACCAAGCAAAAAGCCACAGGATTTCCAACATCAATGTATTACGGTGATAGGAATTCAGTTTGCCCTCAAATTATATGCGGCCTTTTTGCCGAGCATTTCAAGAGGTTTTCCGCCCGGCCACCAATTCTTCTAGCTTACCAATTTGCCATTCAACAACAGCACCATTCATTGATGAAATGAGTTTGTCAAGTGAAGATAGCGTAAACGCTATTAAAGAACTTGATATTAACAAGGGACCTGGACCTGACTCTCTTCCACCGAGATTTATTTTTGAGTGTATACATCAAATCTCTTCCCCTCTGTTTATTCTATTCAACGCATCTTTATCACGAGGGGCTTTTCCAACTGTCTGGAAGGCTTCTCATTTGACTCCGATTTTCAAAAGTGGAGATAAGCGGTCTATAACAAACTATAGAGGTATTGCGATACTATCAGCTATTCCAAAGTTGTTAGAAAAAATTGTTTGTGATAAACTTACCACGTTGGTTGAACCACGTTTAAACGAACAGCAGCATGGTTTTCGCAAAGGTCGATCAACTACCACTAACCTAATGCTTCTTACCTCAACTATTCTCTGCGAAATGGAAAAAGGTAACCAGATTGCCGCTGTTTACACGGACTTCACCAAAGCTTTTGACCGAGTCGATCATGGAATTTTGATCTCCAAACTTCTGAAGTTCGGCATCTCTGGGTCCTTACTGAGTTGGATCGCATCATACCTAAATAATCGAACACAGTTTGTAAAATTCCAGGACACTTTTTCAAGAGAAATTATTGCTCTTCTGGAGTGCCACCTGGGTCCCTTTTTATTCAACATCTTTATTTCCGACTTGTCTGAAATTTTAAGTGACGTACCTCATCTTCTGTATGCTGACGACCTCAAAACATACTACACCGTCAATTCCGATTCCGAGGCTATTTTTCTGTAAGCCAAAATAAATTCATTATTGAAATGGTGTTACGATAACAGACTTTATCTAAATGTTGGAAAGTGTTATGTGATAAGCATCTCGAGAAAAATTCAGTATTTGAGCACACTTATAACCTGAATGATTCCCCACCTCAAAAAGTTGACCAGATCTCAGACCTGGGCGTTCTGTTGGACAGAAAGTTGAATTTCCATTCTCAATACGATACAATTCTTGCTCGGGCATGTAAGCAGCTCGGTTTCATAAAACGTCGCGCCAAAGAATTCGAAAACCTATGGGTCTCCAAAACTCTATACACCTCATTTGTTCGCCCCCTCCTTGAATATTGTTGTATTATTTGGAATCATTGCTTTGGGAATGACAGCACCCGCATTGAATCTGTGCAGAAACAGTTTCTTCTTTTTGTCTTGCGTGATACTTATGACCCAAGAGACTTCGTTAACTTGCCACCTTACCAGCAAAGATTAAATATTTTGAATCTTTCCTTGCTCTCATCTCGAAGAACTATCTTAAGTTCTTGCTTTGTTTTGAATGTAATCAATAAGATAGTAAATGTTGCATCACTATCAAGCAAAATCACGTTCAAGAAAACGATTAAACATACTTGGAACACTCGTCTGCTTCATGAAGACGAACATAAAACCACCTACGCAGAGAACGAGCCAATTAATAGGTGTTGCAAGATCTTCAATTCTATGAGTGAACATTACTCTTCTTCTATCCCAATACATAACTTCAAAAAAAGATTACTGACGCATTAAAATAAGTTATTGTTAAATATATATTTACTTTTTTTGTGATTTGTTTAGATATAAGTACTTTTTTGTGATTGCCTTGTTTGGCTTATTAAATAAATAATTGTATAGCTTTTTTGCTATGTGATTGCCTTCTCTTCACTTCGGTCTGATTAGTCTGATAGTTGTATCTCGACTGAATTCAGAATCCACGAATGTCTTTGCTGGTAATGTGTTCGCCTGTATATCCATTTGGTCATCACTTTTCCTTCGCCCATGCACTGATACTTAGAAGAGAGTAACTAAATTTTGAATATGGTAGAGCAGTTTGGATCATCTTTTGTTATCCATCAAAAATGCTACAAAATTGCTTGATTTTTAAATAGGACAACTAAGTTTTTTCCTTGCATACTCTTCCCATGTAAAACTGTTCATTTTCTGTTATGATACCAGCAAGCCCTGATTGTTCCATGAGAACACGTTAGCTAGTTTAGCTTACATTTCAGCCATAATCCGAGAAAGAAGATCGATAAAATTTCATCTGGGCTGGATTCTAGTTGTGAAAACGAATGGTAATTAAAATAATAAGGGTGGGAAGGAGTATGTTCTTTCATGAGGATTTCGTACACAGTCGATAGAATCTGTGCATTCATTAATACATGAAAATATACTATTATTGCTTATTCTTTCATAGTGCTAATTTCATTGATTGGGTTTCTTAAAGATATTTTCGATATATCTTTTTTAACTTTTTCAGAAATATTCTGGCATGAATGTAGTCTTATTGGAGCTGTTAACTAGGTCATAATCGCCTGGACGGGCGGACAATAAGCGCAAAGTACTGGTAGCTCCAGCATAAATAAACTCTAGTGTGAACTTAATTTCAAAGAAGCAGTGGAGCTGCCCCGAAGTAATTGGCAGCGGCAGTTCTTGATGAGGAGTGCCGTTAACTTCGCCGAAGCTGCTTTTTTCCCTTGTAAGGAAAAGACCTGTTTCGGCAAAGATGACGGTTGTCTTTTAGTTTGATATTCATTTTGTAATTACCAGGCTTCCATGTCCGTGAACGATAGTGTTTTACTAATAAATATAGCGGATTTAAAAATCGATATCTTGTAGAGTAGGATACGCGTGTAAAATGTTTTTCAGTGTAGCTACGGGGCGCGATAAGAGCATTCCGCATACAGCTACACCTTTGTGTAAGACCACCTGTGTCCTGCACGGACCTATACACACTATTTACAAATAGCTCGGAACGCCTTCAACTCCGCTAGGTGGGCGGATATTCTGAATGCGCTGAAAACCCCTTTCCACATTCCAGAATATCTTATGCGGCTTCTGAGGGACAACCTGATGGACCGAAGCCTGCTTCATGATACGATGCCGGCCCGCCAGAGGATGGAAGTTACATCGGGTGTTGCTCAAGGATCTATCCTAGGTCCAGACCTGTGGAACAGATCGTATGATGGGCTACTGAGACTAGAGCTGCCGGATGAGTCGCACCTGATCGTCTGTGCGAATGATGCTGCGGCACTAGTTGCTGGATTAGGTATGCTAATGCGCCGGGGTGAGATTGGATGACTGACGGCGGGTTGAATCTAGCACTGGAGAAAACCGTGGTCATCCTGATAAGGAAGAGAATCCCCAGAGTAAGAACGATCAGTATTGGGGAAGTACTGGTTGTATCGAAACCACTAAAATACCTGGGGTTACTGATCGACTCGAAGATGTTTCTCTGAAAAAATCAGAGCAACGGCTGATAAAGCTGTTTCAGGCGTATCGACTCTGAGTCGACTTATGACCAACGTAGGGGGACCCAACCCATCAAGAAGGCGACGTTTGATGAAGTCCGTAGATTCGGTATTACCGTACGGAGTAGAAATATGTTGCGAATCTCTTAGCAAGCTTAGCAAGGAGCTGTGCCGAAAACGCTTAGCACCGGCGGAGAGAAGACTAGCACAGGATTACATCTTCATATCCGACAGTCTCTTATTTGGTGGTGCTACTCATCGCAGACGTGATACCTATCGCCGTTCTTGCTAGAGAGCGTCGTACTATCTACCTACGTCGAAACAAAGACGGAAAAGAGACGGTTGTCCGCGAGGAGAGACCATAGACGTGTGTAACGCATCAAATTTTGCTGCGCTAATACACTGATACCAGCGCCAGCAGTGGTACCTACGCACTGCGCTGATACCATTGCGCTATGATACCTTGATCTCATACGACAATACTTGATATATTTTGCGCTTTTATCTGGGCTCACATAATAGCATCATATGAGCGCAGCCAATGATATTAACGCACTGCATTGTACCATTCTGCTGCGATACCATGATCGCATGCATCTATGCTTGATACACTGGGCGCTGTAACGTAGTGCGAAGCAAAATGGCTTGGCGCCAATGCCAGCGCAATAGATACATCCCTTGAATCCAATGTTATGGCCAACACACAGCAACTGTGTTGATGCCAAGCGTTAAATCTCACGACAAAGAGGTTGATGCCGAAATGCGCTACTGCGCTGCTGATACCGTGGATTGGTATTGATAGTGCTTCAACGCAATTGCGCGGCGCAGCACTGCGTTACCCATGTCTAAGAGACCACGCTCAGTCAATGTTTGGCAGCAATCCTGGGTGAACGGCGCGAAGGTAAGGTGGACTGCGTGCCTCATCCCTGATCTGAGACCGTGGCTCAATCGAACGCACGGTAAAACTGACTTTTAGCTGACCCATCTCTTGAGCAGGTATGGGTGCTTTCATTCTTACTTGCACAAGATTAGTAAGTCGCGGTCCGCTGACTGTAGGTTTTGCGGAGGAGAGGAAGGCGATGCCTAACACGGATTTTTTTACATGCAAAAGATAAGACAGACTGGCCCGGGATCTCTACATAGAAACAGAAGAGCTCTCCCTGGATAGTTAATCCGGGAGATGCTTGCATCTGTTGATAAATGAAACCATGTGGCACATTATGCTCGGTCAGTCGTAAAAGAATGAGTCACAGCAGTCGGGGTTGGAGGATCACTTTTCTAGTAATCCCTCTTACTCCTTCCCCTCCCGCTAGAGGAGGGATCCCTCAACTTGAAGGCGTCCCACGTCGTAGGAAAACGCGGCTTAGCCCAAAGTAATGTGTCAAACGGTTCCAGGCTAGGTTCTAAGGTGGACAGAGGAGGTGTTTGGTGGGAAGTCCAGACATCTTGCGCGTCTGGGAGCCACACACTCAGGGTGTAAATAGTCTTCACTTCCTCAACCAAAAAAACACTATTCATTACAAAAAAAAAATTTTCTTCTACAACTTAAAAGGCGGTAATTTCATTAAATGTAGCTTAATTCTTTTGAATCTAAAGAAGCTGCAGTCATCAAACGTTGTGATGATTTACTGAAAATTTATTCCCGTTAAAATGTTCAAGTCAGCGTTGCTCGTTAGATTTTTTTATCAAAAGCAGACAACTGGAATATAAAATGAAAATTCTTGACGAAAACTTCTAAAATCAGGTCATGAAATTTGGAAGACTCTAAAACGGACGAAAAATTTGTATTTCCTGTTAGTATATTTTAACCTATTTATAACTGAAAATAATGTTACTTTTTAGGGCTTTGTACCAATATACAAAACCCTATTGAAATCACGACTGTCCATCCGTCTGCTTTTCATAGAAGTTAGTCTCCAGAGCTATAGAAACTACAGTTACCAAAATCTGTGGAAAGGTCTGAAGTGATGACGTGTTGAAAGTTTTGGGGTAAATACTTTTTTTTATCAAGTTTTAGGGGGGCCTCGTCATTTAGGAATTTTCCCTTAAATGAGTCGAGTGAGATGTCGTATTACTTTGATAACATTTTTTCAGATCAGGTCTTAGAATTGCCTAATTCAGGAGGCGGGAAGGTACTAAATTTTCCCGTATCTTCCTCACGATTGTACACCTTTGATCCTAAAAGTCTAAAAACCAATTTGCCTAACTTTCTTAGTAATAATATAATTCATCAGTTTTAAATTTTGCCGAATAATACCATAATAAGGGTATCCTGCAAGATTAATATGTAACGAAAATATAACTCTTCGAATTTCCTTGTATTAAAACAACACATGGGATATGCAACAATATGCGCTTCGTAATACCTAAACAACATGGTTTGCTGGGATTTCCAAAAAAATTCAGAAAATGTATGTATACATATATTCAAGAAATTGCCCAATCAACGATATCAGTAACAGAAAAATAAAATGGCGACCACGTAAATGGGAATGTTGAGTAAATTTGTGTTATTTTCTCTCAATGTATTTAATTTACATGACATTAACGCAAACTGATGCTTGAAGTTATTTATTTATTTATTAGATGCTTAGAAGAATGTTACATTTTATAGGTTGCTTATATCCAACTTGTTTAATTTTCGTAAAATAGCAAGTAATTAAAACACACTAATGAAAGTAATGATTTTAAATAGGTCCACAAGTTGCCCTGGAATTTGCATCATTTGCACCAAAATCGAAAAATGCTGACAATATATGGCCTGAGCTACTGTTTGTTTATGCACTTCATACTATGTATGGCCGTAAAATAATAGAACTCTGGAAAAGCTATATAATGGCCAAAGAAGAGTAAAAATTCTAATCAGTGTTAAAGTCCTCTTTTAATAATATTTATCAATTTAGCACAACAGAAAAAATTAAATATGTTACAGAAACATATGAAAAGCTTCTTCGCATCCCTATGTATAACATGGAAGAAACTTATATCGAATTCAAACTATTTGTTGAAAAATCAAAATCAACAGAAGTTACCGTTAACTGGGAACAAATTGACAAAAAGTACAATCGTGCAAAGTCTCATTTACAAAAATTACTTCCATTCGAAAGTAAACTTTCAACTCTAGATGCCAAATTTCATCAAAATCGAGCTGCACTTTACAAAGAATACATACTTGAAGCAGATCGTTTTGCAGATGAGAATGTTCTGCAAATTCTCTATGAACGAATGGTTACCGAATGCTGCCTCAATCCTTCGTGTTGGCTAGATTATATTACATATCTGGAAAAACGCGATAAATATTCACGCCCAGATGATTTAGAAAGTTTTCCAGTTTTCGAACAAAATGCGATGGATGTTATTAACCGGGCATTGAGAAATTGTACGTGGAGTGAGCTGTTATTTATACGTGAAATGAGGCTGGGAGAGAAATTAGGATATAGTAAAAATGAAGTAAAAGAAGTGTTTGAACAGGGTTTGGAAGCTGGCTTTCAAACCCCCGAGCCACTGGTAGCGTTGTGGCTGGAGTACTTGTCGTATTTGGCACGCAACACGAACTTTGATGATGAAAAGGAGGTAAGAGCTAAGTATTGAATAATATAAATTGTGGTTGATTTGATATATTTTAGGCAGAAATGTTGCGAGCCAATTTTGACTTTGCATGGACGTCGCTTGGCAAGCAATGGGGCGTGCTCGCCGATTGCAATTGTGAGTTATTGCAGCTGTGGGGAAGATTGGAATATAGTCAATTAAAGGATCCAAGTAAGGGAAAGGAATTATGGTCAACAGTAATGGGTAAGTAGGAATTATCGTTCAGCATTTTTTTATTTTAATTAGAAAGTGAATTGCTCGAAATTATCCATCAATTGTCCAATCAAGCAATTATGTAAGATTCCTAAAACTTTTTGTTCTTCAATATCCCATTCTACAACTATTTACAGTTAGTTCATTGAAAATATTTCCTTAAAATTGTTTTAATATTTTCTGAAACATTATACAGAGAGCGCAGACAATTCATCCAAAGCAGCTCTTTGGATGGAGTTCGTTCATCTGGAGCTATCAAAGGGTGCCGATGCTGCAAGAAAGTATGGTCCCCCTTTTCTATTGATCCTCTATATACTTTCAACACTAAATTAAATTTCAGAATGTATCGAAAAGCACTCAACACACCCACAATCGATGATCCATACACAATAGCTTCCAGTTGGATACGTTTTGAACGATGTAACGGAACAATTGAACAAATTGCAACGTGCCAAGAACACTGCGAAAACTTAATCCGCCAAGTTGAGCTACAAAAACAAAAACAAAATGAAAAACAAAAGACATGGATTGATGAAAAGCCTGGGAGTGGGAAAGCAGCGAAGAAACGTAAACCCGGTGGTCCAGATATCATAGCTGAAGCGAGTCCTACTAAAAAATTGAAAAATAACGCTGTTGTGATGGAAACAAAGAAAGCGAGTAGTAAAAAATCAGATGCGATGTCGATAAGTGGGAAGAGTGATGTCTCTGATCTTGATCCTGCCTATGACTCATTAAGAGTATTTTTGAGTAATTTGGATTACAAGTAAATAATCAATTGATTTATTAAAGAACGGAAACGTGACGTATCATTTCTATTTTAGTGTAACTGAAGACGAAATCAGAGAATGCTTTACTGAATTAATTATCACAAAAATTCATTTGATGAAAACAGCAAACGGCAAAGGGCGTGGTTTTGGCTATGCAGAGTTTCCATCGGAAGTAAGTCCTTAGTGTTAAAATTTAATTTAACATTACTCTTATTGAAGTTTCGTTGCAGTCGGAAGCGAAAAAAGCACTTGGTTTCGACAGAAGAAAACTAAAGGATCGACCGGTGTACATATCAAGCGTTTTAAGAGAAAGAGAGCAGCGACAAAAGTTCAAATACTCTGACAATCTGGAGCCGCAGAAGCTTTTCATCAAAGGCATTCCATATGATTCAACCGAGGAAGATTTAAAAGCAATATTTTTACAGTTTGGCGAAGTAAAGGATATTCGCATAGTTTACCATAAGTAGGATGTTTTCTTTGAAACAAATTGCAGTCAACTAATGGTTTCCTTTGCAGGAGCGGAAAGCCCAAAGGCATTGCATACATTGAATACGATAGTGCATCGTCAGCATCGACGGCTGTGATGAAATTAGATCAAACAGAAATTCGAGGGCATAAGGTAAGACTTATTGTACATTCTTCTGAGAAATAAGTTGGTATTTGATATTCCCAAGATAAACGTCGCGATATCGGCTCCACCTCCTAAACCAACAACAAAAGAGACGACGACGACGAACTTCAAAAAAATTCTCAGCGCTGTTGGAATTAAAGCACCAGTCAGCAGAGGGTAAGGAAAATTTATCAAATCATTCTAATGCTAAGACATCAATTTAATATTCTAGCGAACAAAAGCCTCGTCTGTCCTTCATCCCTGCATCTGTACGTAAAAATGTTCTCGGGGGAACTCCTGCACCCGCGAATGGTAGTTCTGAGCTACCAGTAAAACCTAAGTCAAATGATGATTTTCGTAAGTTATTGAATAAATAAATTCCTCCCCGATCCGACGATTTATCAATCCTGAACGAGGAACAAAAATAATATCGCTGTGTCGATACAAATGTTTAAAATATTTAATAAGAAAGCGTGTGAGTACTTTTTATTTTAAGATTATCATTTCGATATAAACTTTATTATAAAGGATTGAATTGAAAACAAAACAATGCAACCAATATAAAATGAAAAATTTAGCTTTTGAATTTAATTCCCTTTCGCACTGTAGCTTTAATTCCGGTAACTTCACCTCCATATCGCGTAGTTTCTTTACGCACAGTTCGAACAGCTCCTTTACGTCGTACCAACGCCTTTCGGAACTTATTTCTATGCTTGACTCTTGGATTTCGATTCTCTTTCTTACGACTAGGCGTGAGACCTTTATTTTTGGCAATCTGGTATGTAATACCACGACGTTCATCGTCGTCGGCTTGATTGTCTTTTCCATTCACTTCAGCATCTTTCTCTTCGGCCTTCATTTCTTCGTCGCTAGTGTCTACTAGTTCATTTGGATTGACTTCATCTTCAGAATTATCCATTTCGTCACTCTCAGAGTTTTCATTATTGGCAGCTTTTGGTTTACGCGCTTTCTTTTCGAGGATACCCAACCGTTTTTTCTTGCCATTGATTTCTTTTTTAGGTAATAGCGGCTCAATTACGATTTCTTCGCCAGATTTTATAGCTTCTAATAGCTTATCTAGTTGCGGTTTCACTAGCTGTTCATACATTTGGTCTAGCTGTGTTATTAATTGCCGAAGTTGTACAAGCCGTTTTACAACAGGATGATTTTTAACTGACACTCGCTTGGACTTTAAAACCAAATAGAAACCAATATTTGTGCAGTATGTTAAGATTAAATTGCTTCGTGTTTGAACAAATTCGAAAACTGGTAGTTTAAGTTTATTCTCGCGTACATATTTTAATACTGGACTGAGGACTGTTTGATTTTCGAGCATATGTTTTTCGAAGTCCTGTACGAGACCAGCGAATTCCGGAGAATCCTTTTGAAATAATTGCTCTTTTTGACGAGCGGATAATTGTGTGAAATCTGTTTTGAGTTTTGTTTTCGTTGTTTCTGACTCTATTTCGGTCGGCAATATGTCCGAGTAAATATCTAGAGTGAAATCAGCTTCATCTAGTTGTTTTGCAAGACGCTTTTGAATCGCTTTAGCTTCTTCTTCCTCTTGCTCGGCTAGTTCTTGTTCCTGTGGGAAGAATTAAATAAAATTGAATCAAGCATCATTTCATTGTGCTGTAACAAGTATATCTGATCCAGTGGCCGTGCATTTAAGAGTTCTGTGTTAATCTACAATAGTTCCATCTCACCTTCTCTGTGTATGTGCTGTAATCCTGATCCACGAAATCCGTATGATAGTATGCTGAACGCTTCTTTCCCCATGCTTTTTCATCAGGAATTCCATCAAACTCGGTCCCGTCCTCAATATCACTGGTAGCTAATTCATCCTCATCGTCATCCTCGGTATCACTGTCGTCAAATCTCAAAACTTCCTTCTTGGGATCATCCACTTCACGTTTACGCCGCACTTTATTGATCAACTCTTTTTCCTCTTCGTCGAGATCATCTTCCGAATCGGTTGGGTCGTAATCCTCATCGTAGCCAAGGTTTATTTTATCCATACTTGAAAAAGCACTACTTTTCCTATTTGGGCGAGAAATGTCAAACATCCGTGAGACAACCACGTGCAATTATCCAACCAGTGTTGCGGTTTTAGTTTAGTGTGAAATTCGTTTTACGAAACTTTCCGTCAGAGTGCACGACAGTAGGTTTGTTTATATGTCAAGTAAGTTGTCAAACGTTCTTCAGAAGGTAGTCACACGTGCACTTAGGAGTTAGGGTTTTACCGCAATCAAAACAATTTCTAAGCAATAAAGAGGTGTTCAGCCGTAAAAATGGGTAAATTTCGCTCGAAATTAACACGTCATACAAAGGGAAAACGATGGGCTCCAGGTCATTCAGCAACATCAAATCCAGAGAATATGAAACATCGCATGAAAGCCAAGTCAAAATTCTTTCAGCCGGATTGGAAAGCAGGTTAGTTAGTGCAACAACAGTTTGTACAAATATAAACAATCATTTTCATTCTAGTAGCAACGAACCCTTCCGATCCAAAGCCTAGCCTTACATTGGAAGCTCTAAAGAAACATGATGCACGTCAAATGTTTGCAAGCGGAAAGAACGAGCCTACCGTAAACGATATCGCCGGCAGTTTGAAATCCTTCAGTTTCGACGATGAATCAATGTCAGATTCACAAGGAGGATCCTTTAAAACATTTAAGACTTTCGCGTCAGATTTTAGTCAATGCTCTAATATAAGTTTCAAGAAATTATTGAATGGATTTCGTACATCCTCGAATTTGCATAGGGAAATGTTGGCAGTTTTAACGGCTTTGACGGAAGTTATCAAGGAACGTAAAGGAAAGGAATCATCTACAGAATATTTTTTATTGCTGATGGAGACAATGAACGCAACTAAAGAAGAAAAGGAATTGTTTGCTTGTATTTCTCTATTGGCGATGGGAATTAAAACGGTTCCGGTTCCTGTGTTAAGGGTGAAGTTTTCAGAAACTGCTGAAAAATTAATAGAATTAATGCAATATTTTGTTGAATCGGACAATTTGACAGTAGTGAGACAAGTAAGTTATTTTTCGCAGATTGTTGTATTGTGGTTTTATCGTTTTCTCCAACTTGCAGCTGATTGGTTGCATGTCTGTTCTATTGCGAGCTCAAGAACATGCATCATGGTCTTATTCGTCAACTATGCGTTATCTAGATGGTATTTTATCATTCACGCTTCATTCTAAGCCTAAGGTAAGTTTTTGGTATGAAACATAAAGTGGATATAGTTTTAAAAATAGAGAATAAATCGTTAACGGAATGAATGTTTAAGAATCCTTTATTGGAAATCGATCGATAATCGAGTTAGTTTTGCAAATTATGAAAAAAGAAAGATTAAGTTGATAAAAGTCTGATAGTTCAGAAACAAAAGATGCTACAGACAATAACGCTTTGTACGAAGGTCAGCCGTGATGATTTTCTGTAATAAAGGGTGTCTCAACAGAAAGTTTATATTTGATATATCAATAAAAAAAAAAGAAAATCTTCATTTGTTATTAAAATACATAGCTAAAGAATGCACTTCTTAAATATAACAGCTAAATGTAATCTACGCTCGTGGCACTTTTAAAGAACAGCGCGTAAATTGCGTGATAGCTGTCAACGTATATTTTCTGTCAACTACGCCAGACTTGTGGGATTATTGACCTACACTTATATTTGAGATATCTCCATAAGAAAAAGTCCGCAGGGCTCCAATTAGGACTGTGCGGGGGCCGATTAATACCACCTTCTGGAAATCAATTTGCTGGAAAATTTCACGAACTTGTGGCAGGCTCGTATTGGAGGTACAGAAGGAGGTCAAAATGTTCCTGAATTGCGAGTTTGCCAGCGGGTGAGATTATTCATCTTAATAGGCAAAATCGTTGTTAGTATATATACCGAAATTCAACCTAATCCGGTCATTAACTCTTGAGTTTTCAACGAGCGAAAAAGGCAAAAATTGAATATCGCACCGTGATAAAGTTCTCACCAAACAAGAAAAGACACATTAGACAATTTTTCAAGAGATGTTAGCAATTTACGGGGACGAGGTTCACGACATGAATTATCGAACAACCCAATACATTTTATAATTGACTCGTTCTTTTCAAGCAAGAAAAAGACAACTCAAGACGACTCTTGATCTGGAGGGCCAGTTGAGGCAGCCGCGCTAGAGATCATCAAAAAGGTAAAAAGAGTTGCATTGGAAGATAGCCGCTTGAAGATGAAACAACTTGCAGCATTAGTCAGAGTCATTATATTAAACATCGTGCATCAATATCTTTGGATGACTAAAGTTTATTCCAACGCCACTTCAAAAACGAGATCGCGTCAAATGTTCTCGCGAATTTTCGGACCGCTAGGGAGAGCAAAAGGACGAAATTATGGCCCGAATTGTTACTAGTAATAAAATCTGGGTTCACCATTACGAACCTGAGTCAAAGCAAGAGTCAATGTAGTGGCATAAAAAAGGTATATTCCACCCTAAAAAATCTAAAAAGTCAATCGGTCGGAAACATGGCGACAATTTTTTGGAATTTTTGGAACCACCTTCATCTTGAATAATTTTTCAAAAAAAATTAACCCTACTCAACTAAACAGTTATGGAAAAATTTTCATAAGTAAATTGCAGCTATCCTAAGCTATCCGAAACATGATCAATGTACCCATGCGTTACGATTAAAGCACAGTATAGAGCACATAAACATATAAATTTACATTAAGTTTATGTAAAAAAGTTCGAGCGATTCATAAAAAGTTTGGCACAGAAACGTCATTTAGTTACAACCAGAAAATTTATGCAATTCAGACACCAAGAAGTAAATGTGGGAATTTTTATAGTATTAAATTGAGTGTAATCCAACTTAAAGGACTTTCTTTTTATTCAAATGTCAAGCTTATAGGTGAGCCAGCCGTTCAATTTCCCTTTTAAACGATCAGCCTACATGTATCCCAAAGTGTATGGATAGTGACAGCGTCCTAAGTGAACATCGTTCATGTCCCGGGCCTTTTGGCTATCTACTTAATAGTTCCTGGTTTGCCTAATGGAGACCAGCTGTTCCAGCAATAGGATTGGTATCTTAAAAAAATGCTGGTTAGGTGAGTTGACCGGCGCTCCGCATCAGAAGCTGTCACTTTCAATCACCTCGGAGCAGCTCGACCCATCCATTAATATAAACTAACGAGAGCTCAAACGAGGTGGAATAAGTTTTTTGAAAATTTCAGACAAGGCCCGACGAACTCACAAAAAAAAGCTCGCAAGAATATCTGAGACCCAAGCAGTTGTGTTATTCCGAGTTGTAGTTCCGGTAATCTCGCCGAGAATCCTTAAATGCTTGCTGTACAAGATTTCATTTGAACAAGCACAAAAACAGTGTATACTCGTACATTCCAGTGTAGTATAGATAGTATATTTGGTGTCCGATTAGTTTGAAGATGTGGACATTATTTAAGTGTTCGATCCGAAAAAGAAGAAAACGAACCAGGCCGTTGGACACAATTCATTCATGCCTACGATTCAAAACAAAAGTCTGGTTTGAAACAAGAATTTTGACCTGAAGCGGGCTCCCAATAAAAGCGTATTTTGTTGTTTTATATTTTGATATTTTCTATTTGTTCAGATAAAACCCTGGTCTCGTTTCTGCGTTTTTTACTGTGGCTAAATTTCGCTTTCAATACCGAAGTTCCGCGATTCATTTGATGTGGTTAGCCTACTGCAACTTCACACCAATGAGCATGAAGGATCCTCGTATTTGTAGCGGATCTAACACACACTTACCCTAGCTGTAGATGACCATTTTTCAGATTACTAGTTGTTCGAAGGAATAAAATCGATTTCTCCAAGGGTTTTGGTCAGTGTCCATGTCCTCGTTCCGCATCAATACAAAGAGAGAGAGAGAGAGATGGAGAGAGAAGACTGTAAAAAAATGTCTTAATTATTGTAAAAATTCTCCGTCGTATCTTTTTTCCACAGTCGTCATTTAAGTGTGATAATAAGTGATACATTTGCTCAAAGTAAAAATCCGCCATTGGCACCTTTTGCCTTACTGGGATATGCATTCGAGGATGAAGTGTGCCCTGCATTATATCTGGTCAGTGGCAAGGTCTGAGACATGACAAGTTGGTTAATTCGTAAGTTAGTTGGTGAGAAGTCCCTGAGTTTTTTTTTTATTTTAGCACTACAGCCCCTTTTGGGCCTTCGCTTAGAGATATCTAATGTATCTCACTATCTTGATCGAATGTGCTGTCACTTGAGAAAGTGATATGGTCAGTACCTTGCTTTGGCCGTGTGTTCGTCCACCCAGTTACGATACGTTCTGATTTTAAGCTAGTACGGATCATAACTAAACAGGCCTATAATTCCGTCCGAAAAATTACTCGGAAACAAGTCTGAACTAGGAACCTTCGGCTTACAGGGTGAGCACTCCAACCACTACACCACGCGGACTAATTACGTCAGTGAGTTAGTCTCACTAAAATTAAAGTCCTCTGATGTTTGTGGGCGGAAATACAAAGTTGAGCAGGAGCTTGATACATATGATTTCCTTGCAGCTTAGGCGGTAGATATATTTTTCGCGACGGTCTTCTACTTCTAAGAATTCCTAGTGATTTTTTTCGTAGGGAGGTGAAGGGCGGTTACGCCTTGAGTGTAGGGCTCCGAAACTGCCCGTCTAACTACAAGCTAAATACCCCCTTTTCAACTTGAGAACCTGACCTCGAACCGTTGGATCCCTTTTCCAAGGAAGTGGTGGAAAAGGAAGAGGGGTTGCTAGAAAAGAGCTATTGATTTGGATTCTCCCTGTTTCTGAGTTGCATAATCCGCATCCCTAAAGATTTGAACAGTAAGAGTATGAATATTTGAATTTTCTTTTTACTGCGTTTTAGTGAATCTTTCTTGGTTCCTGAAGATATTAGCTCGCACTGTTGACTGAAAACGTTATGTACCGGACGTGTGGTAATCGAAAGGCACAACATACTTTCCATGGTCGGTTGTCATGGTGCATCTACCGCTAGCTTGTCACCACTTTTATGAAGTATGGAGCACATTTTGTGCCTCCGATTAGTTAGTATCATGACTGCTTTGTCTTTTCCATTAGAAAAAGTTGTAGGATTTGTTTCGCGTAAAACTCTTGGTCCAGAAATTAGCTTCCATTATTGTAGCGGTTGATTTCAAACCCAGATCCGTGTCGAAGATTATATTAAATTCCGCTGTTTGTCGCTTTTTTGGTGCTGAAGGGTAGCCGATTTATTTTCGTTACTGTATGCGTCGTCTTCTTGAGTTGACTGAAGTAGTATAAATTTTTGGATTTGGGTTTGATCGCTGAAGCTATGTTGCCGTTATTTTTCGACAAATTTTTGCGAGATTTGTCTAAAGTATTTTTTTGTAGCTACATGATTGAGTTGCTTATTTTAATAATTTTTTTTGAAAAATTAGTAGAGGCGAAAAATGTTAGAAGAAGGTGGTTTCGACGTGTGTACTAATTCTCATCGGGCCATCATTCTTATTAGATACACACCGATGATGGCGACCACCATGCTTAAAAGTGAGAGAGCTCTTTTTAATTTTCGTACTTATGCGAACTCAATATGTTTTTGTAACTACGAATTATGTTCAGGTTAAATTTTTCCTGTAAGTACTTGTCTTTGTTAAACTTTAAATTGATCATTTTACCCTTTTTACATCAATTTAATGTAAATCTATACGATAATTTTCTGCTCTACCGAGAGTTCATTGCTTCGTGCGGATATCTCTCGTTTTTCGGATGGCTCCGATAGCTTGAAATAACTTATGAAATTCTTTTGTAGCTACATGATTGAGTTGTTATTAAAATAAGCAAAGACAAGTACTTACAGGAAAAATTTAACCTGAACATAATTTGTAGTTACAAAAACATATTGAGTTCGCATAAGTAGGAAAATTAAAAATAGCTTCTTCACTTTTAAGCATGGTGGTCGCCATCATCGGTGTGTATCTAATAAGAATGATGGCCCGATGAGAATAAGTACACACGTCGAAACCACCTTCTTCTAACATTTTTCTTCTCTAATAATTTTTCAGAAAAAATTATTAAAATAAGCAACTCAATCATGTAGCTACAAAAGAATTTCATAAGTTATTTCAAGCTATCGGAGCCATCCGAAAAACGAGATCGATATCCGCACGAAGCAATGAAAGCTCATTGTAGAGCAAAAAATTATCGTATAGATTTATATTAAGTTGATGTAAAAAGGCTGAAATGATCAAATTAAAACTATGTCAAAAAATATTTCATAAACATCCTGCCATGTGTTGTTCGACCCTGAGCTTTGGGATGACTCTGACGGCGATTCCTCATCACGTTTGATGACTGATCATATCATGGTCTAGTTCCCCGTCGGTGTCATATTTACAACCAAATCTCCATGCAGGAGTTCGTCTCGTCTTATCATTTTATGAAAAATGAAAAAATTTATCAGCCACTCTAATGAAAACTGGCAAACTCCAAAACTTGATTATCTTTTTCTGAACTTTATCATGAGCAAAGGACTCGAAAAAAATTTGATCATTTTCCACTTTTTCGGTCTTATAAAAAAATTACTGTTATTGAATAGTTTCGTGCACGTAACATACATGAAATCACCATAAATTAATTTAGAAAAATTAATCTCTAATGTTGAATATTGCTTAATATTAGTTTGTTTTTTAAAGATTCGTAAAGCTGCCCAGCATGCTGTGGTTGCAATTGTACAAGGTAGTTGTTTTATGCTACCAAGAAAACCTGAATGTGCAGATGATAGCGAAGAACCTAAAGAAATGCTGCCACCGCTCGCAACGTATCATCCGGCCAGTGGTCGAGTTGCAAAATTCTGTTTAAATCAATTTAAACCAGAAAATCTAGCAAAGTCTCAAAAATTAGTCCTGCATACTATCACCCTCCTATGCGACACTTTGAGTGGAATGAAATCCGAAGATATCCGTCTGGTCTGTGAAGGACTTCTATCAATAATGACAGCTACCAATGTACTGATAAGAACAACATGCTTCAAAACATTTCATACATTCTTCCTATCACGAACAAAAAATATCAGCAGTGAACTTCTCGGTAAATTAATAGCCGCAATCTATGAGTACCGTCCAGATCGGGAGGATGTTCGACAAACTCTTGCCTGGTTGGCTGTATTAAAAGAGGCACACATTCATTTGGCGAAACTTGATTTGCAACTATGTGCTGCATTTTTACCGAAATTTGTCGATATTTGTGCCAGTGATCTCTGGATGTCCGATAAACCAGAAATTGTGACAGGAGCATCAAATACTCTAAAGGAAATTCTACATGAATGTGTACGGCCAACTTGTGCAGATGCAGAATTATGCGAAGAGAATAAAGAGCCAATAACCAAAGTAATAAACATCATTGCTAAAGCTTTGGCAGCTCCATTTGGAGAAGTGGCAAAATATGTAGTGTTAACTTTTGCGATAGTATTTGAAGTTACCGGAACCAAATTCAAAGATGCTCTCCATGTTCCTATTGCAACATTAGGAAATCGTTACGACACAAATAGTTCACTTCGCCTTGCTATTGAACATGCAATAATTACAGCAATTCAATTTGTTGGTGTAGAGAATGTATTAAAAGCGATTCCACTGGCAAATGCAAAAGGTGAAGTTTTGATTGATAAAACTTGGTTACTTCCATTGCTTCGAGAGGGTATCAACGGATCAACCTTTGAATTTTTCGCAAACTATATCTTGAAACTAGCATTCGATTGTAATGCTAAATGGCAAAGATACAAAGAAGAGAAGAGTGTCTCGAACGCTTGTACTTACGAATTACTTTGCTGCCAACTTTGGGGTCTTTTTCCTGGATTCTGCCGTGAGCCAAAAGACTACCACAATTTTAAACTAATTGCGAAAACAATTGGCGTTGCTTTGGTGGACAACCCGGAGTTTCGTGCTCCGATCCTTGATGGTCTCAATGAGCTTATAACAAATGCAAATGAGGAACAGATGCAAGAAATCGCTAAATATGCAAAGAACTTCGTACCACGTCTTTTGAACGTATATCGACAAAAACCAGAAGGAACATACGAAACTGAGTTGCGGGGGAAGATTATTGAAACAATCAAAATATTTTTGGCAATCACACCGGAAGAAACATTGGTGGAATTATATGAGACAGCTATAGAACAACTGAAAACTCTTCCGCCTGGGCATTTCACAAGTGATGCATTTATGGACGCTGCTAATTTATTAGTTATTTATCAAAATGCCCAGAGTATTAAGAAACATTTTGAGAGATTCATTGCCCCGATTATCAAAGATACAAATAATAAAATCGTTGCCAAGGATGATCAGAAGCTGAGGAAGCAACAGAGGCGTGCATATGAGTAAGTAAACTTTGAAATTATCTAAAATAAGAATACAAATTGATCCGATCATTTCCTTTTTTTATTTTTTACAGATTACTTAAAGAACTTATATCTAGTGAGCGTGAAGAGTGTAAGAAATTTATGAAAAAACATGCAACAGCTGTGGAGGAATTACTATTGGAAGCTTTGCCTACAGGCTGCCCTTCAAGCCAGGCAACTCGATTAACGTACGTGGCAGTACTTTTTTGGAAAGCTTTTATACTTATTTATTTTATACCTATCTATTTTTTCAGTTGCCTTAAGCTATTGATCGAAAATAAGCAGCACGTTAGCGTTAAGGACAATTTGACAATAAAATCAATACCCGAAGCTATTTTAACATTCAAAGAATTCTCAACCAAAAAACAAGATATAGCTGAACAGTTATTGAGAAAAATTGGTGAAATTTTCGAGGTAAGTTCGAACATTTTTTCTATTGTATATCTTTGTAATCTTGAACTACTTTTATAATAGAAAAAAGATAAATTAAATGACTACATAGACGTAATAATGGCTGGTTTTGGCGGTGATCAAGTATTGATAGCAAACACAATTTTCGCTTTACGTTCAGTAGTGCAACATTTCACTGGAAGTCTGACGGTGAAAACGTTAGAATTTATATTGCAACAAGTCCTGGTATTTCTTAAAGAAAAAAGTCGACCGGAAGCTGAGGCGGCTGTTGTATTTCTAATTAGTTTCATTAAAGTATTGCCATCGCCAATGGTGGCAAATAATTTGGAAACAATTGTGAGTTTTTTATTACATTATTTTAGACAGAGTTTAAATTGTGTTTATAACTTCTATTATATATAAATTCTCATATTTGTTTCTGTAGGTTAAATCTCTTTCGGCAATGAGTCCAGATACGAAACGATTCTGTCGTTTACAATTAGGATATTTATTGAAGAAAATGTGTAAAAGATTTACAGCAGATGAAATTATAAAATTAGTACCGGGAAATGATGAATTAACACATCGACGTTTGAAGAAGATTCGAAAACAATTGCGTCGTGAGAGTAGAAAGAAAGAAACTGAAAAGGAGTCGGATGCGGATTCAGAAGAAGAATTTGTTGAAGGTTTAGAAAAGAAGAGTGTCACGTAAGTATGGAAGATTTTTATCAAGGTTATTAAAATTTTAGCATAAGACTGGTTTTCTTTGCGATTATTTTCAAGGGAGGCAGTAAAGATATTGTATTTAATATGTGAGGTTATATTATTGAGAAATTAAACGCGAACAAAAAAAAGTTGATGCATCAAACAAGGTCTGAGTAAAAAATACGCGGACTGTTTGAATTGTTCGGCTGTAGTTGGTTCAAGGGGAATTCGTTTGTTGTCGCTAGATTTTTCCAGATCAGTTGATGACAACGCCGTTTTTCAATTGCAGACATTTGTTGGGCGGTTTTCAGTGTAATGCGATTATTTGGTTCGTTGAATTTCTTTAAGCGACTGTCGACCAGTCACCCTTAAACGTTCCTGCCTCTTGAAACATACCGCACGCTTCATAGCAATATCACTCTGGATCGTGATGAGCATAGCAATGTTCCAGTCACATATTTTCCAAGTTTAATACACAAATTCACAGCAAGTCGCCGCTCTTTTCATTCTGATATTCGACAAACGAAAAAACTAACTTCACTGAAAACCGTGTAGCTAATGAACAAATTAAGACATCTACTATTGGTAAGCGGCGTTATCATCAGCTAATCTATACAAACATTCAAGCCGATTCCCCTGGACCAATTGGGGCCATGATATTCAAGGCAATTTAAGTCCGTGTATTTTTTTTATCAGACCTCGTATGTTCGAAGCAAAACAGCCACTTTTGTAAAAGTCCTTTTTTTCTAAATTGCCAGTCTCGGGAATATTTGATTTGTTTGTGGATTTAGTGTTTTTAAAGTTAATTCATAAATTGCTCAAGAACGTCGAATGCATAACTTTTTGTGAGAGTGTACTACTGTTCACTAGATTTGAAATAAGAGGTTTGGTCTTCTTCGTTCTACCACACGCGTGGTATAGTGGTTGGAGTGCTCACCGCTTTTGCAGTAGCTCTCAGGCTCACAACTCGTTGGTAGCAAGGAATTGGTTTAAATGGTTCTTCTGTCAGACTAAGCCTGCTTAGCTATGATGGCAGTGATTTATAATTAGGTTATAACTACACAGTCGAGCGTGCTCCTGACCGTATCACCTCCCAAAGTACCGTTAGGCCAAGGAACGGGATACTCTAAAAAATCTCAACGTCAAAGTTTTATTTGGAATAGTGTCCAATAATAATTATTATTTTTTGTTACAGATATATCATTCGAGATAAGTATCAAAAAACCGAGATGACTTTTCAAGACGTTCTTCGCTGTTGACATCCCAAAAATATATTTGGCACCTCCAAGACCTTTTTCAATGGAGTTGATATATTGTAATATTTTGCACCGTCATTCGAACAAAACAACAACGATAGTATGTCGATGCTTCCGGTACCTTAGATTCATGTTACGTGTGGGTTTGTCTGTTGCGATTTCATATTAGGTGCAGACGTAGGGTGTCAAGTTTCTGAAAGCTGTTAGTGCTAGCACGGACAAAGGTTTAGCAAAACTCGATAATATCCAAAAATGCAATGCCGACAAAAATTTAGCTGAGGACCCACCCCCCACATATATTGTCAATTGGACGTCCCACAATTTTTTTTTCGTGGAACAAAAATGTTTCAAAATGATCTCTAGGGTCTTGAGTAGTTTCTATAGAGTAGTTCCGGATCGTCTTATCCTTCTGAAAGGAGTAGAATCGTGTTTTTCATGTTTGCTTGTTGTTTTTCAAGACTGGCATTTTTTAATGGCAAAAATAAGATATATATAGTAAACAATTAATACTGGTAAGTATTAGTTGTAAATCCAATGAAACGAACAAAATCATTTCATTGGAATGAAAACAAATTAAGGTAATTGACTATGAATTTCTCCCATTTTTTTAGGGTCTTTGTAAAAATTTTTTTTACAAAGACCTACTAGTTTCGCGACCTGTCTGTCCGTCCGTCCGTCTGTCCGTGCGTCACAGCTAATATCCTCAGAAACTATAGAAGCTAGAATGCTCAAACTTTGTTAAAAGGTCAGAAGTTAGGGCCTTAACAAAAATTTAAAAAAATGTTAAGCGGGGTCTCCCCTAATAACGAATTGGCCCTTAAACATTTTTTTAAATCAAAGGTAGTCGAGTGGGGTATCAAATGAAAGGTCTTGATTAGAACTTTTAGAATCTGAAATAAAAAAATCATTTTATGAATTAGGGGGTCCAGGGGAAGGCAAAATGTACCCAAAATTTGTGTGCCCCCCTCGCGATTGGACACCTTTCAGCCGAAAAATCTGAAAATTGTCATGAACGTGGAACTTTATGAGTACAAGGGCAACAAATACCTTAAAAATCGAAATTCGATCAACTTTGTTAATAATAGTATGATTTGTAGATTTTACATTTTTGCCCATAAAATCAAAACGGTACCTTTAAACTTCTTGAAATTGCAATTATATAGACTGACATAAGATATATATGTTCACAAAATTTAATTGAGATCGAATCATAATCAAGTGAGTTATAGCCATTTCAATTATATGGAATTACAACAACAATAACACGTGTTTATGGTTGATATAGGGTTTTCCAATAAGAGGTGTTATTTTGATATTAAATGAAAAATGCAATTTTTTAATACAAATGATCGGATATTTATTTGATTATGAAGAAAAAGATATGCCGTTAATAGCAATAACTAACATTGGGCAAATAACGTCTACGACACGCTTACAGGACCATCTATAACCAAATCGCAAAGTGGCTGCCCTATGTCCTCGATAGCCTCACGAATTTCATCTTTGAGGTCTTGAATCGACGCTGGGCTATTGGCATGGGCCTTCTCTATCACGTGGCTCCAAAGGAAGAAGTCGCAAGGTGTTAAATCAGAAGATCTATTCTAAATAACACCTCTTATTGGAAAACCCTATATATATTTAAAATTGACTTAGGCACTTTTATTTTCTTTCAATTTTCATGAAAATTTAAGGAATAGTGTTTAACTTGAACATGTTCAATCGGCCGAGCATTCAGAAAAATCATTTAAGCTGGATTAAAATGGCGGCTGCACTGTCCTTATGAAAGAAACTGTGCATCTTTTGTATAAATTTGAACGATTTCATATCTAAGTATTGGATGAATAATTCAAGTTATCGATTCACGCCATTAGAAAACTTGCTTCTAACCCTAGGATGTTTACAAAGACCTTCTGGTAGGAGCACTCTCCTGCTTACTCAACTTGTTTGCTTCTGCGTTTGATAAGATTAATAAAATCGAATGCATACTGAACCCCGCCTTCGGAACTTCTGGATACAAAACAACGTTTTAAAACGGAGATGTGCCGCGTGATACACATAATCGATGAACCCTCTATTTCCCCATTTTTGAAACAGAGGACACCCGATAATTTCGTGAATCACTTGAAGTTCAACCGTGCTTACTAATGACCAGGTACCACAGAATTTCCCATCCACTGTTCTCTACATGACCCTGTAAATTGTGTGAAATGGGTGTCTGGCGTTTTAACATTTGACACATTTATTGTATTTTCATTCTCATTGAAGTTGTAGATGTCCACAAACAATAGTGAATACCGGCTCCAAGTTTTCAAGTTGCTTATTAGCTAGGCGGAGGTTCCCTGACTGATGAAGATGTTCTGGTGTTTCATCGGCAGATCTGCCGAATCTGCACTCAATTTTATAATGCCCCGTGAAGAATTCTGTAAGAATCCTAATTTAAAGAATTCTGTAAGAATCCTAAGTTAATTCTTGCCTAGTTTGATACACGATCCATATCGTTCCTCATCATAGGCTCTAAGGAACGCTGCCGATGGTTTCTGGATAAGTTCTCCTGAGTTTGTTACATTTACAATTTTGTATTCCCTTCAGGTGTCTCCGAACAAAGTATCTCGATCTGACTGAAGGGTTCAAGAGCGAACGCCGTCATTGTTACTTTCCTGACTAAAAGGTCTGCTAGCTCATTACCCTCAACTCCTTGGTCCTTCATATCTAGTACAGTAATCTGTTTTTATCCAGATTATCGAATTTTGTACAACATTCTTGAACCATCTCGATGGTATCGTTGATGAATCTAGGGCTTTTATAGCTGCATGTCCGTCCGATAAGATGGCTTTCGTTTCGCACGTTTATTCATTGTCTTTACAACATGCACTAACTGGCAAATGCATAGACCTCCACCAGGAAGTTGCTTTGCATGATGCCGAGTGTTTGATAGTATTTTGTGCCAAGCCCAAACATTCCAATTCCTGATTCCTCTATAGTCTTCGACCCGTTTATGTACCACTTGCAAGTACTCGTATATAACAATGAAGTTTATGTTTGGATTTAGAGCTCCACTCCTTGTGGCTCAATTTCATACAATATTTTTGTTAAAGCTTAACTGAATCATCATGCTGTAAAACGGCGTATTAATTCATATGAACAGCTCGTCATCGTCTTTATGTTCAATCCCAGAGCCACTCTCTCTTTCGTGATAGAAGATTCTGATCATCGTGGAACTTCTGCTTCAGTGGTAAACGCTCTAATAACCACACCACACAGAATGCAGTTATGCCTATGCGATGTCTGCCAAGAAAACCTGTACCACTTTTGTATTGAATAAATTGTTCTATTCCTTCTCTATAGGATTGAAGACATTCTAGCCGACTCAGATTCTGATCTCCCTGACGATGAAGATGAGGACATAATTGAAGTACCTCAGCGGAATAAGAAAAAATCAAAGGACAAACAAACGTTTATTCAACAAGAAGAAGATGAAATCGTTGATTTAGCCGATATAAAATCTATTAAAAATATTTTAACAGTTAAACCAGGGGAGAAAATTAAATTAGGAAATGGCACCACGAATAAAAAGCAAAAAGATCCTAACCGTGGATTTAAGACAGCTCAAGATGGAAGACTGATTATTGACGATAAAATGGGATCCGACTCAGATGGTGACGACGATGACGATGATGAAGGTGCTGAGGCTAGTAAGCCTCGAACAGCAACTAAACGTGGATTGGAAGAAGACAGTAGTGAAGGTAACAGTCATTTAGTTAGCAGAATCTAGTAATATCGTTTCTTGCTTAGATGAAGAAATGCCAATGGCCAGCAGTCGAAAACGCCAAGCTCTAGATTCAGTAAGTATGAAATCGGGCAAGTCAGGGAAAACAACATCAAGTAGTAAATATGTAGCCGGTGGAAAAGGTATTCATAGACCGGCAGCAGCAACTTCTATAAAATCAGGATATTCATCTAAATCACGAGTATCCAGCGCTTCAACTAAAGCAGCGGGCGCTTTTGGTACTGAATACAAATCAAATAAAAGTAAAGGTGATATGAAGAGAAAAGGCAAATTGGATCCTTATGCTTATATACCACTTAGTCGAAATGTTCTAAACAAAAGGTAAGTGGAAATTTGCATTTTCATACACCGATATAAAACATTGAAAAACGTATATTTTGAAAACAGAAAACGGGCAAAGAATGCTGGTCAATTCAAAAACATTGTGGCAGGTGCCCGGAAAGGAGCGTCGAAAGGATTAAAGGGACGTGTTAAGAAAGCGTATAGAAAGTGATTGTTTTTTTATGAATTATAGATTATATTAAATTAAATATATATTTTGTGAATAATTAAAGTAATTAATAATATCCTTTTATACTCTAATCTCATGACTTACAATATCGAAAGATATGAAAGCTCTGATCAGTTCTTATTGCTTTTGACTAATTACCCTCACTCTTTGTTATGATTATATTTGACCAGCTCCTACCATCAGTAAGAAAACTACAATAATGATTTTATTTAAAACGTGTAAATATAATTTCATCTATTAAGTCTTTTTCATAAAAAAATGTGCTGTTAAAAATACACATACAATTTTTTCGCTTTCTTTTCAAATTCCTTAAATCTAGCCGATAGCGCGTTGATTACACTTAAATTTATTTTCGAAAATGTCTGCAAATAATATTGCAAAATCAAAAAAGAAATCGTTTTCAAAGAGGTAGAATGTAAAATATTAATTAGTTTATGACCATTATTTTTAGGGAATTTTTGAAAATACAGAAAAATGAAAATATTTTTTTCTGAACACAAAAATAAAAATTTCAACTGAAGTTGATAATACTAAACAACAAAAATGTCCGAACACCATACTATTAGGAAATATAGTTTATAGCGAAGAAAATGCAGCACTAAAAACGTTTGAGGCTAATAAATTCTCATGCTGATAATCTCGACACAGTTTTCTATCAAGAACAATAAAATAATATTACAGTTTACCATACTTAAATATCGATTCTCTAAAGAAATGTATGTTGTATATGTGTCAGCTTCCAATCTCCGCTTGGATCCTCTGATAGCATGGTTTCCTCGTAGAAATCCATTTGATTTTCTGCATTGACTAGAATCACAGAACGCGTGCGAGTACCATAGCCAGCCTTTAAAATTTGGACACATGGCGAACTTAAATGCTCTCCCCAGTTCGGGGCGCGACGTAGTAGCTCATCATCTGGCCAACATTTTTTACGATCCTTTAACAATTCCATACATTGATCGACAATTTCCTGTTTTGGTTGTTGCGGATTTGCGTGAAGGTTTTCAATAATTTTTGTGAAGTTATCCCTGCAGTATTTAACTTTTTCGAGTGGACGCGTTGTAGGGCTGTTACCGAAGCCGTAACATCTTCCTTCTGGGAAATTTTCTTTTAGCGGTGGTGCGTTGCTGCAGTGTAAGATATTGGCCGCTTTTTCGCTGTAATTGTTAGATATTATAAAAAAGGTGATAAGAATGTGTAGATTGTACTCACTCAATTTCGATTGAAACAAAGTTGTATGCATTGTATAAAAAGTGGTTGGATAAAAGTATGTCAGAATAGTCATCGTTTGATTTATTGCCGGTTACATAATCTGTCACTATTGGCCCTCGACCTAGAATAAAATAATTTTATAACTATTTTTTAATCAAGAGTGTTTATCTCACGTGCAATCATTTACGTTTTTTAGGATATTCATTCGAGTCAATTTATTTTTTAATCAAGAGTGTTTATCTCACGTGCAATCATTTACGTTTTTTAGGATATTCATTCGAGTCAATTTAACAGAGATATCAATCAAATTTTACAAGCAACTTTCACATTGATTCAAAGTCGCTCATTTGAGTGATTGCTTTTGTTTTAGCCTTGCGTGTTGTCCGCTTTTATTTTAACTCACAGGTCCTGTCTTAAATATCTCATATGTACATAGTTTCAACAATTCCCAAAAAACCGTAAAATAAATGAAACCACATCTTACTTGCAGCACGCATTTACAATACAATTTTAAGTTCGAAAACAGAAAGAACCGAAACATATCTTATCTCCTCTTGATTGGAATCCTCAACCGAAGGAAATTTGGTTTAGCATATTCATATAGGCCATTCAGCCATTTCATTGCACCATGAACTGGTTTGGGTTGCCTGGTAGAAATCATGACACGGAGACGCCAATAGAAAATGATCTGGACTTGTTTATCAATTAAGTTTTATTTATTAAGTTCAGGTGCGGCAGGATTGACTAAGCAGTTTCGAGCGATAATTGCTCGGACGTATGTAAGCGTAGAAAGGTGCACGTGGCTTCGCTTCACTCTGCCGGTGACACCATTTGTTTGGACCAAAGTACATGGGGGCCAAGTCGTTTTGAAAATCATCGTTCTTTCATTGCGATACAAAGAGCATTTCGGCAACATTTGAAAATTTTGCGTAAAATTGCCGTTCCTTGGATTCAACAATTGGAGCAAACTGGTAGCCCACTATGAAGTGATACAGATAGCCGAAGATTGTAGTAATCGAGCAGCCCGCCTAGGCAATTTGCTCGAGGAACCTTCACGAAAAGAAGCAATTTCATAATAATATTAACGCTATAAGTGTGGAACAATCTAATATACAACTTAATAATATTAGTAGTACTAACCCGAAATAAACACCGCCATTATCACCGCTACCATCATCGATGAAAAGTTTCTCCGATCCCTACTCAATGAGCATACAAGAAAGTTTCAGTTAACTAACAATAATGTTGAGATCAAGAAAATCACAAATTTACTTGTCCACATTAATTTTAAAAACGATCATAATAAACCGAAAATCGTTAACAAAATAAGTAAATAACGATATGACCAAACAATTGGGAATGGCAACACCAGTGCTACGTGAATGAGCGAAATACTTTGAAGATTCCACTTGCAACCGAATCCACTGTTACCGCCATGGCGAGGAATCTAGCAAGAGGATGAGGTAGATAACTCGCCTAGTGGAACGAGAGAAGAGTGGAATTATATTCCCTATCCACAAAAAAGGTGAAGCTGCAGTGCGAAGATTATAGAGGCACATCATTACTTTGTATGACGTAAGAAATATTTTCAAAGATCTTAGAAAATAAAATTGGATCATATGACAACAGTATTATCGGGCAGTATCAAGATGATTTTAGAGTAGGTAGATCGACAATCGACCAATTGTTTACAGTCAAGCAGGTATTTGAAAAATGCTGGGAGTTCACCATAGACGTACACCAAATTTTCGTGGGCTTTAAGCAAGCATACGACAGTATTGATCGTAACGTACAGTACCAAATAATGCTTTGCCTCCCAGCCAAATTAATCCGTCTTACCATAATGACAATGACGTCGACGACCTCCAAGTCCTCATCAATAACCAACTTACCGATGCCTTTGACACAAATATCGGACTAAAACAGGGAGATGAGCTGGCCCCATTTCTATTCAATTTGGCTCCGGAGTACGTCATAAGAAAGCTACCTGTCGATACACGAGGTTCATTACTATACAAGTCGTGCCAAGTAGTAGCCTATGCGGACGACATCAACATTTTGTCACGGTCATTAACAACTGCCAAAGAACTCTTCCTGAAACTTGATACCGAAGCAAAACTAGTAGGACTACAAATCAATGAAAATAAAACAAAGATCATGACGCAGTCGAGGAAAAATACCTTAAGAACACAAACTTGGCGAATACAGTATCGAAAATGTGAGCGAATTTGTGTTTTAGGCGCCAAAATAACGAGAACAAGTAATGAAAGAGCCGAAATACATCGAAGAATACAGCTCGCATATAAAATATTTTTTTCAGTTTTGACGATCTTCAAAACCAGTTGCATACACAGGAAAACAAGCCTTCATGTATACAAATCGGTGATAAGACCTGTGTTATGCTATGGATGTGCGTGTTATGCTATGGGTGTGTAACCCAAGCATCCGCAAATATATTGAACGCCTTTGAGCGACAGGTCCTGAGGCGAATAATTGGAGCGAAGCTAGTCGGGGACCAATGGCGAATTCGAAACAACCATGAGCTGTATGAAATGTTTGACGATCCTGAGGTCTCAACGATTGTCAGACTGCGGAAGCTGCAATGGGCTGGAAACATGGGCCGTATGGATGAACAACGGATACCCAAAAAGGCATTCGTTGGGAGAACTGAAGGCCAGAGGCCGGTAGGGAAACAGAGGAAACGTTGGTCTGACTCGATCGGCGAAAACTGTTCATCGCTGCTTGGATTTCGAAATTGGAAACGCGGTCAATGGACCGAGAGAGTTGGAGGCGCTATTTGCAGAAAGCGAAGGCCTGAGAGGGGCTGTAGTGCTATGAAGAAGAAGAATAAATGAAGAAATCTTTCTCGTCTCCGTTTAAGTGCGCATAATGAAATAAATGATATCAAGTTCGAGAGTGAAGAGGAAGATTATGAATATTAACATTTTTAAGCAGTGACATTGTGAATCGGAGCGAGTAATTCAATAGAAGTGTTTTCTTTTCTAAGTAACCATAAAGCTTTATTCATATTCTATACTGTTTCCTAATCTATCGGTGTTTTTAACAGTAAAAGCATATTTGCGATTGCATATAGAAAAAAAATTTAAAGTTTACAAACAGAACAGAAAGGTTTATAGTAGTATAACAACTTCATGTGTAAATATTATCACGATTTGATGACATATTTCCATTTAGTATGACTTTTTGGCGGGGTTGGATTTGACAATCGAACCGGTGTTGAAGCTTTTTATCATATCCTCAATATCCTGGTCGATTCAATTCTAGTAACAATTTTTTCCGGGCAGCGCTTTTCCACAGACATTAAGTACGTAGAATGTAATCATTTTAAACCTTGAGGATGAGATCATCTTGGAATTCCCACAAAAGTTAACAGAGTGAAGAAATAAAATTTCCAACAACGTTAGACTGCTACATATTTAAGTTATTAACCTTTCCTGAAGTTTTTAAGAAGATCCTATCAATAATGTAGCATCCGGTTTGGTCAAACGCCCATAGAGTAGGAAAACCGAGTAATGTGTTGTGATATATGAAAATTCAAATGGCTTTAACTTCACTTAATAGAATCTGATAAAAATTACTAAACCAATTGGATCATTGAATTCAAGGGCAGGTACCTATCCGATTTTATTGTTGAAAATGTGAAATCCATAAATTCTATTATTAACAAAGTTGAGCTTCTAAGGTATTTGTCGTTGATTTACTCATAGAGAACTATCTCCATTATTTTTTCAGATTTTTCGGTGCACAGGCGTCCAATCGTCGCGAGGGGAAGGGGAATAAACACCATTTTTCTTCCACTTCCCCTGTCTATACAATTTTAACAACTGATATTAAAAGATCTCATCTCAATTATCTGCTGTGAAACATTTTTTTAAGGGGTCACATTCTCATATCGGAGGACCCCCTAAAATTCTTTAAACATTTTTTCGACTCTGAAACTTTCATTCACCAACAACTTCTGAGCCTTTTTCTTGAAAAGCCGTTGGGCCTTGCTTTGTTCTGTGAGCAGACGCGTTTTAACTCCTTTGAGATATCTTCAGTGTTGGAAGGATGTGCTGAAGGGAATGACTTTAAACTTGTATAGTCATAGGATGGGTTGAGAAGGTAGTACTAAACTCCGGATATCAAATAAACAAAATGAAGATTTGATGACTCTAGCTTCTCTAGTCCCTGAGAAAACATGCTGTGATGGGCAAACAGGTACCGGTTTTCATAGGATATTGTATTTAAATTATTTTTACAAACTCTTACAAATATATTGAAAGAGTGGTTCGAAAAGTTAAGGATCGAATTGAACGAAATCCCGGACGCGATGAAACGCAAATAGCTGCTGAGCTGAACATATTCCAAAGCAGCATGTGCCGAACATTGTTAAACGGGCTCAAATCAAGCTTTATAAAAGCCAAAAAGCTCAAGATCTCATCGATACTCAAAGTTACGTCGGAGCAGCTGTTGCGCTTGCATGAACGTGGTCAATTTCCGAACATCTTCTCCTATAAGAAATATTTTTTATTGTGCGATTCGAATAAACGAAAGCTCTGTTTAATTAGCGGAGAATTTATACGAAAATTAAACATCCTAGCGACCACTAATAATCATTTGTGATCGTTTACGCCGCGGTGACCGGAAATCGTTCTTCGTTCAGGCTTTTGGGCCATATAACAAGATTAATTCGATCGTGTACCGGAAAACAGTTTTGAAACAGCTATATCGACAAGACTGCATAATTATAAAAACCATACGTTAAATGAAAATGGTTGAGAGACAATTTGGGCTACATAATGGTCGTTTTAGGCCATGTAATGGTCCCTTTGGACCATATAAGTGTCTCCTCAGTTACCAGATGCCAATCCGCTCGACTTCTTGGTATCGGGCATTTTGTAGGCCAAGCTCAGCCCTAAAAACACTCAAGAGAGCCTGTCTTCCTGAATGAAGATTTCACAAGTTCACATAATTATAGCGTGTGACTCCATAGTTTGCGTTAAGTTGCAACTTATTGAAAATTGCTGAATTTATTTTTGAAACGGTAATTTTTCTATGTTTTTCATGATACCAATAAAATTCATTCACATATAAGCTTGTCTCACTCAGCATATTGTGTCCGTTAACGATCGGTTCACCTAATATAATAGTTGATGGTGGCCAGTATATGAGCCACTGGAGAAGACAGTCAATGGGTCAACAGCTCCGTCTCGGTTACGGTTGACATTTCCCTGGTATTGTCTTTGCCAATCAAGTTATATGCGCTCCCCGAACCGACGAAGCCAATCAACGCCTTGGCATCTGGCTTTATTTTCGGTCGTCTCCCAAATCAAATGTTTACTCAGACGACTGTCGTACCATAGCCATGCCCTCAAACAAATGAGGAGGGCGGGATGGTTAAATTACTGTTCTAACTGGTAAATGTTCCTTAGTGTGCCAACCCGATTAGCGAACTAATCTGCTGTCGAATACTTGGTCAAATTTCGGTAGCAGATTAATTGCCTCGCTGGAGGTAAATTTTCACTTAATTTTGATTTGAGATTGATTCAGATATTTTTTATTTTAACGAATCAGATTCGGTTCTTGAAGGTGGCGATGCAGAAAAAACGGGTTTCTCATGAACTCTATTCGAGGCCCCCGTTTTTAGAACTCAATTTTGATTTATTTGTTGTTCCAAGTCAGCCACGCATGGTTCAGTAGGTGCAATTATTTTAATTTATAATTGGGGAACATCTCACTTCTAACTTTATGGAAATATTCCGTTTAAATGCTTATCTTTACTTTTTTTGGAAAAATATTCATACTACTAAACGTTTATTACGAAAAGATGAAGATTTGGCTAAACAATGCATGCTTGGTCGTGTCTACAACACAAGATAAATGCACATAGAATGTAAGCTTCGCATCCAACTCAAATTCAAACACATGACTTGTTTTTGTTTAAAACATGTTTTTGTATTGGCCCACGTGCTCTCGCGTTTCTCAAGGTCCCTGGACCGGTAGACTAAATTTGTTTCAGCCTTTCTTCCGGACGTATCTTTATCTTTTTGTCCAGCCAACACGGCAAAGTTCTACATCTTTCTCTCAAAGTGACCTTAAATCTAAATATCTTGAAAGTGATTTCTCCTTATTGCCAGTGATTGCAAGGGCTCCTTTTTATAATCACTTTCCTGTACTCCTCCTTCCCTACGGACCTTTAGAAAAACATCCTCTTATGCGCTAGTTATCAGCTAATAGCCGTTGCTAAACCCTCACCACGCTTGCTGTTGTGCATCGTGCAAGATTTCGGTCGCGGATATTAGTGTTCGGGACAAATTCTCTGTCGTTTTCCACTCCCAGATACGATTTTGCTTCCATCAAATACAGCAGAATTCTGTTCTGACCTTGAAGACTGACAATAACATCTGAAATACGTTGTGGGCGTTCTTGCGCTTTTGATCCACATTTAATTCAAAATTATTATAATTACTATTCTAAGACACTTATTCTGGGATTCCTTTGACTTGGCTTTCAACTCCTCATGTGTATTATAGATTATAATTGTTATTTTTAGTCATCTTAGACTTAGAGCTCGATTATAATCACTATCTAGCATCATACCGTATCGTTATTAGTTTAATTTGCATCTCACGCAGTATTCTACCAAAAACTAGATTGCGAGTCTGACACACGATTCAAGCATGGATCGAACTTTGTTCCTTTGATTGGCTTCTTAGTAAGTCTATGACACATCATCGTTACCTATGACATGACAGCCCAGAATAAATCGTGGGCTCCTGGCGTGCTTGCCTTCTTTCGTAGCAACTCAGGTTTAATGATTGACTTATGCATGCGAAGCCATTTTTTTGTGCCTCTTTGCTTGCAGCGTCATACGCCGCCAGATTTCGTCCTTGCCGATGTCACATCATCTATCAAGGTGAACTCCTAAGTATGAGAAGTAATGCAAATTATCAAGGTTGTAGTCCCTAAACGTCGTGTTTTATCGGACTGGTTTTTTCTTATTTGGATTATGAGTTTGGTTTGGTTGATTTTTATGATTTTGATTACCTTAAAAGCGATGAACAGAACTTCCACGTAAAAATTTGTTGAATTTAGATGTTAAGTGCGCCACATATTAGGTTTAGAGTCGCCCAACCAGATAGTCCGGTATAACATACTGTATAACTTTCGGGGAATCACATCAGAGGCGGCAACCTAGCATTTATACATTGAAATTTCGGATGATTCTTCATAATTTATAAGCAGAAACGTATTACCTTTGAAAGCTTCTCTAATTCAATGTTCCAAATTTATCCATAAAATTAATAATCCATGGATATTATTCCTTTCTTGTACTTATTAATTAAATGCTTTCACTGAACACACAAATAATTTAAAAAAAAAATCCAGCTCATACATAAAGAAACTTTTCTCACATCACGGCTGCGATGCCGCAAAATTATCATTCATTTTATAATTTTTTGCTTTAGCACCGCAGCCCCTTTCGGGACTTCGCTTAGAGATAGAGTACTTCATTATCTTGATCGAATATACCGGCACTCGGGAAGGTGATATGGTCAGTACCACGCTTTGGCGAAACGTTCTATTGTAAACCAGTACATATAATGACTGAACGGGATTATAGACCGTCCAAAGAATCGCTCGAAACAAATCTCGTTGTCACCAACTTGATTCGAACCAGGGGCCTTTGGCTTAAGCAGCAAGCGCTCATTTTATAATTTACCAAATTCGCATTCAAAATAGATCAACTAACTTTACCGAAAACAATGGACCCATTTTATACTTGCGTAAAGGGGTGCTAAGCAACTTCTACCCTGCCGGAAATTAAGTGGTTCCATTTTATGAGCCCATAGTAACTTTCTAACAGCAACTATCTATCACATTTTTTAAGTGCTATTCCCTAACCACTCTCTCCATCGCTCTTTCTTCGTGGCTCGCGCGATCTGCATTCTTATTTCGCCGCTTCGTCAAGTGCATTAATCCTTTCGTGTATATTTAGTCCAATTCGTGATCAACTCTCAGAAATACGAAAAAAAAAAATTAATATAGTACGACGTATTAAAAAAACACAGAGTAACTGTGTCTTCAAATTTCGGTGCACAGGCGTCCAATCGTCGCGAGGGGAAGGGGAATAAACACCATTTTTCTTCCACTTCCCCTGTCTATACAATTTTAACAACTGATATTAAAAGATCTCATCAAGGTCTTTGATTTGATACCCTACTCAATTATCTGCTGTGAAACATTTTTTTAAGGGGTCACATTCTCATATCGGAGGACCCCCTAAAATTCTTTAAACATTTTTTCGACTCTGAAACTTTCATTCACCAACAACTTCTGAGCCTTTTTCTTGAAAAGCCGTTGGGCCTTGCTTTGTTCTGTGAGCAGACGCGTTTTAACTCCTTTGAGATATCTTCAGTGTTGGAAGGATGTGCTGAAGGGAATGACTTTAAACTTGTATAGTCATAGGATGGGTTGAGAAGGTAGTACTAAACTCCGGATATCAAATAAACAAAATGAAGATTTGATGACTCTAGCTTCTCTAGTCCCTGAGAAAACATGCTGTGATGGGCAAACAGGTACCGGTTTTCATAGGATATTGTATTTAAATTATTTTTACAAACTCTTACAAATATATTGAAAGAGTGGTTCGAAAAGTTAAGGATCGAATTGAACGAAATCCCGGACGCGATGAAACGCAAATAGCTGCTGAGCTGAACATATTCCAAAGCAGCATGTGCCGAACATTGTTAAACGGGCTCAAATCAAGCTTTATAAAAGCCAAAAAGCTCAAGATCTCATCGATACTCAAAGTTACGTCGGAGCAGCTGTTGCGCTTGCATGAATGTGGTCAATTTCCGAACATCTTCTCCTATAAGAAATATTTTTTATTGTGCGATTCGAATAAACGAAAGCTCTGTTTAATTAGCGGAGAATTTATACGAAAATTAAACATCCTAGCGACCACTAATAATCATTTGTGATCGTTTACGCCGCGGTGACCGGAAATCGTTCTTCGTTGAGGCTTTTGGGCCATATAACAAGATTAATTCGATCGTGTACCGGAAAACAGTTTTGAAACAGCTATATCGACAAGACTGCATAATTATAAAAACCATACGTTAAATGAAAATGGTTGAGAGACAATTTGGGCTACATAATGGTCGTTTTAGGCCATGTAATGGTCCCTTTGGACCATATAAGTGTCTCCTCAGTTACCAGATGCCAATCCGCTCGACTTCTTGGTATCGGGCATTTTGTAGGCCAAGCTCAGCCCTTAAAACACTCAAGAGAGCCTGTCTTCCTGAATGAAGATTTCACAAGTTCACATAATTATAGCGTGTGACTCCATAGTTTGCGTTAAGTTGCAACTTATTGAAAATTGCTGAATTTATTTTTGAAACGGTAATTTGTCTATGTTTTTCATGATACCAATAAAATTCATTCACATATAAGCTTGTCTCACTCAGCATATTGTGTCCGTTAACGATCGGTTCACCTAATATAATAGTTGATGGTGGCCAGTATATGAGCCACTGGAGAAGACAGTCAATGGGTCAACAGCTCCGTCTCGGTTACGGTTGACATTTCCCTGGTATTGTCTTTGCCAATCAAGTTATATGCGCTCCCCGAACCGACGAAGCCAATCAACGCCTTGGCATCTGGCTTTATTTTCGGTCGTCTTCCAAATCAAATGTTTACTCAGACGACTGTCGTACCATAGCCATGCCCTCAAACAAATGAGGAGGGCGGGATGGTTAAATTACTGTTCTAACTGGTAAATGTTCCTTAGTGTGCCAACCCGATTAGCGAACTAATCTGCTGTCGAATACTTGGTCAAATTTCGGTAGCAGATTAATTGCCTCGCTGGAGGTAAATTTTCATTTAATTTTGATTTGAGATTGATTCAGATATTTTTTATTTTAACGAATCAGATTCGGTTCTTGAAGGTGGCGATGCAGAAAAAACGGGTTTCTCATGAACTCTATTCGAGGCCCCCGTTTTTAGAACTCAATTTTGATTTATTTGTTGTTCCAAGTCAGCCACGCATGGTTCAGTAGGTGCAATTATTTTAATTTATAATTGGGGAACATCTCACTTCTAACTTTATGGAAATATTCCGTTTAAATGCTTATCTTTACTTTTTTTGGAAAAATATTCATACTACGAAACGTTTATTACGAAAAGATGAAGATTTGGCTAAACAATGCATGCTTGGTCGTGTCTACAACACAAGATAAATGCACATAGAATGTAAGCTTCGCATCCAACTCAAATTCAAACACATGACTTGTTTTTGTTTAAAACATGTTTTTGTATTGGCCCACGTGCTCTCGCGTTTCTCAAGGCCCTGGACCGGTAGACTAAATTTGTTTCAGCCTTTCTTCCGGACGTATCTTTATCTTTTTGTCCAGCCAACACGGCAAAGTTCTACATCTTTCTCTCAAAGTGACCTTAAATCTAAATATCTTGAAAGTGATTTCTCCTTATTGCCAGTGATTGCAAGGGCTGCTTTTTATAATCACTTTCCTGTACTCCTCCTTCCCTACGGACCTTTAGAAAAACATCCTCTTATGCGCTAGTTATCAGCTAATAGCCGTTGCTAAACCCTCACCACGCTTGCTGTTGTGCATCGTGCAAGATTTCGGTCGCGGATATTAGTGTTCGGGACAAATTCTCTGTCGTTTTCCACTCCCAGATACGATTTTGCTTCCATCAAATACAGCAGAATTCTGTTCTGGCCTTGAAGACTGACAATAACATCTGAAATACGTTGTGGGCGTTCTTGCGCTTTTGATCCACATTTAATTCAAAATTATTATAATTACTATTCTAAGACACTTATTCTGGGATTCCTTTGACTTGGCTTTCAACTCCTCATGTGTATTATAGATTATAATTGTTATTTTTAGTCACCTTAGACTTAGAGCTCGATTATAATCACTATCTAGCATCATACCGTATCGTTATTAGTTTAATTTGCATCTCACGCAGTATTCTACCAAAAACTAGATTGCGAGTCTGACACACGATTCAAGCATGGATCGAACTTTGTTCCTTTGATTGGCTTCTTAGTAAGTCTATGACACATCATCGTTACCTATGACATGACAGCCCAGAATAAATCGTGGGCTCCTGGCGTGCTTGCCTTCTTTCGTAGCAACTCAGGTTTAATGATTGACTTATGCATGCGAAGCCATTTTTTTGTGCCTCTTTGCTTGCAGCAGATTTCGTCCTTGCCGATGTCACATCATCTATCAAGGTGAACTCCTAAGTATGAGAAGTAATGCAAATTATCAAGGTTGTAGTCCCTAAACGTCGTGTTTTATCGGACTGGTTTTTTCTTATTTGGATTATGAGTTTGGTTTGGTTGATTTTTATGATTTTGATTACCTTAAAAGCGATGAACAGAACTTCCACGTAAAAATTTGTTGAATTTAGATGTTAAGTGCGCCACATATTAGGTTTAGAGTCGCCCAACCAGATAGTCCGGTATAACATACTGTATAACTTTCGGGGAATCACATCAGAGGCGGCAACCTAGCATTTATACATTGAAATTTCGGATGATTCTTCATAATTTATAAGCAGAAACGTATTACCTTTGAAAGCTTCTCTAATTCAATGTTCCAAATTTATCCATAAAATTAATAATCCATGGAGATTATTCCTTTCTTGTACTTATTAATTAAATGCTTTCACTGAACACACAAATAATTTTAAAAAAAATCCAGCTCATACATAAAGAAACTTTTCTCACATCACGGCTGCGATGCCGCAAAATTATCATTCATTTTATAATTTTTTGCTTTAGCACCGCAGCCCCTTTCGGGACTTCGCTTAGAGATAGAGTACTTCATTATCTTGATCGAATATACCGGCACTCGGGAAGGTGATATGGTCAGTACCACGCTTTGGCGAAACGTTCTATTGTAAACCAGTACATATAATGACTGAACGGGATTATAGACCGTCCAAAGAATCGCTCGAAACAAATCTCGTTGTCACCAACTTGATTCGAACCAGGGGCCTTTGGCTTAAGCAGCAAGCGCTCATTTTATAATTTACCAAATTCGCATTCAAAATAGATCAACTAACTTTACCGAAAACAATGGACCCATTTTATACTTGCGTAAAGGGGTGCTAAGCAACTTCCACCCTGCCGGAAATTAAGTGGTTCCATTTTATGAGCCCATAGCAACTTTCTAACAGCAACTATCTATCACATTTTTTAAGTGCTATTCCCTAACCACTCTCTCCATCGCTCTTTCTTCGTGGCTCGCGCGATCTGCATTCTTATTTCGCCGCTTCGTCAAGTGCATTAATCCTTTCGTGTATATTTAGTCCAATTCGTGATCAACTCTCAGAAATACGAAAAAAAAAAATTAATATAGTACGACGTATTAAAAAAAACACAGAGTAACTGTGTCTTCAAATATCTCACCGATAGGGTGAAAAATCCCTAACTAACTGTATTGAAAAATCTTCAGGTACCCGGTTCAATCAGTGTTCATTGGACGATCCTTAAATTTTAGATACCAAAAGTGATTTTGCTTCCTTCACCATCTCTGGAAGATTGATACATATACGTTGAGCATCATTTGTACGATAGTAAACGTTATCTTCGTAACCGTATTTATTGATAAGAGTAAAATAATTTAATCATTCAAACAAATAGCAAATATTGAAAACCTACCTGCAAATTGTCTTACATAAAGTAATCAACATTTTTCATTCTCTCGGTACAACAAAACTTACCCAATCCATCCTGCTTCCTAGGTTCACCAGTTATATTCAAAAGAGCGCCAAGCTTTATCACCTTATCCTTTCCGCTAATTGCCAACCAAGTTCCACCTTCTCTACCGGGTTCCATATCCACACCTTAAAAATCAAATCAAACGCTAAATTTTATCAATTTCAAAATGATAATAAGTCGCTATAACTTACCACCAAATGCATGTGGAAAATCTTTCCATTGCATGGCATGGGCGGCAGGGCGCGAATAAAATTCATCTCGATTGGATGCTACAATTAGTTTGTATTCATTGGGCGCGGGGTTGGCGTTGGCGTAGAGAAATAAAATACACATATTTCCCCTATTGCTTTAAACTTTTCCTTGTCACTATCCACTTACTGCTCTTGACACCGTACTAACAAATAAACTTTAATAAAAAAATAAATAATTTACTTTTCCCCAGTCTTCTCCAGGTACAAAAATTATGAAATGTCACAATCAAAGGTGAAAACCAGAACCAAACATCTCATAAAACTATTTCAACTCTTGTACATTGACCTGTAGTCAGTGAACGCGCGAAGAATCAGTAAAGCTACGTAAATAACTACGATAACAACACACAGCAAAACAACACCCTTGCAATAGAAGAGAAAGCAAAGAATCTAAGTCGACAAAGGGGTGCCACACTAGTCCAGCAAAGTCCCGAATGTTTTTGATAATTTCTGATAATACGCCTCACGATAAGAAATTCTTATTAGGAACAAAATAGCAGAGTCCATGCAATCGTACCAAACCGGAAAACCGCACCAGAAGAAATATTTAACAAAGAAAAAAACAAGAAATCAAAAACAATGACGACAAAACTTTACAAACACGATACTCACGAGTCAGCTGATATGTGTCAGAGGATTCGGAATGAATTAATCACAAAACTTACGACAGATACAAGCCATATGGTAGCAATTTGCATATGTATTAGTCGGCCTACTATGGACAAGCTTCCGGTAGCTGTCACCCAACTGCGGAATTAGCAAATGCTTATATTTCGTCATATATACTATTTCCCGAATAAAAAACGTCCCGAACGCATTCCGTGCATGCTATAAATTCACCTTGTATAGCCCATTGTGCTCCTAAACTTTCCAAGACGAGCAAATGAAGCACACGTTTTGCACCTTCGACTGATAGCTCAGCGTTGAGATGTAAACAAACTCCTATAAATTCACTTTGGAAGGCGATAAAAACTAAACGGGTATAAGAACTGAAATAATTTTCACTTCACTAGGAGCGCTATTGTGTTCTCCGCGGATCATCTGGATTTCACTGTAGAAATCCGTCTCTAAACCGTACAAAACCTCGAATTTTTGTTGGCACCTCCACAATTCTTCATATAACGCCATGTAAGTTAGCCAGCAAAGTCGGCCTACTAATGGTCATGTGTGTGGTAGTAAGCGCTGCTGCTATATGGCTTGTATCTGTCGTAAGTTTTGATTAATCATCGAACCCGTTTACACCTGTCAAACAACTAGCGTTGTAAACACTTTTCGTAAACAAAAACAGATGCTACTGGAAGCTGTAGGAAATGACTTCGCCGATGTTTATGTTGCTCGATCTAAGAGTGGCGAACAACTAATAATTAGGCTTGCATTGGGGCTGTCATGTTGAGGGACATTTGGCATCAGCTGGTCCGGTATGTATTTAAAGAATATCAATTCACAATTGGATTATGCTGTGGAAATACAGCAAATGTTATTACGTCTCTGTTAAAAGTATGTTATGCGACGGATGGTGCGTTCACCGTTGATCCCAATGGGCTCTTTCACACGGGAATGGCAAAAACCCATATCCAAACAGGTTTCGCGCTTACGCCCCTATGTTTACACGTTGCATAGTTCAGCCAACCTATTTTTGTATACGATACATGTCTTGCGAGTGTATGTGTCAAAAGGGTCATTTGATCGTTAAACATCGTGCGAACAACATGAGAGCGAAGACAGAGAGATAAGCGATTGAGAATTTATGTTTTAGCCTTGAATTGTGCACGAGGTAATAAAAACTGGAATGAAAAATGTATTTTATGATTGTTAAAGTTTGTCGATTCAAACTTCTATTGGATTTATTTGAATCCTCCGTGTTTTTCCGCTTTCTGAAAAATATATTCCAAATTTGAATATCTTTTTTAGTCGCATATTTTTCTTGATGTGTTGTAAACATGCTTATTATAATGTGATTCTATGAAGATTATGCGTACTGTTAATTTTCCATAGATTTACAATAGGCAATTTATCTTCATTGAAATCGTGATATTCGTCGTGTTGTTTCCTGAAATTGAACATGGCCTCCGCTTTCATAAATTTATTACATAACGCGTAGCTTCTCGCATTTACGCATTCATTTTTGCACGCAAATTAAAGAAAGGCAATAGTTTCATGACGACTACCATCTTCACCGAATGTTCAATTCGGAATGCTTACCTGCGTTTGTATAAAATTTCCCCCACCAAATGATCAACAAAATGCGTTTGTGTATGTGCGTTGCGCTCGTTCACCCTACAAAATGTTGGCTTGTTTTTACCATCAGGTCCCCTCAATGCCTCTCACTCTTCTTGCCCATATAACCTGTTTAACGCTCACTTTTAACGCTGCGTCTGAAAAAGGGGGAAATTTTATACAAACGCCGGTAATCATTCCGAATTGAATATTCGGTGAAGAAGGTAGTCGTCATGAAACGATTGCCTTTCTTTAATTTGCGTGCAAAAATGGATGCGTGGACGCGAGAACCTACGCGTTATTCAATAAATTTATAAAAGCGGAGGCCATGTTCAATTTCAGGAAACAACACGACGAATATCTATATTTCAATAAAGTTAAATTGCCTATTGTAAATCCATAGAAAATTAACAGTACGCATAATCTTTATAGAATCGCATTATAATATGCCAGTTGACAACACAACAAGAAAAATATGCGACTTAAAAGGATATTCAAATTGGGAATATATTTTTCAGAGGACGGAAAAACACGGAGGTTTTAATAAATCCAATAGAAGTTTGAATCGACAAACTTTAACAATCATAAAATACATTTTACATTCCAGTTTTTGTTACCTCGTGCACAATTCAAGGCTAAAACATCAATTCTCAATTGCTTATCTCTCTGTCTTCGCTTTCATGTTGTCCGCACGACGTTTAACGATCAAATGATCCCTTTGACACATACATTCGCAAGACCTGTATCGTACACAAAAATAGCTTGGCTGAACTATGCAACGTGTAAACATAAGGGCGTAAGCGCGAAACCTGTTTGGATACGGGTTTTTACCATTCCCGTGTGAAAGAGCCCAATCGAAATTTGCAATTGCATACGGTCGAGGCTCGTTACGTTTGCGAGAGGCAATTTAACAAGAATTATCATGCACCAGCATGTTTTTCGACAAAAAAGTATGGGTTAATTTTGATATTAATCAAGAGTAAATTAATATGTAACAATTTTTTTAAAATCAGTGCAGTGTTCAGTGTAAATTTCTGAAATGTGTGCAAGTTGGTCGGCAGAGGAGTTTCAATTCCTTGTAAGTAATATTTTTAATTTTAGGCCTATGTTTGCTATCCAATTGGATTTAAATTTTGAGTATTAATTATTGGATTAGGGAATGGTTTTTAGAAAATGCGGTCATTATGATATTTGAATTAAGATTGAGATTTTTCTCAAAATCGTCTTTGACACAAATTCCATCCTGATCATGCATGCATGATTATGTTGCAAATGTGCTCTTGCAAGGTAAGCTGATAGTTGCGATTCTATAGTTTGGGATTGGTTGGGTTAAGGGGAACTCGCTGAGTAATCCAAACAAAAAAAAGTTAACTGCAAATATTCTAGGCAGACATTCTTAAGTAAAAGTAGTCAATTTTTATGTACAGCGTTCTGTAGTGAAATAGGTATAGTTAAAATGTCCGTAAAGAACTGCAGCGATAGTCTGCTGCCTCAGCGGAAGAGGATGTTAAGATCCGCCGAGATTGGTCTTGTTTGGGGACGCGAGAATGCGCTGGCAGGCTAGCGTTGCGGTGTCGTGGGGCGGGTTCTTCCCCCCAGTACAAGGACCCACTACAAAAAGAATCTCGCATCCACGAATTCCGGGCTCAAAAAAATGTCGACCGAAGTCAAAAAGGAGGTAATCAACTAAGGGTCGGAAATTGTTGACGCAAAGGACAAACTGGAGATTCTACGTCTAGCACTCGTTGCGTGTAGACGTGTTTTCAATTCGCTCCTGTCAAGAATTTTTATAAATTAAAATAATTTTTAAAACGTCAATTAGAAAGTAATTTTATAAAGAAACTTATTACATCGTCGAACTATTCGAACAATTTATCGAGTATCTTGACTTTACCTGCGAGAAAGTTTCAAGAAAGAAAAAATGTTTTTTTCACCGGGGGGATGGAGGAGCCCGACGGCTTCCCACCGCTGCGGGACCCAGAGCCAGGCATTTTGAAAATTACAAATGATAAAATAAACAAGCGGAAAAATGAACAAGACAATTGTGAGCATGGAAAGCGAATTACGATTTCAAGCGAAGATTATGAAAAAGTAACCATGGAGAATGCAAGGGTTACGAAACAAAATGACGAATTAAAACTCCGGATACAGAGTTTGGAAGATATGGTCCGGACGTTGTCAAATGGGAGCAAACAAAAAGCGAAGCCACAGAATATGTCCGGCAAAGAAGAGCCCATATTAGCTAAGAAGAATGAAAAACAGGAAACAACAAGCAAGACCAACGGGAAAGGAGTACCAACATATAAAACGAAATCGCAAGATATGAGCAAGACAATCCATGATGCGGAAAATATCCTGAGCGCAGGAGGAGCGAACGACAGCGCCAATTATTATGCGGCGCTGTCTGCAATAAACGAAGAAATGGACGTCGAGATAGAGAGCAACGATAAGATAGGTAATATTGATAGCGATAATAATTTCATTAAATATTTAAAATTAAAAAAATAAGCAAAAGGAGAAGATGCCAACCGGTGTGTCTGCTGGTCCTCCTAATAAAATTAATAAGGTAAATGAAAAAGTTCCTCCAATAAACGTTTTTGGGCAGCGTGGAGGAGATATGGTTCGGTTATTGGCAGCCGAACATAAAATCGAAAACTTTGAAATTAAGATAGTGACCGGTGATAAGCTCTCGATCAAGACAAAGACACTGGCTGACTTCAAACAGGCGAAAGATGCTCTTAATAGTGTCCAAGCTCCCCACTTCACATATACGCCAAAGGCGGAAAAAAATCAGACCTTCCTGTTGAAGGGCCTGGACTGTGGAGAGAATATAGTTGATCTCCTTGATATGTTGCAGGAAGCAGCACCAGCTGTTAAGTTCATGTGTGTGAAAAATTTTGCTACAAGGAGAACAACTGTAGAAGGTAAAATATTACCATTTTATTTAGTCCAAATTTCCAACGACAGCAGTCCGAGTGCCCTCCAACAGGTAAGGTACTTAAACTTTAGAGTTGTGAGGGAAGAACGCCTCCAAAAAACTGAGGTCAACCAGTGTTACAGGTGTCAACGATTCGGTCATTCGGCTGCCAATTGTGCAATGCACTATCGCTGTGTTATGTGCAAAGATATCCACGCCCCCCGGTGAATGCAAATTGGCTCAGATGGAGCCAAAAGAAAAATTGTATTGTGTTAATTGCGGTACATTTGGTCATCCAGCATCATACCGAGGATGCCCTCGGTATCAAGATGCAAGAGCTAAATTTTCACCAAAGCAAACCAAAGTAAATCAGAATCTGTTACCTCCCAACTTCATCAAACCCGGGGTATCATTTGCACTTGCTGCCAGAGGACCAGTAGACAACAATATAAATAAAATAAATAATGTAAGTGGCAATAATGAGCTGCTTCTTAAAATCTACCAGCAACTTGAATCGCTTTCAGATAGAATTAATAAGCAAGACCAAAAAATCAATTTCGTTTTTCAAAGTTTAGGTCAACATGCTCCAAAATAGTTTGTCATCCAGTCACATTCCCATGGATAGGATTCGTCTCATCTCGATCAACGTCAACTCCATTGTTACTATACATCGGCGTGACTATCTCCTTGAATTCATTGTTAAGCAAAAGCCTGACATCATGCTGCTGACCGAAACCCACCTCAATTCATGGCACTCCATGACATTCAAGGATTTTGAATTCGTAAGAAACGATAGGGCAATAGGTGATGGGGGAGGTGGCACCGGGATATTGGTTCGAAGACCCTATTGTTTCCAAAATATTGAAAAAGTCGAATTCAAAAACTTTGAATCTCTTGAAGTGTCCGTTATCAAAATTTCACTGCCAGGTGGGGATAACCTCTTCGTTATCTCTGCCTATGCAACTGGTGGAACTGTTCTCAGGCTCAAGGAGGAACTCAATTCCTTGTTTGAAATACTCGAATTGAACAGGCTTCATAATTATTATATTCTTGCTGGTGACCTGAACGCCAAGCATACATCATGGCTGAACGCCACCAATAATCCAAGAGGTGTATTCCTGAAATCGTGGATAACAGAGAACCAGATTGAATACAGGTGCAATCTATATGGGTCAGAGATCCCAACATACCCTAGGACAAATTCATATTTGGACCTCTGCATTGCTGACGCAAGACTTTAATAGTCCTCAACGGAAACTGCAGGTGCTTCCTTATGATAGCGACCATAACGCAATCGTAATGGAAATCAATCATCAAAGAGATGATTTCTTCCTCATTCCAGTTTAACACGAAAATCATCGGTTGAGCTTCAAAAAAACAGACTGGGGAAAGTTTCAAAAGAAGTTTAATCGCGAGTACCAGAAGCAATGTCCCCCTTCTGATGGTGGCAACTCTTGCTCAATGGTTCCTAATGACAGGAATCTAACTAACGATGAAATAGATGTCTATTTGTCGAAGTTAGAGAAGCTGACGTTGGAAACGATTGAGAAAGTAGATCCCAAGATTAAACTTCGAAACAATATGGAAGGATATGAAACACCAACCATCGCAAGGTTGAAAAGATTGAAAAGCCTTCTTCTCACACGCGTCAACAATATTTGTCGACGATTTTTGGATTACAACCATCCCGCGTTGGCTTTGTTGAAATTACATCTGAAGAATGTCCGGAACTTAATCCGGTCATACTTCAGGAGTGAGGTCAGCAATCAATGGTCGGAAAAATTGAGGGGTATTAGCCCACAGGACCCAGACGGCGTGTTCACGAAAGTGAATAGCATATTCCGCAGGAAGTCTCGAGTGAAGGTATCGAATCTTGAAGTCACTAGTGATGAGATAAATCTTCTCGAGAGGGCTGGTATCGAAATTGATAGTACGACTCCGGATAGAAATGGAAACAGGTTAATTTGTGAAGGATTGGATAAACTTGCCCTGATTGGAACACATTTTGAATTGGTTCATCTACCAAACCCTGAGAGAGGGAATGAAATAGTTTCAGAAATCGTTGAAGCAAAAGTTTCCGACTTCAAGTCAAGCCTGAACGGCCAATCAATTCTTCATTTCAATGAAACATTAACATCTGACCTCATACCGAACTTGAATCTTATTGATTATTTTGTCAGCTATGAAGACTTGTGTTTCATATTTCGCAGTATAAACAACAAGAAATTATGTGGTACTGATGGTATTCCAAATGTAGTTCTCCGACATTTGCCGGAGGTTGCTATTAGGAATTATTGCATATTGTTCAACAACATGTTGAGCAATTCATATTTCCCAAATGAGTGAAAAAAGGTTAAGGTATTTCCAATCTTGAAGAAAGGAAAAGAATCTTCATGCCCGAAAAGCTATCGCCCAATCAGCTTGCTGCCTAACATCAGCAAGGTGTTTGAAGTGATACTCAACAGAGCATTAAACGCCCACATTGAGGAAAATGAGTTGATGCCGAATTGCCAATTTGGTTTTCGTGCCATGCATTCGACCACACATGCAATAACGAAAGTAACCTCAGACATCTGTTGGAAACTAAATGATAGACAATGTGTTGGAGCATGTCTCATTGATATGGAGAAAGCCTTCGATACGGTGTGGTTAGATGGACTAGTTTTTAAACTCCTTCAGGACAAGTTCCCCAGACACCTTATCGCCATGATGTGTAATATGTTATACGGGAAATCGTTTGTCGTAACTGATGGAAATCTGACAACAATGCGCGAGTTCAAGGTCTTGAATGGTCTACAGCAGGGAACAGTTACTGCGCCTCTGCTCTTTTCAATCTTTATTCGCAAGCTATTGAACGGCTTTGATTTTAACGTCTCGCCAACGCGATCATTGGTAGCGTTTGCTGATGATCTGATCATCTATACGGCAGACCATAAAGCTACAATAGTTCAGAGCAATCTCCAAAAAATGTTCAATGATGTACAGCTGTACACTGACAATTGGCGAATGAAAATCAATGTGCAGAAGTGTGAAACAATCTTATTTCGGACAACGCTGCGGGGGGTCAGTCAAGACCTGAAACGTAATTGGAAAGATTGCCACATCATGGCTAGTGAGGGTAGTCTTGAACGGGTTCCACATAAATCCTGTGTTCGATACCTCGGTGTTTATCTCGATCAGTATCTGTACTATACTGAACATGTGAAAATCATGCTCAGTGAGGCACTTAAAGTAGTCATGGCCCTTCGAAAACTCTTTCATTCCAGATACATTGATCAAAAGGTCAAAATTATCTGTTACAAGACACTGGTTAGACCAGTTTTGACATATGGATGTCAGATCTGGTACAACCAGAGCGCTAGTACTATGGAAAAATTAAGAGTTTTCGAAAGGAAATGTCTTCGTGCATGTTCTGGTTTGTACAGAAAGCCTGAGACTGATTGGAAACATTATATATCGAATAGAAAAATTTATCAAACTGCTGAAGTGACTAGAGTCGATATCTTCATATTGAAACTTCTTCGGAATCATATCGCAAGATCTGTGACTGTGAGTGAAAACCCTTGGATTTCACAGCCGTTCCACCCTACAGACGGGTATATAGCGACTTGCCTCGCTACTGGCTTCATTCCTCCAGAAGCATTCGTGTATTTGGACATGAATGGATATGTTTTTGATTCCGACGGCGTCCCAATCATATATCACATATATCGACGGGCCACCGATAAGAAGATAAAATATCCTCCGAGTTTGAGTTCACGAGAACAAAGATTTCAATGGAGATACTCATTTGCTAGATTCGTTGAAGCTGATCGAGTTGAGACGGGGCAATCTAGGTATTGGTGGCTGAATGACAATGTCTAAATTATTCGTGTGTATTTTCAGTTTTAGTGTTTTTCGTTATTGAGTTTTTTAGTTTCAGCTCATTATTGCTACATTTAGTGTTGTTGTTTATTTTTGTTAAAAATTAGGTATAGGCTAGGTTTATATTATGTTTATTATATTAGGTTAGAGATAAGGTAAAACGCTTAGGTTAGGAACATTGTTATAAATTTTTTTAAGTATAAGATAAAGTTTTTGATACCATTTATTTGAATTAATTTAAAACATATTAGGTGCAGGATCAAAGTTTACTATAGTGTTAAGATTATAAATAATTTTAGAATAGTGTTGGTTGGTTTTTTCTCCTTTTTCCTATTGAATTGTAAAAATATGTAATAATCCATTGATTTGAATTTGCTATAGCTTTTTTTTTTAAATGTGATGAATGATAACGTACAAATTTAGAGAGCCATTTGGGCCATTAAGTTTTTTTATTGTTATTGTTTGGAATTTGCTTTATATTCTTTTAAAATTTATAACGATTAGTATTAAATAAAGCACTTTTGACTTTGACTTTGAAGGACAAACTGGACCTAGAGAAGACAGACGGACTTAGGAGGACTTCGTCGTTACCGGCGAATCTTATGGCCCACAAATAAGAGTGAGGCATCAAGATAGAGGTGGTGCCCCCTCGCACCCTCCCAACCGGATCAAGATCCAAACGTAGACGTGGCCATATATTTCCTATTTGAGTGAAAAACTCATACAAACTTAATTTGCATGAATTTTCCCATCAAATGAGAAATATAGACGTGGCCAATTTATGTTATAGAATTATGTGAAGGAATCACATAACTCTATACCATAAAAGGGCGCGCGAGCGGAAGGCGACTCTACTCGGCAAGAGCCCCTGTTAAACAATGGAATGGAGGAGCCCAACCGATGGCTAGCCCATATTAGTGGAGGAGCTTGCCATCGATGCGGGTCCTATATCCGGTCAGGTAAAGCGAAATGGAAAGACCGAAAGGTATAGGGTTTAGCCATAGATATAGAGAGTACTGGATCCGCAACCGGTCGTGAGAGCCGAAGCAATTAGCAACCTTTGCTAAAGTTGTGTGAAGTTGAGGTTTGAACTGATATGCTTTTGTCTTTGCACTTTATTCACTCCGAAACACGTTCACGTTTAAAAAGTTTATAATTTTGAAGATCGCGTGTAGAAATCGGCATTTTAGTTCACTGTTTTTATTAAAAATTTACGAATTTTCCATCCGCTTTGACACTTGAGCTTTCTCGCCGTTTTCGCGCCTCTTTCTTTTTCTTTTGCTTTGACGTTCGAATTTTCTGTGAGAGTCGTTTGTTGTGTTGTACTCAAATCGTTTTACGATCGTGTGCACGTGAAATGAAATTTTGTCGGTGTGCGCGGGTGTCAGTGGGGGAAGTGATTCTTCTGAAGAGAGGAAAGAAAAACCTGACTGGAAACAAAGAGAAGGAGAAGCAGAGGGAATCATATAGTTTCGAGAGCGTAAGTTATTTATAACTTATTTATGTGGCAAATTTGCTTCTTACATGGACAAGTACACAGATTCTCGTTGCTTGTCCATTTATTTATATGTCTTTGGGTTTAACAATTCATTTTATTCATTTTAATCCACTTTAATTCAATATTAGTTCCTTTATTTATATACTTCTTTTTTTATGACAAATATCTATTCTTATTTGACTCAATTTCTAACTACAGTAAATCCAAATCAATAATATTATATGAATCAAATATAAAATTTCCACACAAAACCATTTAATTTAAATAGAGAAATGTAAAAACAAAAAAAAAATGATTATGCTATTACAGTGGCTTTAAATCTCTTATCGCCGCTCACATTATTTCTTTTGTTTTTGTCATGAATTTTGTATTGAATCAATAAAATAAACCTGTTTTTAAAATTTTACTTTTGTTTTCTTACACTTCTTTTTTACAAACTATCTAGTCCGCATCATTCTTTGCATTTTAGCTTACTATCAGTATAATCACATTCTACTTGAAATTGTCGTTTGGACGTGACAATTGTCTTAGAATTTTACACTCTCAACTTCATGAACGCGTTTTTTTCTTTGCAAAATAAATTAATAATGACAAATCAATCAATCATATATGATTACCTGATTTTTGTATTTATAACAATTCTAAAGAGATTATTTTTAAATTAAGATTCGACTTTTATTAATAAAAACATTGAAAATATAATTCTTAAACGAGAGTGGAAAACAACACTAAAGCATTGAATAATTCCATCTGACTTCTTAACATTTAAACTAATAATAGTTCAATAATTAATATCATATGAAACAGCCAATCTTACGCGAAGTGTGAAAAGAAGAAGCTCCACCTTGCTACAATGTCCATAATCTGAGAGAGATTTCAAGTTTATGACGCTTCCCATACTTATTATATCGAAAGAGTCTGTGCCTTATTTTCCTGGCATTCTGCATTTAGACTGCAAGCTTTCTTATATACGGCGCCCTCCTACTTCTAAAGTTATTTTTCTTCCACTAGTACTTCCAAGTTTTGCTTTCTCTACAGAGATAGTAGCATGATATACTTTTAGACACGATTCGAAACTGGCGTGCATGCGATTCGGAACTAATGGCGCGGATACTCTTAACGAGCAACAATTGAATAGGACTTACTTTGGTTTGTGAAGGGCTTCAGAATTTTCAGTTTCGTTCGAACCCGATGAATTTAGGTCAATCTGAACGTACGATGAAAGTAGTAGCATGCAAGGAAATTAAGCAATAACCCACAGTTTCAATGTACTATATAACCAACACTGCATCGGCCACTGTACGCATGGGTAGATTTTATTTAATTGTAGTTGGCTAACATTTTCTATGCCACTCATTGAATTTAACGTTTTTGTGCCATCTTCGCTTGTCGTACAGAATTCGGTCAAGGACGCGCGGATGGACTCATGGTCTTATGCGTAATCACGTCGAGAGTTTCAATTAAATGGACTTTAAACTCACGAACTTGATTTTGAAATCTCCAGAAGATCAGCAACGACTGGACTTCGTCAAACAACAGTTCCCGTCATATAATGTGATAGGCTTGGGTAGGACCAGTCTCGTGTCTCATCACATTGACACTGGTTCTGCTCGTCCCATCAAGCAGCGGCATTATGCTGTCTCGCCCGTTACACAAAAACTGTTGTATGACGAACTCGATCGTATGTTGTCTTTGGGGATAATAGAGGAAAGTCAGAGTTCGTGGAGTTCTCCTGTGGCCCTTGTCAGAAAACCTGGAAAGGTGCGTTTATGTCTTGACGCTAGATGCCTCAGTGAGGTGACCGTTGAGGACGCCTATCCGTTGCCGCTGGTTGAAGGTCTGTTGGCACGGTTGCAGAGCGCCAGGTTCATTACTAGTTTGGATCTGAAGGATGCCTTTCGGCAAATACCGTTGGATGAGGCAAGTAAGGAGAAAACAGCCTTTACTATCCCTGGCAGGCTCTTGTACCATTTCAAGGTCATGCCGTTCGGTTTATGCAATGCTCCCCAAACGATTTGTCGGTTGATGCATAAAGTCATACCGCACGAGCTGCAAGACAAGGTATTTGTTTACCAAGATGGCCTGCTTGTTACAAGTTCAACATTTTATGAGCACTTGGAGCTCCTGAGTACTGTTGCAAAACTGCTCAGGGACGCCAACTTGACCATTAATTTTGAAAAGAGCAAGTTCTTCAAGAAGGGGATCAAATATCTTGAAGGTTTCAGGTGTAGTTTCCTATCCTGAACCCCGAATGGCCAAAGACGTGAGATGGTTCATGGGCGTGGCAGGATGGTACAGGCGTTTTATTCCAAATTTCGCCTCGGTTACAGCCCCTCTAACGGATTTGCTAAAGGGCAAACGCGCCTTCAAGCGGTCTGCATCAGCCAATAGTGCCTTCAATAAAGTGAAGCAATTGTTCATTTCTGCTCCAGTGCTGGCCAACCCCGACTTAACGAAGCACTTCTATATTCAGTGTGACGCAAGCACAGTGGGTATTGGAAGTGTTTTGTTCCAGAAAGACGATGAGGGGGGAGAGCATTCAATCACATATATATCAATGAAGCAAACGCTGCACAACGTGACTATAGCATTACTGAATTGGAATGCTTAGCTGTGATATAGAGCGCAAAGAGATTCAGGGTATATATCGAAGGGTTGCCTTTCACCGTCATAGCCGACCATGCCAGTCTTAAATGGCTGATGCAGCAGTTGAACCTTTCTGGTCGATTGGCTCGCTGGAGTCTGAAATTGCAAGGGCTCAATTTCCAAATTGAACACCGGAAAGGCGCCCTTAACGTTGTACCGGATGCGTTATCGAGATCTTGCTCGCAGGATGAGCGGGTGGCACAAATACATTAATGGTTTGATTCCTGGGTCTGCGTTTCAGGAGCCCGAGTACGAATATCTCAAGGAGCAAATCCTGAAGCAACCTGATAAGTTTCAGAATTTGCACCTTGCTGATGGCCGAGTGTACATCAGTACTGGTTCTCCTGCAACGCTGACTTCAGATATTCCCCGAACAAAATTATGGGTTCCTGAGGGTTACCAAGAGGCTCTTATAGTATGAGCTCATGATTATCCCCGGAATTTGTAAGACAACCGAAGTCTTACAAAGGTATTACTATTGGCTTCGTTTGCGTCAAGATGTTATTCAGCACATTCATAGCTGTTCAACATGCAAACATCACGAGACTCGGCGAGATCTATGCAGTGCCTGTTTGTCGACTTCATGGGTCCATACCCCCATTCAAAATTAGAGGATACTCAATTGTTTATGGTCCTCGACCCTTATAGCAAATTCATATGGCTCAAGCCCATGGGTAAAGCCACTGCGGAATCAGTCGTGTGATACTTGGAGCGCGAAATCTTTTTGACCTTCGGAGTTCCCGAATGGGTTCACTAGGACAATGGTGTGCAGTTCGTCTCCAAGGTATTCGCTAAGCTTATGAGCGACTTTGGACTGCAGCACTGTTTCACTCCATATCATGCACCGCAAGCAAATGCCTCGGAGAGGTCAAACCAGTCGACTGCGATCAGAGCCTACATAGGGTCTGATCATAGCAGGTGGGACAAGAATCTTTCGGAATCATGTTTTGCCTTCCGCAAGGTTATTCATGAGTACACAGGATTTTCGCCCTATTTCCTCACGTTCGGGTAGCACCTTATCCTGCATGGCTCTGAGTACGCCCCCCTAAGAAGCTTGAATGCTTTTCAGGATGGAGAAGTACAGTTAGGTGGGAACAGTGATCGTCTGCGAGCCATACAAGACCGCGTCCGAGCTAAGCTGGAAGAAGCCTATCACAAGGGAGCTCAACGTTACAACTTTCGGGCGTGCCCCCGTCAGCTACTCCAGAGTCAGGAAGTTTTCGTGCGAAATTCCGTCGTGAGCAATGCAGCTGATCGGTTTGCGGCTAAATTTGCTCCGAGGTTTGTTCCTGCAGTGGTTCGTCGCCGTACTGGGCAAGTTTCTTATGAACTTGAGGATGAATCCGGTAAGATGCCTTTCACGCTAAGGACATCCGATCCGACTCATAATTACCCCTGCCGACATTTCTTGTTTGCCCGGCTGAATGAGACACACAGGGTCCGGGTCGTCTTCACGATCGTTGCGTATTCCGACGTACCGGCATTTTCCCATTCGCAACTTCAAATTGCCGCCGTAACATCTCCACCTTCTTTTGGGCAGTTCTACCATTTTCTTTTTCTATTACATTTTTTTTTATGTAGTTATTCCATTCAACTTTAATTTTCATTCCCCATCATATAAATTATAAAAAAAATAACAATAATATAATTATAACCTTAACTTTCCCACTAACAACACTATTCATTACTTCCCATTAACAAAATTCATTTGATACCTTTTCCCTAACAAAACCTAATTCTTTCCGTCATACCAACTAATTTTATACATTTGCTCCCACGAACAAATTTTATTTGGTATACTAACGAAATTGCATTCACGCTTCCCTACTAATAAATTTCATTTCCATGCCCATTAAGAAAGGTACATAGTTGAAGTTACTAATTCGATGAATGGGAAATTAACAGAAGGTGGCTCCGTTGGTAGCGTCGTGGATTCTCGACCGGGGGTCTGCTGGGACCCTGGGTTCAAGTTTCCCTGAGCGCAGGAAAACACTCTTTTTGGGATATCGGCAAAAGCAATTGTTTCCGTATATATATATATATATATATATATATATATATATATATATATATATATATATATATATATATATATATATATATATATATATATATATATTGTAGTATTAGGTTTTAGTGTGTATTACTAGCTTTAAGACAATGAATTCAAATAGCTCTAAGTTCCTAGCGACCTTTTATAAAGTGTATGAATATATGTATGTATGTGTGCCTAAATGAATAAAGAGCACCCGTTGTTAGCATTCAGAACGAACGGACATGTTTTAATTCTACGCTCTAGTTGCCGCTAAGGTTTACCACTAAAGTTTAAGAAGTGGAATAATGATATATAGAAAATATCAAAGTTAATCCACGTGTCTACGATTGACTCGAGTGCCGATGAGCTCAAAACGTGCGTTACGGAGTGCGCTTAGCGAACGCGGTCTTTCAACGTCAGGAAAAACGCAGACTCTTCGAAAACGTTTAGAAAAGTCTGAACTTGAAAATTATTTGCATGTGACGCCGAGGAGTTCACGAATCAGAAATTCGTCATATGTCAAAGCACAAGCGAACATAGAAATCGAAGCAACGCCAACAGCGACGCCATCACGTTCTCTAGAAATGGCAACGAAAGAAGAAAAAGCCGCACCACGCAACCAAATGACTTCAAATCTTAACGCGCATTTTATGACGCCGCGTGATTTAGCCGAGGTATTACCTTGTTTCGATCCAGATGATATGTATGGATTATCAAGCGATAAGTGGATTCAACGTTTAGATGCAATCCAATCATTGTACGGGATCGACGACCGCTTGCTGCTATTCGCAATCTCATCCAAGTTGCGAGGCAACGCGCGAATTTGGTTAGAAAGTCAACAATTGTACGAAACATGGGAAACTTTTCAATCCGCATTATTAGAATACTTCCCAGTTAAATATAATAATGGTGACATTCATCACGAACTGTGGAAAAGCCTAAGAAGGAAAGATCAAAGTGGTGAACAATTCTTTCATATGATGTGCGCACTTGCCGCGAAAGGTGATGTGGATGAAGTAGCGCTGATCAAGTACATCACACGTGGAATGAACGACGAAAAGTTTTTGACATCACTATTGACAACTCCAGTGCAAACAAAGAAGGAGCTGCTGGATAAGATTCGGTGGTACGACTCTATGAAAGTAGACGCTCAAACAAAGCCTGAAGGAAGATCACGAGACGAAGATCGAAAGTCAAACATACAGTGTTTTAATTGTAACCAGCCCGGACACATTTCAATTAACTGTCCCCGAGACCAAAGGCGTCCACGATGTTCAACGTGCCGTAAAACTTCTCATCCTAGTGACAGATGTCCTGAACAACGTTCAACAAACAACATGAATGTGGATGTTACGGAAAATAAATTTGTAGTAAAAATTCACTTTAAACTTGATGTACCGCAAGCTATTCATTCCAAAGCATTATTTGACACGGGCAGCGCGGTTAATTTGTTAAAACTATCGAAAGTCCCTTGCGAAATTAATAACAATGACATACCTACAGGTGTTTGTGGAGTGAATGGTTCGCGAGTTGAAATATTAGGAAGCGTTGATATATTAACAGAAATATGTGGAATTGTAACTAAAGTTTTCTATTTTGTAGTGCCTGATGGTACGATGACCTTCGACGCTATTCTGGGGAGACCGTTCATCCAGCGAGAGGATTTAGATATAGACCTAAATGGAAGCAGGCCGCTAGTCAAGGTAATTGAAAACGAAATTTTAAAGATCGAATGCGATCGCTACACGGAACCGGAAGGTCAATGCTTGGAAACGGAGAATACTAATCTTGATCTTTGCTCAAAACGTAGGTTAAACGAACTCTATTCTAAATACCTTAACGCGCCGCGTAATATTAACCCAAAAATAGATTACGAAATGAATATTAATCTTTCCGAATATAAAGAAATTCATTTTTCACCGAAACATTTATCATTCGCGGAAAAAAAGGAGGTTGAAGAAATAATAGCCGATTTATTGAATAAGGGTGTTATTAAAGAAAGTTGTTCGCCTTTTGCAAGTCGTATTGTCTTAGTTAAAAAGAAAAGCGGCAAAACGCGACTATGTGTCGATTACCGCGAACTTAACAAAATAACTGTTAAAGACCGATATCCACTTCCGTTGATTGAAGACATTCTCGACAAATTGAGAAATAAAAACTACTTCTCAAAGATAGATTTTAAAGATGGTTTCTTCCATGTAAAAATGGAACCACATTCTTCAAAGTATACAGCGTTCATTACCCATAATGGGCATTACGAATTTAAAAGAATGCCTTATGGACTTGCTAATGCGCCAGCCGTTTTTTCTCGTTTTATAAACAAAGTTTTCCAGTCTCTTGTATCCCGTGGTGATATCATCGTTTATATGGACGATGTACTGATTGCTACCGAGTCTTTAGAAGAACACTTTCAATCGTTATCCGATGTATTCCGTGTTATTACTGAGAATCTTTTAGAACTTCAAATTAAAAAGTGCGAATTTTTTAGGACTAAAATTGAGTTTTTAGGATATAATATTGATGCAAATGGCATATCCCCAAGTGATACGCACATTCAGGCGATAAGAGACTATCCGATTCCAAAGAACCTAAGGTCTCTTCAAAGATTTTTAGGGCTGGCAAGCTATTTTCGAAAATTCGTGGAATCATTCGCGATTAAGGCTAAGCCATTATACGATGTATTGAAAAGCGATATTTTCCAATTCACGAAAACAGAACTCGACTCATTTGAGGTTTTGAAGGATTGCTTGGTATCGAATCCAGTTTTGGCAATTTATAACCCAACGTCTCGTACTGAGTTGCATACGGATGCAAGTAAGGATGGTTTTGGTGCCATCTTATTGCAAGAGCAGCCCGATGGAAAACTACACCCCATCTTTTTCTTTAGTAAACGTACTAATGCAGCTGAACAACGTCAGCATTCATATGTTTTGGAGACGCTCGCCATTGTGTACGCTCTAGAACGTTTTCGAGTATATTTGCATGGCATTCAATTCACTATTGTAACGGACTGCAATGCATTAAAATTGACATTAGACAAAAAGGACATCAGTCCTAAAATTAGCAGATGGGTACTTTTATTCCAAAATTATGATTTTAATGTAGTCCACCGCTCTTCCGGCCTCATGCAGCATGTGGATGCCCTAAGCCGTGTATATAGTCCTTTGGCCGAGCTCGATTGTAACTTGGTTGAGGATCATTCATTTGTTCAAGCGTTGAAGATTCACCAGTCAGCCGATGAGGGAATCTCTGAAATAAAACGCAATTTGACAAATAATGAAAATTCAACGTACACTTTGCAAGACGGTTTATTATTTCGGAAAAGTGGACGACGATTGTTATTTTACGTTCCTTCAGATTTTATTGAGCCTGTCATACGAACATGTCACGATGTCCTAGGACATGTTGGCATAAACAAAGCAATTGAGGTTTTGAAACGTACGTACTACTTTCCCGGAATGAACGAGAAAGTGGCGAAACATATCAAAAACTGTTTGAAATGTATTGTGTATTCTGGAAAACACGGAAAACCAGAAGGTTTCATGCACAATATCGATAAAGGAAATTTACCTTTTGACACTATTCACATTGATCATTTTGGTCCACTAGAGCCTACAAAAAGTAAAAACGGATACATCCTTCTAATAACTGATGCGTTCACACGTTTTACTCGAATGTTACCTACGAAAACCACTAATACGGCTGAGGTTATCAAACACCTACGTTATTATTTTCAAATATATAGCAGACCCAGAAGATTGATATCAGATAGAGGAACGTGTACAACCTCCCATGCTTTTGCTGAGTTTATTAACGAAAACAATATTGAGCATGTTCTCAATGCGACAGCAAGCCCCCAATCAAACGGCCAAGTTGAACGACTTAATAGAACCCTACGACCTATGATGGCGAAATTGGTAGGAGAAAACCACCCATGGGATAAAATACTACCCGATTGTGAATTCGTTTTTAACAATACGATTAACCGCAGTATTAATGAAACGCCCAGCAAAATGCTCTTTGGTGTTAATCAGAGAGGCAAATTCATTGACGGTTTACGCGAATTTTTACAAAATCTCGATAATGATCACCATGATTTAAATGAAATCCGTAATAATGCAGTTAAAATAAATAAAGAAACGCAAGAGAAGAATAAGACAGCTTATGATTCTAAACGCCGCGCTGCGAAAATATATAATGAGGGAGATTACGTTATGATCGAAAACAGAATTACTGAGACTGGAATTAATCGTAAACTTCTTCCTAAATACAAAGGACCGTATTTAGTAAAGCGCAGGCTTGACAGAGATAGATATGTCATAACCGATGTTCCAGGATTCAGATTAACACAAAAACCTTTCGAGTCCGTGTTCGACCATTCGAAAATCAAACCCTGGATGACGTTCCCTTCTGGATGGCCACTCGAGGTCGAGTGTGATGTCAGGATGGACGAGCTGTAGTATTAGGTTTTAGTGTGTATTACTAGCTTTAAGACAATGAATTCAAATAGCTCTAAGTTCCTAGCGACCTTTTATAAAGTGTATGAATATATGTATGTATGTGTGCCTAAATGAATAAAGAGCACTCGTTGTTAGCATTCAGAACGAACGGACATGTTTTAATTCTACGCTCTAGTTGCCGCTAAGGTTTACCACTAAATATATATATATATATATATATATATATATATATATATATATATATATATATATATATATATATGACGATTGGCATTTAACCAAACGCTATTATGGTTATGCAAATTGCCATAATATGCAAAATGGAAATTGTTGCGTTTGTCGATATGGAAAAGATGTGTGGGTAGCGAAATCGAAGTGTATTGGGCTTTGATTACGTTACCCAGATGCAGCAGCGGTAATTGGGAATGAATGGATTGCGGAATTGAGGAATGAAATTCTTGATTTGGAAAGGTAGTTAGTATTTGGCTTGTGAATAAGAGGGAGTTTCTTTTCGGTGACTTCCGCGGTTGTAACAGTATTCATATCAAGAATATACCTGTGGTAGGCAGATAGACTAAGTGCCAGTCCCCCCCCAAAGATCCCCGATGATAACATATATCACGTAGGCGCTCGGGGCCCATTGTGGTTCCACCATTCAATTGTACTCACGACCGTTATTATTAGGGAGCAAACCTGCTTTGATGATGGCTTTACTTCTCAAAAATTAAGGCAACAACCATAGCATGATATCTTACGATATTTGCAGTAGATCATGACCCTTCTTCTCTGGTTCCACGCTAGAGTAGGTTCTTCGGCTACTCCTCTGTTCGCTGATGGAGTAAGCTTTTCTCTTTTGCTCCAGCAGTGGAGCTATATCTAAACCAAATAGTTGATAGATTATTTACATTAAAGCTTAAAACAGGTAATTGGTTAAAGCTGCCATATGTTTACAAAGGTAAACAGGTGCTGTTCAACGCGGCTTTTTGAGTCTTTGTTTGTTGGACAATGTCGTAGCCCCCGATAAGGGTAACTTTGGTTTTTCGTATGAGTCGATGAAGGAACTAAACGTTGGGAATTTTTTCATGAGAAGAGTTATTGAGCACTATTTATTAAATTTTCGAGTATGTAAGCCATATTTAGGGCAGATTGAAGTAGTTTTAATTGCTTTCCCCGGTTTCTGGATTGATTGAGATGAAGGCTTACAAGTCAGTCGTTCGGCTCAGATTCGGATTCGAACTGATGTAAATAGGACATCAATTATATACTGCATAAGAAAATGGGTCGCCTCTGATAAAACCACTGTATAACGTTTAGTGAATAAGGTTTACTGTTGTTTAATTTCGCTTATTTCATCTAATGGAAAAAGCAAACTCATTGTGATATAGGGTTCTTACAAGAAATCTATTATTTTGCATTCTATTCATAAAAGAATGTAATCCTACGTAACATATCCACCTCAACGTCAAATATTCATTACAACATTGAATTTCAGGCTATTCTGCAATGTCTGTCATAAATTTAAAATTTCTCTGTTTTTAATAAAGGATTATTTTTGCAATGATTAATGGCTATTCAATTCAATCAATTTTATCTCATACTGCCTTTGAATTTCCGCGTGGTATACTTCAAGCCATAGCAATATTCAAAGGTAGTGCTGTACAAGGACTAAATTGATACCAAGAAGAAATTAGTGGCAAAACACCGACCGAGTCAAATATTCAAAACAGTCATTTAGTATGTGTATTTTATTTGTGTATGCTAATGGAAGACCCATATCAGGTGGTTACAAATTAATTGTAGCCTCTAATCGAGACTGGTTCTATCATCGTCCTTCTTTGTCCGCACGACAATGGAAAGATTTTCCACATGTTTTCGGGGGTAAGTAAAGCCGTTCGAATCTTCAAACTTAAACATAATGTGTAACTTAAAAGGCATTGATATGGAAGTCGGAAGAGAGGGTGGAACGTGGCTTGCAATCAGCGGGAAAGATAAAACAATCAAATTTGGTGCTTTATTAAGTCTAGCGGGTGAATCTTCTCGAGAATCTGGAAAATCAGGAAAGCTGATATTTTCATTGTTATTTTTTCATTGAAATCGAGTAATTTTTATAATATGCAATCTCTCCAGGGCGTGGATTTATAGTGAGAGAGTATGTAACAGGAAATCTTCACAACTCTGAATATTGTGATTCACTTGTGCCAAATCACCAATCTATATCTGCTTTCAATTTTGTTTCTGTGGAAATATTGTAAGAATCTTCTTACATAAAATACTCCATCAACTGAAAAATTGTCTAAAATTTACAGCAACAATACTGCCAGTATTATTTATTCTAGTAATAGTCCCACAACTAAAGAACAATATAAAGAAGGACTATGTTATGGCTTTGGCAACAGTTCTCCAGCATATCCTTATGAGAAAGTGAAATACTGTCAAAATAAGTTTTCCAAAATCGTTTCGGAAGGAGTTTGTAGTAAAAAATTATCTAAATTGGAAATAGTGGAAAAATGCATGGAATTTCTAAAAGATCGAACAATGTGCTGGCCTGATGAGGAACTTAACCGGCGTTCACCAATGTGGGCCAAATACTTATGTTCGCCTTATGTAGAAAATCCAGAATTAGCTGCGGGTACACGAGCGCGCACTGTGATTCTTATCGATGATAAAGATAAAATGAAATTTGTCGAAGAAGCAATGACGACTACTGATCCAAAGGATGAGTGGCAAGTAACATGTATAGAACACGAATTTACTTGAATTAAGGGCAGATATTTTAGATTAAATTATTAAAGTTGTACAATGCTTATATCATTATTTTATAAATTAGCGAGTTTTAGCTTTTCTTTACTCGTTCTCTACTTTCATAATCTTCATCCAATTCACTGCCCTGCTTTATCGCTTTATGTTAGATTTTAAGTATGTGGAGATAAATTAGAGATCTAGAATGAAATTTGTCTGGTATTTTCTAGCAAATAGTAGATGATTATTGTCTATTGACTTTGATGATAAATTGTTTTGTGTTAAAATTAGGCTCAATCTCACAATCTTATCATACTCTTAGTTTCGTGTCATATAGTATTTCATATGAACAGTCTGGTTTTTGATTTTCGTTCAAAGTTATACTCAAAATAAACTCAGTCGAATCGAAACTTTAATAAACATTAAACAGATTTTTTGATGTAAGCTAAATCACTTAATTTTTGAAAAATGTTTATCTTACCTTCCTCTTGAAGTACTCTTACTATCAACTTTGCTAAATCTCCAATGATCACGCAATGATTCCTAACACATTTTACCATTTATAACTGCACAAAACTGAATTTTCGTTCTATTTGATCCAAATACTCGTACATGACTTTCTAATGAACGCCCACTGAAGCACTGAAATATCTAATGCGAAAAGATACTTCAGAGATATTTATTTATTCTTATCTTTTTCATTAGTTGATCTACTTGTTGATTAAATTATGCTTGTCGAGTGACTGGGTAAACAAATGAGATACTATTTTATTTTTTCTCATTATTTCCGTATATTTAGAAAGATAAATCTTATGTTTATGAAATAAGACCTTGTTTTGATAAATTTTAAATAAGACTTTTAATACGAATATGTCTAATATGCCTTACCGCAGAAAACAAAAAGCAAACCGCGGCGCAAACCCTTGCGAGAGGCACTTATTAAACCCACTTAAACCCACTAAGGGCCGAACCTACGCAGATGTCCTCCGTGAAATTAAAGGAGCGGTCAAGCCAGACGACACCAAAACTGCCATCAAAGCAGTTCGACCAACCCGGACCGGTGGCCTGCTGGTGGAATTCGGGCCAGAGGCCACAAACAAAGATGCATTCCGTGACGCGGTTCAAAAGGTTCTTGGAGATGCGGCAACGGTTGCCTCGCTCGAACCAATGGCCACCCTGGAAATCAGGGACCTCGACTGCGTCACGGACAAAGCTGAAGTAGAGGATGCCATTAGGAGGGAGTTCCCCAGCTTAAGTGAAGTCAAGGCAAGATTGACACGGGAAAACACCCGGGGGGCAACGCATGGCTATTGTCGAACTAGCTGATAAAGACGCCCAGCAAATCCTGGCGAAGGGCAAAATTAAGATAGGTTGGGTGATCTGCAGGATACGGAGAAGAGCGATCCCTATCCGCTGCATCAGATGCTTCGAATACGGACACACCGCGTATGGCTGTAGGGGACACGACAGGAGATCTCTGTGCTACAAATGTGGTGAAACGGGGCACAAAAGGAAGGAGTGCACGAACGAGGCAAAATGCATTCTTTGCAAGGATGCTAAGCTAGCACCCGGCGACCTCAAACATGAGCCGGGGACAGGGAGATGCTGGGTTTTCAAGGAGGCCCTAACTAAAGCCAAATCGATACTCAAATGATCCGTATCCTGCAGGTCAATTTGCACCGAAGCACAAACGCCCAGGACCTACTTGAGCAGTTTGCGAGGGATAAGAAAGCTGACCTCCTGTTGCTGAGCGAGCAACATCATGACAAGGACTCGCAAGCGTGGTACCCTGACAAATCTAGTACCTCGGCCATCTGGGTTCGAGACAGCGCCCGCCTTCAGGTGCAGGGCCATGGACGCGGGGATGGTTTTGTGTGGGTGCGGTGTTCAGGGATAACATATTTCAGTGTTTATCTGACGCCTACCGAGGCAATGCGATCTTTTCGAACCAAACTCGATGCCCTGGAGGACGCTGTCTCGAACACAGAGGGCCACATGCTGGTCGGGGGAGACTTCAACGCTAGAGCCATTGAATGGGGTATGCCACAATCCGACCCAAGGGGAAAGCAAATCTTAGACATGGCGGCCAGAACAGCGCTTTTTGTCCTAAATACTGGTAACACCCCTACTTTCCGCCGCTGGGGTTGCGTAGGAACCATACCCGATGTGACACTCGCTTCGGAGTCCCTGGTACCTAGAGTACACAACTGGCGAGTACTAGAGGACTACTCGGCTAGTGATCACTAGTATATAGTGGTTGAGATTCACGACAGTGCCACTCTGCGTGCATATGCCCAAACTTCAATCCTCGGATGGAGGACTGGGAGGATGGACGTTGAGAGGTTCTCTGACGCGCTTACGGCAGGCGCACCGTTGCTGGGAGCTCCGCCAGGGAGTGGAGGGCCTACAGCCACGGACTTGGTGAACTCAACTATGAGTACCATCATAGCTGCTTGTGAGTGTTCCATGCCCCGTCGGAGACCCCGGCACGGTAAGCCTCCAGTAAACTGGTGGTCAAACGAGATCGCCGAACAAAGAAGCGAGTGTCACAAACTTCGGCGAGAGGCCCAGCGGGCGCGAACGCGGGAGGAGGCAGACACTAGGCTAGCAGCATACAAGTCCGGCAGGAAATATCTTCGCAGGCTTATTAACAAGAGCAAGGCCCGATGCTGGCAAGACCTCGTGGACGATGTAAATAGGGATCCGTGGGGCCTTGGCTACAAGCTGGTCATGGGGAAACTTGGTGCCCTACAGAAGCCTTGTATACATGACGCGGAAAAGATGGACGCGATAATGCGGGGACTCTTTCCCGCCCATCCCGTCCGTGTTGACGCTGTCCATGGTGAAACAGCAGTCGAGTGCCCACTCTTCACGCAGCTGGAACTGGAGGAGGCAGTCCTCTCCCTGAAAGCGAGGAAGGCTCCAGGTCCAGATGGTGTTCCAGCTGAGGTTTTGCAGCTCGTCTATCACCATTGTCCTGACTTGCTGCTCAGCACATTCAACGCTTGCCTACGGGACGGGGTTTTCCCGGTACGATGGAAGGTGGCGAGGCTCGTGCTGGTCAGCAAGGGGAAGGGAAATCCCGAATCGCCATCTGCATACCGCCCGTTATGCATGCTAGACACGGCTGGGAAAGTGCTAGAGAAACTCATCAAGGGTAGACTCACTGACGCGATTTGTGCTGCTGGGGACCTACCTCCTCGGCAGTACGGCTTTAGAGCAGGACGTTCTACCATTGATGCGATTGCAGAGGTGGTGAACGCTGTCCAAAAGGCAGAGGCATATAGTCGCACCAAGCGACGGATCGTCCTGTTGGTGACACTCGACGTCAGGTGGATATTCTGGACACGCTGGAAAACTCTTTTCAAGTTCCAGAATATCTAATGCGGCTTTTGAGGAACTACCTAAAGGACCGAAGCCAGCTCTACGACACGACACAGGGCCAACGAAGGATGGAAATTACATCGGGTGTTGCCCAGGAATCTATCCTTGGTCCGGACCTGTGGAACGTGTCTTACGACGGGCTACTGAGACTTGAGATACCAGATGAGTCGCGCTTGGTCGGCTATGCGGATGATGTTGCGGCTCTGGTCGCCGGACGCACCATTGAACAAGCGCAACTTAGGCTAGGTATGCTAATGCGCCGAGTGAGGGACTGGATGACTGCTCGCGGGCTCAGTTTAGCACTGGAGAAAACCGAAGTGGTCATCTTGACAAAAAAGAGAATCCCTAGAGTAAGGATGATCAGTATTGGAGACATACAAATCGAATCGAAGCCAGCGGTGAAGTACCTGGGGCTACTGATCGACTCGAAGATGAGTTTCTCTGAGCAAATCAGGGCAACGGCTGAGAAGGCTGCTTCGGGAATATCGGCCCTGAGTCGACTTGTGGCCAACGTAGGGGGACCCAGCCCATCAAGAAGATTGGCACAGGTACAGAGAAGAGGAGCACTGAGAATTGCATCTTCGTATCCAACAGTCTCCGACTCGGCGGTGAGAGTGATTGCAGGCGTGATACCTGTCGCCCTCCTTGCTAGAGAGCGCCGCCCTATTTACCTGCGCCAAAACGGGGATGCGAGGGAGATGGTTGTCCGCGAGGAGAGACAACGCTCGCTCAACGATTGGCAGCAGTCTTGGAGGAATTGCACGAAGGGAAGGTGGACTGCGCGCCTCATCCCGGATGTGAGACCGTGGCTAAATCGAAGGCATGGTGAGGCTGACTTCTATCTGACCCAGCTTTTGAGCGGGCACGGGTGTTTTCAGTCATACCTGCACAAGATCGGTAAGTCATGGTCTCCCGATTGTCGGTTTTGCCGAGGAGAGGAGGACAATGCCTGTCACACATTTTTTGCGTGTACCAAATGGGCCAGGCTGCGAAGGGAACTCTACAGGGAGACGGGAGAGCTCACCCCGGATAATATAGTTGCGGTGATGCTCGAATCGGTTGACAAATGGAACCAGGTGGCACATTATGCTCGGGCAGTCCTAAAAGATAAAAGGAACTCGCAGCAGCCGGCGGTGCTGGGGCTGGGGGATCGCTCTTCTGGCATTTCCTCTTCCCCTCTCCCCTCCCGCTAGGAAAAGGACTCCCCAGCTTGAAGGCGCCCCACGGCGTAACAAAACGAGACCTGGCCCGAAGTAATGTGTCAAACGGTTCCAGGCTGGGTTCTCAGATTGACAGGGGAGGTGGTTAGTGGGTAGTCCAAGGGTATCCTCCATGGGAGTCCCACACTGCCAGACTCGGCGGGCGTAAATGCCTTCACCTTCCTACCACAAAAAAAAATATGCCTGAGTTTTTCAAATCGTTTCCAATGCCTTTAGATTTTGTATTAATGATGTAAATATTCAAGAACTAAACTTAAACTCCAAATAACATTTTTATTCCTTGTTGTACGGCACTAAGGCTTTGTTGTCAACTAAATACTGTCTCTCAAATAATTACAACTTTATTATGCTCAGAGTATTCTTAATTTAAGCGACAAAAAACTTAGCCTTTTGAAAATAGAAGACATTCTGAAAATTAGTTTTCATTAAGTTCATGTAGACCTGCAGCTGGTAATCGAAGCTCTTGTAAATCACTGTCAAATTTCTCGAAAAATTTTACCTGTTCGATTCAAATCCTACATGAAACATAATTTTCTTAACTAGGTTGTTGTTGTTTTATCTTCAGATAATGACTCGCACAGCGCTCTTTGGATAACGCCTAACGTGATGATTATGATATTCTACGTACCAGTCAAGTCAAATGAAAAGTTTTTTCAACTATCAGCGGCATGATTAAATTCGCACCATTACACCTTTTTCTGAAACTACATCGGTGACCTTAATACCTCTAGTCCATCTTTACTTAATAAAGCACCTTGAGTTGAATTGAATTAAAAGGCAACAGGAAATTTTTGAGTTATCGATACTTATATTTCCTCCATTTTTAACTTGTAACGCTTTCCTAAACGAATACTGCGTTTTCCAACTTACTAATTACTTCTAACTCCTCCATAAACACCCATGCCCGCTCAAAAGCTGGGTCAGATAGAAGTCAGTCTCACCATGCCTTCGATTTAGCCACGGTCTCACATCCGTGGCTAAATCGATTCGTGCGATTGACCCAAGCAGTCTTGGGTCAATCGCATGAAGGGAAGGTGGACTGCGCGCCTCATCCCGGATGTGAGATCGTGGCTAAATCGAAGGCATGGTGAGACTGACTTCTATCTGACCCAGCTTTTGAGCGGGCATGGGTGTTTTCAGCCTTACCTGCATAAGATCGGTAAGTCACGGTCCCCCGATTGTCGGTTTTGCCCAGGAGAGGAGGACAATGTCTGTCACACATTTTTTGCGTGCACAAAATGGGTCAGGCTGCGAAGAGAACCCTACAGGGAGACGGGAGAGCTCACCCCGGATAATATAGTTGCGGTGATGCTCGAATCGGTTGACAAATGGAACCAGGTGGCACATTATGCTCGGGCAGTCCTAAAAGATAAAAGGAACTCGCAGCAGCCGGCGGTGCTGGGGCTGGGGAATCGCTTTTCTGGCACTTCCTCTTCCCCTCTCCCCTTCCGCTAGGGAACGGACTCCACAGCTTGAAGGCGCCTCACGGCGTAACAAAACGAGACCTGGCCCGAAGTAAAACGGTTCCAGGCTGGGTTCTCAGGTTGACAGGGGAAGTGTTTAGTGGGTAGTCATGGGAGTCCCACACTCTGTGCATAAATGCCATTCACCTCCCTACCACACAAAAGAACTCCATCACATGCTCTTCTGGCACTTTTTAAGGTTTTGTAAAATCATTTTACAAAACCTTACTAAAATCGCGTCCTTTCTGCCCGTCTGTCTGTCCGTCCGTGTGTCACACCACTTTTTCTCGCAAACCTCATAAGCTAGAAACATAAGATTTTGTAGATAGATGCAAAATGACGCCCTCCTCAAAGTTTCACCATAATAAGAAATTTATAAGGTGTTTGAGAGGGGCCTCCCCATATAGGGGAGTGGTCCCTGAAAAAAAAATTTCATCGGATGTAGGCAATATGAGAACTTTTCAAAGCAGGTCTTAAAATGATAAATTTTGCTTTGAGGGGGGAAGTGGAAATGTTCGAAAATTTTGTGTCCCCTCCCTCGCGGTTGGACACCTTTGATCCGAATAATCTGAAACAAACCACAGAAGTGAGACCTTAGAAGTACAAGGGCAACAAATATCCCAGAGGTCGAAGTTCGATTAACTTTGTTAATAATAGTACATTTTATAAATTTTATATTTTGTCCTATAAAATGAAAACGGCACCCTTAAATTACCCAAAAGCTACAATTTCTGTTTTTTGAAAGTAATTGTATGTATTCTGAAAATTTCACAATAATTGAACAATAAATAGCTAAGTTACAGCCTTTTATATATTTAACAATTACAACAACATTAACACTCGATATTAGGGAGGTACACGTTTGCAACCGACCTAGGCACTACAAATATTAGGAATATTGCTAAAAATTTTAGAAATGGTTCATAATCTTGATGCGTTATTATGACTAAGTAAGCGACGGGGTCAAAACACTTGAAACAAAATGGCCGCGATATAAAAACATAATAACCATAATAATTTTTCGAACTCAATTTATGGAATCTGTATATTCGTCAAGTTTTGATATGCAGAATATATTGTTTGATTTGCTAATTGTTTTACAAAACCTTTCTGGCAAGAGCACTTTCCTGCTACTGCAACTTGTTTTAAATTCAAGTTCAAATTCAAATGCGCTTCAATCTTTATAAATTTATAAAAACCTAAAGCAAGTTTATGAAAATTACAGTACTCAAAAACGTGATGGCCCACACGGCATTCTAAATGTAAACAATATTCAATAGAAACAAACAATATCAAATGTTGTATGAAAATCCCTAAATACGAGTAGTATCAATTAATTGGTAGAAGGAGAGTAAACCAACCAACTCTACTGAAAAATAGCATACGAGTATGTATTATTCAAAGAGCGTGTCGTTAGTTGGTAAGTAGTTAACATGGACGGAAAATATTTTTTGCTGGTGTTTTCTTAGTCCACTTGTATGCGGAGTAAACAATTGATTGCTTGTCAAATTTTTTTCTTGTATCGTTGATGCATTTATTTAAATTCTGCTTTGGTGCCGTGTTCAAATAATCACTAGAAATGGAACGTTCGCGGGCATGTCGAATTTGTGTGACGGAGTCTGAAGATCAGCTGCATACACAGGAAAACAATGCTCCAAGTATACAAATCTGTGGTAAGACCTGTTTTATGCTATGGGTGTGAAACATGGACCCTAACGCAAGCATCTGCAAACATATTGAACTCCTGAGGCGAATAATCGGAGCGAAGCTAGACGGGGACCAATGGCGAATTCGATACAACCATGAGCTGTATGAAATTTGTGACGAACCGGAGGTCCCAACGACTGCGGACTGCGGAAGCTGGCCACATGAATTGTATGGGCAAACAACGGATACCCAAAAAGCTATTCGTTGGGAGAAATGAAGTCCGGAGACCAGTGGGGAAGCCGAGGAAACGCTGGTCTGACTCGGTCGACGAAGACAGGTAATCGCTGCTCGGAACCGGAAGACAGTTGGAGGCGCTATTTGCAGGAAGCGAAGGCCCGAGAGGGGCTGTAGTGCTAAGAAGAAGTAGAAGTCTGGAGTGTTATGTCATTGTTTGGAGAGGACGCTTTTTGGCGGAAAATAGTATCGTCTGCAAATATTGAGATCCACGAAAACGACTTATTACCACAACAAATATGATCTGTGCACGGGGTGTTATAAATGCTTCATCTCTAAAGCAAAAATGTGAAGATACCGATAAATACTTCGGAAGAATAGATGAAGTAGGTGGTTTATTACCGACGATCACGACACACGTAGTAATTATTCAAAGAGAAATGAAAGTGAAAATGAACTAGTCGATACATTTGAAAGCACATCATCTGCATTAATTTCCCAAAATTACACATTAGTGAATAGTCCAGCATCACATAAAACATCTCAAAACAGTGTAAATAGTCGAGGTTTTACGTCACCAGAACCTAGCTTCAAGCCAGAGTCTACTACACCGAGTGCTAATGTAACAAGTGATAATATATCTGCGACATTACCCACTATGATTTCCATTCCTGTTCGCTGCGAAGTAAATGGTAAATCGGAGGCAATTGTAACTCTGAACCAGAAAATCACTGCACTATTCAAGCAGCACATCTTCATCTCAAATTCGTTCAAGCCATAGATATAGGGAGTACTGGATCCGCAACCGGTCGCGAGAACCGAAGTAATTAGCAACCTTCCCTAAAGTTATGTGAAGTTGAGGTTTGAAATGATATGCTTTTGTCTTTGCACTTTATTCACTCCGAAACACGTTCACGTTTATAAAGTTTTTGCTTTTGAAGATCGCGTGGACGAAATTGACACTTTGGTTCTCTTTTTTAATTAAAAACATGAATTTTCCATCGGCGGCTTTGACATATGAGATTTCTCGCCTCTACGAATTTCATCAGCTTTGACGTTCGAGTTTTCTGTGAGAGAACGGTTGTTGTGTTATACTCAAACTGTTCAACGAATGATAACGAAGGGCGATCGTGTGCACGTGAAGCGAAACTTTGTCGGTGTGCGCGGGTGTCAGTGGGAACTGATTCTTCTGAAGAGACAAAAGAAAAATCTGTCTGGAAACAAAGGGGAAGGAGAAGCAGAGGGAATCATAGTTTCAAGAGCGTGTTATTTATGTGTTAGATTTGCTTCCCACATGGACGAGTACGCACATTTTCGTTGCTCGTCCATTTATTTATATGCCTTTGGTTCAAGCCCTACAAATCCAACCAGTTATGTAACTTTAACGAATTTATCCGATGAAAAGTCGCCAGCTAGAAAGAAACGCTCTAGCGCAACAGAACAATTAAAATCTACAGGTGTACTTAATGTTAAGAAGCGAATTAAAAAGAACGTTTTATCAAGAAATCTATCGTCGAAAAATGCAATAATCACAGCTAACTCAAAATCGTGTCACCTCCAGCCCAAATGCAATGCCCACAACGTGTAGAGTGCTGCCGAAGCAATGCAGCATCAGCGGCGAAAGATTTGCTTTAAGAAAGTATAGAAACATCACATGAAAGTCAGTCATTCTGATATTCAAACTAAGGTTCAGGCCAGCAGTGTACCAGTTTTATTCCCCAAGTTTATCATATGAGAAATATTTTCGAAATGGTACGGGAGGAGTCTATCAGGGATTTATGTACGATGTGCAAATGTTGCGAAAAATAATTTTGTGTTCGACTTGTGATCGGTTTCCCAAGAACATGTTTTCCAGTATGGGGGTTTTAGTTCTGGAATTCTTCGAGGATGGAAGGCTCAGATCGGAGTCGGAGTCGGCACAGCGCCGAGATGAATTAGCGCTAACGCGATTTTCAAGTTTGAGAAGGAAAAAAACAAAACTGAAACTTGCTTATTTTCAGTGTATTAGGTCTTTGTAAAAAATTTTTTTACAAAGACATACTAGTTTCGCGACCTGTCTGTCCGTCTGTCTGTCCGTTCGTCCGTCTGTCCGTGGGTCACAGCTAATTTCCTCAGAAACTATAGAAGCTAGAATGCTCAAACTTTGAGAAAAGGTCAGAAGTGATGATCTCTCAAAAGTTGAGGTCTTATGAAAAATTAAAAAATTTTTAAGGGGGTCCCCCCTAATAACAAATGAACCCTTAAAAAATTTTTTTAACCAAAAGTAGTCGAGTGGGGTATCAAATGAAAGGTCTTGATTAGTACTTTTAGAACCTGAAATAAAAAAATTATTTTATAAATTAGGGGGTCCAGGGGAAGGCAAAATGTACCCAACATTTTTGTCCCCCCCCCCCCCCCCCCTCGCGATTGGACCCCTTTGAGCCGAAAAATCTTTGTTAATAATAGTATGATTTGTATATTTTACTTTTCGCCCATAAAATCAAAATGGTACCTTTAAACTTCTTGAAATTTTGCAATTATATAGACTGATATAAAATATGTACGTTCACAAAATTTAATTGAGATCGAATCATAATCAAGTGAGTTATAGCGATTTCAATTGTGAGGAATTACAACAACAATAACACGTGTTTATGGTTGATACATATTTCAAATTGACCTAGGCACTTTTATTTTCTTTCAATTTTCATGCAAATTTAAGGAATAGCGTTTAACTTGAATATGTTCAATTGGCCGAACATTCAGAACAATCATTTAAGCTAGATCAAAATGGCGGCTGCACTGTGCTTATGAAAGAAACTGTGCATAGCATAAATTTGAACGATTTCATATCCAAGTATTCGATTATCGCTATAAGAAAACGTGTTTCTAACCATAGGATGTTTACAAAGACCTTCTGGTAGGAGCACTCTCCTGCTTACTCAACTTGTTTTATTCAATGATTGGAATTTGACCGAGTTTTTAACTTAAAAAAAAGAAAGACATAGTAAGCGGTGATTGATTTGCGAGGAATTTTTGTATGTACGGTGGAATGTAACTGTTTCTCGCGTGAGCAGTGGTTCAGAAATCATTCCGAAAAATAATGGATAATTTGTGAAAATGCTAAATTTATATGCAAACTGTGTTAGTAACTGATATAGTGCAGCGGTCACAAAACGAAAATGATTATTGCAAATTTTAAACAGGATGGTTCAACACCCTCGTCGAAGGATAGGCATCCGGAGATGCAACCCACTATGTTTGAGCGCTACCTGAGTGAGTGTCTGCCATCCTTCCAAGTGGTTGTCACCCATGATAGCCACTGCATAAATAGTGGAATGTTCTGTCGATCTGAATGTGTGAAATTTAGTTCTACGTCTAGCATTCGTTGTATTGAATAAAGCGCTTTTGACTTTGACATGTTTCTAAATCACTCCTATCAAAAATTTTCAAAAATTAAATTAATTTTTTAAAACGTCAGTCCATAGTTAATTTTTATTGAAAAAAGCTTATATCGCCGAAGCAATCGACCCAAGGAATTGTAGTAATCGAGGAGTTATGGCTCAAAATGCCAGCGCAGCAACCACAAGAACAGGCACAGCGACACTCCGTAATGCAGCATATTTAACAGCGTCGGCTGCTAAGACACGTAGGAGTTCTAGTGCTACTCCTATGCGAACGCCAAATCGTCCTATTCCGTATTCCAGCGCCAATGTTATGATGACGGGTGAGAAGGAACGGATGCCGTTGGATGATAAGAAATTCCTACAAACACAAGCTGCTCGTGTGACAGAATATCTGCACGAAATCGAAGATATTTTGGGTAAAGAGTTCTTTCAGCGCGGAGGTCTAAAATCTATGTCCACGAAACAGTTCGTTGCAATATTCTCGCATTTTCTCGAGTTTGTCGCTGGTACCCGTCTTTCCATTGGGGCTAATTACGTCGACGATATCGTTTCAGTTCTATCTCATATTGAGTACCCTTATACTGTTAACAAGTCTTGGCTGAAGACACCTAGTGCTCCACATGCATTCAACAATGGGATTATACTTTTTGGTTGGATGTTGGACTTTGTCCCCAGAAATGAATCGAACGAGGGGTATGAGCGGGAATATTTGCTGGTCGATGATATTATGTATTAAGATTTTGCGCTGAAGTTCAGTTCATCAGCTAAACTAGGGCTTTCATTGTGGAACAATAATAAAAACGACGAATTCAATAACCTGAAAACGGAAATTACTAACATCTTTATTGAAAAGCATCTCCAAATGCGGCAGAGCGAACATAGCATTGAAGGAATCGAAAGCAATATAGCTCGGCTAAACACTGAAGTAGAAGAACTTGCCGAGACAAAACAAGGGGTAAAGGAAAGTTGTTAGTGTTGGAGAAAGACCTTAAACATTTGGAAGACCAGATTGTGCGTAAGAAAAATAGCTTAGCTAAGATAGAAAAAATTTGCAATGAAAACCAGCAAAATATTAACTCCCTCCAAGAACTGCGTGAGCATAAGCAACGCCGATTAACGGAAACGCAAGCTCGAATTGATTGTATCGAGACAGAAATTAACGCTCAGAAAATGACGGCGAGTGAACGAGCGGAACTAATCAACCAATTACAATATCTCAGACGTCTGCTTGATTCTGAAAAGAACGCCAACACTGACTTACAATACAAATACCAATCACACCAGGTTTCTTACTCGCGCTTAATGAAACGAACCCTAGACGCTGTAACGGCATTCAAAACACATCTGCAACAAATATTTGCGGATCAGAGTGATTTGGTTGGTATGAAAGTCGAAGACATCTGTCCCGATCGAAATTCCGAAAAGCGTTGGAGGAACAGGTTGAACGAGTATTGCCACTGCTTGAAAAAGCAAAACATTGCGTTTTTCAGCAGATCCGAGTTTACACATTAGAAATATCGGAAGTAGAACAAAAGCTAAAGAGAGCAATATACGAACACGATAATCTTCTCAATGTGGGACTGAAAAATATTGACCAGAAATGCGATGAGCATACTAAAAATATTGAAAAATTGGATGAGCAGATAGTCAATATAACTGCAGAGCTGAATGAAAAGATGCAATGTGCATCCGACACCCTGAAAAATCTAATAACATGTAATGATGAATTAAAAATGAAAAATCGCAGCTAAGAAGCAAGAAGTCGTTAATATTATTGAAGAAAATAAAGAAATAATTGCGTTGGCAACTCACAAATTCAATGCATATCTGGAAGAAAACGGTTTGTTTGTTGGATTTGATTTCGTTTTAATCCATAGAATTAGAGAACAATATAAATGAGTAAATATCATTGAAATGTCTTATCGAGGGAGGAAAACTGAAGGCTCTGGCGAGCCTTCATCGAGAAGATCGAGGGGAGTCGGTTGGAATTTGCTTTATATTCTTTTAAAATTTATAACGATTAGTATTGAATAAAGCGCTTTTGATTGATTGATTGATTGACGAGAAAATTGCATGCGTGGATTCGTTGCGTTTTTGCCATTTTATGAATCGAAGTATAAAGATACCAAATGTAATCGAGGAAAAGTTCGCGTTTTATATTGAGATATTCTCATCGTTTGTGTTGTCGAGACGATAAATATTTAATCTCCCACCTAGTGCATGTGTACGCGAGATGGTAATAAAAGAAAACGAAGAAAAATGCCGTTCGTGGATAGAATGAAAAAACAACGAGAAGATAGCCGTCGGGAGTGAAGTTGCAACCGCGAACGCGCGTGGACGGAAGATAAGGAAGAAGAATTGCTGGAGGATGATTGAAAGACGAAGTTCGTCGAGCGGTCGAACGGGGAATTTCGAAAAACTTAAGTTCTCGAAGCAACAAAATCCTTTTTATCGTCGAAAATAGCCAAACGGCTTGTATTCTTATAACGGATTACCCAACGTCGAGATCACGGGAGCACCTTGACCGGGCTTCAGCTTGAAAGGGAGGAATGTTCCGGACAGTTATGTGCGAATAACATTGAGTGTGACGGTGTTTCTTGCTCGAGAGTGTGAAAAGTAGAATTTGAGTAAGAATTTAAAAGTGCAAAGATTACAATAGTTTAGAATAGTAAGATATTGAAGATTGAGTTTGTATGAGGAAGTCGGCGTAGAAGCAAATGTGTGACGGTCAGCGGAAAACCCTCGAATTCCCATGCAAAGCGATTCCGTTTGTTTTGTGGTGATTACCGTTTCAGGGGATCCGTGTGTGGCGTGCCGCGTGAGGTACTTCGTCGAACATCTGACGGAGGGTTGATATCCGCTTTTCGATTGGTATCGGCGAGAAAAGAAAAGCAGTGGAGAAGACAAGAAAAACGGGTTTCCTGTTGGCTTGTGATTCGTTGAATTTTGTTAGTTCCGTTAGTGGATTATCAAGAGAGTTGATACGGGGATGTCGATTGGACGACTGTGCTGTAGAGCGGTTCATTACGGGCTTTGCGTCATGCGTGCATACAATTGCGATTCGTATGTCAGGCTCATCTAAAAGTGGATTTTTTTTGTTACTACCCTAGTAATATTCAATATAAAAGGTATTAACTTCCCGTTCAAAAGTTATCTCCATACTCTGGTTGTAAAAACCCGCGTCCCCTACACAGTGCTTATCGGAAAGTTACGGCTGGTTAAAGTGTTTCCGGACGAGCATTGATTGTAAGTTGTAACAGTCAGACAGGCGGATCTCCCAACTACAAGTCCTTCGAGTGTTAGCCCACAAATCAGAATAGCGGAACTCGAAGTGGAAATATAGACGAACCCATAATAACTCGGTTGCCGGATCACATATTTGAAAGTATCTTTTCGCATTTAGACTTGCGTGATTTGCGTAATTGCTCGCGAGTGTCGAAACGTTGGGATTGGTTTTTAAACGATGAAAACAATGATGTTTGGCGAATGCATTGTGTGTGAAAATTGGCGGAGGAAGCCTTGAAATCTGATCCCCTGTCTTCTGTACCTGCCTATAAAGCGAAATTACGGACATTTTATCACGCAATGAATCTAAACGATTGCTCGCGGAATGTTTATATCAAACCTAATGGCCTTACACTGCATAGATTCAGCATAATTTTTAAAGGTTGCAGCACCGTTTTACCGAATTTTTACCTGTAGTGATTGTATCTGGCGATTCTGATTTAAATTATTCTGACAATAATTTTTAAAATTGATGATTATCATAATTCTTTTTTTTTGTGTCCCATGTCCAGTAATTTAGAAGATACCTGCATCCATCGAGCGCTCGACGGACCATGTAGGTAAGTACCCTTTTGGTATATTTTTTTATTACGAACTATCTTTTTTTTTGTTAAACGGTAAAAAAATTATTTAATTATTCTATTATATTGAAGATAAAGATTCAAACAAGAAAATAAATGTACATAAAATTTGGAAATAGGTTCAAATGATAAAACAGAAAACACGGATGATTATTATCATCAAACAAAAGAGCAATCCTGCAAAGTTTTTTAAAAATAAACCGGTAGAAACGATCTGCTCGCAACTCAGATTCTCTTTGCAAAGTAAAAATAGTTGCCTTTTCGATAAAGGACTACGATTTATTCAAGCGTTGATAATAATTGCCCTCGACTTGCACACGCTATTAACATTTTGATCTTTTGAGGACAATTTAAACTTATGAAGCGCAAAGAGAACGTGACCTAAAGTTTATATTTTAACCTTATTTATTGTTCCTATATATAATATATTAAAAGATATATTTATATGATTGAAGTTATAAAATTAAATTGTAAATTGATTTTAAAATCTATGTTGTGCACTTTACATAGACATTAAAGGAATGTTGAATTAAACGTACAACGTCGGTCATTCCTTTCCGATCACTCTGACCGGGTATAGGACTCGGTACGGTGGCAGACTGCCCCCTAAAACCATGAGCCAGCCACCGGGTACTTATTAATCCTTTTTCTGTTTCAGGTGACTTCGTGGGTTGAGTGGCCCAAGCAGAGTGCCTCTTTATGGCATAGAGTTATGCAATCCAATTGTATAATTCTATGGCATAAATTGGTCACCGGGGTACTCCCCTTCTGATGGGAAAGTTCATACAATGCAAGTTGTATGAGTTTTCCACTCAGAAGAGGAATACCTGGCCACTTCAACAAGATATCTATGGATTTATTCCGGTTGGGTGGGTACGAAGGGGCTCCACCACCACCCGTTTGCCCCTCTTTCATTTGTGGGCCATGAACTTCGTCGGGTAATGACGAGGTCACCCCAAGTTCGCCTTTCTTTTCAGGTTCCACTTGTTCTCGTAACAAGTTCTATCTCCCTCTGTGAGGTTATCTACAATTTTTGCGACTTCGGTCGCCTTTTGATCTGCAGTCCAATTCGTGAATGCGAAATTTTTTTGTAGTGGGTCCTCGTGCTGGGGAAATGAACCCGCCCCACGACACCGCAATGCTAGCCTGCCAGCGCATTCACGCGTCTCCAGACGAGGGCATTCTCGGCAGATACCGACACCTTCCTCTGCCGAGGCAGCAGAACATCGCTGCGGTCCTTTACGGAGTTTATGAAAACAAATTATTCACTACAGAATTTTTATCGAATATTATTTTACTTCGAAACATAAAAAAGCGGACAATCCAAAGGCAACTTCGAGACAGCTAGTATGGAGGAGCCCGACGGTTTCCCACCGTTTAGGAAACCCGGTGAGGAGTCAAATATGAAACGCGGTAATCGTCAAAAAAGAAGACATGATCACGAAAACTCCGCAGATGGTGTATGTAAACTGCAAATAGTCGAAGACCTGGAAAAAGTGATAAGACTTCGAAAAGCAGATCATAAATTAAGGCTAAGGCTCGAGTCCTTTGAAGATTTAATCAAGAAAGGGATGAAGACTCATAACCCGCAACCGCAAAAGTAAATGAAGAAATAAAGGTGAAAATGCGAGACTGCGGCGAGACCTCTACAGGGAGACGGGGGAGCTGACCCTGGATGGTATAGTTGCGGTGATGCTTGAATCGGTTGACAAATGGAACCATATGGCACATTATGCTCGGCCGATCCTAAAAGACAAAAGGGACTCACAGCACCCGGGGAAGTCGGGGGGAACGTTTGTCTGGCATTCCTCGGTGGGATCGTTTGTTTGGCAATTCCTCTTCCCCTTTCCCCACCTGCCGGAGGCGGGATCACCCAGCTTAAAGGCTCCTCACGGCGTAATAGAACGAGACCTGGTCCGAAGTAATGTGTCAAACAGTTCCAGACTGGTTTCTCGGGTTGACAAGGGAGGTGTTTAGTGATTAGTCCAGTCGCTTGCAAACATGGGAGTCCCACACTCAGGATGTAATTTACATTCACTTCCCAGCCACAAAAAAAACGTTAATGAAAAATGTTTACATATGGTTGCGCGCGGATGTGAATGTACATGTATATTATTCGAGTGCCCCAGATCATCATGGTGTAAGTGGCTTCAAGGCCACCTGGACGAAAAGTGACACAATGTTCACAATTTTGTGTGTCCCCCTTCGCGTTTGGACACCTTTGATCCGAAAAATCTAATCATGAAGACAGTCCTTTATGAGCACAACAATGACAAATACCTTAGTAGTCAACATTCGCTCAACTTAGCTTGTAATAGCATGATTTATCAATATTACATTTTTGTCAATAAATTTGCAACGATACTCCTAAATGTAACAAAATTTGACATTTGAGTATTCTTATCTTAGGTTCTTATATCCTGTAACTTTGATAAAAATCCATACATTTTAACAATAACTACACGTGACATTTTTACTATATGGGCTTTCCATCGAACCAGACACTACAGTGTTGATTGAATCTTCTAAAAATTTTCAGATAATATGAAGAATATAAAAATCTTTAAGATATCACTCAATTAATAATATTAATAGTACCACAACAAAATAACAGCCGCTTGAAATGAAGTAACGCGGGCTTTTCTTCCAAGCCATGTATGTATTTCTTGTGAATGTCACTGAAGATTTTCTTGAGTATATTCATAATGGGCGATTGCATAACATAGTTTGAGAACAAAACCCTTCTGACAGGAACGTAGGTCTGTCTACCCGACTTGTTTGGTGTGTTCTTCTCTTGTTTAAAAAAAAGAATCTTACGGAAGATTTAAATTTCTTCACTCAAACGATAGAATCTATTCGCGCTACAGCATCGTTTAAAATTAAAAAATATCCATTTCGATAAAAATTTGACTACATAAACTTTGAAAATAATCAACACAAACATATTTTGAATTCAATTCATTGTTGCAAATGAAATAAATCTTAAAAATCCAAATTAAATAAATCTTAAAAATCCATAAAAATAATATGATAGGTATGAGAGAATATCTAATTTTGATTATTATTTACACATGCTTTTTTAAAAAAGTTATTTTTTCCTCTTTTGAATGCTTTTTTAATGGTTGTATCATAATTATCTGCACCGACTGCCTCTGAAATTGTGTTATAGAATATTATTGTAGAATTCAAAAATTTTACCTTATTGTTCTTATATACCTGTGAAAATTTCATTGACTTTTTCATACGTCCGGAATGGTAATTTGCCATGCGTACCATTATAGTTGTGGGATAATAATATATCCTCTGACAGAAGTTTTTCAATATTTTTAACGAAACCACCGGCTTTGATTTTTTTTTAGAGCTTCCACCTGGTAGTATTAATTATTAATTAATTATTATTTATTAGCGAATGGAAAGCAAGAAATACTCTCACCAAATAAAGAATATCTTCCTGCGTTAACCTTTCATTGAAAAGCTTCAAGTCTTCCGAAGTTTTTATTGGAAGACTTGTTGATATTTCCTTCTCGAATGTTTTCTGCTTGTATAGCTTTTTCAGTAGCACTGAATTTGCTGCCAACACGTCCTTAAAGCTTTATTTTGAAGCTCAATTTTATCTGAAATCAAATTTTTTAATCTGCAATAAGCACTAGTACATGCTGTAGAAATCATACCTTCCAAATTTTTTATCTGCTGTTTTAATTCATTGCAGACACAAGACTTTTCACGAACTGAAAGAAAAAAATATCAACTTTTGGAGTCTTGTTGATCAATAGTTGTACTTATAGGAAGAAAACATCTGCTCTTCTCCTAAAACTGCACTGTAGCGTTTAAGTTTTGCTGGAGTCGGCGGAGTATTTTCTTTGTTATCGCTCATTTTCTGAAATTATAAATTACGGGTGTACTCTCCATTATTCATCGCAATTGTGCAATAACGGTATGATCAAAACATTTTCTTGTTTCCACGGTAGTATCATCAACTTGCAATTTATGTCTTCCAATGCGACTTCTTCATCTTCACTGCTCAAATCCTTATTTGCGAGACATATACCCAGAACGTCCTTCGATGGTACTGGTTCCGTAAAAAAGTCTATCAAATCTTTGAATCTTTTCCCGATAATAAGATTTGTATCTCCTTCTAAGAAACCTATAATTTTTACAGGAGTATAAGGTTTAATAGCGCAATAGCAGTTGGGCTCTTTCACGCTTAAGTAATATGCGTTGCAAGTGTAGCTTATAATTTTTTCGGCATTGTTTTTGAAAAACGGAATCATTGGACAAAGTATTCGATCTTCATGCTTTTGTTTATTGCTTATTTGTTGTAAAATGCCAGTCGGTTTTTTCACTTGCTTGTTTAACGTTTGAAAATAATTTTCAAATTTATACGCCGAATAATCCGAAACGATTCCGTGCTCTCGGACACAATCCGGCAAATGAAGTAAACTATGGACGTTGTATGTTACGCTGTTTCCCCCATATACCATAGGAAAGTTTTCAACAAAATAATTGATCATCTCCTGTATATTCGCAATGTTTCGAAAATAATTCTTTGGACACAATAGAAGGCGATAAGCACAATGAAGCAATAAAAAATGGTAATATAAATCGTCATATACATTGTCTTTTAAAACCAGAATTCCGGTGTATAACCCAAACTGCGTCTGAACTCTGTTGCTTTGAATTTTTTTAGCTCTGAAAGAATGCTTCTCGGCTTTCGTGAAAATTCTTTGGGAATATAGGGTCGTAGTGAGACTAAGGACTCCGATATATTTTTCTTCTTTTCTTTGGAGATCTTGTAAGCAGTTTTGTTTTCAAACAATCGGACCAATATTTTTCTGAGTATTCCCAGGTCAAGCAAGTGCATGACATCGTATGGAAACTGTGATAACATACGTATTCCAATTTGTTCCAATGGCGTTTTGTTGTTTTTAAAATAATGATTATGAATTTCTAGGTAGTTTCGTGCGCTAAATTGGCTGTCAGTCACTATCTCGCAAACTCTTGTCTCAAAAGTTGTTACTCCATTAACTGATTTGCCTTTTTGCTTACATCTCATGCACCCATTCAAGGATGTGTGTCTAACAGTGCCGCGAAGAAATGCTTTAGCAGGTGCATCGCAAATGAAGGCCCGTATCTGAAATTTGAGGGATCTCCCGTTAATTTGAATGCCTTTCTTCAGTAAGATATCCACTTCGACAACACAGCCCTGAAGATAATTTTCAAGGCTATTCGGTTTATTTCTGCCTAGATAAGTCCCGATGAGAAAAACTGCAATGTTTTCAACATTCACTACTTTTCCGAGAATAGGCCATAGACTTTGATTTGAACTTTTGTACAAGGGCAATCCATCAATACCTATATCCAAGATAATAGTATCATGTTTTTCAAATGCATTCGAGACTTTATCAAGTTGATTTTGGATTCCACAATGCCAGTATTCTCCAGGTATTACTTTTTAACGGCTATTTTAGGTGAATCACTGATAATAGTTTTAGACGATTTGGGTACATCTAAATTTTCAAGACTGAGAATCTTCAAAAGCTCATCGAAGGCTTCTCTGGGAGGCGCATATTTTATATACCACTTTTCAGTCTACTCCTCAGAGACTCTGCTTCTTCTTCCTTTCCGCTTTCTTCGATTTGTGAAACTTCTTCTATAAATATTTCACTGTCATCGATGTTAGCACTATTACCGCTTGTATCGGGCACATTAATTGTCAATCGTTTTTGAAATCTATCCCTCTCTTCTTTGATAAAACGTGACAAAGTCCTGTTGCTTTTACCCGAACGATCCATTTGTTTGATTTAGTGATTAACACGTTCGCGGTCGCTGAAAATTTCTGACAGCTTTAAAAAAGGTAACTAAATTTTCTATAGCATCGTTGTATTCTTTTTCTTCATACTGCGGTACTTTCGTCCCTAATAGCAGGGATGAAAGTTTAACATCTAATCCCTGTAACTAAACGGGCCGAAAGTTGAATTTTCGGTCCTGCGCATCATGATGCCCTCGACTATCTCGCTCCTTTGCGGGCGGAAAATTCAACTTTCGGCCCTTGTAACTTACAGGGAGTAAATGTTAAACTTTATCCCTGCTATAAGGGACGAAAGTACGTACTTTCGGCGGTATGAAGAAACATCGTACACACTACACGGGCAGTTAAAATCTCGGTCCTGAGCGTCATGATGATCATGAGACGCAGGGCCAAAAACTCAACTTTTGGCCCTTGTTGTGTAATATACTATTTCGCGAGAGTGTGGTTGAATGATATAGCGTTTACGTCCGTGGATATGTTTACTTAATAATCGAATTGGTACTTACATTTGTTTTAATCTTAATTGATTTCAAAATATTGAAAGCACTTAACACGCACTATAGAACACTCTTCAAAATATCCTCTCACGCACGACTCGACTTAACAAAGGCAACTGATAACAATTAATTATGCGCATAGATTGCATCAGAAAAATATTTATAGATGGAAAATTCCATAGTCCCGCACGCATATGTTTTTACTAAAACTTCTATCTGATTACAGACTGCATTACATTTTCTAAAACTGTAGTGCAAAAAGGAAGTAGTTACTTATTCTTGATAATAATTTAATATCGAACTCATTAATCAATTAGTTACCAATGTAAGAACTTGCTATATTTCCTGGAGGGAAGTAGCGAAAAATACAAAACAAGAAATAATCACGAATAATTTAGACATTGTTCCAGCTCGATGACCAGCCTCAACAAATCTAGCGAATGAGTATCTTCATTGGAATTCTCGGTCTCGTGAACTTAAATTCGGAGGATATGTTATCTTCTTATCGGTGCCCCGTCTATACTTGTATATATGATATCGATTCATATCCAAATACACGATTGCTTCTGGCGGAACGAAGCCAGTAGCTAGACAAGTCTCAATATACACGCCTGTAGGGTGAAACGGCTGTGCCAGGGGTTCTCGCTCGCACTTACAGATCTTACGATATGATTCCGAAGAAGTCTCAATATGAAAATATCGATATATACTGCTTCAGGCTTTCTGTATAAGCCAGTACATGGCACGGCTGTGAAATCCAGAGATTTTCGCTCACAGTAACAGATCTTGCGACATGATTTCGAAGTCTCAATATGAAGATGTCGACTCTGGTCATTTTAGCAGTTTGTTAAATTGTTCTATTCGATATATAGTGCTTCGAATTTGTCACAGCTTTTCTGTATAAACCAGTACATGCACGAAGACATTTCCTTTCAAAAACTCAGTCTTTCCATAGCACTAACACTCTTGTTGTACCAAATCTGACATCCATATGTCAAGAATGATCCAACCAGGGTATTGTAACAGATAACTTTGACCCTATGATCAATTTATCTGGAATGAAAGAAACATCGAAGGGACATGACTACTTTTTGTGTTTTACTGAGCATGATTTTGACACGTTCAGTACTGTACAGGTACTGATCGAGATTCCAATTACGTTTCAGGTTTCGACTGGCCCACTGCAGCGTTGTCCGAAACAAAATTGTATCGTACTTCTACGCAATGATTTTCATTTGCCACTTGTCGGTGTAGAGCTGCTCATCATTAAACACTTTTTGAAGATTGCTCTGTACTATTATAGCTTTTCAGCCTGCCTTATAGATGATCAGATCATCAGCAAAGATTACCAATGGTCACGTTGGTGAGACGCTAAAATCAAAGCCGTTCAATAGCTTGAAAATGAATATTGAGAAAAGCAGAGGCACAGTACCTGTTCCCTGCTGTAGACCATTATCGTCAGATTTCTTCAGTTACACCAAATGATTTCCCGTACAACATAATTATAACGGTTTTTAAAATTTAATAATAATTATTTTATATTTTGGATTAAATAAATTCAACATTAGTTGTGGTCAAGATTATGAGCTCTTAAATTTAATTGCATTATAAATATACTTGTAAGGATGAAAAGGCTACTTCCCTATAAATGTTTATTAATATTATTTAGCTCTACACAAGCTTTCATAAAATTTAGTTTTATTTCAAACTTACATTAAAATTAGTTTTTATTTTGTCAATTCGTGCTTATTTTTATAAATATTCTCAATGCTTTTTTCTAACCCTGTGCTGAACTTTCCTACAGCATTATTGAATGTACACACCTCGTATGGTTGTTACTGTAATGCAGGAAAATTCAAACACTATAACTTCGTTAAAAACCATTTAATCCTTCAAAAAATCTTCAGGTAAGATCATTCAATTTCATTGAATTTAAGGGTACTGTTACGATTTTATGCAAGAAAATTTACAAATCATACTATTACTAACAAAATTGAGTGAATTTCGACTTCTGACGTATTTGTTGTTGTACTCATAAAACCCTTTTTCGTATCAAAGGTTTCCAATCGTGAGGGGGTATGCGAAATTTTCGAACATCTTCCCCTCTCCTGCCTTCTTCGATACAGATTAGGCAATTAAAAGACCTATTTTGATAAGCTCTCCTTCAGACCTTTCATACGACACCCCACTCAATTCGAGTTTCGACAATTGAAAAGTTTCATAACCCTACTTTTCCGTTAAAGCTGAAAAAGAAATTCAGGATATATTTGGAAAACAAATATAGAAAATACTTCTAGAAGGTTTCGGCTGATCCATCTTTGATATCAGAAATAATAAAAATCATTTAGTCACCTTGTACATTCCGCATTTTTCTTCCATAGTTTTTCTATCCAACTGACCAACGTAAAGGATAGAAAAATGCGGAGTGTACAAGGTGACGTGTCCAGAATGTGGTATGATTTATATTGGTCAAACGAAACGTTTAGTGGTAGTTCGATGCGAGGAACACTTCAAAGAAGCTGTAGCAGCGAAGAATACAAGTAGAAAAAAATTTAAATCATCAGTGGCAGAGCATATAGTTAAAAATGGCCACGAAATAACAATGAACGACGTCGAAGTAGTCAAAGATATCGATAAATGGCAAAAACTTGATTACAGCGAAAGCATACAGATTAGGAAAGTACCCGCAAATTTAAGAATGAACACCGACCTAGGTAATAATAATTCAAAACTCATTAATCTAATTAGGTAATAAGGATTAAGTTATGAATGTTAGAATGTAAAAATCCTATTGTTCAAAGAATGTAATTAGTGTTCCAAAAACCCTCTAGTATATAAAGGTAGGTTAAGATAGGTAGGAAGTAGTGCACTGAGGACGACCGTATGTTGCGGTCGAAATGCGCATATACAGAAAATAAAAACAAATATAGTCGAAAAATGTAGCTTTTGGAATTTATGTTTATTAATATTATTTAGCTCCACCCAAGCTTTCATAAAATTTCGTTTTATTTCAAAGTTAAATTAAAATTAATTTTTATTTTGTCAATTCTTGCTTATTTGAATAAATATTCTCAATGTTTTTTTCTAATCCTGTGCTAACCTTTCCTACAGCATTATTGAATGTTAAAGTCTCCAACTGCAAGGCAATAGGATAATCAGTTAAAAAGACATTGCATGTTTTCCCGCGTCATTCAGCCTTATTTTGCGCCGTTATAGAATTCATGTAAGGTTTGTATAAAAACTAGACACTCAGCAAAATAAACTTGTCAGCTTAATTAGTTTTAATGAATAAAAATTTACACATATTCACATATACTCGTATATACCTACACATAAATAAATCATACAAATTTGCTTCGAACGGCTACATCTAAATATTATACTCATAAACATTGAAAATTTGTGGTATGAAGATAGTATAACCAAATTACGATAATATGAAATAATAATTATGTCGTCAATGCAAACTTTTTGAAAAAAATGAGTGATTCTGATGAAAACGATTATCATAGATAAGCTAGCTAAATTCTAATCGCTAAAGATAAAATATCAACTCAAACATTCGTTAAATTTTTCTCCACTCTTCCATCAATAAGTTTAAAAACTTTAAAAGCTGCTTGAAACACCAACAACAAGTTTAACCGAAAATATTTATAGCTTAAATAGTCTTATAAAATCAAGTTCAATTTATAATTTCAGCACGCATTTTGTTGACGTGTTTATTGATTAATATTCAATGATAAGCTTTTGATAGCGTTATTCATATTTTTGGAATTTTGGAATTTTGCGTTTGAAATTGTCAGCGTCGGTGGTGTAATGGTGAGCATAGTTGCCTTCCAAGCAGTTGATCCGGGTTCGATTCCCGGCCGACGCACTTCCTTTTACTGGAATTATAATTAAAATTGCTTATGCAATTTGTAAATTAATTATCATGATGCTGATATGTATAAACCAGGTGAAAACAAAAGAGTGCGTCGGCCGGGAATCGAACCCGGATCAACTGCTTGGAAGGCAACTATGCTGACCATTACACCACCGACGCTACATATAGGTAGTCAAAACCAGTTACTGATTTTTCGCAAATTTACCTATTTACTTTCTAATGCTGCATTACTAATTCAATACATCCATCTGATGATACCTGCAGCAGATTTACATTAGCAGCATCATTCATAAGTCTTTTGCCTTCTTCGGAAGACCAATCGACGGTGCGAAGTTGAAAGCTTCTACCTTGAGATACTGCAAGTTTAATTTGCCGTTTAACCTGCCACTAGCGCTAAAAATCATTAAACAATTGGCAATTCCTGAATAGTTTTAAAACATTCATATACTTATTAGTTCTTTTATTCAAGCTTTATTTAATACAAATCAGGTACATTTCTTAGTAATTATTAGATGTCTTATGAATAATTTAGAACCTCTCATAGATAGCCAAATTTAATCACATCTCGACAAACATCTGAAATTCTTTCTTGATATGCAAATCGGCTCACTAATTTATTTGTAAGATTCTTGATAATAGAAGTATCCTCTAGATTTGATAGATTCCTTAAATTTGGCATATCATTTGGATCACATGTAGTTACATGAAGTGTTAACAAAGCCATTCCTTAAAATTGCAAGACACTAAATAAAGTTAAAGCAGAAAAATAACTACCATCATTACCTAATCCAAATCTTGCATATTTTTTCATGTGCATTTCCAGTTTAGAAAATGGAAACAATTTTTCCCCATCACTTCCTAATTGTTCTATTCGATTGGAGAGCTCTGTATGATAAAATTTTAGTAGCTCAGGTAAATCTTTCCTAAGTTTGGAATCTGTGCAACAGAATAAGAAATATGACAAGTCAATAGCGGGAGAACCATAACGTGTTCCTTGCCAGTCTACAAATTTCATCTCTGTAATATTATCCTTTGATGGAAAAAAACTAAATTAAGGAGTGAGAATGAAAATAACTGTTTTCTGACCTCTTCCTTGAATAATAAATTACTCATCCAGCAATCTCCATGTAGTACCACAGCATCTTCCTTTGCATTTACACATTCTCTCATCATACTTGCATATATTCCTTTAAGCTTATGCAATTGCATTTTTATTTTGTTATCCTGGTCACTACCCGATAAAGTTGACAAACCACATTCTATAAATTGTTTCAAGTTTGGATCCAAAAGATTGTTCATTTTCTCCCTGAATACAATTTCATCGATAGGACTGGTAAGTTGATTGAATTGACTCTTTTCCTGCTCCTTAAAAGCGAAGGATATGGCGTGAAATTGTGCAAGTGCTTTTAAGACGCTTTTGCACTTTTGATAGGTTAAGGCATTCGGCCGGTATGAAGTGTAGTAGTGATGACAGGATAAATCTTCCAGGATTATAAACTCAGAACTCTCTTCTAGATTGTAGGCTAGTATGCGAGGATAATTAGAAAATAATTTGCTTTTATTTATGTGATTTCGCTGAAATTCCTCAAACGCTGGAAATATTCTTGTGTAGGCGTAGCACTCTCTAGTGAAGAGAAGATTTGTAGGGTACATTTGACGACGAGCTGCATCTTTTGGCGTGGTTTTTACGATAAGATTTATTGTTGAAGGAGTGGATGTCAACCTGAAATGGCATGAATTATTTCAAAATTCATATAATATTCGAATTTAAGAAGATGAAGACGAGCACTGTATATACATGAAGTCTGCATGTATATGTTACGGCACGTTGTTTAGATGGATGTTCACAAACTTGAAAGGCGATGAAGTCCTTTTACAAAGATATCCAAATAAATTGATATTTTGTTCAACCCTTATTGTTTTGAACGGTTTTTAATAACGACTTGAATTAAAAGTTGTATTTTTAGTTTCCGAAAAACGGTATATTTATTTAATTTCTACAATGTACATTTCGTCCTGAACTCTAGGCCTTCTTCAGTGTAGATTACTACTCTTAACCTAGTCCTTAACTATTTATATAATTGATTGTTACCTGAAGAATTACATTTTAATATATTTTAACAGTTTGTGGGAAGCATTACCTAGATCTTGATTCAATCTCTTTATTACATCATCTTTTCCCTAATATCTAATTCATTGATCATTCTTACCTGTTTTAAGACTTTTAAATTGTTTCTGCTTATCCCATGGTTCGTTTCGATCACATGTCATGCTACCATTGATTTTACCTGGTGTTTTTGATTTTTTTCCATAGTTTGATGTCTTTGTTATGTTTTTCAAAGCTAATCAAAGTTAAGCCCTTTGGTTTGTCCTATATATACTTTATCACACGCTCCACACTCAATTTGATAAATCCGGCTCTTCTAATATTCTTCAATTTGATCCCTCTCGTTGCCGAGCCAATTTGATAGCTTTTTACCGCCTCGTGGAAACGTTTCTACGAGTATGTTGAATTTGTTGAACATCTTCCTAAAATTTTCATGCGTCTCCGAAAACTCAATGCTGATTCTTCTACGCTCCTTTGAATCTGATTTTAACATTTTTGATTTTCTTATCCGAGGCTTTCTTTTTTTCGGCGCAGGATATTATTGATGGTATCCGCTGCATACCCGTTTTTACCCGCTCTATCTATGATATATTTCAACTCCTTATTAAAATTCACATCATTGATTGGTAAAATCAGTAGCCTGTGTTGGCTGCTGTAGTATGCTGCCATCTTATGCTGATCTGGCTGGTGAAAGTGCTAACTATTGTCCTTTGTGCAGTGGTTTTTTTTCTATGTATTGAGAATTCTATTCCATTGTTATTTCTTGTCAACATTAGATCCAGAAATGGTAGTTTTCCATCGACTTCGATCGTGAATTTGATTTGGGATGAAGTTTGTTTTGAATTCTGCACTGTTCATTATTGCCACGATATCATCAATATATCTTATCTAAAACTTTGAAAGCATACTTTCTTCTTCCAGTCTCTCATCGAGCGCCGCCGACATCAACGAGGGCGGTCTGATAAGTACTTAGCCTACAAAAGAAAAACGAAGATTTTGGAAAGTGGCGATTTGTTTCTCAACATAATCTCCTGTTAGCTTGATGCACTCAAATCAGCAATGCCCTACTTTCTCAACCCGTCTGAAAAATACGTATTCTCGAGGTCTGCAAAGTAGGCCTCCTTGGCGGCGATGACCTCCTCATTCGAATCAAATTTCTGCTCGGCGACTGACGAAGTCACACGGTGTATGAGGTAGCAGTTAGTAGCCTAGTTTGCCGCTGCATTGTCAATGTAGAAGAGCACTTTTTTTTCGCCAAATGGGGCCTTTTTTGTGCAGTTCGAGCTATGAATTTGCCATAGTAGACCCCTGTGACCGTTTTTTCCTTCTCCAGGTAGTCGATGCAGATTACACCTTGTGAATCCCAGAAAACGGTGGCCATCACCTTTTTGGCCGATAGGACAGTCTTCGCCTTCTTTGCAGCACGTTCGCCGGGTGCAGTCCACCTTTTCGGCTGCTCCTTGGTCTCTGGTGTGTGCCAGTGGAGCTATGTTTCGACGACAGTCACAAAACGACGCAGAAACTTCTTCGGATTGCGCTTAATCAGAGTGAAACACTGCTCTGAAGTGGTCTCACGGTTGCCTTTGTTGTCCAGAAGGAGCAAACGCGGCACCAATGGCGTCGACAGCATTCTCAACCCCAAAATTTCGCGCAGGATATGACTCACGCTGCCTTTTGAGATGCCTACTGTCAACTATCTCCCGCAACTTCAATCGGTGGTTAGCCAATACGAGCTCGTGGATTTCCTCCGTGGTAGCCGTTTTTGGAGCACTTGGGCGTGGCTCAACAAACATTTTCTACGGTTGCCATCGAACGAGCAGTCACTGTACACAGCATCTAAGCGCTTTTTATTTCGCTGCGTGATTTCCTTTCCAAAAACCAGAAGAATCATGTCATATCATTATACCTTTTCTCTATTTCCTCAAAATCCGTGGACACGCCCGCTTCCACACGCGGTCAAAACAAAACTACGAGTCCGATTCGGCTAAAATTTTGACAGAGGCCGTCTGCGAGAATGTACTGCGCGTTAGTGAGTCTCCCTTGCGATAGTGGTGCCATCGAACGGTAAGGCCAAGTAATTATCGGACCGCCCTCATATATTTCTGCTGAAACCGGAGATAGTAGGTTACCCATAGCTAGTCCCCGTATCGTTTTGTGATGCTAGCCTCGGAATACGAAAAAAATTTCATTCATGTGTTACACTACCAGCATATTCTATGTATACTGTCACGAAATAGACGCTTTATATGATGTGTATCCTATATAACGTCAAGGATCTTGGGGAGAGAGAGATATTAATTAATTTATTTATTTATTTCAGAAATTAACTTACAGACTAGTAGTCCAATTACAAGTCAATTAATACAAAATTTAAATACCAACATATGAATCCAAAATATGGCAGAAATTAAAGAAAAAAGATCACAATACGATATTAAAAATTAAAATTTATAGGAATATTTATAAATTTGATTTTTCAAAGAAGTTTTGAATACGCCAAGAGATTGTGGTAGAGGACCAAGACTTTGCTGGTTGTGCATACGAGGTAAGCGTAGCAAAGGAAGGTGGAAGAAGGTGTTAGTACGTGCATACGGAACCTGAAATTGAAGTGAGGATCTATTAGGGCGAGCCGCGTGGAATGCAGTTATTTGCCTGCATAAAGTTTGAGCTAAAAGGCAATAATGAAGCTTGAACAAAAGACATTCGTCAAGGAAAGATCGTCTGAACTCAAGGGTAGGAAGGTTCAAAGTTTGAAGTCGGTCATCATAAGGGGAGTAAGGAAGGTTGTTTTTGAAGAATAGAGACCGTGTGAATCTGTGTTGAACTGACTCAACAGCATCGATGAGCTTCCTGTGGTACGGACTCCAAATTTGGGAGCAGTACTCCAAATGGCTACGTACTAGTGAGAAGTAAAGACACATACAGGATGTAATATGTTGAAATGACGAAGCGGATCGTAAAATAAATCCAGTTAAGCGAGAGGCTTTCTTAATAATTAGAGCAATGTGGAGATCAAACTTCAGTTTACAATCGAAAAGCACACCAAGATCCTTGAAGGAGTTACAATTGCTCAAAGGGATACCAACAAGCCTATACGTTGAGAGATGAGGACATTTTTTACAGGAGAATGTCATCTGATGGCATTTGGAAACATATCACTGCATACCACTTATATGCTACTACATATCTGTTATGTCAACCTGATCAGTAGATGCGTTTGTTTAATGAGTAAATTTTATTTCATTAGTAAAATTATGTTATACATTTACATTATTTGAATCTATTATTTGTTCTCTCGTTCGATATTTAGGAAAACATCACATTCATCTTTACATGTGGCTTGTTGTTTTTGTTCGTTCACTTTCTAGCCCGGTTGGCTGAATAGCGATTTTTCGGTCACGACGAATTAATACGTTAACACAGTATTTTACTCCAAGTACGATGAATCAATGAAAATGAGACCAATTGTCACTGTTTTACCGCGCTTATATTTGGTTTACGGTTAGTACAATATTTAAAGAATTATTTATCTTTAGCCAATGAATTAGTCAGAGAATAAGTTGATGAGGACTTATGTGTAAATTTAGATTATTGATGGAGCAGCCAATTTTTACGATTAATATCTATTTTATTCAAAGAAAACGGAATGAATTATATTACTTGATTTCATATTTGAAGAACCCATCAATTAGGTCTATAACTGCAGTCCACGGGGTTGATTGCCGTAGGACGCTAATACTCGGGCTGATGCCTTGAATACGCAGTTATATTCATGAATCAATTAATTAATAATCCAACTGCTGGCCCCGAGCGCAAAGCCTTGGGACGCGAATACTCGGGCTGACGCCTTGAGGATGCAGTCAGATTGATAAGTCAATCAATTACTAGTTCAACTGCAGGCCCTGGGCGTAATTGCCTTGGGACACTAATACTCGGGCCGAAGCCTTGGGTAGTCAGTTGAACTTATCCTTATTCGCTTATCCTGGGCTAAGTGCCTCAGGATAGATTAAGCTTGGGTGCACGCCTTGAGCCAGCAAATAGCGAAATACTTCTCGATTTTACTACTTGTGTCATTTTCTTTTATAGCATTATTATGCTGACTTAATTGCTTACCAACCAAAATAATGAAAACAATTTAAACTAGTACATGATCAAAATGAAAATGTTTTTACCGCCATTACTCTGTGACTGATGCAACCACAAAGCTCAAGCTTACATCGATTTGCGTAATTGCGCATGCGTGTAACGAACTCGTTCCACTGAGGTGAAACGGTCGATAGCGAATTCTTGTGTGCATTTGTTTTAATTCTTAATACGAGTATGGATACACACCCACTTCTGCTAATGCATGATACGACGGCCGCGCCCACAGATATTTTGGATAAGATTCGCAGGTTTTCGCATATGTCGCCATTCAAAGTACGCAGGGAGGAACGTCGGGACGCAGACCGAGTCATAATTGCACTGCGGCCTCCGAGACACAGGCACGCACTTGCTAATTGTACGTACGCTTTGTACTTTTAGAAACTAATTCAAGTTCAAATAAATGTTATTATTTCCAAAGGAGTTTTATTTGATTAACTTTTCATACTTTTTTGCATTAACTATTTGCGAAAACTACGACAACTAGAAATTGCTCATATGTAGTGTAGGCAAAAGGGCACCAGCATAGTCCCAAAAGTAACTCGCCTGATACATTTTTGCTTTTGTTGAACTTACTGTTGAACTTAAATATCAGAAAAGCTATCGTACTAGGCTCAACTTTAAGGATTTTGTACTACTGCAAAATCGTGACATGTCTGTCTGTATGTTGAAATCGTGACCTGTCTGTGTATTCCTTTGACTTTTACATCCGCTTTTCTCAGAAACTATAGTAGCTACAAACACCAAACTTAGTAAATAGATTAGAACAGTTAAAAGTAATGACTTCTTGAAACTTCTGGTGCCAGGTCATAAAATGATCTGGGTGTCACTGGATGGCAACACATAAATCCAGATCGATCATGTTCTGATCCAACAACATTGGGCCTCGAGCAAACTTGACGTCCGTACATACCGAGGAGCAAATTGTAACTCAGATCATTACGTGATCAAATTAACCTATCGATGTCGTTGTCAAAGGTATATTCGGCGAAGTCCAGCCCGCTACAAAAATTTGACATCGAAAGGCTCCAAACGGCATCTACGGCCAAAAATTTTACGGAGACCCTCGACAACCAGCTGGCTCCCATAGTACCACACGCATCGTTAAAGACGAGCAACGAGCTCTAGATGGCAGTGAAAGCGGCTATTAGGACTGTGGCAGAACAGACGATCGGACATCAAGTCCAGCGCAAAAGGAATGATTGGTTTGATGATGAGTGTCAGAATACGTTAGATAAAAAGAATCAGGCGTACAAAGAATACTTAGGTAGGAAAACCAGGACGAAAAGAGAACACTTTGAAAATCTCAGAAGAGTAGCGAATAAGATAATTCGGATTAAGAAAAGAAAATACTATTACGACCAATTGAGAAGTATAGATGTAAATAACTTATGAAATTCTTTGTAGCTACATGAATGAGGTGCATATTTTTTTAATAATTTTTTTCTGAAAAATTATTAGAGAAGAAAAATGTTAGAAGAAGCTGGTTTCGACATGTGTACTAATTCTCATCGGACCATCACTCTTATTACATTTACACCGGTGATGGCGACCAGCATGCTTAGAGGTGAGAGAGTTATTTTTAATTTCCTACTTATGCGAACTCAATATGTTTTTATAACTACGAATTATGTTCAGGTTAAATTTCCTCCTGTAAATACTTGTCTTAGCTAAACTTTAACTGAATCATTTCACCCTTTTCACATCAATTTAATGTAAATCTATACGATAATTTTTTGCTCTACAGTCAGCTTTCATTGCGCCGTGCGGATATCTATCTCGTTTTTCGGATAGCTCCGATAGCTTTTTTAAATTACTTATGAAATTCTTTGCTGCTACATAAATGAGTTGCATACAGGAGAGAAGCTACAAAGAATTTCAAAAGTAATTTAAAAAAGCTATCGGAGCCATCCGAAAAAACAAGATCGATATCCGCACGGCGCAATGAAAGCTCACTGTAGAACAAAAAATTACCGTATAGATTTACATTAAATTGATGTGAAAAGGGTGAAATAATCCATTTAAAGTTTAGCTAAGTATAGATGTAAGTTTAGCAAGCAACAACACAAAACAAGCATACAAAGTAGTGAAAAGCCTGAAATGTGTTTATCAGCCCAAAACCACGCTCTGTAGTGATGACATCGGCAATATCATCGCTGATGAAACCAAGGTTAAGTAAAGATGGGCATCATATTTTAAGAACCTCCTAAATCCTCCGCACATCTCCACAACATCGGAGCCTATAGATGTCGGCGGAGAGCTTCCATTGGCTCTACCAACTCTGGATGAAGATTGTTCCATCATCAAAGCCCAAAAGAATAATAAAGCGCCGGGCATCGATGAGATTCCGGTGGAGCTTATAAATATGTGGGAGCAGTGTTCATAAAGCTATTCACAAAGTCATCCAGTGCATTTGGCAACAAGAACACATGCCGAAAGAGTGGAGCCAATCAATTATATTCCCTATCCACAAAAAAGGTGAGAAGCTCAAGTGCAAAAATTATAGAGGCATATCACCACTTTGCACGGCGTACAAAATATTTTCTAAAATCTGGGAAAATAGCATCGGATCATATGCCAACAGTATCATTGGGGAGTATCAAGGGGGTTTTAGAGCAGGTAGATCGACAATAGACCAATTATTCACTGTCAAGCAGGTACTTGAAAAATGCTGGGGATTCAACATAGACGTACACCGAATTTTCGTTGACTTTAAGCAGGTATACGACAGTATTGATCGTAATCTACTGTACAAAATAATGCTTTGATTTGGTATTCCAGCCAAATTAATCCGTCTTACCAACATGACAATAACGTCGATGACTTCCCAAGTCCGCATCAATAACAACTCACCGATGCCTTTGACACAAATATCGGACTAAAGCAGGGAGATGGGCTGGTCTCATTGCTATTCAATTTAGCTCTGGAGTACGTCATAAGGACTACCTATCGATACGCGAGGTACATTACTATACAAGTCGAGCCAAGTAGTGGCCTATGCGGAATAGATAAGCATTTTGTCACGGTCATTAACAACTGCCAAAGAACTTTTCCTGAAACTCGACAGCGAAGCAAAACTAGTAGAGCTACAAATCAATGAAAATAAAACAAAGCTCATAACGCAGTCGAAAAAAAAACACCTCAAACACAAAAAATATCACACTTGGCAAATACAGTATCGAAAATGTGAGCAAATTTGTGTGTTTAGGCGCCAAAATAACGAAAACGGATAGTGAAAGACACGAAATACGCCGAAGAATACAGCTCGCAAATAAAATATTTTATTCAGTTTTGAGGATCTTGCAGACCAGCTGCATAAACAGGAAAACAAAGCTCCAAGTATACAAATCTGTGACCTGTGTTATGTTATGGGTGTAAAATATGGACCCTAACCCAAGCATCCGCAAATATATTGAACGCCTTTCAGCAACGGGTCCTAAGACGAATAATCAGAGCCAAGCTAGACGGGGACCAATGGCGAATTCGATACAACTATCAGCTATATGAATTTTTGACGAACCGGAGGTCTCAACGATTGTAAGACTGCGGAAGCTGCAATGGCCTGGTCAAATGAATCGTATGGACGAACAAGGGATACCCAAAAAGGTATTCGTTGGGAGAACTTAAGGCCGGAGACCAGTGGGGAAGCCGAAGAAACGCTGGTCTGACTCGGTCGACGAAGACAGTTCATCGCTGCTCCGATTTGAAAATAGGAGGACGCGGTCAATGGACCGAGACAGTTGGAGGCGCTATTTGCAGGAAGCGAATGCCCGAGAGGGGCTATCGTGCGAAGAAGAAGAATTACCTCACTAACTTAGTACAATTTACACAAGTTAATAATTTATTTTGCTTAGTAGAGTACAAGGTAATTTTCCGAAAGCTATGAATAATTTTGTCTAAAGTAATGTATGCTTTTCATCACTCATATGAAAAACTTTTGCCAATTGAACTAAAATGGTGAGCAGTCACTTTGGTAGTGCTTTCATTTCATTCAAGTCAATGAAATAAAGCAGAGCATGTTAAACTTTTAGGAAGAGCTCCTGCTGGAAGGATTTTGTTACTGGGACTTTTAATGGCGTCTACAAATTAATCAATGCTTGCTTGCCATGAAAAGCATTTAATAATATTCGTCTGGATTCTACGCTTGTAGCAAACCCTGCGGTAGGAAGTAGGTTTTATATTCAAAAATTGTGTTCTGGGTTTACACAGCAGTAGTACGTCTGCTGGTTGTAGGCAAGAGTTATATAACAGTAAACTTCGCTAGGGTACAAAGAACTACTGCTTTTGGAGTTATAGGTGCTTCGCGCATAACTCCTATTAGTGCTTTAAACGTGTATGGCAATTTTCTTCCTATTGATCTTTATATCAAACTATTATTATGTAAAGTTCATTCAGACTAAAGGAGTCCCAATGTTGGTAACAGCGCTATAATTGACTCCCCGTCAAAGGAAGTGATCATGACGACGGCTGACTACATGATCTTTAAGCTGAGCCTTATGAAACATTTTCCGGTGCGCTTTCTATCTAGAGCAGACTGGAAAAATTGTTAAGTATTGGAGGGCTACGCCATACAAATCTTTACCGATGAAATGTAGAGTCGGCGCAGGATTTTTTTCAAAACGTTAAATATCTCCAAAAATTGTTACGGTATACAGAAGGATAAATAATTCAAATAAAGGAAAATCGTTCCTATTTTCTGAGATAGCCAGGCTGCTATCAAAGCTCAGAGCTCACTTCCTCTAAGCTTGTAGGACAGAATCAGAAAGAGTTAACAATGAACTGTCGTTTTGCAGTAACTCTTCTATGGGTTACTGAGCATAGGAACCTAGAAGGGGATGAGAGTGCGGACAAACTGGCACGCAGGGCTGCTTTCACCAAAGCGGTTGGTATACCACTAGAAGTTGTAAAGGGAAGCAATCTCTTTACACTATTTTTCTGAAGTGAACTCCAGATGGGGTAGCTGTCCTGCATTCAAAAAGATATAGCCAAATTACTGCAACGCAAGGATAGGTGACCTCCTTAGTAAATCTCGCAAAGTAGCATTTAGGGCGATTAGCTGATTAGAAACCATGCAGCCAGGTGACATATTGCCGTAGTTGTAAAGAGTTGAAACAAAAGAAAACGATTGTTCCCTTCCTCTGTAATTGTCTAACACTAGTTATATTTTCTTGGAAGATTTGAAGGGCGTCTCCAAAAAGAAGATTGGAGAGTGAAGGCCTAAAGGTCAAATCTAAAACTGCAGAGACTCCAACTGTGACCACAGATTAGATACACATAGAAGGTAAACTTTGCATCTCACCTATGCTACTTCAGGTACTATCAATCGCTTGTTATTAGGGTTTTGTACTAAAATACAAAACCCAATTGAAATTGGTACCTGTGCCTGTCTGTCCGTCTGTATGTCACAGCAGTTTTTCTCCGAAACTGTAGAAACTACAGCCACGAAACTTTGTGGAAAGGTCGAAAGTTATGACTTCTAGAAAATTTTGGTGTGAAAAAAAATTTAAAAGATTTTTAAGAGGGTTCCCCCATAGAGAGGAATGACCCTTACAAAATTTTTGTCCAAAGATTGTCAGGTGTGATGTCCTATGAGAGGTCTCAATGAGACCTTTTCAAAACAAAATTACTTTATCACTATCTAGGGGAGCAGGAAAAGACGAGCTATACGAAATTTTCGCATACCCCACTCGTGGCTGGACACTTTTCATCTGAAAAATCTGAAAAAAAATCATGAGTGTAGACCTTTATGAGTACGACAACAATAAATACGTCAGAAGTCCAAATTGATTCAACTTTGTTAGTAATAGTATTGTTTATTTGTTTTACATTTTCTTGAATAAAATCGTAAGGGTACCCTTAGAGTTAATTAAATTCAATGTGCAAATATTAATTTACAAGTCTAATCATTACTGAAAATTTCAGCAAGATCGAATAGTATTTAACAAAGCTAGGGGGGTTAAAATTTTTCTGTATTACAGCACATGGCTATGGGACAATTGCACTTCCAATCAACCCGGGCACTACGGGCTCAGGAAAAATAAAATGGCGGCCGTTTTAAATAAGAATATTGCATAAAATTGTGTTATTTTTCCCGAACTTCAACATTTGAGGTACTACTAACACTTGATTGAATTTATTTATGAATAGCAGAAGATGACCAGCTTGAACTAAAAGGTGAAAAAATCATAGAAGTAGATCCGATTACAAATAACTTAAAGGTTGAAATTCGTTGAACTATGCTAATAATAGTAGGATTTGTAAATTTAATGTTTTCGCCAGTAAAACTGTGTTAGTATGATTAAATTGGATGAAAGTAGAAATTTAAGTCGTCCCTTAAAAGATTCTTACATTTTATAAAGTTTAATAAAATGTACAGAAGTTATTGCCGTTAAAATTTTCTCCGATTACAACAATCATACACGATTTTTCTACTATATGGGCTTTGCATCTCTCAACACCGCTAAGGTGATTTTAAGACCTGTTTTCAAAAGAACTCATTGAGACCTTCTATATGACACCATACTTGAAAACCGTTGATGAAAAAAATTTAAGGATAACCACCCTATATCGGAAGACCGTCCTTAAAACTCTATGAACTATTTTTTCACCTCAAAATTTGCAAGAAGTCATCATCTGACCTTCCCACAAAGTTTCATGGCTGTAGCTTTTATAATTTCGGAGAAAAACAGCTGTGACGTACAGACGGACGGGCGGACAGACCGGCACAGGTCGTGATTTCAATAGGATTTTGTATTTGAGTACAAAACCCTAAAAAGGAACCAAGTGTACAAAGAATACATCCAGCGACTAACTAACTTGACTCATACATATATTCTATAAAATGAGCTCAGAAAACTAATATATGGTTATTATGTGTTTCAATTCACCAATTTATTTTCAGTATGTTGTTTTCATTTATTTTAGTAGTCATGATAACATATCAATGTTACAAAACATATCGAAAACTTTCAATGAAATTCCTACATATCTGTAGTCTCTGCGTCTCTTGCAAACGCATATCTCCACAATATCACTTGTTATTTTTGTTGTGATTGATACATTTTCAACAGACTATAACCTGGCTTATTATGGTTCGATTTTCATGAAATTTCCGGAGAATATGTTTGTTACAAGTTTTGGTCAAATTTAAGGGTCACCTTTGGTTTTATAGATGAAAATGTAAAACTCATAAAATGTACTGTTATTAACAAATTGGTCGAATTTTGACTTCTGTGGTATTTGTTTTTTCAGATTTTTCGACCATAAAGTATTCAGTTTCGAACGGGGATACAAATATTTCGTACATTTCCCCTCCCCATGCACCCCTTGAAGCATAAAATGTCAGTTTGACCTGTTTTAAAAAGTTCAAATCAATACCTTTTATTGACTATATTTTTTAAGAGTCACCCTCCTGTAACGACAGATCCCCCTTAAAAACCGTATATAAATTATCTTATACAGAAAATTTTGAGAGCACACTACTTTTGACCTACTCAGAAATTTCATGTTTCAAGCTTATATGGCTTCCGAGAAAACTTGCTGACACAAGGACGGACGGACAGACGAAAATACAGGTCACGACATTAGTAGGGTATTGTAAACTTATCCTACAATACTCCAAACATGTATCGACGAAAGAAATGACTGACCATCAACCCTAAAATCCAACAGATAAACAAAAACATGACCCTAAATGAAATCAGATCGGCGTATGCCTCTATTAAACAACTAAAAGACGGCTTCAATCCACAAAGAAGTCTTTGCAAAAGTGTACAAAGAGCAATCATAGGTAACCCAGTCGAAATTAAAAACAGATTCCTGCAATGTTTCCAGAAGCTATTCCAAGCATCCCAACAACTACTGAAGTTGTGAACATTCCAGAAGCTGAGAAAGAGGTCCGAGTCTCACCACAAACCAGAGACGAAGTACAGGCAGCAGTACGGGATCTCAGGAAAAATAAGGCTCCCGGAACAGATGAAATATCAGCAGAATTGCTCCAGAGGGGTCCCCATCTAAGTAATCCTCTCCATCGATTAAAATGCAGAATATGATAAGAAGAGCAGTTACTAGAAGACTGGCGAAAAAGTATAATATGTCCCATACTTAAAAATAGAGATAAATTAAGGTGCGAGGCATCGCTCCACTGTGTACGTCTTATAAAGTGCTCTCCAAAATCATAGAAAAAAATAAAAGTCGTACTATGAGGCTTTCGAAGTGGCTGGTCTACAATCGACCAAATATTCTCAGTTAAACAGGTGCTCGGAAAATGCATCATGGATGTGCACCAACTCTTTGTGGACTTCAAGCAAGCATATGAAGTATTAAGAGAAATCATCATCATCATCCATGGTGCGACAGCCCAAGCCAAACCTTGGCCTCAAGATTAATCTCCTCCAATCATCACAGTTCCGCGACCTTGTCGCCAGTTGTTTACTCCAAACAAGGATCTGCTGTCAGCTTCTATTGTGTTCCATCGAATTCTCGGTCTTCCCGCTGGACGTCTCTTGTGCTCTAACCGTTAATGCACTTTTGGGTAACCGGTTTACTTCCATTCTTTCTACGAGGGCCGTATATTGAAATTTACGTAACTTTACGCAAGAGGAAACAGGTGGATTGTCAAACAGAAATGCCCTGTACAAATGAATGCTTGACTTTGGCGTCGCAATAAAACTAGCTGGCATGGTCAAAGTCACGATGCTAAACACAGAGTCCCAGGTCAAAGTAAATGGCGAACTAATAAACAGCTTCATAATAGAATAAACCTTTAAACATAGGGATAAGCCTGCCCCAATTGTAGTGATTTTATGATGTTGGTGAGGATGTTGTAGCTAATTTTTTGATTAGAGGTTAAAGTTGATGATTGGATAACTTTATGGAAGTGTCGTCAGTGCTTTAATTTAACTTTACGTGGTCCATGTCATAAAAAACTTTGTTTTCTATGCAGGCTTCCTTCGTGAAGGTCTCTCGCGCAGTTTGCCTAGGCGCACTGCTCGATTACTACACAATGTTCTTTCATATTGCAATGGAACACGACATCAGGAAGACATCAGCCGAAACCTCGGGTACACTAATTTTTAAGTCCACACAATTGGTAGCATATGCGGATTACGTCAATATTGTGGCATGTTCAGTCACAGATGCCAAAGGAGGATTTCCGAGCCTAAAATCTAGACCAAACCAAATCGGCCTACGAGCTAATGAAACTAAAACTTAATTCATGACTCAAACGAATAAGAACACTTCAGTCCGACAAAACCTGACCATATGAGACTATAATCTTGAAAGTGCCGATAATTTAATTAATCTTGGAGCCAACCAGAATAGAAGAGGCACCGCAAAGGACGAGATTGGTTGCCGCATCATCAAGTTACCGTAAATCAAGCCTATTACTGCTCCATACTTCCCATTTTAAGGTCTAGACTTGTGGACAGGTGAAATAAACTCCGTATTTACAAATCACTGGCTAATCCTGTGCTATATATGGAAGTGAAACATGGACCCTGACGAGAGCATTTGAAAAGGCAGTGAACGTATTTGAACGCAAAGTGCTCCGGAAAATCTACAGCCCAGTGAAACAAAGAACAGAGTGGAGACTACATTACAACGACGAGTTGAATGAACTATTGACGAATTACCTGTATCTGCCAGCGTAAAGTTACGTAAATTGCAATGGGCGGGCCATGTAGAAAGTATGGAAGAAAACCGGCTACCTAAAAGATATTGAAGGGTAGAGGATGAGGTAGACGTCCAGTAGGATGCCCGGGGACTCGATGGGAAGACATGATAGTTGCTGACAGTAGATCCTTGGAGGAGATTAATCCTGAAGGCCAAGGCCCGACTTGGAATGTCACGCCAATCATACGTGAAGTAGATTTCACCAGAATCTAGTGTCTTAGTCATGATTCTATCTACATAAATATCTTCATTTATATTCCTGGTTGGCCGTCATTGTTTCCAGTCAAAGACTGAACACCCTTAACTCGAAAACAGGGGTAAATTAAATGACTCAAAGAAAGACTGAACACACTTAACTCGAAAACAGGGTAAAATTAAATAACTCCACTACGTACCGTTCTTCACTTTGAAAATCAGTTATGCCCGTAATTTTCACTCGAAAAACATCACTTATAAACTCGTCAATACTTTGATCCATTCTGGGAAAATAGTTTGACAATCCAGTTTTAGTCTTATTCTAGCTGCGTAATAAGCCAACACACAACACTAATGTCCTAAAAGTTAAACCTTCGTCCTATGTATATGTTCTGACAGCAAATGCGCCGAGATTAAACTGATTCAAACTCTTATATACTCGTACACTATGAATTACATCAATTTCGCGAAAGAATTAAAAATGGTAAATGTGTTGATAAAGCAACTTTTGCTCGAAGAGCTTTCTGCTCTACCGCTGGAACCCGCATTTTCATTTTTCCCAAATTTTAATCAATTTTAGGTTGTCAAAAGCTTTCTGATATTTACACCCACTAAAAGTAGGATCAGACCTTTTACTGCATTTGTGTGTATCTTTACTACCTATTAAAAAACAAAAATATCACACTTTCATAGTTCATTCAACGAAAGTTTAGAAGACCCAAATTACTTTCACTCTTCACATGATCCATGGACTATGTGACTAAAACCACGTGCATACAAAACTGCTTTTGTGATACCAATCTCTACATAACGGATTGAATTAAGTTTTTTAATACAATTGATATAGCGGTTTTTTAACATTAAATCGTACTTGGTTCCTTCTTGCACGTATGCCATGCATTCTTGCGTTTTTGATGCAATACTAATTTATACTAATGACTCAGGCAATGAATGATGAGGAAGTTGGCGCCTGTACTTTGAAGAGATTAGTGATAGTTTAATATAGTTGATTCAGATTTAGCGACATGCAAATACAACTCTACTTTGCCACATAACGAAAATATTTTTTAGGGTAATATATATTTACAACTGCATTTTTCAAATTGTTTATCAAGTTTAATAATGATCATGTGATATCATAAATCAACCAGCACTCAAGTAATTGCATTTTGCACCACGCAAAACAAATCATCGACATTAAAGTGCATCAACCCCGCATAAATAAACAACCCTCGAAAATTCCAAACAATTCACACCAAGCACATGATTACGTAATATTTCTTCTATTTGTACATAATTTATCTAACCTTGATCATTCCGAGAGCTTTAACCGATTGAAAGCCATCTAGCTGTAGTAAAAATCCTGTGACCTTGCCACCATTCTAATCAATACATTAGGGTACTTATCAATAACGTATGGCACATGCTTGGTACGAAGATTCGATCGAAGATCGAAACAAAATTGCAAACATTTTTCTACTGCATACTATCTTTGATATTTTTAAGCTAATCTTGATTCAAAAGCTTTAGACTTTATCTAAATACCTATCGGTGTGGAATGAGTTGATGCAAAATTGATTTTTCAAGTAGTTGAACGATCGTTCATTGAACTAATCAGTTAAGTTCAAGGATTGAAGATACTCGTATATAGAATTTGAAATAGATCTGTACAGTTGAAAGAAATCTATTTGTAGGTTCCTTCGGCTGACGGATCAGAGAATTGTGTTTAAAGTTCAAGGACTGTTTATAGGGTTTTTTAAAATAATTTTACAAAACCCTACTAAAATCGCGTCCTGTCTGTCCATCCGTGTGTCACAGCACTTTTCCTCGCAAACTACTTAAGCTAGAAACATCAAATTTTGTATGTAGGTGTAAAGTGGTGCTCTCTTCAAAGTTCAACTACCAAAAAAATTTATAAGGTCTTTAAAGGGAGTCTCCCCATATAGGGGAGTGGCCCCCGAAAAAAAAGTAGCCGATATGGTTATCAAATGAAAGGTCTTGATGAGAGTTTTTCAAAACAGGTCTTAATTTGGCACCTACTGCTTCGAGGGGCGCACAGTGAGGGGAAATACACGAAAAATTTGTGTTCAACCCCCCCTCCCCTCGCGATTGGACACCTGTGATCCGAAAAATATGAAATTCACACAACTTTGTTAATAATAGTATGATATTTAAATTTCACATTTTCCCCAATAAAATCGTATCAGTACCCTTAAACTGAACGAAATTCGATATTTAATATGAAAGGTCCTTAAACTTTGTAAGCTTGATGAAAATCGAATGATATACACGGTAGATATAGCCTTTTGAAATTTCTCCAATTACAACAGCAATTACACATGATTTTGGTATTTTATGGACTTTCCATCGAATCAGTCACTGCAGTTTTGATTTGATCTTCTTAAAATTTTCAAATAAGGTCAATAACATTAATATTTTTGAGAATTCATGATTTGAGTGATTTTTGTTGGTTTACAACAAAATGGCGACCGTTGAAAATAGAAAAACAATGGAACTCCTTATAAACGTGCACATCTCTTTGACATATTTCTTAACGGGTGACTGCATTTCTGAGAAGTTGAGTATAAAACCCTTCTGACATGAGCGAAGGTATGTCTACCCAAATTGTTTAAATATAGCGGAGAGTTCGTGGAATTTTAAGTGTCCCATTTATGATAGAAGCCAAACCAAATGAATCCCAAGAAATACATATTTTCACTTTAAAGATTGCTCTCAATTGTTGACATTATGCATATATTCTAAAATTTTGGTGAGGCACAAATTGTGTAGCATTGATTGTTTACTTTATTTTGATTTGAATGAATTCAATAAAATGGAGTAAAGCTGTTAATATCGTTCAGGAGGACTTCATTATCAAGCAAAATTAATCCATCGCATTACAGTGCAGATTGACTCTTGGCGTAGAGATATATAAGAGGATATCGTTTCATGATCGTAACGGTACTCTGGAGGGTTACATGATCAATTCATATCACTCTTCACTGTGTCTGAACAGCGACAGTTCATTTTTAGAATCAATCTAAATCGACTACCTTAAATCACTATTTTTCATTTCGTCCTCATCATTGCCGTCATTGCAGCGCTGAAACCACTCACAAGGTTTGACTTGCCACAAAAATTGCCTTTAGTTCTTAGTCGCCTGGGTCAGAATAGCGTTTTCTCAGCTTTTTCATTAGTCTTCACCCATCAATTTTTCCAACAAACACCTTTTTTAGGTCCCCATATTCTGTCCATTAACACGTGGTTAGCTCATTGTAGCTTCTGCAATCTCAGAGACTGTCGTATACGAGTATGATGCTCAGACTTAAAATTTGCTTGACGTTTGATTGTCTACTCTATCAGATGACCTGAAATTATTGGATGTTATTACAGGGATCTTCATGCTGAAACTGAAATACGTTTCAAATTGTCATTCCCTTATCTTCATATGTGTTTTATCAACAAACATATTCCATTTTTTCATGCGTATTCAATCGATGGGTCATCGCTCGAATCACTAGCATTTCAAAAATATAGAGCTCATTTTCGACTTGCGTTTAAAATCTTAAATCGATATAGCCGATCGAACTTCTAGAGAATCCAGAATTAGAAAATGGGGATTTGTCAATAGATACTATACGAAGGCGGTCCGATAAGCACTGGCGTCACCGTTCGATGGCGCCACTATCGCAAGATAAATTCACTATCGTTTAGTACATTCTCGTAGACGGCGACTGTCAAAATTTCAGCTGAATCGGACTCGCAGTTTTGGTTTGACCGCGTGTGGATGCGAACGTGACCGCGAATTTCAGGAAAATAGAGAAAGAGCAATCTCCGTCGATGATCCAATTCTTGTTTCTGGAAGGGAAATTGCACAGCAAAATCAATGAGCACTTGAATGCTATGTCCGGTGACTCTGTTTCAGCTATGTCGACCGAGTTTGAATGTGGTCGCACGTCGATATTTGATGAGCCACGCCCAGGTGCCCCGAAAACGGCTAACATGCAGGATAACCTGAAAAAAATCCACCAGCTCGTATTGGCAGACTGCCGATTGAAGGTGCGCGAGATAGCTGAGACAGTAGGCATCTTAAAAGAGAGTCATATCCTGCATGAAGTTTTGGGCAAGAGAAAGGTGACGGCGCGATGGGTACTGCGTTTACTCACTTCGGACAACAAACACAATCGTGGGACCACTTGAGAGTAATGTTTGACGCTATTTAAGCACAATCCAAAGGAGTTTCTGTGTCGTTTCGTGACCGTGGTACACACCAGAGACCAAGGAGCAGTCAAAACAGTGGACTTCACCCGGCAATCGTGCTACGCAAAAGGCGAAGATTATCCTATCGGCCGGAGACGTGATGGCCACAGTTTTCTGGTATTCACAAGGTGTAATCTGCATTGACTACCTGGATAAGTGCAAACGGTCGCAGGGGTCTTCTATGCCGAATTATTGGGCCGATTCGACACCGAGGCGCAGAAAAAGGCGAAGAAAAAAGTGCTCTTCTACCATGACAACGTACCGGTTCACACTTACACCGTCGCCACGGCCAAATTGGTCAAACTGGGCTGCTAACTGCTACCCCATTCACCGTATTCTCCAGATTTGGCCCCGTATGTCTTATTTTTGTTTTCAAACTTGAAAAAAGCGCTAGCTGGGCAGAAATTTTAGTCGAATGACGAGATCATCGCCGCCAAGGAGGCCTACAGACCTCAAGAAAACTGAAGAAGCTGGAGCATCGCTGGTTCAAGTGTATCGAGCTAAGAGGAGATTATGTTGAGAAATAAATTGCCACTTTTCCAAAATGCTCGTTTTTCTTTTGTAGGCTAAGAACTTGTCGGACCGCCCTCGCACTTGCTTTTTATCATTTTAGATTGCACTTTTTCTAGAAATAATTTCCTCAAACTCGAGTCAAGGTACATACTTATTCAAAAACTATAAACAACATTCATTACTACTTCCCACAAAGTGTATACTCCCATACTAAAATGTTTGCAAGCTGAGTTCAAACAAGTAGAAGTAGCAGGAGAGTGCTCCTGCCGGAAGGGTTTTTAAAAATAATTGTTGAATCAAGTCTGTGGGGTCTAGTGGTCAGAGCATGAACGCATAAACCGAAGGTCCCAGGTTCCAATCTCTTTGGGAGCAACGTGATTTAGTTCAGGGGATTTTTCGGACAGACTACGAGTGTTCACTCAGTGGTGATATGTACTGATTTAACCAGCTCATATCATAGCTGAACAAGTACACGGGGAGCATGGTACTGACCAAACCAACTTCCGAAAAAATTAATACAGTCATGAAAATGAGATACTCTAACTATCTCTAAGCGAAGGCCCGAGAGGGGCTGTAGTGGTACAAAGAAGAAGAAGAAGATTAAATCAAACATCTTCTGAATATCAAACTTAACTCATACATACATATATTCCATGAATTAAGCCCGGAAAGCTAATATGGTTATTATACAATATATTTTAATTTTCCGCCATTTCAGTTTCAATGTGCTGACCGCATTATTTGAGGAGTCAGAATAACATATCAATGATCTAAAATATTTCTAAAATTATCATCAAAGCGCTTCATAATGATTTTCGCTTCGTATGTCTCGTTCGAGATTTCCCGAAGAAAATCTAAACCAACCTCTCATCGGTTATAGATGTGAAGTTTTGCAATGTGGCAAGGGACTGTATCCAATAGATCAACAAGTCCGAACACCCTTAGTTTACGCCGAGGTGGCTTCTGGCAGGCTAGTTAGTTCGAAGAGAAATTTCCGTTGCACGTCTTCCGCGAGTAGGCTCAGTATAACTACAATTTTCTCAGCCACCGGATCAAATCCCTGATTAAAACGTTTCAAACAACTTCCATAAAGCGATTATACTCTTCGTTAATCTATTTTCATCCTCTTTAGACCGTACATCCAATCCAAAAGAGGAGGCATAATCCGTCAAAATCCACGCGTTCCCGATTTTTCACTGACGTGGTGCCGTAAATAACCTTCTCGAATACAAAACCGAATCAATCTACTCCAACTGAAAACGCAAAGCCAAATTACAGTACCGTGTGCTGACCCGAATCACCGAACCGATTATCAAAACTCTATTCCCTCTGCGGCATACTCACCTCCCACCTTCTTTTCTTTTTGAAAAAGAACGACTACCTACTGAAAAGGAAAGATTCTGGTTTTGTTTAGCAATGCATTTTGATTTTACTTTTTATAAATACCTATTAAACATGTGATAATAATCTCATTTGAGCTGAATAGTATTTTGTATTCTCTAAAATTTGTTCCATGAAATATACTTTTCAGTTGCTGTTGATTCAATCATTTTATTTCTTACTTATTTTCAAAATGTTGAGTCATCATTTTTTTTGTATTATGTATTTTAAATTTTATTTTCTTCACTACGTGATCGCATTGCAATATTAAGAGCATGCAATTTTAAAGGATTTAATGAAATTTTAACAAATAATAAACAATCCAAGGATTTCTGTCAGGCACTAATTATCTGTAGTATCATGTATTCCTTTAAAATTATGAGTTGTGGAACGTGTGTTTCAAAAAGCAATAAATATTCTTAACAGATAAAGGCCAGCCATGTTAGGTATGTGGGCCTTCGTATTCAAGTAGCTCCTTTACTTAGACACAGCAAATTCAGTTTTTCCCTTGCATCCCTTGGGCATGGCCTCGGAAAGCTCGCCCCCGCTTGTATTGAACAGTTCTGCTTCCTTTAGTTGAAAATCCAGACCCATAGATTCTTCTTACTGCCAAGCGTTCGTTTTTCACTCAGTACCATTCCTCTCTTCCAGCCACCATACACCACAGCTGACCAACGTACTCCCGGGTTCACCCTACTGACACCTGCAAAACCATTATTTCTCCTTTCTACTAAACTTATGCTTTCCGTCCGGTTACACATCTCCCTTTCGGTCATCTTAATACCTACACATTTCCACCTCCATCGGTTACCACCGCAGCTCCTTCGTTTCCCCTTCCTCCTAGGTGTCCAAGACTCCTAACCGAATACTAAGAAAAAAAAATACAAAGAACAAACTCACGCATTACCGACCCACTCGTATATGCCGACGCGTTGCCAATACCTAAACTACTCTACACAACAAATAACCTACGCTGATAAAAATAAGCAAATAAAAAACAACGGCAACGCGAAGGCATTTGACTGATTCTTCTTCTTCTCCGTAGCGTTACAGTCCCTCTCGGACCTTCGCTTTCTGCAACAAGTGCCTCCAACATTCTCGGTCAATTGACCGTTTCCTCCAATTTCAAAACCCGAGCAGCGATAAACTATCTTCGACAACTGAGTCAGACCAGCGTTTCCTCGGTTTCCCCACTGGTCTCTACCCTTCATTTCTCCCAATGAATACCTTTTTGGGTATCCGTTGTTCATCCATACGATTCATGTGGCCAGCCCATTGCAGGTTCCACAGTCTTACAATCGTTGAGACCTCCGGTTCATGAAAAATTTCATACAGCTCATGGTTGTATCGAATTCGCCATTGGTTCCCGTCTAGCTTTGCTCCGATTATTCGCCTCAGGATCCATCTTTCGAAGCCGTTGAATATGTTTGCGGATGCTTGGGTTAGGGTCCATGTTTCACAACCATAGCATAACGTAGGCTTTATCATAGATTTGTATACTTGGTGCTTTGTTTTCCTGTGTATGCAGCTAGTCTTCAAGATCGTCAAAACTGAAAGAAATATTTTATTTGCGAGCTGTATTCTTCGGCGTTATTCGTCTCTTTCATTACCGGTTTTGTTATTTTAGCGTCTAAATATAGAAATTTGCTCACATTTTCGACATTGTCTTCACCAAATGTGATATTTTATTCAGTTGAGATATTTTTCCTCGACTGCGTCATAAGCTTTGTTTTATTCTCATTGATTTGTAGCCCTATTAATTTTGCGTCGCTGTCGAGTTTTAGGAAAAGTTAAGGCGATTGCTGACGACCGTGACAAAATGTTGACGTCGACCGCAAACCTATCACTTGTCTTGACTTGCATAGTAACGTACGTCTTGTATCGCCTGGTAGCTATCTGATGGCACATTCCTGAGCCAAGTTGAATAGCAATGGGGCCACCCCATCTCCCTGCTTTAGTCCGATATTTGTGTCAAAAACGTCAGTGAGTTGGTTATTGATGCGGACTTGGGAGGTTGTCGACGTCATTGTCATTTTGGGAAGACGGACTAATTTGGCTGGGATACCAAAGCAAAGCATTATTTGGTACAGTACGTTACGATCAATACTTCCGTATGCTTGCAAGCAAGCAAGCATTTGACTCATTAGCCCGGATTATTACTAAACCCTACCCTGAATAATTTATACTGCTGGAAGGAAATATGATGTAGGTTCAACAATTCATATTTATTCCACAAAAATAATCCTATATAAAATGAAAATATAACAGTAAGCGTCTGTTTATGGTCTATGATTTTGCGGTATGGTCGGTAATGATTAACTGTACTCCAGATAACTAAAGAAAATTTTAAATCACAACATGATCAGTTACTGCTTTTATGGTTGCAATCATAAAGCGAGTTTTATGTCACGTTATAACCATCAAAACAATAAAAGCAAAACGCGAAGTTGGGATTGGTTGAAAATTAAATGGAACCTGTCCCATTTACATTCTTCTTATTCTTGGTAGCACTACAGCCCCTTTCGGGCCTTGGCTTCCTGCAACAATTGCCTCCAACTATCTCGGTCTATTGACAGCGTCCTCCAATTTTGAAATGAACTGTCTTCGTCGACGGAGTCAGACCAGCGTTTTCTCTCCTCTCTGGTATCCGGCCTTCAGTTCTTCCAGCGAATACCTTTTTGAGTATTCGTTGTTCGTCCATACGATTTACATGGCCAGCCCATTACAGATTTCGCAGTCTTACAATCGTTGAAATCTCCGGCTCGTCAAAAATTTCATGCAGCTGTATTAAATTCGCCAATGGTCCCCGTCTAGCTTCGCTCTGATTATTCGCCTCAGGGCCCGTCCCTCGAAAGCTTTCAATATGTTTGCGGATGCTTGGGTTAGGGTCCATGTTTCACACCCATAGCATAACACAGGTTTTACCACAGGTTTTTCCTGTGTTTGTAGCTGGTCTTCAACATCGTCAAAACTAAATAAAAAATTTTATTTGCGAGCTGTATTCTCTGTAGTCTCTAACTAAACTGTGAGACGGGCACGGTGTTTTTAGAAATATTTTCGTCGATTTTTTTAAGCGCAATCACTAATTTACGCAGTAAAATGCATACTAGCAACCACAACTGATCGAAATTATAATGAATGAAAACTAAAAAAATATTGAAAGCCACAGATATAGATAAACCTTAAAAATCACAATTTGAGCAAATATAAAATATTTTGATTCTTATCACTAAAGTTCTTTAAATATGAATGCACATTTTTATCGCCTACCCTACTGATTCTAATCGAACTAAGCAATTAAGCTAACCTACAACATAATATATTTCGGCTCTTAGCTTCAGCTTTGCAATAATAAATGCGTATAATGTTGGGATTTTCCTATTATGGTGGGCGGTAAAGCACTACGTCGTTAATAAGAATGTAATAGAATTAAGGTAAGGACTTGCTCGTCTTGAAATGTTATTTTTTGTTTCTTTCTTTCGATTAAAGAATAATATTTCACAGACTACCAACTATTATAGCCGGAATAGTGAAAAAAGTACGGTTGTAACTAAGTATTGTGCACTGTTAATGATTTAATAATAACTAAGTAGCACACCAATTTCGGTAGGTTTAACACAGGATCCATTGAATTTTGGGGATAAGGTGATCGTTGAAGTTACATGAGATAGAGGAATAGAAAATTCCTCCATGTCTTCATCGAATGAGCCAAAATGTTTCAACTGTTGCTGCCACTTCGGACATGGTAACGATGGTAACGATTAGCATGCTAGTAATGGATATTTAATGGGAGTCTTTAAGTGGAAAAATCGATTCGCGATTCACAACCTTTCACTTCTGGAGCCTACGTTGTTGGCTCGAGCGGGCGACTTCATCGTCCACAGACTGTATGATGAGCAATTGCAAAATTGCAAGTTGGGCAGCGACACACACAGCACATCATGGGATGCCCTGCGCTTTTTCGAGTAAGTCAAATGTGGCCGCGGGAATAGCGGTGTGAAAAACGGCATCAATCATCGTCCATCGAGCTGCTGGAATTGATTTATCAATGGCAAGCGATCACCTAACCTCTCTTCGGGTTGCACTGGCACTAAAACGCAAAGCTTTAATTCACCACTCGAATTCTTTCTATCCCATTCGGGATTCTTATTCTGGCTGCTGAGTGCAAGTGAGCACCACACTCTGAATATGAGAATCACTCGACGTTCTACGCCACTATCCACACACACTGGTTTTCAATTGTTGTTTAAATCCACAGAAAAAAGTGCTGCCAACTATCAAACCTTCCATGCTGACAGTGGCGTGAATCGTCAGTATACCGGACCGCGGTGAACTTCATCCGAGAGATTTCATAGCAACATCTACCATTTCTCCAGGAAATCTCATCGTAATATTCGGGCTTCGTTTCGCACCCTAACATCTGAATGATAACAAAACAGAGAACTTTGGTCAATAATGTTCCCACTTCTTCGTGCGCATGCATGTATCCATGCAAGTGGTCCGGCACGGGAAGAGAGTACCCCGTCAAGAACCCCAAACCACTGAGCACTAGCCGGTCTCAGTATGCCGCCCTAGCGAAGGAACCTCTCTGCTGTTTAAGTTGGCTTCAATCGTAGTGAATACCGCCACACTTTTCAGGCTGCTACTTGAAGAATTCGATCCGCTTGCTTGTTGCCAATTATACTCGTATATGTATAATCCTTGAGAGCCCTATGCAGAACAGCAATTTATGTTCCTGGCTACCTTCAATGGGTACCGATCGCATAACACCTTGAAGATTAGTGATACGTATTTAGCACAGCAGTAGTTATATTAAGCGCAATATCAGCATTTCTTTAGACGTTTTTGCTTCCATAAAAAAATCACATACGAGTATGTAATCCATGGCAATGAAACTTAGTAAGCATTCGTCCAAGCGAATCTGTTTCTGGTGAGCACTCTCTGCTAAAAGACAAATATATCGACATCATTGATTGATTAAGTGATATAATCCAAAACGGAGTAGGTTTCGGTAACTATAACATATGTAGATCATTTCAATCGATTCGATTTTCACCGATAACTCGACAGTCCTCTGAGACCTCGTTCGCTAGTTACTGGCTCTGAATAAGAATATGTCGTGGCCTTCCTGTTTTCTAATATTTTTACTGGTTTCCCTACTCGAAGCTTGCCTTGCCTTTAACATTCATCAAGGAATTTATTTTCCCCTATCCATTACCTTTCTAATGATGGTGCTACATAGAAAATCAATGGAAGTGAAATTGCGACCAATTTAAATTTCTTGTTCCAGATATTTAAAAAATCCATTTTTCATGAAGAAACAATGTGCAATCGATATCGCATAGATTAGATTTCAAACATCTGACACTCGCATGTCTTCGTATAATGTGCATAAGTTACGTCATGCAGATCGTACGATTTTGGAAATTATTGCATTCTTCAAATAATCATTTGTGACCTTAACATAATTACCAATCCAAAATCCTGCAATAGAGAGGTACTTGAACTTCGTATGTATGTTAAAACCGAATTTAAAACAAAATAAAAATAAACGCTTAGCAAAAAACCTCTTCTAACCTCGGTCATTGCACCCATTATTTAATAGAAATGATATACATAAAGCCGATTGCTCGATAGAAAGCTTAACGCGAGATATTTAGCGAGCAAAAGCTTTGGCTAGAGTACGATAACATGTGACCTTGGTATTACTGACACACTCGAAAGTCGAGTGAAAAAGTATTCAAACATCGAAGCTATTTAGTTGATAATAACCTATTCATTTTGAACCAATCTTATATTCCCTTCTTTTATACAGAACCTTAAAGTTTTTGTATGAACAAGTTGAGAATGGTATAGATAGTTAAAACGTGTAAATCTCAATCGAATTCAACGTATCCAATTTACCTCGTCATCCACTGTATATCTTATTCATAAGAAGAAAAAAGTTCGAGTCCATGAACTTGTACACACTCATTGGTTCATTGACAAACTAGTAAGCTTTAGCTCAGTATATAGGTTACTGTGTTAGATGTAAATACGCCGTGCCGCCCCTTATGAATGGGCATATGGGCAACGAACATCTCATGTGAGCTTTTCGCCTCCCACCACACACACTCGACAATCGCCAGCTTCTATCGAGCTCGAGCGCGAACTAAGGCGCGTACAAACTTTAAATTTATCCCGTGCATTCACATTAGCTACAAAGTTATCAACTAGTACACGCACTTTTATTTTCTAAAAAACCAACCAGCGATTATTGTCGCGTGCTTATCATTTGTAACGTAATAACGTCAGTTAAATAAGAGTATACGAAGAAAAAAAAGTCATAATCTTAAGCTTTCCATGCTGATAATTGCAACATACACCGGTGAATTAAATAAAAATAAATGCGGCGAATTGCATCGATTAGTATTATTCAAAGGGTTAGAGTGTGAAAAGCAAACGGGGCTAAGCTAGTTGCAGTCAACAGGTAGTCAAGGTGATCATGTCGGAAAAGTTAGTGTTACCGGAGTTCGTTAGAAATGAGCTTGAAAGCTATTTTCTAAGAAAGTTTGGTGCTAGTGAAGTCAGTTTTTCCGTGAATTACGGCTCGAAAAACGGTGATAGCTATTCCAGCGATATTTATCGTGTGACGGTCGAAATTGTGTCTCAAAGTGCAGAAAGGTTGGTGATTCAAAACGTCCTTAATAACATCTCACATTGACCTAGCCACTCTTTAACGTCACTTCTAGATCACACAATGGAATACATCCTTCTCAGTACATCCTGAAAATGTCTCCCACCGTGGAAATCCGCAGACAAATGTTCAAAACCACAAAACAATTTTCCCAAGAATATTACATGTATTCAGTTGTTTTGCCGGCACTAGAAACATTCCAGTTGAAGTATTTACCTAAAGAGGACATTTTCGACTACTACCCCAAAATGATATCCGGCAGCCTGAAACCAGGACAAGAGTATATCTTTCTAGAAGACATGGCAGCTCGGGGATTTACTAATTTTCATCGTCCAACTTCATTAAATTTTGACCAGTGTGCTATTGTGTTCAAAAGCTTAGCCAAATTACATGCTACGTCATTCGCATTTAAGGATCAGGATCCGGATACTTTTGCAGCGCTAGCACTGCCCCTTCATGAAAATGTGTTTTCTAGGCCAATAGAGAAGGGGTTTGCATCTTTTCTAGTACAAAAAATCGATTGTGCTGCAGAAACTTTGAGTGATGAAGACCAGGATATTAAAAACCGTGTTTTGGATTTTAAGGATTTGTTTGTAGACGCAATGGTAGAATGTGTGGAGGAAAAGAAACATGCGGCGATAATTCATGGAGATTGCTGGGTGAGCAATTTATTGATTAGACAAAAAGTAAGATATGTCTCATCTCAGCATTAAAATACAGAATATAACCACAAATTCCTTTTAGGAACCAACTTCCGACCTGGATATAACATTCATAGATTGGCAAATTGCAAGATACGGTACACCTATAATTGATCTTGCGTATTTTACGTTTTGCTGTACGAACTCTAGAGTTCGCGCTCAGTTGAATACACTCTTGGAAATTTATTACAAAACACTTTCCCAGCGGATATTAGCGTTAAAAAGTGACCCAGAGAAGGTATTCTCGTATTCCACATTCCAGGAACATGTGAGGAAGTATATGAAGTTTGGGTTTGGTATGTTTGTAAATATTTTAAGTGGTTCTCGTTGTAACTCAAAACGGTTACAGGTATGGCCCTGATGTCGTTACATGCCATCACTTGTGATCCCGATGAAATGCCTGACGTAGTATCTATTCTGGATAAAGCAGATTATGAGACATTTAATGAAATTACTGAAAATTTGATAAAGAGAACGGCTTACAGGCAACGAATGGCTGACGTTTGTAAAGATTTGGTTAAATTTGGGTATATATAGTGAAAATAGAATTAGATAGAATGGAATTTAGATTTAAGGCAAAGTATTGGTTTGTAAATATAATTGTGTATACATATAAAATAGCTACTTTTTTTAGTTGTACTTTCAAAAATAATTATAAATTCTTTAAAAAGAGAAAATAGTATAGAAATTTGAGAAGGTGGAAAGGAATACCAACCAAAAAATTCGGACAATCAATGTGGCATCGAGGTTTTGTTCCCAAGGTAGCTCGCACTCAGTCGTGTCGGGACTCAAAAACTTTCTTTCTGCTCATGCCGGGCCACCTACGAGTACATAATAGCACGCACACTCATGAGAGGGATAGGATAGGGGAAGTATATTGAAGAATGAAACAATAAGGATAATTTTTTTATGTATGGTATTTTTACCACCCAACCACTGCAAGCTACAAAAGCTACAGCTATGAAAAACTCAATTTTTCACATAAGCAAATTATAATGAGAAGAAGTTAAAACGACTGGTGAATTCGTCGAATAAAACCAAATTAAACGGTAAATAAAATCTAGAAACTAACCTCGTCTTCTTCGAACACTCTTAAATGGCTCCAAAATGAATACATCGCATCGAATCATTTGTCATATTTACTATATTTTGTGTTTCATTGAAAAAGAATCATAAGTATAAAAGATCTTCACTATCCTGCCATTTCTTTTGAACTTAATTGAAATTTAATATTTTTTGTTTCTATTTTGTCTAATAACATGCTCTATTGAAATCACGGCTTATCTGTCCGTCAACCTACTCATTTGTACTCTAAAAGTTCCTTAAATGATCGAAGTTCCAATAAAATTGAATCGTATTCACATAAACTGTAGCCGTTGGTATTTTCTCCAATTAAAATAACAATACACGTTTTTTCTACAATATGATCCTTCCAACGAACTATACACTACACCTTTGATTGGATGTTCTCAAAATTTTTAAGATGAGATGAATAATATGAATACCTTTAATGCATAGGTTATTATGATGTTAGTTATATCGCAACAAAATGACGGCCAGTTTTAAAAGATTCACAATAGTTTCTCTTTGGAATCAAGAACTTGATGTATACTTCACTGTTTTTTCTTGAGTTTTTTCATTATTAGTGTCTATATATCATAAGCTAAGTACAAAACCCTTCTGACAGGAGCGTACTTTAGTTTACCCAACTTGTCCTCTTTTGAGCGTCTTCTCCTCAATGTTTTCTTTTCAATTCGGACTCTGATTTAGTTCCTTTTAATTATTATTCACAGGAACATAAAACTATTTCACAAAGTTGAGAAGCACTCCTTTTTAGGTCTTTGTAAAAAATTTTTTTACAAAGACCTACTAGTTTCGCGACCTGTCTGTCCGTCTGTCCGTCCGTCTGGCCGTCCGTCCGTCTGTCCGTCTGTCCGTCTGTCCGTGCGTCACAGCTGATTTCCTCAGAAACTATAGAAGCTAGAATGCTCAAACTTTGTGAAAAGGTCAGAAGTGATAGTCTCTCAAAAGTTAAGGTCTTAACAAAAATTTAAAAATTTTTTAAGGGGGGTCCCCCCTAATAACGAATTGGCCCTTAAAAAATTTTTTTAATCAAAGGTAGTCGAGTGGGGTATCAAATGAAAGGTCTTGATTAGAACTTTTAGAATCTGAAATAAAAAAATCATTTTATAAATTAGGGGGTCCAGGGGAAGGCAAAATGTACCGAAAATTTGTGTCCCCCCCCCCCCCCCCCCTCGCGATTGGACACCTTTCAGCCGAAAAATCTGAAAATTAGCACGAACATGGGCCTTTATGAGTACAAGGGCAACAAATACCTTAGAAATCGAAATTCAATCAACTTTGTTAATAATAGTATGATTTGTAGATTTTCCTTTTTTGCCCATAAAATCAAAACGGTACCTTTAAACATCTTGAAACTTTGCAGTTATATAGATATATACGTATACAAAATTTAATTGAAATCGAATCATAATCAAGTGAGTTATAGCCATTTCAATTGTATGGAATTACAACGACAATAACACGTGTTTTTGGTTGATATAGGGCTTTCCAATAAGAGGTGTTATTTTGATATTAAAAGAATAATGCATTTTTTAATATAAATGATCGGATGTTTATTTTATTATAAAGAAGAAGATAAGCCGTTACTAGCAAAAACTAACATCAGGCAAATAACTACTACGACACGATTACAGGACCATATCCTCTTCATGAAATTTTCCATAACCAAATCGCAAAGTGGCTGCCCTATGTCCTCGATAGCCTCACGAATTTATCTTTAAGGTCTTGAATCTACGCTGGGCTGTTGGCGTAGGCCTTCTTTTTTACGTGACCCCAAGGGGAGAAGTCGCAAGGTGTTAAATCACAAGATCTATTCAAAATAACACCTCTTATTGGAAAACCCTATATATATTTAAATTGACTTAGGCACTTTTATTTTCTTTCAATTTTTAGAAAATTTAAGGAATAGTGATTAACTTGAATATGTTCAACCGGCCGAGCATTCAGAAAAATCATTTAAGCTAGGTCAAAATGGCGACAGCACTATGCTTATGAAAGAAACTGTGCATCTTTTGCATAAATTTGAACGATTTCATATCCAAGTATTGGACGAATAATTCTAATTATCGATTCACGCCATTAGAAAACTTATTTCTAACCCTAGGTTGTTTACAAAGACCTTCTGGTAGGAGCACTCTCCTGCTTACTCAACTTGTTTTAGTCTATCACTCTGAACGAAAATATTGGAAATCACACACATTAAAATAGGATACAAAAGGTGCCTACATGTTATCCTCCTGGATTAATCTTCTTCAATCATCACGGTTATCCGACCTCTTCCATCTGTTGATCACTCTCAGCACGGATCCGCTGTCAGCTTCTATCGTATCTTCCCATCGAGCACGCGGTCTTCCCGCTGAACGTCTACCTTGTGCTCTACCCGTCAATGTCCTTTTGGGTAGCCGGTTTTCTTCCATTCTTTCTAAATGGCCCGTCCATTGCAATTTCCGTAACTTTACGCAATCGGATACAGTTGCATCGACAAATAATTCATAAAACTTATCGCTGTAACGTAGTCTCCACTCTGTACCTCGTTTCACTGGGCTGTAGATTTTCCAGAGTACTTTGCGTTCAAATATGTCCACTGGCTTTTCGGACTCGCTCGTTAGGGTCCATGTTTCACTTCCATATAACAACACAGGTTTGACTAGTTATTTGTAAATACGAAACTTATTTTACTCTGAACCTTAGAATGGGAGGTACAGAGTAATGAATAAAAAAAACGTGTATTAAAAGAGCGGCTAAAATTTCAAGTTAAACTTTCTATTTCCAGGAAATTGCTCAGAAAGGAAAATAAATTGTTGAAAAATTGATATATTTCCTGGAAAAGGACCACGTATATAACGTAAGTGTGAACAGATGTGATATGGCAGTTTATCTATAATGGTAAATATAAAGTTCAGTATAGCACTGCTTTAAATATGCCCGAATGACGGAAGAGCCTACATTTGCTCTTCTTTAATGGGCATATGAGCATATTCTCTTACTTTACATCCTTCGGATGGGCAAATATCCTTCCTTACGAACATTTTTCGTTCCTAAGGGAACTGCTCTTCATTTTTGCGCTAAGCATATTGTAGGGATTGAAAAAAATGTTAAAGTTCGTAAAGCACTTGCATTGATGTCATGCTGCCTCAGCGAGTCAAGGATGAGTGCTCAGCTAGAAACGACCTGGTCTACGGATGCATGCATACACTGGCAGGCTACCGTCTGCGGTGCCCTGGGGTGGGTTACACCAAAAATTAAAGAGTTTATGGTACCTATACAAATAGGACAAATTGTTGTGAAACTTAATTTATAAAGTCCGTGCAGGGCACGGGTACCGATGTTCTGGAACAAGAGTCAACGAGCTATAAAGAAGATCGAGCTCAGCTTACTAGCTTCGCTTTTGGACCATGTACGTGTGGTTGTTGGCTAGCTATTTACGGATGAGGCGGATTTTTTGCCGTACCATGAAGATGAACTACAAACCGTTCAACACGCATACTTGTAATAACCGAGCTGTTAAAGGGTTAAAGAAAACCCCAAAATGTCCCAGATCAATCGAAACGATCGAACCGGTACGAGTGCAGATTGAATTGGAACAATTTCCGATTGATCTAGCACAATTTGCAATCGAACCGGTTTGAGATTGATCTGGTACGACAAAATACCTCGGACATGGCAGTTGTCATTTGGAGGAAGGAGACTGGCGGGAAACCCACAGGTGGGAATGATTGCTGTGCAGACTAAAGTTCAGGTATTGATTTTTATAATTAAATTACATTAACGCTGACATCTCTGCAACACCCAAACAGGAACCCACGTCAAGTAGGAGTTTTGCTTGGGTGGACGGAGGAGTCTATTTTAATCGCCACACGTTGCGCACGTCGGAGGAAACGCGCCGACAACGAATTAACGTGATCATCATTTTCGCGGTCTCAAGTGCTTTCAATTGTGTACCCAATTGTGCAGGCAATAATTGTCTGTCGATAAATCGTGGATAGTGGAAATCAGTTTGCATTCACACAAAAACGAACGGATCTAAGTAGATAGTTAACATATGAAAGCGGCTTGATTTGCATTCAATCTGAATTTGAATTTTTCCATAATCTCGGTTGAAGATTTCGTTTTCGATCCACTGGTCAGCATCTTCACGGGCCATTAGTAGATATGTTCGAGGAGGGTTAAAAAAAAATACCGCTAAGATATATATCACTTGAAAGCCTATCACAACCAACGAACCAACCTCTCGTTTCGAGAAGAAAATTCGTATATTACTGAAAGTCTAGTGCAAGTTGTAAAGTTACAGTAAATTAATGACACTCGAATTATATAAGTAATTTTTGCCCATAGTGCTCAATGTGAACGGATAAAAGTCCTCAAATTACATCCACTAAGATTGGAATTTTCAACGTTGATTACGACTACGAGATTTAAATGCGCATTAGTGCAAGTCATAAACAGTTAATATTACATTGTAAATATGCTGGATTCTTCCAGCCTGGTGGTTATAAACCATTAATCTTTTTTATTCTGGCTGTTCTTAAATCAACAATACAGTGGAATTTATATCACACTTTGCTGCTCGGTTACATTCTTACAGAATCGAAATTACAGGACCATCTGCATCGTCGGCGAGCGCTCGGAAGACCATGCGGGTGAGTACCCTCTTATTGCATCATATATACATACATTTCGTTTGCATGTTCCTTTTTCATTTTTAAAATATTGCAAAAACAAAGCCTGATAAAAATACAAAAAATTCACTAATAACGTTGAAAATTACCGAGTATATACATTACGCCTGACACTGGAATTACATCTTGAATGTGTAAACGTAGTTGCAATAAGTTTTTATGATAAACAAAATACTATAATAGGAAAGTGAATGCGCAGCATTTAGGGAAAATGTTCGTTGTTCTGTAAACATAAGAATCCGTCGCTAATCCCAATTCAGCTAGTTAATTAAAAGAGTTATGAACAAATTAAGAAAAAAAAAAATCAATATAAACACAATTGTAATAGTGCTAAAAAGTCTTGAAAATATTTAGTAAAACAATTTAATAATTAACACAAACTCTAAATTGATTTTTACACAGAGCCTTAGCATTAAAATTAAATGATTTTTAATATCGATTTTATATAACTTAAAATATATATTAAAAGCATTAATGGTAAAAGTGAAAATATATTCGACTCAAAGTAAATAGAATAATACCAAATTGAGGGAAGGTGTTGTATTCAACTTAACCAGGAATCAAACACTTCATGGAGGAAATACCGAATTTTGTGAGTACTTGTTTTGAAATTTATTGTATGTGCATGGTTGCCGCTGGCATTTTTCCCGTAACGTAATTTGATGTTTAATAGTAAGAATTTTGTATCAAATGAATAAACGAAAAATAATTTAAATTTAGATAATCAAATGCAAAAACTGCATAAAAGAATATTCACAAGGAAATTAGAAAGAGTAGAAATGATAAAATAGGTTGATGGAAATGATAAAACAAAAATATATTTGATTTTGGATCATGAAAAATTTTAAACTTATAATTAAATAAAACGATAAAACGTTCAATAGGATAGGCATGTTTGAAAATTATTTAGACCAAGAATTTCAAATCAGCGTTTGATCTATAATAAGTAACATCCGTTACACGCGTTTGGATAGAATACGAACGAAAAAGATTATTCTAATTACTTCGAATTCACGTTATTAATTGGAATGGATGAATGTATATAAATATTTCCTGTAGTAATTTCTTGAAAAAAAAAGAAAATTAAAATTGGTATTTCTAATATCCTACATGTTCGATTATTTTTTTTGTGAAGAAATGGAGATGCCTCATTAAAGGTGAAACCATCGGTCTTTCCTTTCCCAAATTCTGACCGAGCATAGGACCCGGTACGGTGGCAGGCTGCTCCCTAAAAACATGAGCCAGCCGCCGGGTACAGTTTAATCCTTTGTTTTCTCTTTGTTTCAGGTAACGTCGCGGGTTGAGTGGCCCAAGCAGAGTGCCTCTTTATGGCATAGAGTTATGCAATCAAATTGTATAATTCTATGGCATAAATTGGTCACCGGGGTACTCCCCTTCTGATGGGAAAGTTCATGCAATTCAAGTTGTATGAGTTTTCCACTCAGAAGAGGAATACCTGGCCACTGCAACAAGATATATATGGATTTATTCCGGTTGGGTGGGTGCGAAGGGGCTCCACCATCACCCGTTTGCCCCTCTTTCATTTGTGGGCCATGAACTTCGTCGGGTAATGACGAGGTTACCCCCAAGTCCGCCTTTCTTCTCAGGTTCCTCTTGTTCTCGAAACAAGTACTATCTCCCTCGACGTAGTTATCTACAGTTTTTGCGACTTCGGTTGCCCCTGGATCTCCAGCAGTCAAATTCGTGAGTGCGAAATTTTTTTGTAGTGGGTCCTCGTGCTGGGGAAATGAACCCGCCCCACGACACCGCAATGCTAGCCTGCCAGCGGATTCACGCGTCTCCAGACGAGGGCATTCTCGGCAGTTCCGACACCTTCTTCTGCCGAGGCAGCAGAACATCGCTGCAGTCCTTTACGGACTTTTGAAACTCTACTTCACTACATATTCTACTCTACAAGACATTCCGATCAATTTTTACTATCTTTAGAAATTTTCTATTATGTGTCAATTAAGCTTTTCTTCTTCGTAGCACTAAAGCCCCTCTCAAGCCTTCGCTTCCTGTGAATAGCGCCTCCAACTGTCTCGGTCCATTGACCGCGTCCTCCAATTTTGAAATCCGAGCAGCGATGGAATGTCTTCGCCGATCGAGTCGAGCTAACGTTTCCTCGGTTTCCTCACTGTTCTCCGGCCTTCAGTTCTCCCAACGATTACGTTTTCGGGTATCCGCTGCTCGTCCATACGATTCATTTGGCCAGCCCGTTGCAGTTTCTGCAGCCTTACAATCGTTGAGACCTCCGGTCCGTGAAAAATTTCGTACAGCTCATGGTTGTATCGAATTCGCCAATGGTCCCCGTCTAGCTTCGCTCCAATAATTCGCCTCAGGACCCGTCGCTCAAAGGAGTTGCATATGTTTGCGGATGCTTGGGTTAGGGTCCATGTTTCACACCCATAGCATAACACATGTCTTATCACAGATTTGTATACTTGGTGCTTTGTTTTCCTGTGTATGCAGCTGATCTTCAACATCGTCAAAACTGAATACAATATTATCAACAGTGAGAAACAGTTTTGGAGAAGAACACAAATGTTACCAAACTACTGCCACTACCTTAAATAATACTGTAGCTCCTTTTTGCCACCAAAAGCTAGAAGCATTGGCTGTACAACGGGCAGCTTAATATTCTCTAATTTGGGAGCTGTATTCTTTGGTGTATTTTGTCTCTTTCATTACTTGTTCTCATTATTTTGGCGCCTAGATGTAGAAATTTGATCATATTTTTGATACTGTATTCGCCAAGCATGATATTTTGTGTACTTGAGATATTTTTCCTTGACTGCGTCATCAGCTTTGTTTTATTTTCATTGATTTGCAGCCCTATTAGTTTTGCTTCGCTGTCGAGTTTCAGGAAGAGTTCTTTAGCAGTTGTTAATGACCGTGACAAAATGTTGATATCGTCCGCATAGGCTACTACTTGGCTCGACTTGCATAGAAATGTACCTCGTGCGACGACAGGTAGCTTCGTTATGACGTACTCCAGAGCCAAATTGAATAGCAATGGGACCAGCCCATCTCCCTGCTTCAGTCCAATATTTGTGTCAAAGGCATCGGTGAGTTGGTTATTGATGCGAACTTGGGAGGTTGTCACGTCATTGTCATTTTGGTAAGACGGACTAATTTGGCTGGGATACCAAAGCAAAGCATTATTTGGTAGAATACGTTATGATCAATACTGTCGTATGCTTGCTTAAAGTCAACGAAAATTTGGTGTACATCTATTTTGAGCTCCCAGCATTTTTCAAGTACCTGATTGACTGTGAATAATTGGTCTATTATCGATCTACCTGCTCTAAAACCGCCTTGATACGCTCCAACAATACTGTTGGCGTATGATCCGATTTTATTTTCTAAGACAGGTAGCTTCCTTACAACGTACTCCAGAGCCAAATTGAATAGCAATGGGGCCAGCCCATCTCCCTGCTTCAGTCCAATATTTGTGTCAAAGGCATCGGTGAGTTGGTTATTGATGCGAACTTGGGAGGTCGTCGACGTCATTGTCATTTTAGTAACACGGACTAATTTATCTGGGAAGCCAAATCAAAGCATTATTTGGTACTGTACGTTACGATCAATACTGTCGTATGCTTGCTTAAAGTCATTTTTCAAGTACCTGCTTGATTCGCAGCATTTTTCAAGTACCTGCTTGACTGTGAACAATTGATCTATTGTCAGTCTACCTGCTCTGAAACGACCTTGATACTCCCCAACAATACTGTTGGCATATGATCCAATTTTATTTTCTAAGATCGTTGAAAATATTTTGTACACCGTACAAAGTAGTGATATGCCTCTATAATTTTCGCACTGTAGCTTATCACCATTTTTTGTGGATAGGGAATATAATTGATTGGGTCCACTCTTTCGGCATATGTTCTTATTGCCAAATGTGCTGGATGACTTTGTGAATAGCTTTATGAACATAGCTGCCACCATATTTGATGAGTGTCACTGGCGTCTCATCGATGCCCGGTGCTTTATTATTCCAGAGTTCGTGGGCCCAACGGAAGCTCTTCGAGAACATATATAGGCTCCGATATTCTGGAGCAGTGCGGAGGATTAAGGAGTGTAGTGAAAATTAGTGTATAATACTGTCCGTAAAGGACTGCAGTGTTGTGTTCGCCGAGATTGGCCTTGTTTGAGGATGCGTAAATGCAGGCTAGCGTGTCCTTTTCCCCAGCACAAGGGCCCACTACAAAAAAAAAATTCGCATTCACGAATTAACGGATGAAATGCGGATTGGCGGGTGTCGAGGCCGTGGTAACCTACTAAAGGTGGAAATTGCCAAAGTGAATAACAAACTGGACCTGGACCTCGCTACTCTTCGAAGATTTTCATAGTGTTCTCTCTTCATCCTAGTTTTCCTACCTAAGTATTCTTTGCACACTTAATTCTTTTTATCTGACGCATTCTGGCACTCCTCATCGAACCAATCGTTTCTCTTGTGCCGGGCTTGATGTCCAATTGTCTGTTCTGCTATGGTCTTAATCACCGCTTTCACTTCTATCCAGTTTGGAGCTTTTCGATGGCAAATTTTTGTAGCGGGCTGGTCTTCGCTGAATATGCCTTTGACATACGGCATCGATATGTTAATTTGATCAAGTAATGATCCGAATTACAATTGGCTCCTCAGCATGTACGGACGTCAAGTATACATGAGGCCCAACGTTGTTAGATCAGAACATGGTCGATCTAGTTTTGTGCGTTGCCACCCGGTGATACCCAGGTCATTTTATGAATGTGTCGATTAGGGATGCAAGTCAAACGTATGATTAGATTTTTGCTACATGAAAAGTCAATCAGGCGCTGGCCGATGTCATTTGTTTCGTCGTAGTGGTTATAGCTTCCAGTCGTTTCTCGATGAAATAGCGCATTGCCAACCTTAGCGTTGGAATTACCCAGAATTATTTTTGTATAGTTTGTAGACAATGAGTCAACTAGTCTTTCCAGGTGATTATAGAACGTTTTCTTCACTTTTTCGTCCTTTTCTTCGGTCGGGGCGTGAACATTTATCAGCCAGATTTTGGAGAATTTCGCTTTTATATGGATCGCACACAACCGTTTATTGACTGCCTTAAAATCAATAAGGTGTTACTCTACAGTAATTTAAAATTTTTGTCTCGTTAAAGTTAGCGGGCACGAAAGCTTGAGACAAACACAAATATTGTACAAAAAGCAACCGTTACTTTCCCTGAAGAAGATTGTTGAATTATAAGGGAAATGTCAAACCTAAAGACGTTAAAGTGTCTGAAATGGGTTTAGTTGACTATAACCTAGGCAACAAACTAAGCAGTTTTGACGGGATGACCAGCTTATCTTGTCAGGAGCAGCCACTTCTGATCACGAAGACGCTGCTCGACTGTTTATGTTTACTACAAGAGGCCTAGGCGAAAACTAAAGGCTAATATTGGTGTTTCTACCTACTTTTCCGATTCTCTTGCATATTAACCTTGTCCATGACGGGGAAAAAGTGAGCCACGACAAGAGATAGGTCATCTTGTGGGGATTGGTGCTCCCTCACACCCTCCTCAGCCGAACCTAAAGTCCTGATGGCACGAGTCCGCATACGAGGACTCTTCATATCGGCCAGGCAAGGGAAATAACCTAACTAATGTAGCGGGTCTCATACCCATTGTGGTTTAAGAAAAAGAGAAAACTGAAGTTTCCTGTCTAATTATAAATTATGTTCTAAAATTAAATTGACAAATGAAATTGCAAGGATCTAATTGGTTTCATCAAAAGTGTATTTAATTAACTAGAACTGTATCTTTATCGGAAATGGACTTTATTTTAGTTTAATTGTTTTGAATGTATTACCCAAAAAAGATTACGAAGATGTTTGTAATATCTAATTTTACCAAAACATGATATCTAAAGTGCAGTTTATTTTCATTTTTTCTTGATATTAATTTTTCTCTGATTCTTGACGTGTTTTTATGTTTTCATCAAACACCACATATTAATAATATAAGGAAAAACTATTCAATCGAGTTCAAATATAACGTGCACGTTCTGCAATTTATGACGTTTTTATACAACAGGAATGTTAAGGAAATGCTTTTGAATTAAATGAAAGCCTCAATCAGCTCACTGTAGTTTTACAGTTGATCCTGTAGAAAATTTATTATTGTAGTAAAATTTTATCAAAAGATATATTTTCAAGATTAAATCAAATTGTACACTGCTAACATCATTCTCATTCTCAGATAACCAATTTATAGTTTTTAACCTCCTTTATAAATAGGCAATACAAAATAATATTTGCAAATTATCTAGACAAACAACTAAACAGAATTTCGTGAAGTACTCAAAGGCACCAATTGGAAGAATTCAACGTAGTTTGTACTGTAATATATTGAAAAATATTCAGAATAATGCATTTATTACGCTGAAAAGTTTTTCATTACATATTTCCATTGCTAGGAATTTTCTAAAATTTCACTTTCAAAAACTTCAATTGGCACAATAACTGAAATTAATTTGAACACTATCAAAACTAAATTTCGTCGCCATTTTAAGTTATATTAATAGAATATGTGATCTACACATAGAGCTGCATTAGTTTTTTACGGTTTAGCTTTTTGTTGTATTAAGGATGCTAACTTCTCACTTCAAAACTTAAGTAATGGTTACATATATTCTAATTCATCACCAATTTTTTTATCGTAAGAACTCGCTATTTTTAAATTGAATGTACAGTTCAATAGAAATTAACTATTTGTTTCATTGTTCATGTAGTTATTCATAATTTTATTTCTCTTTAGTACAAATAAAAACCCTATTGACCTCAATTTTTTCCTAGTTTTCATTTTTGCACCATTATTATTAGTATGGGTATTTATATTTATTGGTATATTTATTTTCCTACCGTTTGCTCTCCCGGCTAAAAAAAAAACAAAATCATATGCATTTCACTGCTCACTCATCATCTCTACAACCTTCCAATTCATATTCCATAACGCGCAATAAACATCCCTGCTGCGTAGGAGGAATCATCTCATCTTAATGAAAAATCAAAAATAAACGCAGCTAGGGGCGGTTTGATTCAGCTCCCAATGTCTTGAATCAACAATACCAAGCCATAGGCACACGAGAAGTCATCTAAATCTGCATTACTTAGATGCTTTGCGTGAAGGAAAACAAACTAGCAAAAGTTATGCCAAAAATACTGCATAGAACGATCAAACAAGGACATGATGTCGATCTAAACAAAATCCATACATTTTCAATACATTTAACAAGGAGCGGTTGCCAATAAATCCTAAAGCAGCAATCCAATTGTGCTGGATGGTTAAATAGCAGATATTAAAAATGCGATCGGTTCTTCTGTGTCGCCGTTCTTGAGTGGATGCCCCGTGATATAAAAATATGGAATTATAAACAAAAACACTTTCCCTCGGATGTCCTGTTCTGGTCGATGGCGCATTATGAGGCTGTTGTATCTTATGATATGTGTGGAATAGCCGCAAATAATGGTTCCACGGTTCAATCGTGTTACACTAATCCTTACCTTCAGTTGCGAATCACACCTACCTCGCATAATCTGATATCCATCACTTTCCTCGCATGGCCTGTGATGTCGATGAAAGGCGCGAAGCGTTTCTCAGATTTCCGAGTGGCTGACTGGCAGTTGGTGGAAACCAGAAGGTGCATTTGGCTGAACGTTGGCGGAACAGTAGTGCTTCCCTGGCAATGGTCCAGTGGTCGGCAAGTCACTCGATTTTCACGGTTACACTGCTGCAAAACTACCGAGAATTTCGCGACTCCCGCCCTATCACTTGGTGGGCGCAGAAATCAAAATGCTCACAACGCACCGAAAATCAATCCTCGACCGTGTTTTTCTCTCAGATGAATAAGAACTGGACGGGCTAAGCTCATATGAAATGCAAACGACCCGTTTCTGCTCTCTTCTAAGTTATCTGTCTGTCATTTTCCCTCCGTCTGCCTCTTGCCACTCACTTTCTTGTTATGGAAGCTCACTGCATTGGATCTGTCAAGTTGACTGATCCAAATTGGACGCCAAATTGCAAGTTTTGTCGCGAATTTTATTCGATATTAAAACTGTCGAAAGTGTTCGTGATCTGAATTCATTCCTTGTCTAAACATTCTATTGTGCTTTGTGATTTGAATATCTTTAACGTGTGACAGTATAAAATTAATTTACAATTTCAAAGTGAAATGTGTAGTGCTTCGTGTAAAAATTATAGTCGAAAATGATCTGTAGGTGTTTCCTTTCACAGATAAGTAGTTAATATAATTTTTAAGTATTGTATGCAAATTTGTTTTCATTGAGGAGCAGCCATATTTCCGCGTGCTATTTGGCTCTCTGTTATGTTGGAAACAATAGCATAGCAGTAGGAAAAGTGGTCGCAGGGGTAGTTGCGACTACATGGTCACATGGCTGTCCACTCCAGTATTATATAATTACTCAATGGTTTTTCTTCTGCCGTCTATCAATTAATGCCTTGAAGTAGGTGTCGTTCAATTTGGAAAAATTGCCAGTTAGGCTATCATTCTGTCATATGTTGACACGAAATAATGGTATCATATTTCCCTTCAAATGAATCGATCTTATCACCTCTGATATTATTTTGTATGTTCACCCATTCCTCATCTGCATTATCTATTACTTTCGGTGGCATATTTAATGAAAAATTTGTATGTTAATTTGTAATGATTTTTTTTAAATCCGTGTAGGACACGGGTGCCGATTGTCTGGCACAAATGTCAGCGAGCTATAAAAAAACCCAGCTCAGCTGACTAGCTTCGCTTAACGACCGCGTGCGCGTGCTTGTCGACTAGCTATTTGTGGGATCATATGAGGCGGGTTCTTGTCCAGCCAGAAGCTTCACTACAAAATATTTATCACACGTACTCTACCCTATGAGGCGTACCGATCAATTTTTATTATCTATAAAATGTTCTTTTATGTGTCAATTAAGCTACTCTACAGTAATACAATAATGTTTTTGCCTCATTAAAGTTAGCGGACACGGAGGCTTGAGACCAACGCAAACATTCTACAAAAAGCAACCGTTAATTTTTCCAAAGAAGGTCGTTGCATTACAAGGGGAACGTCAAATCTAAATATGTAAAAGTGGCTGAAGTGAACCACTCATCTCTGCCTGAAGGATGAAATTTTGGTGGATGTAGTTAATTTTAATCCTGTAAAACAACAAACTAAGCAGTTCCGACGAGGTGACCACCTAATCTCTTCAGGAGCAGCCACTCCTGACCACCACGGGGCTGCTCGGCAGCATAGTATACTCAAATAGTAGCCACACCTTTCATTTACCCTGTGTTGCACACTTTTTGAATTTTCCCAGGGGCACGTCAGCTGATCCGGGGCATGACAGCTGATCCCATGTTTCGCGCGCTCAAGAAACAAAGCAAAATGCAAATAAAATTTCCGACGCACGTGTTCTTTTACGCATTTCAGAACATAGGAGTGCTGCCACATCCTAACAAAAAACTAAAAGATTGCATGGAACGAATTTGTTTTTCTGCAATTTTATTGATTTTTTAGCTCTGGTAGCCCTGAAATCTCTCATCGAAGCATATGTTTATATTCGCACCATTCCTCGCATCAGCGTTTACCATCTACCTGCTACCGAAGATTTATGGCTCGCTGTTCGGCTTGTGTTCGAATTTTTCCGGAGGGTTGATGGAGTGTGGTTACTAGTTGAGTATACTATGCTCGGCAGCTTGTGTTTATTACAAATTTCACTGGAAAATCGAGCCTATTTCTTGTGTGCTTCATTCTATTGGTTCAAATATCGTCGAAAGTTCTGCTGATCTGTGTATGTAGAGAATGTTTCAGGTGATAGCGACCTCTGTTAGTCCAAGCTGTCTGCAGAGAGAAAGAAAATGGGAAAAATTGATACTCACATTGAGGCAGTCCTACACCTGCCCAATTACTACAATATGCCATTTTTATTTTATTTATTTACCGAGCAAGGTACACCGTTAATTAGATTTCATACCGTTTATTTATCTAACAAATAAAATTAGAAAAAATGTGTTAAAGAACTCCAGATCAGAAAAAATTCAAACTTTTCAGCAGAGATAGAGGCACACCAATTTATGTAAAAAAATTAATTTCGTGACCAAGAGAGTAACATCCGACATAAACAATAAAATAATAATTGAAATAACTTGCGCAGGTAAAAAAAATGAAAATTACTACTTACCACAATACAATCCCAATCGTCTCAATGCGCATAACTTCTGCACAGTAATAGATATAATCTACTCTACTGATAAAAATTTCATCACAGTTGCTGCCACAAACATCGACGTGATTGCAGAATCTCCGGAATCGAGCATGTACAAGGATACTCTGGAAACAAATGGAGCGGTTACTGTCAATAATGACAAAATTACTCACCTGGCTTCGAGTACCTGCCTAGAAAATATAACAACCAATGAAAAAAAATGCTGAAAACATTAAATTCACACCTGAAGACTGGCCGGAGTTAGATTATCGTATTCTGAAAATCTTCGTCCATGGTCAAAGCTTCAGAAAGTAAAAACCTACTCACAAAATATTCAGATATTTAGACAAGAATCTTTTTAAATCAAAACTTCAACAGTTGCTAACAAACCGAAAACCTGAAAACCTAATTAAGCTCAAAATGTGATAACAGAGTCCAAGTATAATTCTACCATTGAGAAAAAGATTAGATGTCGACAACATAAATGAATAGCAAAGAACAAAAAAAAAATTTTACGTCTAGCAGTTGTTGGGTATAGACGTGTTTTGAAAAGCTCCTGTCAAGAATTTTAAAAATTAAAATAATTTTTGAAACGTCAATTCGAAACTAATTTTCTAAAAAACTTATTAAGTCGTCGAATTATTCGAATAATTTATCGAGTATCTGGATTTTACTTGCGAGGAAGCCTCAAAAAGTTCAAGAAAAGAAGAAACGTTTTTTTTTCACCGGGGCATGGAGGAGCCCGACGGCTTCCCACCATCACCCGGGGTAGGCATTTTAAATGCTAATAATGAAAAACGAAAAAACGACGAAGAAAACTTTGAGTGTGGTAAGCATATTACGCTTTCAAGTGAAGAATTAGAAAGAGTACTCAAAGAAAATGAAGAGATGAAACTCCGAACGCAAAAGTTGGAGGAAATGATCCAGACATTAACAAAGGTCAACAAAACAATAGTAATGAAGCCACAAAATACATCCGGAAAAGAAGAAGCGACGACAAACAAGACGAACGAAAGAAAAGAAGCGATAACAAACAAGAACGAAAAAAAGTAGCTACGCAAACGGCTCAACAAACGAATAAAGTAACATTACCAGTGTAATGATTTTCTACTTTCAGATCGAACGCGGAACCGACCTCTCATCGGTTCTAGACGTTAAGTCTGAGTAGTGCCAACGGATGGTACCAACAGGTCAACCAATCCGTGCACCGTAATCCATTCACGCGGTGACTGCTTGTCGGCCAGCTAGTTCGGAGAGGATTTCGGTCGCGGGTCTCCTAATGGGTTACGCTCAATTACAATATTTCAGTCACCTGAACTTGCCCGTTTTCCAAACGCGTCAACAATTACTCATCCAGAACGAGAAACCTACATTACGTTAATTCTGGATGTGATCTATCCACAGATCTCAAATCAAAAACGCTACAAACTCCCATAGGCGCGTTACCGATTCACCGACGCGGTACCGAAAAATATGCTACTCGAACTTAAATCGAAGAAAGCTACTCTAAGGAAATGACGACACAATCAAAGGTACCGCGTACCGCGCGCGACGCGAAACCGACTTCAGCGGATTTGTCGAAACCCTAACCTCGCGACGGCATACCTACCCTGCACTTCCCTTTCACGCTGAAAAAAAAAACGAGCCACTGAAAAGGAAAGTCGTTAGTTATCTAGCAATTCATTTTTTTATTCTATTATTTTTTTTTTCTCGAAGCAGTAGAATTATTTAAATCAATTTCACAATTAAACGAGTTTTTATCTTAATTATTTCAAATTCTGTATGTCTCGAAATATTTCCTCGCACATCAACTTTCCTCTCGCTCTCTCAAGTCATTATTTAATCAATATCTCGCTTAACTCTAGTTTCGTTTTTATAAATTTCCTTTTTTTTTTTTTTCTTAAAATCTAAAAAACTTATTAAAGATAATATTGATATGTAAATTTAAATACATCAGGAAGGTGTTTGAATAATGAAGGTGATTCCATCACAATGTTAAACTTAAAATAAAAAAACAAAATTTATTTGGTATTATATAAATATTGTAAAACGATTTCATTTTCGAAAATTTATAGTATTGAATTCTGAATTGAAGAAAATTGTGAATCTTTCATATGATAAAATCATAATCATTCATATATGATAAAATTGTAAATTGAATGCAAATAATAATTATGAATCCAACATTATTTACTTTCTGATAATTTTCAAGGTCTTCATATAATCCTTTGATACCGTTTTGCGAGACTTTTCGATGATTGAATTTGCCTCAATTTTCTAGTTTTTCTTTGAAATGAAATTTAGCATCAAGAAGTATTTAATACATAAAAAACGAAAGTGGAATTTGACATTTTTACAATTATACCTTTAATATCTTTGAACAATTAAAGTGTGGTGGCTTTTAAAATAGGAAAGTCAACTTTTATACATTGCATCAATATATAATAATGGCCATTAGTATTGTCTCTGCGGTTAATTTCATTTCTTTTCTTCTACTTTACAAATTACTTGAAAATTAACGTACGATACAACTAATAAAAAAAATTAAATTGCGCTTACAAACAAAATGTGCCATAAAATATGTAAATAGATTTTCACTACTCATCTGCATTTATATATATATATATATATCTTACGTTTTAACTAATTCATTGTCTCTGAATTTTCTTTCCTTATACAATATACGTAACAAAAATACTAAATAAAAATATATAAACCGTAATAAAAATGTATACAGATGTTCTCAGTTAGTTATTTCTTTTTCATAATCAATATAGATGAATGTTGTTTAAATTAAAAAAAAATATTCAACGCAAAATAAACTGTAAAATACTGTTATTTATACATATTCAATATTTATTTCACTACACATTTGTTTGAAAAAAAAATTCTTTTTAGCACTTGAAAATTTTAAGAATCTTTTCCAACAATATTTTTTTTAGCACCTTGTAACGAAATATATCGTTCAGCAAACAAAAATTACAGATAAAAAAAAAACACGACCATTTCTGCGTTTTGGAGTTTTATATTTCGTGCTTGAAAGTCTACTTGGGATGAGATTTAGTTTTGATGCATTCATTTTAAAATAATTAAGAACAGTTTGTGCAAGTTTTCCTAATTCGAGAAGCATACCCGCGAATAACGTTGATAACTTTTAAGAGCATATGTTTATACCGTACAATGTACGTTGCTGAATCTTTACAAGTATCGTTTTTTTGTATAAATAAAAGACTTGCGTCGATAGATGCTAGGTATTCATCAATTTTACCGAAGACTGCAATCTGTACTGCGGATTGCAAGCGATATGCCAATTGATCAATCTGAACAAAGTAGCAAGCATTACTTCGAACTTCCGCATTAAGAAGTGTCAAATCATTTTGGTTTTGAATTATTCTCCTACTGGATTCATTAAGAGAAATTGTTTTATCGAAGGTATATTCCCACTTAGTCCGCAGTTCACGCAACGTTAAATTTGATGAGGTGATCAGCCGCTGCATAGCTTCGCAATAATAGCAGCAAAGCTCTAGTGGATCACAATACCGAGTCAGTTCATTGTCACAATTGTCACCACTTTTCAAAAAGACATCAGACCATTCAAGAAAATTGTTTACATTATCATACGAACGCAACAATTTTCGTTCAGGATTCCTTCTCATAGCTCGCGATGGTCTTCTGATGCCTTTCCGCTCACCTCTTTCATGATTGGAGCCCGCCGATCCTCTGGCTGAGTTTGACAGAGTTCCCTTTTGTTTCCTTGGGTACGCCTCGCTCCGACCAAATCCTACACACCAACGATCGTCAAGATCACGAACCACCGATCACCACAAAACGTTAATTTCTCCTTTTTTCCTCGCCGCCATGTGGCTGTCAAAAATCCCGGTTGTCACCTCGGACAAAACATCTGTGTGTGGAATGGCACGCCATATGGCTGTCAAAATCCCAGGTTGTCACCTCGGACAAAACATCTGGGTGTGGAGTGGCATAGTTTTATCGATGGCCACGGTGGAGGGGCATTTCCAGATGGCTATGTCTCGAAATGTGCCGGGGTTTGGGATTAATTCTATATTTCGAATATTTATATCCACGGATCTAAATATTTGGACAGAAAAAAAATATCTTCTGCACAACGATATCCGCACGACAGATGAAGTCCGCTGGCACTTCGAGGACATATCCATCTGGCCGGTTGCCAGGGTTCGGGATCGGAATCACTTCGATTCCCGGGCGTAGGCGTCACATTACACGTTTCCCCCCCCCAAAATCGAAGTAATTACGATCCCGTCTCCTATATAAAAGGTCTTGGTTAGGGCCGTGGCGGGTCGAAGGTCGGTTTCGAAGGATAGGCTACAACCATGTTCGTGAAGACTCGACAGTGACTATATAGTAGGGAGTCGGGTGTTATTCGGAGGTCTTCGTCTAAACAGAGATTGGGGTAAGCCAAGGTTTCTCGTGGGAATTAGTTGCACTTCATCGTCTAAGGTCTTTTGCGTGGTAAATTCCCAGGGTTTTACCAGTCATGTCCGCGATGAGGTATCGGGTGGGGCTTATGATTTGTAGGACTCGACACTTCACGAATTTCTTGTCTAGTTTGGCATTGTAATGTCGGGTGGCATCGCTCTGTCGGAAGTTTCGACGATATATTTCGTCGCCGACCTTAAAGCCAGAAGGATGAGATCGCAAGTTGTACCGCTCCTCTCCCATCCGTCTACTGTCTTCAATCTTCTCCCGCAGTTGATCTCGCAGAAGTTGGAGCTTTTCGTGCGGTTCTAGAACCACGATTGGGTCCTCTAGCGATTTCAGCTGCCGCAATAGCCGGTAAGCGCTCCCATGACAGATCATGTACTGGCCGAACACTGCGAAATACGGCGAAATGCCGGCAGTGGCGTGGTACGACGAGCGCAGCGCACTAGTGATGGCGGACAATTTGCGATCCCAGTCCCTCTGATTCGGGTGGACATAGGCGCGAATGGCCGCTATGAGCGTACGATTCAGTCGTTCGGATGCGTTGGCTTGTGGTGAATAGACGGCAGTTCGTTGGTGGATGATGCCGTATTTGGACATTAGGTCTCGGAACTTGCTGGAGGTGAACTGGACCCCATTGTCGGAGACAAGTTTCTCCGGAACTCCAAACATGTGAAAGACTCGGTTCTCCAAAAAGCTGATTATAGGTCCAGTGTGCATGTTACGTAGTGGTTCTATGATAGGGAATTTAGAGAGCTGGTCCAGGACCACGACAGCTCCCGTGTGACCAGAAGCAGATCGAGGGTAAGGACCGATAAGATCAATGTACAAGCGCTGGAACACGCGTTCGGGGACCTCAACCTTACCCATGGGTGGCCGAAGAATGGTGTTGGGCGCTTTAGTGCACTTGCATAGCTCACAAGAGGCTACGTACGCTTTTATCTGTTGTGCCATCTTAGGCCAAAAGAAACAGGTTTTCAACCGCCTAAGTGTACGACCGTATCCGCCGTGCGCACTTGATGGGTGGTCATGAGCCCGTCTGATAAGATCAGTGGTTAATTCTTCGGGCACCCACAACTTCCACTGTTCTTCTTCTTGTATGGGGTCTCCGGATGCGTGTCCCATCCGCTTATAAATAAATCCATCCGTCAACCGCAGTTCAGGAAGCTGGGGCAGTTGGTTCTGGATAGTGTGAATCAGTTGGGTGTAGCTGGCTGACTTGAAGGCAGGATGGTCCAAATCGATCAATTGGGGGCTGTCGTCCTCTTGGACCAACTCGGCTCCTTCAGGGGAAAACATTCTGGATAGGGTGTCGGGGACTACATGCTGGCTTCCTTTTCGGTGGCGGATTGTGAAGTCAAATGCCTGTAATTTCAGTGCCCACCTGGCCAATCTGCCGTTGAGGTCAGTCTGGCTCATTAGCCATTTCAGAGAAGCGTGATCCGTAACGATTTCAAAAGTGTGTCCCTCCACATAGGCTCGGAAGCGTTTCACTGCCAACACCGCGGCTAGACATTCCTGCTCGGAGACCGTGTAATTTCGCTGGGCTGGGTTCAGCTTGTGAGACATGAAGGCTATAGGTCTCTCCTCGCCGTCTTGTGCAACCTGGACTAAGACTGCTCCCACCCCATGTTGACTCGCGTCACAATGGATTGAGAACGGTTTGTCAAAGTCCGGGCTGTGCAGTACGGGGGCTGTAGTCAGACTCTTCTTTAGCTCTTCAAAGGCTCGCAAGCTGGACTCTTCCCAGACGAATTTACGTCCCTTACGCAGCATGTCGGTCAAAGGAGTGGTAATGGTGGCATAGTCACGTACAAAACGCTGGTACCATCCGCATAAACCTAAGAATCGGCGTAACTGTTTGGTGGTCTTGGGTAGTGGAAAAACGTCAATCGCTTGAGTCTTTTCCGGATCGGTCTTGATATGGCCATGCCCAATGATGTGACCTAAATACTTCACCTCCGTCATCACGAACTGGCTCTTCCTTATGTTGATGGTTAATCTTGCCCTCCGGATGTGTAGAGCCACCTCCTGAAGCAGGTCGATGTGTTCATCAAAGGTCTCGGTTATAAGCAACAGATCGTCCAAGTAAACGAAAACTTGGTGCCGCAAATGAGGTGGTATCACCTTATCCATAAGGCGCGTCATTGTTTGGGGGGCATTACACAATCCGAATGGCATGGTCACGAATTGATATAGGGGCCGACCTGGGACTGTGAAGGCTGTTTTCTCCTTTGAACCGGGGTCTAAAGGGATTTGCCAGAAGGTGTCCTTGAGGTCTAAGCTCGTGATGAAATGGGCTTTAGGCAATCGACTCAAAATGCCTTCGATCAACGGTAGAGGATATGCGTCCTTGACTGTGACGGCGTTCAAGTGTCTGGCATCTAGGCATAACCGGACCTTGTTCGGCTTGACCACTAATGTGACTGGGGAAGCCCACGCGCTCTGTGATTCTTCGATTACGCCTAATGCTAGCATTCGATCCACTTCGGCATATAACGATTTTTCCTTCGCCGGAGATATGGCGAAATGTCTCTGTTTTATGGGTTTAGCGTCCCCCACATCTATAGTGTGGAACACCAGGGCAGTCCGTCCGAGACCTTCCTTCTCATGCGATGGAAAAGCCGATATAGCCGAGTCTAGACGCAGTTGCTGATTTACATCCAGAGTATGTCGTAATAAGTTAGTGGGTTGAGATTGGTCAGGAACGGTGGTGACGGACTCCAGGGTCGAACCGGAAAATAGTGCCGGGGCCAAGTTAAATTTTCGAACGAAATCCACTCCTAAATAAAGATTCTGGGTTAACTGAGGTATAATGAAAAATTCCATGGGTTTAGTTACTCCTTTAAAGGTGACATCCGTCATAATTTTTCCCACTACAGAGTGACGAGTTCCGTCCGCCGTGCTTAACCAGGAGGTGAAATGACGGATTTGGTCCGCGTGCTTTGCCAGTACCTCCCCTGCAAACTCGGCAGATATGCAATTCACACTGGCTCCCGTATCGACTAAGCCTGATACTCGTTTTTGCAGGAGGTGTACTGACGCATATGGCCGAACATCATCCCTCAATAATTCGTCTAAGTATATGTCCTTCAACACTTTCCTCGACTGCCTGACTTTTCTCCAGAAGCTCCGCATCCGACGCGTGGCTCGCTTGCTTCGCGGTGGGACAGTTGTGGCCAACTCCTCATGGAAGATGCGCTGGCGAGTAGCCAAGTAATTCCGCAGCCTGACATGAAAAGGTTTTACATGCCAAGGAACTTTCGCCTCGATATCATTCCCTTGCGCGTTGGCCTCGGCGAAGGACGGCGTCGGTTGTGGAACTTCGGGAGAACTGTGTTTAGCGGTGCGAGTCAGCAGAGTTGGAGTCCTGTTGGGAGCTGGGTCATAACTAGTGATGGGGTCTGGATTGGTTCGTCCGGGGTTTAGGAGTGCCGACGGGTGGTCGCGGCACTCGGTGGCAAGTTTTTTTCGCCCTTTGCAATTTGCACAGTCAGGTGCGTATGTGTCGGCCTTCCCGCAGCGGTAGCAGAAAAGCGTCGGCTCCGCTGGACATGCATAGAACCGATGTCCCGGTTGTCGGCAGTTCCAACAGACCGTCGGGCTTGTAATTGCTTCAAGGGAGGGTCGATCAATCAATGCTGGGTCCTCACGCTCCGGTGGTGCTCCGCTCCTCGGTATTGGTACTGGATCAGCAAGCAGGTGGTCCGCTGCCATCAACTCCGCGGTGTGATGATTTCGGGGATTTGGTCCCGTTATGCGAGGTTGTGGACGGAAGGTACCACGCCGCTCATCCAAGTGTTCTTGTCTGCGGGCATGGAGGCGCAATCCCTGTATGGTGTTGATGGGAAAATGCAGAAGGCTGTTCTGGAGATCCCAGCGCATATTCTCTCTGATAATTTCTACCAGTTCGTCCTCGGGCATGGTATTTCGCAAGCGAGTGCTCAATCTCACTATACTTGTGTAGTACTGGTCGAACGGTTCGTGAGCGCCTTGTTTCCGTTTCTTTATTTGCTCCCTTAGCTCTCTCTCAGTGAAGCCATCCTCAAATCGATTGCGGAAGGCTGCACTGAAAGAGTGCCAAGTGGGACGTGGCGTTGACTCTTTAAAGCTCCAGTACCAGTCGGCAGCGTCGCCGCTGAACAAAAGATGTGCATGCCGGAGGAAGGCCGAGGAATCCCCTCCCAGGGTGCTGGATACCAACGCCTGAATCCGGAAAAGGAACCGGTCCGCCGATATCATATCGTTGAACCCTGTAAAGTTCAGGCGCCAACTCTCCATGATACGAGGCGTCGGGTCTCGAAAAAGTGTCAATGCGTTCCCGGGGGGAATCACATCCTCTGTTGACCTGTTGTACTGTACTGCCTCGGGGGCTAGAGGTACCAACGGAGGTCCGGTACTGTGTCGCGGTCTGTATTCGGGAGCTCTGGGATCCATTCCCGAGTTCCTTGGAGGTGGGACCCATTGCTCGGATTGTCGGGAGTGGGGCATCGCCACACTGGGATTTGGCTCCCAGCCAAGCGGAGTTCTCACGCGGCTGGGTGGTTGGCTCAACGGGAGATTCTGGATCTTTCCCTCCAGGTTGCCAATCCTCTCCGACATATCCCTCATCAACGCCACGTGGGTGTCAATGGAGTGGGCGGAAGGCATGGTTGTCACCTCGGACACGACACTTGCAGCCGGAACTTCACCGCCTACTGCTCCTTGCAGGTCTAAGAGTGGTTGTGACGGTTCGGCTTCTGGAGCTCCTTTCGCCACTGCTCCACGCGTTGGTAGGGGCGTTCCGATGGGGACGTCTAGGGCGGTCCGCTCGATGGGTCGCCGACATAATGGACACAGCTCGGACGTGAGGAGGAGCTGTTGGACACAGGCACGGTGGAATAGATGTCCACAATCCAACCGCACGCTGTGTACCCCCTCCACTACGTCCTCGAAACAGATCCCGCAGTTCGCGGGTTGGACCGTTTTGGACCGGGTCCACCGCTTATCGGGAGTCCGCTTCGTTGCCATTTTTTTGGTTCTGTCTTGTGTGAGGTAAAAGTAAGTTTTTTAATACTAAAAAATAAGAAGAAAAGGTTAACCCTACTATATATATGAAAAAGCCTAAAAATAACTTCGTGGCCGAAAGTGGCGAGCTATATATTAAGTGGGAAAAAAAATGTATTTAAAGTATACTTTCCTTTTCAGTGGTCGACTCCTCCAACGGGAAAAGAGAGTGCGTGGTAATCTGCCGAAGAAAGGGTGCTTTTGGTCGATTTACGAAAATTACCCCATAACCCACATACATTACAAAAAAAACCGTCTCTAAACTACGTTAAAGTGACTCGACGAGACAAGTGGTAGAGCTACCGTAAAGACTTTGTACGCGGTCAAAATTCCCGACGCGTGGAAGCATTCCGGGCTTCGCAACTCCAGCATACGCCACCGAACGTTGAACCGATACCACTCGTCTAACACGCATAAGAAATAGTTAGAATCCTCCCGCGACATAAAGGCAAGGTAGCCTTCTATTTTCTTGAGAGTCCATGCTGATAGGTAAACCCATCAGACTGGCAGTTCCATCAAGAAAATAGAAGGTCCTTACAGGGGTTAGCCTAGGACAACACATCGGAAGGATTCTGTCGCGAAAGCAAAATCAAACAAAGGAGAGCGGAAGCTACAACTCACGTGAAGCGACTTCTAGTGTGTATCACACAATTCCACTGCTCCTGATAGTGGGACTCGAGTACCAAGGTACCTTACATCCTCCGTAAAGGACCAACTCGTCAGAAGACGCGAAGTTCTTTTCCCCTTAGGATGTTTTAGGCCCCACGTTGGGCGCCATTTGTAATGATTTTCTACTTTCAGATCGAACGCGGAACCGACCTCTCATCGGTTCTAGACGTTAAGTCTGAGTAGTGCCAACGGATGGTACCAACAGGTCAACCAATCCGTGCACCGTAATCCATTCACGCGGTGACTGCTTGTCGGCCAGCTAGTTCGGAGAGGATTTCGGTCGCGGGTCTCCGAATGGATTACGCTCAATTACAATATTTCAGTCACCTGAACTTGCCCGTTTTCCAAACGCGTCAACAATTACTCATCCAGAACGAGAAACCTACATTACGTTAATTCTGGATGTGATCTATCCACAGATCTCAAATCAAAAACGCTACAAACTCCCATAGGCGCGTTACCGATTCACCGACGCGGTACCGAAAAATATGCTACTCGAACTTAAATCGAAGAAAGCTACTCTAAGGAAATGACGACACAATCAAAGGTACCGCGTACCGCGCGCGACGCGAAACCGACTTCAGCGGATTTGTCGAAACCCTAACCTCGCGACGGCATACCTACCCTGCACTTCCCTTTCACGCTGAAAAAAAAACGAGCCACTGAAAAGGAAAGTCGTTAGTTATCTAGCAATTCATTTTTTTATTCTATTATTTTTTTTTTCTCGAAGCAGTAGAATTATTTAAATCAATTTCACAATTAAACGAGTTTTTATCTTAATTATTTCAAATTCTGTATGTCTCGAAATATTTCCTCGCACATCAACTTTCCTCTCGCTCTCTCAAGTCATTATTTAATCAATATCTCGCTTAACTCTAGTTTCGTTTTTATAAATTTCCTTTTTTTTTTTTCTTAAAATCTAAAAAACTTATTAAAGATAATATTGATATGTAAATTTAAATACATCAGGAAGGTGTTTGAATAATGAAGGTGATTCCATCACAATGTTAAACTTAAAATAAAAAAACAAAATTTATTTGGTATTATATAAATATTGTAAAACGATTTCATTTTCGAAAATTTATAGTATTGAATTCTGAATTGAAGAAAATTGTGAATCTTTCATATGATAAAATCATAATCATTCATATATGATAAAATTGTAAATTGAATGCAAATAATAATTATGAATCCAACATTATTTACTTTCTGATAATTTTCAAGGTCTTCATATAATCCTTTGATACCGTTTTGCGAGACTTTTCGATGATTGAATTTATCTCAATTTTCTAGTTTTTCTTTGAAATGAAATTTAGCATCAAGAAGTATTTAATACATAAAAAACGAAAGTGGAATTTGACATTTTTACAATTATACCTTTAATATCTTTGAACAATTAAAGTGTGGTGGCTTTTAAAATAGGAAAGTCAACTTTTATACATTGCATCAATATATAATAATGGCCATTAGTATTGTCTCTGCGGTTAATTTCATTTCTTTTCTTCTACTTTACAAATTACTTGAAAATTAACGTACGATACAACTAATAAAAAAAATTAAATTGCGCTTACAAACAAAATGTGCCATAAAATATGTAAATAGATTTTCACTACTCATCTGCATTTATATATATATATATATATCTTACGTTTTAACTAATTCATTGTCTCTGAATTTTCTTTCCTTATACAATATACGTAACAAAAATACTAAATAAAAATATATAAACCGTAATAAAAATGTATACAGATGTTCTCAGTTAGTTATTTCTTTTTCATAATCAATATAGATGAATGTTGTTTAAATTAAAAAAAAATATTCAACGCAAAATAAACTGTAAAATACTGTTATTTATACATATTCAATATTTATTTCACTACACATTTGTTTGAAAAAAAAATTCTTTTTAGCACTTGAAAATTTTAAGAATCTTTTCCAACAATATTTTTTTTAGCACCTTGTAACGAAATATATCGTTCAGCAAACAAAAATTACAGATAAAAAAAAAAACACGACCATTTCTGCGTTTTGGAGTTTTATATTTCGTGCTTGAAAGTCTACTTGGGATGAGATTTAGTTTTGATGCATTCATTTTAAAATAATTAAGAACAGTTTGTGCAAGTTTTCCTAATTCGAGAAGCATACCCGCGAATAACGTTGATAACTTTTAAGAGCATATGTTTATACCGTACAATGTACGTTGCTGAATCTTTACAAGTATCGTTTTTTTGTATAAATAAAAGACTTGCGTCGATAGATGCTAGGTATTCATCAATTTTACCGAAGACTGCAATCTGTACTGCGGATTGCAAGCGATATGCCAATTGATCAATCTGAACAAAGTAGCAAGCATTACTTCGAACTTCCGCATTAAGAAGTGTCAAATCATTTTGGTTTTGAATTATTCTCCTACTGGATTCATTAAGAGAAATTGTTTTATCGAAGGTATATTCCCACTTAGTCCGCAGTTCACGTAACGTTAAATTTGATGAGGTGATCAGCCGCTGCATAGCTTCGCAATAATAGCAGCAAAGCTCTAGTGGATCACAATACCGAGTCAGTTCATTGTCACAATTGTCACCACTTTTCAAAAAGACATCAGACCATTCAAGAAAATTGTTTACATTATCATACGAACGCAACAATTTTCGTTCAGGATTCCTTCTCATAGCTCGCGATGGTCTTCTGATGCCTTTCCGCTCACCTCTTTCATGATTGGAGCCCGCCGATCCTCTGGCTGAGTTTGACAGAGTTCCCTTTTGTTTCCTTGGGTACGCCTCGCTCCGACCAAATCCTACACACCAACGATCGTCAAGATCACGAACCACCGATCACCACAAAACGTTAATTTCTCCTTTTTTCCTCGCCGCCATGTGGCTGTCAAAAATCCCGGTTGTCACCTCGGACAAAACATCTGTGTGTGGAATGGCACGCCATATGGCTGTCAAAACCCCAGGTTGTCACCTCGGACAAAACATCTGGGTGTGGAGTGGCATAGTTTTATCGATGGCCACGGTGGAGGGGCATTTCCAGATGGCTATGTCTCGAAATGTGCCGGGGTTTGGGATTAATTCTATATTTCGAATATTTATATCCACGGATCTAAATATTTGGACAGAAAAAAAATATCTTCTGCACAACGATATCCGCACGACAGATGAAGTCCGCTGGCACTTCGAGGACATATCCATCTGGCCGGTTGCCAGGGTTCGGGATCGGAATCACTTCGATTCCCGGGCGTAGGCGTCACATTACACCAGGTACAAAAAAGTCGATGATGCTGATACCATACTAAGCGCCGGAGGCGCAAATTACTATGCGGTACTTGCTGCAATGAATTGCGATATGGACATCGAGATGGAGTGCCAAGAAAACATAGGTAATGTTGATGATTCTAAAGTTAATTTTATTGAATACCTAAAATCAAAAAATAAGAAGAAGAAGCCTACCGATGTGTCTGCAGGTTCTTCTTTTAAAAATAATAAGATAACTGAGAAAGTTCCTCCGATTAATGTCTTTGGGCAGCGCGGAGGGGATATGGTTATAAGATCGATAATCGAAGTTAAAGATAAAAGAAGTTAAAGAGTGATCGCTGATAAACTCACAATTGAAACAAAAACACTGGCCGATTTCAAGCTAGCGAAAGACGCCCTTAATAGTGTACAAGCTCCCCACTTCACATACACGCCAAAGGCGGAAAAAAATCAGACCTTCCTGTTGAAGGGCTAGGACTGTGGGGAGAACACAGTTGATCTCCTTGAAATGCTACAGGAAGCAGCAGCAGCTGTCAAATGCATTAGTGTGAAAAATTTTGCTACCAGGAGGTCAACTGTTGAAGGTGAAATATTACCATTTTATTTGGTACAAATTTCCAACGATAGCGGCCCAAGTGCCCTCCAACAGGCAAGGTACTTGAACTTTAGAGTTGTTAGGTGGAAGCGTTTCCAAAAAACTGAGGTCAACCTGTGTTACAGGTGCCAAAGGTTCGATCATTTGGCTGCCAATCGTGCCATGCAATATCGTTGGTGAATGCGAATTGGCTCAGATGGAGCAAAAAGAAAAATTATACTGTTTTAACTGTGGTATATTTCGTCATCCAGCATCATATCGAGGTATCAAGATGCAAAAGTCAAATTTTCCCCAAAACAAACACAAGTACATCGCAGTGTGTTACCTTCCAACTTCGCCAAACCCGGAGTATCATTTGCCTATCAATATCGTATGTGAAATGCGTATTTGGCGAAAACCGACCCGCTACAAAAATTCGAGATCGAAAGGCTCTAAACGTCATCTATGGCGAACAATTTCACGGAGGCTTTCGACAACCAGCTGGCTTCCATCCTATCAGACACATCGCTGAAAATGAGCAACCATCTGTAGGTGGAAGTGAGAGTGGCAATTAAGATCATTGCAGAAAAGACAATCGGACATCAAGCCCATCGCAAAAGAAATTACTGGTTCGATGGTGAGTGCAAGAATGCGTTAAACAAAAAGAATCAGGCGTTCAGACAGTATTTAGGTAGGAAAACCAGTACGAAGAGAGAACACTATGAAGAAGATAATTCGAATTGACAAAAGAAAATACTAGGCCAAATCAGAAGCATCGATATAAGTCTCGCGTGCAACAACACAAGATAAGCATACGAAGTACTGCAAAGCTTGAATTGAGGTTATCAGCCCAAGACCATGCTCTGCCGTGATGACATCTGCAATATCATCGGCAATGAAAACAGGTTTAAAGAAAAATGGGCATCATATTTCAAGAATCTCTTTAATCCTCCGCACAGCTTGAGGAACTTGGAGTCCATAGATGTTTCCGGAGAGCTTCCATTGGCTCCACAAACTCTGGGTGATGTTTTTTTCACCATCAAGGCCCAAAAGAATAATAAGGCGCCGGACATCGATGAGATTTCAGTAGAGCTCTTAAAATATGCCAGCATAAAGTTATCCAGCACATTTGGTAACAAGAACATATGTCGAACGAGTGAAGCCAATCGATTATATTTCCTATCCACAAAAAAGGTGACAAGTTACAGTGCGAAAACTACAGAGGCATACCACTACTTTGTACAGCGTACAAAATATTTTCAAAAATATTAGAAAATAAAATCAGATCATACGCCAACAGTGTTATTGGGAAGTATCAAGAAGGCTTTAGAGCAGGTAGATTGATGATACACCAATTGTTAACAGTTAACAAGGTACTTGAGAAATGCTGAGAGTTCAACATAGATGTATACCAAATTTTCGTTGACTTTAAGCAAGCATACGACAGTATTGATCGTAACGTACTGTACCAAATAATGCTTTGCTTTGGTATCCCAGCCATATTAGTCCGTTTTACCAAAATGAGAATGACGTCGACGGCCTACCAAGTCCGCATCCATAACCAACCCACCGATTCCTTTAACACAAATATCGGGCTGAAGCAGCGAGATGGGCTGGTGCTGTTGGTATTCAATTCTCTGGAACACGTCATTAGAAAGCTACCTGTTGCTACAACAGGTGCATTATTATACAAGTTAAGCCAAGTGGTAGCCTATGCGGACGATATCAACATTTTGTCACGGGCGTTAACAACCGCCAAAAAAACTTTTCTGAAACTCGACAGCGAAGCAAAACTAGTAGAGCTACAAATCAATGAGAATAAAACAAAGCTCATGACGCAGTCGAGGCAGAACATCTCAAATACTCAAAATATCACACTTGGCGAATACAGTATTGAAAATGTGAGTAAATTTGTGTATTTGGGCCCCAAAATAACTAAAAATGCGAGGCGAAATATGTTGAAGAATACAGCTCGCCAATAAAATTTTTTAATTTGACAATTTTGAAGACTAGCTGCATACACAGGAAAACAAAGCTCCAAGTATACAAATCTGTGATAAGACCTATGTTTGTTAAGCATGGACCCTAACCCAAGCATGCGCAAACATATTGATCGACGAGTCCTGAGGCGAATAACCGGAGTGAAGCTAAATGGGGACCAATGGCGAATTCGATACAGCCATAACCTGTATGATATTTTTGCCGAGCCGGAGGTCATAAATATTGTAAGGCTGCAGAAACTTCAATGGGATGGTCATGTAAATTGTATGGACGAACAACGAGTACCCAAAAAGGTATTCGTTGGGAGAACTGAAGAGCGAAGACCAGTGGGGAAACTGAGGAAACGCTTGTCTGACTCGGTCGACGAAGGCAGTTCATCCCTGCTCGGATTTCACAAGTGGATGACGCATTCAAGGGACCGTGAAAGTTGGAGGCAATCGTTGCAGGAAGCGAAGGCCCGAAAGGGGCTGTACTGCTATGAATATGGTGAAGGGCAGCGCCTCTTAAATGTTTCAAATGTCTTGGCTATGGTTAAACCGCACAAGTATTCAAAGGACCCGATAGGAGTTCCCGTTGTTACAAATGCGGTGAAATGGGACATAAAAGGAAAGAGTATACAAAGGAGGTACACTGTATCCTTTGCAAGGATGCTGATCCGGGACCGAATTTCGGGCACGTGTTGCGAGCAGGGAAATGTCGACTTTCTCTGGAAGCCCTAGCCAAAGCAAAATCAGAACTTCGATGACCCGTATCCTGCAGCTAAACATTACCGTAGTTCAACCGCCCAAAAGCTACTTGAGTATTTTGTGAGGGATATGAAAGCCGACTTTATGCTGCTGATGAGCAACACTTCGATAAAAGTTCTGCATCATGGCATCCTGATGAAAGTGGTACTGCCGTCATCTGGATTTGGAGCTGTGGACGGGGGGTGGTTTCGTGTGGGTGCTGTGCTCAGGGACCACCTTCTTTAGTATGTACCTAACGCCGAACAAACCGATATAATTTTTCCAAGCCAAGCATAATGTATTGGAGGGTGTTGTCTTGCTCGCAGACGTTAACGTGCTCATTGGGGGGGACTTAAACGTTAAAATAATCGAATGGAGCATGCCTCAAGCAGATCCGCGGGTGAAAATATAAATGGCAGCCAGGACGGTGCTCGTCATACTAAATGCAGAAAATACGCCGACTTTCCACCGTGCTGGCTGCGAAGGAACGATACCGGACGTGACATTCGCCTCGGAGTCCTTAGTACGGATGATACACAATTAGAAAGTATTAGAGGATTACTCAGCCACTAATAATCCGTGCACTCTGCTTGAGATCAGTGATGTTTCTTCCGAAATCCGTGGTTGGGTAGAATATCGAAAGGATGGACGTCAAGGTGCTCACGGCAGGTGCTCCGCTGCAGGGTAATTTGCAGGGGGTAGAAGAACTGGCTTGTGAACTCAACCATGAGCATTATCACGATTGCTTACAACGCTTCTATGCCCCGCTGAAAACCTTGGCCCTCAGTGTACTGGTGGTCGACTGAAATTACTGAAAAGTAAAGGGAGTGTCACATGCTTCGGCATGAGACTCAACGGGCTTGGAACCGTGATGGGGAATACAATCGGTTAGCAGCATATTAGTCGGCTAGAAAATGCCCTCGCAAATTGATTTACAACAGCAAGGCTAGCTGCTGGCAAAATCTAGTGGGCAATGTAAACAAAGATCCGTTCGACCTTAGCTAAAAGCTAGTTGTGCGGAAGCTCATTGCCCTACGGACGCCTTGCATACATGAAGTAGAAAATAATGACAAAATAGTGCGGGAACTCTTCCCCGCCCATCCCGTCCATGTTGACGTTGTCTACGGTGAAACAGTAGTCGAGTGCCAACTCTTCACACCGCCGGAACTGGAAGAGACAATCCTTTTCCTGAAAGCGAGGAAGGCTCCAGGGCCAGATAGTGTTCCAGCTGAGGTGTTGCAACTTATCTATCACCATTGTCCTGACTTGCTGCTCAGCACATTCAATGCTTGCCCACGCGACGGGGTTTTCCCGGTACGATGGAAAATGCTGAGGCTCATGCGGATCAGCAAGAGAAAGGGGAATCCCTGAACGCCGTCTGTAACCCATCCGTTATGCATGCTAGATACTGCTGGGAAAGTCCTAGTAGAGAAGACTCAGTGACGCAATCCGTGCTGCTGGGGAACTGGCTCCTCGGCAGTACGGCAGTTCAAAAGGCAGAGGCACATAGCCGCACCAAGCGATGGATCGTTCAGTTGGTGACACTTGACGTTAGAAACGGCTTCAACTCCGCCACATGGGTGGATATTTGTAACTTAGGCTTGGTATGCTAATGCGCCGAGTAAGAGACTGAATGACTGCTCGTGGGTTCAGTCTAGCATTGGAGAAAGTTGAAGTTGTCATCTTGACAAAAAAGGGAATCCCTAGAGTAACGATAATCGGTATTGGAGACATACTAATCGAATTGAAGCCAGCGGTGAAGTACCTGGGGTTATTGATCGACTCGAAGATGAGCTTTTCTGAGGAAATGAGAGCAACGGCTGAGAAATCTTCTTCGATAAGAATGATGGCCCGATGAGAATTAGTACACACGTCGAAACCACCTTCTAACATTTTTCTTCTCTAATAATTTTTCAGAAAAAATTAATAAAATAAGCAACTCAATCATGTAGCTACAAAGAATTTCATAAGTAATTTAAATAGCTATCGGAAGGCTTTTGGAAGGCTTTGACACAGGTAGCCTGCAGGCTGAACTTTCTATTTACTTCAAGAGTCCAGTTCTTAAACTTACGGATGACCCTCTCAAATTTTATCTTAGAATTATGTTAAAAACTCAGTTTTGGCAAAAGTTGCTGCTAAATACTTGTCAGTGATGGCAACATCAGTCTTATCTGAAAGTGTTTTTTCTTTAACTGGAAGGGTTTTCAACTAGAAAAGAAGCAGACTTACAGGAGAAAAAGTTAACATGCTACTCTTTCTCCAAACTGCAAATTAAAAAATATTGGGGCTTGTAAATTAAATAATCATAATAATTACCTAATGTTGGTATTCATAATATCTTATAATAATTACATATGTATTTGTGCGATTAAATATTTGGCAATTGTTGAGTGTTTTAAACATCGATATTTTTTGGAAATTAAACATTGATGTTTTCGGTCGATGTCGCATCCCTACTTCTGCTACTTCATTGAAGTTTACAAAAATTGTTCTTATTGGATCTGCAAACTTCGAAGTGCAGTGCCACTGTACTCTTCGATGAATTAATTTCCCATCTCTTAAATTTTAATTGAGTTTGGGGATTGTAAAATCGCCAATCTTAGAATCATTATCAAGCAACAGTTTAATAAACCCGAATCAATTGCATCATATATCGAATCATTAAGATGGAAACAATTTTCAACGAATACGAAAGAAAGATAATGTAGTTTCAAAAGATTTGTTGCAAGAGAGTGAAAATCTATTCTGACTAAATTGTGCTTCACCGCACCTGAGGCGACACGCGCCAGACCTTTGTCCGCCAGTTGTTCTAGCTAATGTTGTTTACAACTCGTCCGAGTTGTCAATTTGCTCTTCAAACAGCAAACAGTCTAAAAATACCGTTAAAGAGCTGAAGAGAGTACATAAATCACCTTATGTACATCCCGTTCGTGTACGTGACTGAGCCGCAAAACAGCGGAACCATGGGAATTTAAATTTTGCTAGAGGGGAGCGACTTGGTGGAATGAAGAAAACCACTGAGATCACTGGCCGTTTTCTGAAAATAGTCTCAAACCCGCGAAATTGCATATGCGCGTTCTTTCCGATTTGAAACCAAATAAAAATCATCGACTAGCTCCCGCTCATCTCACAATATTCTCTTATTACGCTGTAATTGCATTGAACTACTTGATTCATCGTAATTTCCCCTAAAAAATGCACCCGTTGCACTTTTTCTCCTCCTCTCACAAGCAAACGTCAAAGCGCGGCGTCATGTGAGCAACCGATGTGTCAGTGAGTTGCGTGTAAAGTAGAAAATCGCATGAGTGCTCAATTTTTCGCTCGCGCGCTAATCTCATTTCTCTCCATTGGTCGTCGTCGCTAGTCGGCGAATTTTTCCCGGTCACCCGTCAAGTTCGTTCGCAGCCAAGAGTCGAAATTTTGCGCTTTTTTCCGCAGGAAGGTCACGTTCCAACAAAGTTTCAGCGTTTTCCCACTGAAGAAAAGTGAACGGTGTGTGTAGTGAAATGCTTGCGTAGTTCTGTTTGCGGTGCAACACTGTGCAACAAAGTTTCCAACCGAATTCTGGGTTGTAGCCCGGAAAAGCGCGATCCCAACATCCGTACCATCCGAACGCCCCCGCAAAAGTTAGTGAGCCCTTCAGGTCCACAAAAATTCAATTCCGGGCGCAGCCAACACGAAAGCAACACGCAACAACGGTCGAGTTGGATGATTTCCTTTGTTGTCGCGTGGGAAAGTGTCGTTTTAATCGTGGTAAGGAATCTCGTGACTTTGGTAGAACAATTCAGTTTGTTGGACAGTTTTGGTTTGAAATCAAGTGAAAAGTGTGAATCAACAGAAATTGTGCGACGAAATCATCGCCTGTTGAACGAAGAGGAATAAGGTGAGTTGGATACGATTTGCGTGCGGAAAGCTTGGGAAAGTAGCGTTGCGTCACTTTGCGTAGAATGCCATTCAAATTGGAAAAAGCATTTCATATCGTACGGTGTTCGATTGCCTTTGTTGGAATTCTCAATCTTGTCATCAATCCTTAAGTGATTATGGAAAAAAGGGGCACGTGAAACTTTTCTCATTCTTTCAATACCGTTCCCTTCTCCCGGTTGATAAGCATGTAGAAATGTCAAAGCTGGAGGGGAGTAGGTTACTGCATTTTCGAAGAGGGGTTAATTTTCCGCTCGTAATTATTCGGTTGCCTGCTCTCTCTCTGATTAAAATTTCTCTGAAACTCAACTGAGAAGGAGCAGTGTTTTGCTCAGGAGGTATGCAGGCGAAAAGTTTTGGCGGTAAATTGTATGGAAGTTTCGTTCGCTTTAGCAGCTTTGCTTTTGTTTGATGCTTTATATTATGCGCAGTGCTTCCTGAAATCAGTATTTCGATCGTTCCTCCCTAAACAATATTGGTGAGAATTTAATATAATAGGTATATCACCAAAACACCCTACTAAAATCTCGCCTATTGGTTCACATTACCCGTTCTCGAGAATTAAAAAGCAGTAGTATTGAAGTGTTGCAAGCATGTGAAATAACGTCTTCAAAATATTGGTTTAAAATTTTGCATTTTGCCTTTTTATAATTTTTCAAATGCACCCCTTTACATGTAGTGGGTCTTGAATTGATATTCACAAGGTAGTTAATAAGGTATCAAATGAAAGTTTTTGATAACTTAAAGAAAATAAGTGAACATTTTATGTACTCTCTCCCGCAACGATTGGACATATTCGTCCAGGATAAATAATACAAGAAGATGAATTTTTCGGGATGTGATTTGCTTACGCCTCGCACGCACCTGGGCGATCACAAGACATACAAAAAATGAAAGAAAGTAAATTCCCTTTAATTCTACTATTTTTATTTTTATTCCGTATACAATTGTTTCGTTCTCTACTTGAGTACTTCCTTAGTGCTACTATTACCTAAACTACAAGTGTCCTAACATTTATACTAAACTCTTTAAACTATTAAATTACCTAACATATCTCTAATCCCTCAAAGTTCTTTTAATTAATCTCTAATTACCTGATCCTTTTACCATTCAAAAATTTTGTTTTTCCTTATTACTACTTAATTACATTTATTACTTTGTAAGCTTGAATAGCCAGGTGTATCCGTTACCTGGGTCGCCGTTCCAAATGTCCTGCATCTTTCGATTGAATATCTCCAAACTTTCTGCTACATCAAGCTTCCACCCGTTTGTAATCGTTTTAGCACGCTCACGTTGTCCGCAGTGATGTCATGTTTTTCAAGGACTATATGCTCCGCCACTTTTGATTTGAAGTTTTTTGCATCCTGCTTTTTGCTTTGTTGACTGCTTCCCTTAAGTGTTCGTTCCATCTGACCCCTAGTGATCTCCTCGTTTGTCCAATATAATATCCATTTTAGTTCGTACACGATACGTTGTAGACTTCGCTCCGCTCTATTTTGGGTATGGGGTCCTTGGCTGATCCCAGCAAGTTCTGCAGTTTTGTGGCCCGGCTCGTGTAAACTAGGTCGATGTCTACGTTTTTCATAGCCCTATTCATTGTTTCCGTCCTTGAGTCGAAAGTTACAACCAACCTCTTCCGTTGCTCGACTTCCGCAGTTAGCGTTGTGAACTTTTTGTTGAAGATCGCCTTCGTTCGTTTGGCTATCAATTTGATGACTTCGTACGTAGGGTATCCATTCCACTCGGCTAACTTATAAATGTGGGACGTTTCTTTTTTATTATTGTCTTCAACTCCTTCTTAGCCCTACAGCCCCTCGGGCGTTCGCTTCCTGCAAATAGCGCCTCCAACTATCTCGGTCCATTGACCGCGTTTATTATTGTAATTGAGAGAAATTCAGCAGGTTTGAAGATACGAGGGTGGGCCAATAAGTCCTTAGAAAAAAGGATTAAAACAATTTTTTTTGTTAAATTTTTTTTTTATTTTTCAATATAATCTCCTTGGAGATGTTTCTCTAATTTTTTTAACCCGTCAGGAAAAAAAAAGATTTTGGAAGATCCTTAAAATAAGCATTTGTTTGATAGATGACTTCTTCATTTGAAAAAAAAAACGATGTCCAGCGAACCATTTTTGCAAGGAAAAAGTCACTGGGGGCGCACTTTAATTCTTCAATTTTAGCCATTGATCGTGAACATGTGTGAACACGGGCAGAGGAGCAGTTAACAGAAGATTGGCGAAAAAGTATTATGTGTCCCGTACCTAAAAAAGGGGAGAAGTTAAGGTGTGAAAATTATAGAGGCATCGATCGTGTATGTCTTATAAAGTGCTCCTCAAAATCATAGAAAGAAAATTAAAGCCGTACAATGAAAGTATTATAGGAAAGTATCAGGGAGCCTTTCGAAGTGGACGGTCTACTATGTACAGACTAAATATTTTCAATAAAGCAGATGCTCGAAAAGTGCTGGCAATATAACATCGATAGGCACCAACTCTTTGTAGACTTCAAGCAAGCAGTGTCGGCAGAAATGCGCTGTACAAAATAATGCTTGATTCTGGCGTCCCAACAAAACCAGGCCACATGGCCAAGGGCACGACGCTAAACACAAAGTCCTAAGTCAAAGTAAACGGTGGACTAACAGAAAGCTTCATAATGAAATCAGGCTTAAAACAAGGGGATGGAGGTGCCCCAATGCTCTTCAATATTGCCCTGGAACACATCAGCTGAAAGCTTGGGTACAATAATGTTCAAGCCCACATAATTGGTAGCATATACTGATGACATCAATATTATGGCACGGTCGACCTCAGATGCTAAAGGAGCATTTCTCAGTCTAGAATCTGAAGCAAACGAAGTCTAAATGAAGAACACTCCAGTCTGTCAAAACCTCACCGTAGGGGACATTAACCTTGAAAGTGTGGATAACTGTACCTATCTTAGAGCCAATCTAAATAGAAGGGGCATCGAAAAGGACGAGAAACCGAATAAACCCTGCAAATAAAGTACAATATATTATTCTGTACTTCCCATTCAAAGGTCCAAAGTTGTACACAGCCAAAATAAGATTCGTATTTATAAATCACTAGTTAAACCTGTGCTCTTATATGGAAGTGAAACATGAACCCTGACAAATGAATCCGAAAAGGAAGTGCACATATTTGAATGCAAAGTGCTCCGGAAATTCTACGGCCCAGTGAAATAAGGAACAGATTCGAGTGGATGGGTTGTAAGAACTATTTGACGAACCACCTGCAGCTACAGTGCACGCAAAAAAAGATAGCACTCCTGAAAATATCTCATTACTTCTTAAACTACAGGATACAGGTCAGTAAATTGTTTTGCAAACTAGACACGTAGACTGATATACACATATCTGCCCAAAAATAATTAAGGTTTTCTCAAAGTACGAGATTTTATGGTGTATTCAATTACTTTTTGCAGTTTAAAAAATATAGCACAACTGAAGAAAATAATGAAAAAAATTAAGCTAAGCTACATAATATACTGTCGCGTGTTATGGTTCGCGGCCAATAATTTTAATGTTCCGGGAAAGTGAAAACGCAATGTCTTTTAATTTAAGTTAGAAGAGTCTATTTAATTACAAAAATGCACAATAATCAGTTTAACACTTTCACTAATTTTAATTTTCACTATTAAAAATCTAACACTTGTCCATAAATTTCTTATCGCAATTGTCCTCTAAATCACTTCACTATTACGAAAATCATATCGCTTCCCACACACTATCGCAGTTCTTTTCGCGGTCGGATGAATGATTCCCCCATTCATTCAGCTCGCCTTCATATAGGGTCTCTAATCATTCAACTAAGTTCTCGTACATTGGTGAATTAGCGGGAGCATTCCAGCAGTGAATGAATGGAGCAGTGACTCACTTTCAAATGTTGTTCATGCTTGGTAGGTTCTCGTGGTTTCGAGTAAATTCGTTTTATTGATGTTCTTTATTGTTGTGAAAATAATTGCGACAGTAGCTCGCAGAATTATTTGTACATGTAACACTGCCCCCACCTCAGTTCTTTTCGTTCCGAAAAGATGTGTCGCCAGCTGTAGTCAATTCTCCCTGGGTGTAATATGGGGCAAGACGGTCCAGATGCACGATTTTCATTTTGGCTCTCGGTTTACGGTGTTCCTGTATGCGATATACGACGTTGTTGATTCGCTTTGTGACCCGGTATGGTCCCTCCCAATTATGTTGCAACTTTGGAGACCTACCCTTCCGTCGCTGTGGGTTATATAGCCAGACCAAGTCATTTTGCTGGAAGCCAGTAGAATTTGCCTTTAGATCATACCTGGTCTTCATGCGGTCAGTAGCCGATTCGAGGTGTTTTCGCACTGTCCGATGTATCTGGTTAAACCGTTGTCTTAGCTCACTTGCGTACTCCGAGATCGTTTGGGGTTTCTCAGGGGGTGTCCCGAACTTTATAGCAGCTGGCAGACGAATAGTCTTTCCAAAAATGACTTTGGCTGGGGCTTGGCCCGTCGATGCATGTTCGGCAGCTCTGTACGCCATCAAAAATAGTGGGATATGTCGGTCCCAGTCCCTTTGGTTCTCGTCAAACATTTTGGCCAGGTGTTTATTGAGCGTGCCGTTGAAACGTTCGACCATTCCATCGGATTGGGGATGCAGCGGTGTTGTCCTCGTTTTCCGTATTCCAAGCAGCTCGCACATTTCGCCAAAAACTAGTGACTCAAAGTTTCGGCCTTGATCCGAATGTAGTTCGCAAGGTACGCCGTACCTACTGACTCAATTTAACACTAGCTGTTCGGCTACAGTAGTTGCTTCCTGGTTGGGGATGGGGTAGACCTCGGGCCACTTGCTGAAATAATCGGCTACAACCAGCGTGTATCGATTCCCCCATTCCGATTCAGGAAAGGGTCCAGCGATGTCAATAGCAATGCTTTCAAACGGTACCCCCACGTTATAGGTTTGCATTTGTCCTCTCAGTCGTCGCTTTGGGCCTTTGACGGAAGCGCAAATTGTGCATCTGTGACACCAGTCCTCTACGTCTTCTCGAGCGTGGAGCCAGTAGAATCTTTCCCGTAATTTTGCTAATGTCTTGTTAACACCAAGGTGGCCTCCCGAGGATCCTTCATGCATTTCCTTAACCACATCGTGGATTCGGCTTTTGGGTAGTATAGTTTGCATCCTATAGGAGCTGCCATCTGCCGTTTCCCATTTCCGCTTGAGTACGCCACCCTCCACCTAAAGGGAGTTCCATTGTGCCCCATAGCTTTTCAGGGTTGCGCCATGCGTTGAAACGTCTTTCCACTCAGGTCGCCCAGTTGTCTCCTTCCATACGAGCAATGGTCCGATGTCTTCATCGGCTAACTTGGCATTTCAAATCTCCTCCGGTGACCAACCTTCATCGAACTCGGTCGTTATCAATCGCAGATCAACGGTCGGCTGCGTTTCCTTAACCCGTCGGCAATGCTTGCAGTTAGCTGGACATGGATGACGAGATACGGTGTCAGCATTCCCATGAACTCTGTCCTTGTGAAGTAGTTGGGGCCTCACTAGGTCTGGTCGGATCGTCGATCGGGTTGCACCAGTGTCGTTTGTTATGGTGCAATGTTCTTCATCAACTTGACCAGGAAGGCATAAGTCTGCTTCTCCACGATGTTGCCTTGACACGGTGATGGGGGTGCTCGGGATGTCGATCCCCCTAGCCGACGTCCGTCGCATGAAGTTGGCCCTTTCAGTTTGATGGGGTTCTATTCTAGGCTCCTGACACGGTCTGGTTCACCACCATTCTGGACAATAGCTCCGTTTTCTTCGCTTCTTGCAGTCTCTTTGCAGGTGCCCCTTCTCACCGCAATCCCAGCATCTAGGCGCACCATTTACTTGCGGCTCTCGCTCATTTTCCACGCACTCACACCTGCACTCGTCTGCCACTACCTTGCGAACCCGGGCAGTGGTACGAGTCACATTTTTCATTGAATCAAAGTTCAGGCTATAAGCCAATGCCTCCTTGACTGATTGCTTTTGAGCTAAACGCACAGCTTGTTGCAATTCCTGGTCCTTTAACGCGCTGATGAATGCTTCTGTTGCTGCGTCACCTCGATGCTCTGGGTCGTAAGCTGGATAAGCCAAAAGTGCCAGGCGCTCAATGTCTTGGGCTAGCTGCTGTAAGTTTTCGCCAGACTTTTGCACCCGATGCCGTAGCTGTGCCCGGTAAATCTGCTTCAGATGGGCGCTTCCATAACGGCTGTCGAGCGCATTCAATATAGCAGTCGAGTTTGAGTGTAAATCAACGGGGATAGTCTGCAAAAGCTCGGCAGCTGGGCCTCTTAGAGCAAGAATTAATGCAGTTGCTCGTTCCTGCTCATTCCACTGATTTGTCCTAGCGGCGGCTTCAAACTGGGTCTTGTAAATAGTCCAGACCGTTTGCCCGTCGAATATTGGTGCTTGCACATTTCTAGATGAGCTTTGCGCTGCGGTTATAAGTGGGGCGTGTGAGGCGGTTACTACTGCCTTCGCTGCTTCCAAGTCCTTTTTCACTTTTTCTATCTCATGGTTGATTCTCTCTTCGACCTGACTGATCTCAAGGTTGGTTCTCTCCTCGGCCTGGTATACCTTTTCCTCGACGCATTTAATTTGGCTGTTAAGACTACTGAGCTCCGCTTTTATTTCGGTTTACTGTTTTTCCAGCTTCTGTGTGATGTCTGCCTTGATTTCGAACGCTTGTTGGTCTAGCTTCGCTGATTGTTCATTTAGCTTCACAGCTAAACTGGGTGTCTGTTCATTTAGCTGCGCTGATTGTTCATTTAGCTTCACAGCTAAATTGGATGTCTGTTCATTTAGCTGCGCTGATTGGTCATTTAGCTTCACAGCTAAACTGAATGTCTGTTCATTTAGCTGTGCTGATTGTTCATCTAGCTTCGTAGTTAAATTGGACGACTGTTCATTGAGCTTCGCAGTTAAATTGGATGACTGTTGTCGCTGCTCTTGCTGCATCAGCATCAACATTTGCATCAGCGCATTTTCTGGTTCCTTTGGTTTTGATGTTTCGGCTTCACCACCTTCTGCGCCTTTTTCTGCATCTGTAGGCTCTCCCGAATCCAGATACGCACCTTCCGATTCAATCGCGTCACGCAAGCGTGCAATCAGTATGGCCTTTGTACCTTGCGTGGCCAGATTTCGCTGTTCCAACTCCTCTTTGAGCTCCGATATGCTCAATTGATTAATTTTTAGATGTAAATTTCCTGGCATTTTTATTGTTTCGGCTTATTTTTCCACGTTAATTTTCACAATTGTGCACTTAAAAATTGTTTAAACGTTTTCACTTCCAAAATTTTCTATCCCACTTCTGACACCATTGTCGCGTGTTATGGTTCGCGACCAATAATTTTAATGTTCCGGGAAAGTGAAAACGCAATGTCTTTTAATTTAAGCTAAAAGAGTCTATTTAATTACAAAAATGCACAATAATCAGTTTAACACTTTCACTTAATTTTAATTTTCACTATTAAAAATCTAACACTTGTCCATAAATTTCTTATCGCAATTGTCCTCTAAATCACTTCACTATTACGAAAATCATATCGCTTTCCACACACTATCGCAGTTCTTTTCGCGGTCGGATGAATGATTCCCCCATTCATTCAGCTCGCCTTCATATAGGGTCTCTAATCATTCAACTCAGTTCTCGTATATTGGTGAATTAGCGGGAACATTCCAGCAGTGAATGAATGGAGCAGTGACTCACGTTCAGATGTTGTTCATGCTTGGTAGGTTCTCGTGGTTCCGAGTAAATTCGTTTTGTTGATGTTCTTTATTGTTGTGAAAACAATTGCGACAGTAGCAGCTCGCAGAATTATTTGTACATGTAACAATACATTATCTTCTTTTAAACATTAATACTTAGTTGAACCTCCACTATTTTGAATTACATCACACATTCTTTTTTGAAGGCTTTTATATAATTTTTTTTATGTATTTACTGGAAATTTCACCCCAACATCGTATTATTGCTATTTTCGGCTCATCAACCGTGACATATTGCTTTGTTCCAGCGTAAACAAGTCTGTCCCCAAAAATTTTCAATAATGTTGCGGTCAGGTGATCGTGCTGGCCGATCAAGAAGTTCGATTTCTTTCTCCTCGAAATACGATTTCACCTTCCTGGTGGTGTACACAGACGTATTATCTTGTTGAAAAATCGGCGGCGCATCTGCAATGGTCATTCGGCCGTCAGATATTTGTTGCTCCAACAGCTGTGCATACTTATCAGCGTTCATTTTGCCACTGATGAACGCTAATTATGATGGAACGTTAAAGTCGATTGCAGCTCATATCATCACCGATCCTCCTCAATGCTGCCGCTTACTTTAAATAATTTCCTCCTTCCGAATGTCATGGAAATAATATCCCCAGTCATCTGGGCCATCTAGATTAAATTTCTTTTCATCGGAAAATATGACACACCTCTACTTTTTCTTCCACTGAATACGACGCGTGCAAAAGTCCAAACGGCGCTTTTTGTGAAGAGGGGTTAATGGTAGTTTCCGCTTTAGCTTCCGACGTTGAATATGTGGCGACTTTTGTATCACATTCTATATGTTGCGTATCTTGGTTTCAACCCCTGCTCGTCTGCCGATTTCTCTAGCGGTAAGAGCAGAAATCGAAGCCTCCGTCAACATTCGACGTTCCTCGCATTTTTTTATGTCTCGTGGTCGACCCGGTTTTCCCGTAATTCTCCGGATCCGCAATCAAATTCGATACAACCTTTCGACTCCTGCCAACACTTCGTGCGATTTCTGCAATAGTTTAATTTTGACGCTGAAATGCTAAAATCATATGAATTTCCGTCCCACTTTCCTAAATGTAGTTCGTGTGGAGCAATGTGTTAGAGCTCAATCCGCTTGCGCAGCTGCTCCCAAATTCAAAGCTCGGTGGCTGTATCGAGTTTGAGCTTCTGATGCTGCTATGGACAATGTTGATGGATACTAATTGAAAAATTAGGTAATAAAGACATGGTTGAGCGTGATATTGACCATATTACCTCGAATTCCATTACGGTAATGGAATGAGATGCCCTAACAATGAATCTCAACACTAAGGTTTGGATTTGGACTCTTATGCCATGGATTATTATTATTATTATTGCCATACAAATAAATTAAAATTTTAAAATGGCTATGCACTCTGCCCTGGATACCTTAATAGTAAAGTTCACTGTTTGAATACCGAATCTAAAGTGGCCTGATGGAGGAAACCAAGCAATTTAAGAGGAAAGTACTATGTGCTATCTTATTATATTTATTAATTCGCCATAAAATCTCAAATTATGAGAAAACCCTAATTATTTTTAGGTATAAATGTGTATCTTAGTCTATATACATAATTTGTAGAAAATCTTAATGACCTGCATCTCGTATTCTAGGAAATAACGATAAATTTTCAGGTGTACTATCTTTTTGGCGTGCACTGTACTTGCGTAAAGTTACGCAAATTGCAGTGTTCGGCCCATTTAAATTTTATGGAAGAAAAACAGCTACCTAAAAGAACATTTAAAGGTAGAGCGCATGGTAGACGTCCAGTTGGAAGACCGAGGACTTATAGGAAAGCACGATAGAAGCTGACAGTAGATCCTTCCTGGGAGTGATCAACTTGCGAACGAGGTCGTCGAACCGTAATGAATGAAGGGGATTAAACCTGGAGGCTAAGGTCTCGCTTGGGCTGTTGCGCCGCGGATGAAATGATTTAATTTTCGTTCGCAAATTTCACATTTTCGTCAATGAAACCTTAAATTCAATGTGCCTGAAACTAAAATTTTCTTCTTCTACTTTACGTCGTAATTGTAAATAACGAATTTCATTTCCTAAATTGCTGCTCTTAAAGTATCCTTGAGCTACCATTTTGTCCCTCGGCCAAGCACTGGAGTTACAAATCACAATTTTTTCACAAGAAAACATTAGAAAAACACAACTTTAGGACGAGAACAACGGCTGCTTTGAAAATGATGAACGTAGTCTCTATAATGCACAATCCATAGACATCTCTGGATGGGAGACAAATTGGGAAAATTCACAAACGGGGGTGTTCCCTTCGTTTCTTGTAAAATATGTTGACAATTGTTACATCAATGAAAACGCTTCACTGGGTTCAAATTCAGGTTCGCACATTCGATTCACGTTAGTACTCCCGCTACTTATAGGTTGGTATTGAACTAATGAAGCACGGAAAAACATCAATATGATCGAGTTTTACTTGAACCTCGACTTGGACATGATCTTCCCATTGCCAAATTTCAGCGAAATAAAATTGAATCTGTTCGTATCGAGTGGATATAGTAGAATTGTGTACAATTGTATAAAAATCGAAACATTTCCACAAAAAGAAACTGGACAATGTGCCGTCGCCGTTCGTGGCTTAGTAGCAATTCCTCGATATCAAGTTTTTCGCTCTTCTCGCCGGTTACTCGCACACCCAATATTCCCGTTGGTCGCCGGAACGGATTCTTTCCAGTTTCATGGAATTTTTCTTTCCATTTTAGTTTCATATTTCAGTGTGCGTAATTTTTGGCTTGATAAGTATCTACACAATTTCGACTGGATATCATTCCAGACACGTGATTGTCCTTTTTTCAACTTTTCTTTTATGTACGTGCCTTGGCATTCGGTAGAATAACCGGAAACGGTTTGTCATTCGAATGCGAAAGTACAAAGTATAAAATTATAATTGTTCAAAATGATTTACATAAGTTGATTAGGCATTGAATGTATTGATCAGCTGGGGACACCTTCAAAAGTTGTTCGAAGAGTTGCTTTTCTTTATGCGCAGAATTTTGTTCATTATATGAACGTAATACAACTTTAACGGCTGAATGTATTGCTGATATAAAGTTGATATGAAGCTGATCTATTGCAATCAGGGATTTGTTCAGCAATTTATAAGCCACCTGAAGTTTTCTATATTTTTTCGATCAAAGCTTTGTGTCATTTCATTTAAGACATTATCCAATTGGAACCCGGTTAGCATTAACGTTTCTTATAATTTCTGATTTAGAGATTCGACACACGCCAAAGCGTGATAACGATCATATCACCTTGTGGAGTGCCGATACATTCGATCATGACAATGAAATACTCTAACTATCTCTAAGCGAAGGCCCGAAAGGGGCTGTAGGGCTACCAAGAAGAAGAAGATTCGACACAATTGTACTGTATGTATTCCGCAGCTTCTGCAGCTCGGTATCATTCCTTTTCAGTATTTTTATTGCATTTAGCGACTGTAATAAATATGACAGCATTTCTCGCTTTCGCTAGGTCGCAAATATTTCGAGACTAGGCGTTAAATGTTTCTTGGCATAACTTAAGTAAGATCGAGCTTTAGGCCATACCCACAGTGCTCCTTCAAGTTTTTTTTTTGGCATCTCCAATTCTAATATGTGTTGCAAAACGTTTTCCGAAATCACCTTTTTCCTGTTGGTTTAACACAGACATCGATTCTTGAATTTTTTCACAGCTTTACTCTACAGTAGCAAATTTCTTTAGTTCATATGATGCCAAATCAGCTCCATCTTCTTAGTAAATTGGCTCGATTCCCTCGAGAACTTCTTGATCCGAAGGTTTATTATCGTCTTGAGATTGCTGTTTCTTGGGTTTACGGTCGGCTGGTGTTGATTCGACACATTTTGTAGGAAGTAGTCGGAGAAGCCCATCGCCGGAATTTTTACATGGCGAATTTGTTTATGGATTAGACCCAAGAACTTTGTCTTAATTTCATCAATCCTCAAGAGGAGAGTGCACTGCCATTTGGACAACGTACTTCGTTTGTCTTCTTTCTCAAAGAAATCTTCAATGAAACTCCTAACATAACTTCTTTCTTACAAGATTCCCATAATTTCGCCTCTACTTTTGTTGTCCTTGTCGTGAAGGTCCCTCCAGCAGTTTGCCTATGCGGACTGCTCGATTACTACAGTATCCTGAATCGAATTTTAATATGCATATTTGCTAATTCTAGTGTAAGAAAAGTCGTTTTTATATAAGCCGATTATTTAAAATGCATATCGAACGAAGTGTTTCTTGAGTTTTCTCATTAGTTGTGTAAAGTATGTGTTTACATTTGATAGTTTGAGTATAAAACGCTTCTGACAGGAGTATACTTCTGTCTTCTCAGCTTGATTCCAATATTATTTATCTTGTCGCCCATTTTTTTTTGTGTTTGGGGGGTGAAGGCTGTTTAAGGTCTGACGGTGGTACTCCCAAGTGCACCAGGCGCTAGAGACTACCCACTATAGTCTCCAGGGAGAGCGCTCCAACATCATTGAAGAGGTCACCACGCAACCTGTCCCATATTTTGCAGCTAAAAAATGTATGGCAGGCATCATCTATCTCTCCTATACAGGACACGTAGTCGGGTAACTGTGACTTACCAATCTTGTGCAGGTAAGACTGAAAACATCCATGCCCGCTAAAGATCTGGGTTATGTGGAAGTTAATCTCACCATGTCTTCCGTCGAGCCACTACCTCAATCTAGGGATCAGACGCGCGCAGTTCATCTTCCCTTTGTGTCAGTCACCCAAGGCTATTCACAATCGCAGACAGTTCGCTGTCTCCTCTGTTGCGACTACATCGCTGTTACGTTCGCTTCTACGTAGGTAGATATTTGTTCGCTCTCTAGAGAGGAAGTTGATGGGTATCACCCATGCTATCACTAATACTGCCGACCCGGGGACTGTTCGATATGCACCTGCAATTCGTAGCGCTCTTTGTCTTTGCACCTGTGCCAACTGCTTTCGGTGCAGCTCCTTACTGAGAGCGCCGCTCCATATTTCCGATCCGTAAAGTAGTGCAGACTGCACAACGTTCATCAAGAGTCATCTTCTTGATGAGGAGGGTCCCCCTATATTGGCAATTAAACATGCAAGTGCCATTGCCCTCCCTGCTGCTTTATCAGCTGTTGCCCCGATTAGCTCGGAAAAGCTCATCTTCAACTCTATCAATATGCCCAAGCATTTCCCCTGTTGATAGTCCTGTCTCCGAAAATTCTTTTATCATGATGACGAATTCATCACCCATACAGTGATCGTTGACTTTTCCTCAACATTCTGTCTCGTGGACGCAGGCGGGAACTGCCTGATTTTTGTTGCCCATTAAAATATTATTCTGGGACTTTACCTCTATGCCTCCAAGCTTCATCGTTTCTTACGCCAAAAGGAAAACGATTTATTCCCCCATGCTTTCAGTCTTACCTTGCCAGTCTTATTCGTGTTCACTTTTTGAACAAAGCGCATCATTCTTTTTGTCTATTTTATAACCTTCTAAACCGCGGCGCTTAGACCTATTTTGTAAATGGATAATTTAAGTTAATTGCTATAAAATACTGGGAAGGAAAAAGTAAATTTATTAATATTATTCAGTGCAGGACATTAAAAAACTTTTATCAAAATAAACGTCTGATTTACTTTCAATACTGAAAGAGACGCCAAGACTTTTCATAATTCTTTTACGAATTAATTAATTTAGTATCTTTTGGTTGTACTTCCGTACATCTTTTGTTTTTATTTTCCCTTAAAACTCGTGTTCTAAAAAAGTAATCTGTCGAAATGAGCAAAACGACGCTATCCTAACCAAACTGCTTGTCTAAACGTCTTTTAGTGAAATAGGTGTATATAAGATGTCCGTGAAGGACTGCTGCCTCGGCGAAAGAGGATGATAGGAACCGCCAAGATTGGTCGTGTTTGAGGACGCGTGAATGCGCTGGCAGGCTAGCATTGCGGTGTCGTGGGGCGGGTTTTTTCTCCAGCACAAGGACCCTCTGCAAAAAAATTTCGCATTCACGAATTGAAAAGGGTCGAGCGCCGATCGACTGGTGTCGAGGACGAGGTAACCTACTAAGGGTTGAAATTGCTTATAGCCAGTAACAAACTGGGCCGGGAGAAAACAGACGGACTTGAGCGGACTTCGTCGTCACCGACGATACTTATGGCCCCCAAATAAGAGTGGGACATCCAGGTGGAAGCGATGCCCCCGCGCACCCTCCCAACCGGATCAAGATCCAAATGTCGACGTGGCCATATATTTCCCATTTAAGTGAAATGAATGAATTTTTCCCTTAAATGAGAAATATAAACGTGGCCAATTTATGTTATAGTATTATGCGATGGAATCACATACCACTATATCTGTAATGCAGAAAAAAGGGGGGAGCTCGCCCGATGGCTATCTCGTTATAGTGGAGGATCGTTGCGGGTCCCATACCCGGTCAGGTTTCAAATAAATGAAAAGACTGAGTTTTCTTTACTGGTTCATTTTTTTCCAAAAACAATTTATATAATAGACCTTATCGTACAATCATGATGATTAAAAACCGACTTTAATGTGTTTCTTTCTTGTTTGCTTTTCTCCGTGGCTTTTCTTTTATTTTTTTTTATAAATTAAAATTGTTTAGTCAATATTAAATATGGTAAAAAATATTTCAAATAATTTAAATAATAAATTTTTTATTGATATAAAAAAATTTAGAAAAAACAAACAAGTACTCACCTACATCCTCACCGGGCGTCCACTGATGATGTGGTGATGCTAAAGTTGTTAACTATTAGTTGCGATTGTTTTACTATGAATAAAAAGATTATCTTGCACTAACCTATTTGATTAAATTTTAAATTATTATTATTATTGTAATTCACTTGAGCACTTTACAGACAACTCACGCAATTGGGCGAATAACTTTATCTTAAAATAAATAGTAACAATAATTGGAAAAAGGGTGACGTGAGTCAGACTAAAATGCTCATGTATTGCCAGTTTTTCGTACTCCCGAATGTCCAATTCCGTTGACCGAACACTTGAATGCAATTCGACTGCCGAGCCTACTTCCAGAAGCGTTGTTGTGTGATGTTTTCCCATGCGACAACGATTATTGCTAGTGACCTTGAACGGACGGAAACTGACATTTCCCGTTGATAACAGTTTTCAAGTCTGTTTTCAAATTGCGAACACTAGTTAATATTTTGATTTCGATTCACTTTTCTTAACACCGAATTCATGCGAAAAAGTAAAAATCAAACATTTCTCCTTCAAAATACACGTATGGTTAGCATTTCAATCCACTCGTATTAAGATGCATCGTTTTCCTAACAATTCTGCATGCTCAGGTTTTTTCGTAAGTCACTTTGTCATGCATTTCTTAGTTTGTAAGCAATTGAATGGGCTTGTTAAACACAGCACTGTTCATGAATCAACTACTTTTATTTTGTTGCCATTGAAGATGCGACACAAATTTACCGACGTTTTTCTTCTCGGATAGTGAACGGCACACACCAAAACATGACTCTCGTCCATTTGAGCGATTGTTCCACCAAATTCACGCACGAAGAAGAAATTTTAACTCCGGAATTTCATATGAAAACTAATTTCTTCCCGGGCCGAAAAGAGTTGCTAATCGTGAAACTGCTCAAACACTTCTCCACAAAAGTCAGACACCGAGAGCAGTTTGAAAGCAGACATCCACTACTTGTCGTGATCAGAAACAGAACCCCCCTCTTTTCTGTCCGTCGTCCACTTCTTCGTGTCGCAACAGTAAATTGTGAAGCTTGTAGCTCAGCCACGTTAGACTGCATTCGCAATGCAATCCGTGGATGGCTGTATGATTTCAGGACTCTCATGTCTGAAATTTTAATTTGCAGATTTCAATTTAAAAATTAACAGAAGCAAAAAATGAAAAAAATTTAAATAATAATAAAAATATAAATATCATAAAGAATAAAATTATAAGGAAAAGTTTAAATTTAATATAGAGAAAATGATATAAAATTTATATTTAATAAAAATAAATAATTAATTTTTTTTCAAATCTGCAATTAAAATTTCAGATAAGTGATGAACTTTTCGAGCAGTTTGCTTAGGCGACTGCTCGATTACTACAGTCTAGTTTAAATTTTCTTTGTTTCAGCTTGAACTTTCCTTCTGATGGGGTCTCTTTATTGGAAAACATTAAAAAACTGCATCGAAGACATCACCACGACTGTGTGATAGCTCAAATAAGATCATGGTAAAATATCACTCTGGTATTCCATATACTTATAAAGCATACTAAAAATTTGCTACTGATGAATTTAATTTAAAATCGACCGAAAATGCAATTTAAACAATAAATTTCCATATTCCAAACGCAGATTTGTACCAATTGCAGAGTAGTATGAAATGAAAAGATCAAAATCGCCATTCAGATCATATCGTCCATTAGTCTCCTCTGTACCAATATATCGAAAAAAAGCTAATCGCAACTCAATTAATAGAGGTAGTATTGATGTACCAGTTTAGTTGAAATGTAGACGATATAGCCACGCTCTATTCTCTACGATCGATCTAAATTTTATCCCTTTACGCGAGCTTATAAAGTGTCTCCCTCAACTATATTTGTTCTGTCTAAAAAAGGGTTAATTTGGGAGGTTGCCGCTATTTGCATTCACTTGAACCCAAATATATTCGTAAATCCTCTCTTTTAAGCTCATGTAACAAAAATGTATGTTTGTTCGTAAACTCCTGAGCTCCTCTTCTTGCTCCAATTTCATTTCTCTTTCACCACTTTATTAGTTTAAAATGTACCAAATATAGCCATTTTGATTATTCCTCAACACGACTCGCTGCAAACATTTTCCTGTTCCATAAAAACTTTATGCCATAATATCCCCTTCTCCCCATTAAATGCGGCCCGCGTTGTGCTCGCACATGAAGTCATTTGCGAACACTTTAGATAACAACATTTAGGTGTTTATCTTTCAACTTTTCTCTCCCAATCCAACGATAAAATAATTTCAAATGCACGCGTTCCACCACGCCAACATTTTAGCACAATTTCTTCGTCTGCGTGGCGATGTGGTCGTCGCCCGTCCACTATCCGCCGAGAACAAAACAGAGTTCATTTTGCTTTGGAAAAATAAAAAGGGGGGACTTGGTTCATTTGCCGTTTTGAGTTTCCATGTACGTAAATAAAGTAAGGAATAGTTTGTTCTGCGTTGTTTTGACGTCAACACCTCGCTCGCTCAGCCCGCGCACTATTAGCGCATTTATATTCGGGACAACCACTAGCGGAGTCATGCAAAAGAGGGCATCCACAAACTCCTTGTCAACAAGCTCCACGTTGGAACCTGGGGAGACGACGCGACGTTCATTCTGCACAGATGTGTGTTTTGTTAACGGAAAATAAATAAGAACAGGTCGCTGCTGATACCAGATAGTATCCAAAAACCTTCGTCTCATTCAATAGCTCCAGCAGAGCGCGAGTAGAAAAGCTGAGCGGTTGGAAATTTCGCATTTCAAGTATACTTATCGTTCTTGTCCAAGATGAACGCGGACGTGCTTGGTTCTTAGCTGGTAGGTGGATGGTTGGTTGGACGGGCAATGATGTTAGTTGTTGGCTTTCTGATGAAGTCATGCTGACTTTTCTCATGAACGCTGAAAAACAAACACTTTGCATATTTTCAAATATTGCTGAGCGCACACGTTGGTGTCTAGTCGCCCCAGAAAGAAGCACGGGGAGCTTTTCATTGTGAACATTGCAGAACATTCCACCGGGGATTAGCATCAGCTTTTCCTTCTTCGTAAACAGCGCATAGCCGAATACAACGATAATGGCCTCTGAGAAAGGGTTTGGGTTAATTATGAATGTATTGCATATCAGAACGGATATTTTGGCTTGATGCACTTTGCTCCTTATCAGCAGCTTTGTCGCAGTCATTGCAGAGATTGATTGCATGTCCACTGACACCCCCACATCCATCTTCCTACACAGATCGACACTGATACGTCAATCATCTTTCAATCTAGGCTTATCGAATTAGTATTCGAACCTGGTTTTAAACGTCGACACATAAATCGATTCTCTTCCTTTTCTTGTTGGGTATCCTTTGTTTTGCATTCTCATATGCACCTTGTGAGCTAGACAGTTGCAACCAATTTCAGTAACCCACAAAGGCAAAGCACAACGTGCTGCTGAGCTGAACTGTTTTACGCCCTACCTTAACTACACCACCCAGTGTAAAATTTCTCAAGTATTTGCGGTTGGGTTATTATCATACGAGTACCCCTATATACGAGAGTATGTACGTACGAGTATAACCCCCAATATGAGTGGTGACTCAGGTTGTAAATTACAGGAATACCAAGTGCATACCAGGGAATTGAGATATGAGGACGAAGATATGTGTGTTCACAGACGAGTGCAATTCCACCCTCATCAGGATATTAATTTGTACATTGTGTTACAAAGTTGCATTAAAAAATCTCCACATGATAAATATTAAATTGTTGAGGAAGACAGTAATTTCTTTGATAAGATTTCGAGTACATCGAGGAATATTTATATGTAAGTTACCTCAATAGCTTCAATATCTTAGAAGTCAAAGTCTCTATTATTGCTATTCATACTTTGATTTCTGATTATTTGAATGGAATAGTAAGCGTGACATAGAATTTGATTATCTTTTGTTTTCAGAATCACAAGAAAATCAAATATTACTTCGTGAAGTTAAGTTTGGCTAGGACATTCTGCCATCTTCAGGCCCAAATAGACGCCTGTTTTTTTGTGGTGGTGAGGTGAAGGCCGTTTACGCCCGGATTGGAGCTTCCAGACTAAAAATGACGCCTGTTAACCTTAGAACCTAAGCCTGGAACCATTCGACAATTACTTTGGGTTAGGCCTCGTTATTTTTATGCTTCAAGATGCCATCGGGTTGCATGGATCCCTTTTTTAATCGTTGGGGGGAGAAAAGTAAAGAGAGTGATAGAAAAGCAACACCTCCACCCTCAAGGCGCTCCGTTTTTGCAATTGGACTAGGACATAATATTCCACCAGATTCCATTTGCCAACTGACCTGGGCATCTCTCCGATTAGATTATCTAGAGAAAGCTCTCCCTAATTCCTTAATGAGGTCATCGAACCACCTGTCCCATTCTTTTCACGCAAAAAAATGTGTCGCAGGCATCATCAATCTCTCCAGCGCACAACATACAATCAGGAGACTGTGACTTGCCAATTTTGTGCAGGTAAGAGTGAAAACATCCATGTCCGCTCAAGAGCTGTGTTAGATACAAGTCAGTCTCACCATGTCTACGATTGAGCCGTGGTCTCAGGTCAGGAATGAGGCGCGCGACACATCTCTCCTTCTCATTCACCCAACACTGTTGCCAATCGCTAAGCGAGCGTTGTCTTTTCGTGCGATAAAATTTTACGGGGCTCTTTACCAAGGGGAGTGATGGCTATAATGTTTGCAATTACCAGCACTGCCGATTTAGAGACTGCCTGATATGCAGATGTAGCGCTCCACGTCGCTGTGCTCGAGAGCGTTGCTCCATATTTGCGATTCATGCATTAGCTTTCTTTTTTTCTTTCGCTTTCTTAATGGCCATCAGTCGTCTGTGTGCCGATACACTCTCTGCGCATTCATCCGTCATTGCCCTGATTTGCTCAGAAAAACTAATCTTCGAGTTCCAAGCTAGTTTCGACTCATCTTTTACTTTTTCAATGCAGAGTGCCCTTACTCTGGAAATTCTCTTCTTTGTCAGGAGGAACACTTCAGTTTTCTCCAGTGCTAGACTGAATCCGTGAGCAGCCATTCAGTCCTTCACTCGGCGCATTAGCATACCTAGTCTAAGTTGTGCAATGGCGAGCGCCGCAACATAATCCGTATAGCCGATCAAGCTCAACTTATTCGGCAGCTCAAACCTCAGTAGCCCGTATCCGATGTGTTCCACAAGTCAGGGCCAAAGATGGAGTCCTGGGTGACACCCGATATAATTTCCATCCTCCGGTCCTTCAGATAGTTAGTCAGAATTCGCATCAGATATTCTGGAACTAGAAAAGGATTTTCCAACGCTTAAAGAATATCCACACATCTTGCGGAGTTGAGCTTCTGCATGACTAGGTTTTCTCCCAGGCCAGATCTTGCCTTGCAACCCTGCAGTTGATTCCTGGCCTACCTGTGTGCTGCTAACTGGGCACATATCTTTTCCGAACTTTGCACTCGTTGAGGCTCAACAAGCACAAAATCAGGAAAAGGCATGCACCCAGTTTCACTCCTTTCGCTGTTCAGCGATTTCAGTTGACCTCTAATACACTGATGGGTTGCCGTGCCGAGGCATAGATAAATTGCAAGCAGACGCGATGATACTCATAGTTGAGTTCACAACGTCTTCAGTCAGTAGCGGTCCGCCACTGTTGAGCACTTCGACGAACCTTCTAACGTCCATCCTACCAATATTCCACCCGCAAGCGGAAGCTCGAGGGCATGGGCGTTGGGTGGCCCCATCACTAATCTGAAAGCAAATGTACTGATGTTATTGGCTGAGTAGTCCTCTGGCACTCTCCAATTGTGAACTCATGGTAGTAGAGGCTCCAAGGTAAATGTCACGTCCAGTACGGTTCCTTCACAACCCTAGAGATGGAAGGTGGGCCTATTGCTAATAATCAACACGTCGAGTCCTTTCCTGGCCGATATCCCCCGGACTCGTTTCCCTCTCGGAATCTGTTCCCTTCAATAGCCCTTGCCTTGAAGTCTCCTCCGACTACACCACGTGCTGTTCAAGACGTTAACGTTGACTTGAAAATATGGTATCGGTTCGTTTGGCGTTAAATACACGCTAAAGAATGTAGTTTCTGATTACTGAACCCACACGCAATCATCTCCCAGTTCATGGCCTTTATTTGGAAATGAACACTGTTTTGAAGCCAAATACCGACAGTACCATAACGGCCAGAGTATTATGCAGGCGAATTTTTGCTCCGATGCTCTTCGCTGTACAGCAGCAGGTCGGTTTTGGTGTCCCTCGTAAACTGGTCAAGTAGCATTTGCGCATTTATGCTGCGATGTAAGTTTATCCGCAGGCTCATTACCGTACCGCTTTAGTCTTCGCTAGGCCACCTTTGAAGGCCTAACACTTTCCATTCCCACAGACATGTTCATGGTCGTCAAATTTTGGGTTATCGCCTTTCAGACGATACACAGTGCCTCCGCCGGGGATTCTTTTCTGTTGAGGCCTGAATCCAGGGAGCTCCTATGAGCCCCTTTACACCCTTACGAAGTGTACTCGTAACCAAGGCACTTGAAACAGCATAGCGGGAGTGCTTTTGGCCGAATCCTGCAGATCACTCATCCTATTCTTGTTTTACGTTTGTTGAGAAGCTTTTGGGCATCTGTATCCGGCAAGTCGACTATGACCATACGTTATTTTCTACTGTTCTCTGGGGTATCTTATTTTGATCCTATCAAAGCTGGAAACTCCCGTTTGATACACCCCTGTACCACGGTCAATTTGATGGATCTGGAGGGTTGCCGTGGGGGTTTTTTTGACTGCGTCGCGGAATTGTTTTCTGCCTCTGCTCCAAACTTCACCAGTAGGTCACCAGACCGAGTGGGTCGTACCACTCTGATCTCAGTTTCGATTTCTTATATCGCGTAGCACGTCTACATCTAAAATCCATTGGCTTTACTAGCAGTGCGTGCCTTTTAGTCTGTGGCGCGGCTTATTTTTCGTACTGCGCGCTGTTTCGGATACTTGTTTAGGTTTTTCTCCCTGGTAGAGTGTGTTGTCTTGCGCTTTTGGAAGTAGAAGCTGCCGTTGTAATTTTTTGAAATCCCTCTTCTGTCGTAGCAGCTTCGTTGAAAGTTTTGTCTTTTCTTCTTTTTTCCTCCTATTTTTTCCGATCTTCATCGAGTGGGTTTTATGTCATCCTCTTACTAATAGCGCTGTTTTCGTGCAATGCCCAAAAGCTGATAGTATCTGATCATTTGTCTTCGATGTATTAGCTATCGTTGTTGTAATTGGTGTTGTTGCAGTTTGTGCTGTTGAAAACACATAAAGCAAAATAAAGGAACCAAGCCTTAAAAATTTGGTTTAAATTTAAACTTAAAAGGATTCTTATCAAAGATCAAAAGAGTTTAGCAGTTTATGTGGCAATCTCCACTTAGGATATTCTTGATGAGGTCTCAACTAGGCATTTTGGATGCCTATCAGCATTCAAAATTGATTAACTCCGAGGCATTTTTAAATGAAGCGATGTGAATTGGCCTTTGGTGACGGCAACTAATGAGACAGCTATTTGGAGAAAAGCAGAACAATTCTCTGAAGGGAGCCATCAACTTTACTATTGTGTTATTACTCCCTTTTTTTGGCTTGATACTTTTAATTTTAATGTAGAAAACGCGTTTTTTTCTTACTTCGTCGTCCGAAGACTTCTACGTCCTACTAATCACCATCATACTCCCTTGCGTCTTAAGTTATTAATGAACCCGAACAACTTCTGAGTAAAGTAAAAATAACAAAATGGCGAAGAGCAGTACCTCTCCACTGCTTTAAGTGCCTTAATTATGGTCATGCCGCACAGGGATGCAAGGGACCCAACAGGAGTTCCCTATACTACAAATGTGTCGACATGGAACATAAAAGAAAAGAATGTACGAGGGAGCCACACTGCATCCCTTGCAAGGATGCTGATCCCAAATCGGATTTGAGGTACGTCTTAAGATCAGAAAAGTCTCGGGTTTTCCAGGAAGCCCTAGCCAAGGTAAAAGCAAAACTGCGGCGGACCGTGCCCTGCAAGTAAATCTAAATCGCAGTACAATTGCCCGAAACCATGACATGAAAGCCGACCTTTTTTTGTTACTAAGTGAGCAACACCATGACAAAAGATTGTCATAATGGAAACCCCGACGAAACTGGTAATGTCACCAATTTGGTACGGAATAGTGCTAGCTTCCTAGAGGAGACCTGTGGACGAAAAGATAGTTCCGTGTGGGTTCAGTGCTCAGGTTCTACATTTTTAAGTGTGTAGAATACCTAATGCCGAACGAACCGATATCATCTTTCCAAGCCTAGCTTATTGCTTTGTAAACGCTGTCTCGAAAGCCACATATTCGTTGGGGTAAACTTCAATGCTAAAGCAATCGAATGGGGTATGCCTCAAACTAAATCGCGAGGAAAATGAGTCCTAGAGATCGCAGCCAGGACAGGGCTTGTCGTGCTGAACGTCGGTGACACGCTACCTTTCCGCCGTGTGGGCTGTGGAGAAACCATGCCTGACGTGATATTTGCCTCGGAGTCCCTAGTACGGAGGATGCACATTTGGAAAGTATTAGAGTTCTACTCAGACAATTATCATCAGTACATTATTCTTGAGATCCATGATGCTGTCTCCCAACCCCCGTGCTCTCGATCTTCCAGGATTGGGTGGAACATTGGGAGGATGAACGTCGAGATGCTCACGGCAGGTGTGCAGTTGCCAGAAGATTCGCGGGGTACTGAAGGGCTAGCAGCTCAAAATGTGGTGAACTCAACTATGAGCGTCATCACGTTTGCTTGCAGCGCTGTTGGTCGACTGAAATTACTGAAAAGCGAAGGGACTGTCACAAGCTTCGGCGTGAAGCTCAATGGCCACAAAACTTAGACGAGGCATTCAACCGGTTAGCAGTATATGACTCGGCCAGGAAATGTTTTCTCAAAATGATTAACAGCAGCAAGGTTCGCTGCTCGCAAGATCTAGTCGACAATAACAACAGAGATCCGTGAGGTCTTGGTTACAAGCTAGTTATGCGGTAGCTTTATACATTCTTCCCCGCCCATCCCATTCGTGTTGACGTGATCCACGACAAAACAGCAGCCGAATGTTAACTCTTCACTTGGCTGGAACTGGAAGAGACAATCATTGAAATCAAGGAAGGCTCCAGGCCCAGACGGCATCCCAACTCAGGTGTTGCAGCTCGTTTATCATAATTGTCCTGATTTGCTGCTCAGTACATACAACGCTTGCCTGCGGGAAGGAGTCTTTCCGAAACGTTGGAATATAGCGAGGCTCGTACTGATTAGAAAAGGGGAGAGGAATCCCATTATGCATACTAGACACGGCCTGGAAAGTGCTAGAAAAATTTATTAAGGGAGGACTCACTAACGCGATTCGTGCTGTTGGGACCTTTCTCTTCGTCAGTACGGCTTTAGAACAGGAAGCTCCATCATTGATGCGATTGTAAGCACGGTCCAAAATGTAGAAGAGCATAGCCATACCAAGCAACGGATAGCTCTGATGGGGTGGATGCTCTGGATACGCTGAGAAACCCTCTTTAAGTTCTAGAATATCTAATGCGGCTTTTGAGGGACTGTTTGAAGGACCGAAGCTGCTTTATGGTACGATTCAGGGCCGACGAAGGATGGAAGTTACATAGAGTGTTGCTCAAGTATCTACCCTTAGTCCAGACTTGTGGAACACATCGTACAATGGGCTACTGAGACTAGAGCTGAGTCTATGCGGATGATACTGCGGTGCTAGTCGCTGGGCGCTCCAACGAAAAGGCGCAACTTAGACAAGGTATGCTTATTGGCCGGGTGAGAGATTGGATGACTGCACGTGGGTTCACCCTTACACTGGAGAAAACCGAAGTGGTCATCCTTACAAAGAAGAGAATTCCCAGACTTAGGATACTGAGTTTTGGGGAAGTAGTAGTTGAGCCAAAAGCATCCGTAAAGTATCTGGGGTTGCTGATCGACTCAAAGATGAGTTTTTCTGAGCAAATCGGGGCAACGGCTAATAAAACTGCCTCTGGCGTATCGGCTCTTGAGTCGACTAATGGCCAACGTAGGGGGAGGGGACCCAACTCATCAAGAAGGCGACTATTGATGAGGTCCGTAGAGTTGGTGCAACTGTACGGAGCAGAAATATAGGGCGATACTCTTGTCATAAACATAAGCAGCCGAGCAGCCCCGGGGTGATCAGGAGTGGCACCCCGTCGAAACTACTTAGTTTGTTGTTTTACTAGATTAAAGTGAGCTACATCAGCCAAGTTTCCATCCTTTAGGCAGATATGAGTGATTCATTTCAGCCACATTAACATCTTTAGGTTTGACATTCTCCTTTTAATGCAACGACCTTCTTCGGAGAACGTAACGGTTGCTTTATGTACAATGTTTGCGTTTGAAGCCTCCGTGTCCGCTAAATTTAACAAGACAAATAAATTTTGAATTACTGTAGAGTAGCGTAATTGATACATAATAGAACATTTCTAAAGATAATAAAAATTGATCGATGCGTCTCGTTGAGTAGCGTACGAGTGAAAAATCGACAAAAACCAGCCTCATATGATCCCGCAAAAAGCTAATCGACAAGCACGCGAACGTTAAGCATGGCTAGTCAGCTGAGCTCGATCTTGTTTATAGCTCGCTGACACTTGTGCCAGACAATCGGCACCCGTGTCCTACACGGATTTTTGACAAAAAATTCATTACACTCTCAACAAGGAGCTGTGCCGAAAACGCATGGCACAGACATAGAGAAGAGGAGCGTTGAGGATTGCATCCGCATATCCGACAGTTTCTGATTCGGCGGTTCTATTCATCGCAACCGTGATACGAGGAGAGACAACGCCCACTCAATGATTGACAGCAGTCCTGGGTGAAAAACACGAAGGGAAGAAGCACTCTGCGCCTCATCCCTGATATGAGACTGTGGCTCAAGCGAACGCACGGTGAGACTGACTTCTAGCTGACTCAGCTCTTAAGTGGATATAGGTGTTTTCACAGTCTTACATGCACAAGATTGGTATGTCGCGGTCCTCCGACTGTAGGTTTTTGCGCAGGAAAGGAAGGCGATGCAAGCTAAATATTTTGCATCCAAAATATGGGACAGACTGTGCCACGATCTCTACAAGGAAACTGGAGAGCTCTCCCCGGATAGTCTAATCGGGAGATGCTTGGATCTGTTGGCAAATGGAACCATGTGGTACTTATGTTCGGGCAATCGTAAAAGATGAATAGGACAGACTGCAGCCGGGGACCTTGGTGTTGGGGGATTACTTTTCTTGCTAGAGAAGGGATCCTCCAACTTGAAGGCACTTTACGGCTTAGCGAGATGAAGCTTAGCCCGAAGTAAAGGGTCAAACGGTTTCAGACTAGAATCTCAGGTTGACAGGGTAGGTGTTTAGTGGGTAGTCCAGACGCCTTGCGCGCCTGGGAACTCCATACTCAGGGCGTAAAAAGCCATCACTTCCCAACCACAAAAAGTAGCACTGACCTTACAGCGCACATCAAGAAAGTATTTAATTTTGATCCGTTCTTGGGGTAATGGCGATACCAAAAATATGATAACTTTGTTCATCCCACACACGCCACTACAATTGGCCTAATAGTTTTATTTTAAGATTCCGTAACCTTCCTATTGAAGGGAGAAAAGTCAAATTTTAAAAGATTTAGCGTTTGATGTTGACGCATATGCATTTCATTTTAAGACGCTTAAACCTTTTGTTTGATCACGATTGGATAAAAAAAGACATTTTAAATGAAAACAATATTCCTTTAATTTAAAAGTATATATTTTAAAAAACATTTAAAATTTGTAAACCCAAACAATTATTTACGATAACATTAAATGCATAATCATTTTATAATAATCATTCAGACGCTTGAAAGTCTTTTGAAATTCGTATGAGATATCGTTCCGACTTTAAAAAGTTGCTCCCATAGATTCACTTCGTCCTCACTTAAGAAAGCTTAAGGACTGAAAAATTGATACCAAAAGGCAAAATATATACAGGGTTTCGTCCTCTTGCATATTCATCGTAAAATAATAATTTTTTTACATCCTGATTACTGGTTTGGTAGTTATAATGTTCGCACTCTGTGTGTCAGGGGAATTGCCCAGTTTGCCCATCAACATCACGCTTAGAACTTTGTTAGCCCTCAGCATTGCTGTGACTGGGATCTTTTAACATTTTCCCATGCTCTTGTTACCCATACATCAATGAAGCGCAAACTGTTCGTTTCAATCTGTAATTCTGTTGCCATTGAACCTCTGCATCCAATCGAACAAGGGTATGTTAACTTGGCTCTACAGTTTTCAGTTTTTCCAGTGGCATTCTTCATCAGGGGTTAGGCTAAGAAATATTAAATGTTTTAATTCTATATTTTGGTTTTTTCGTATGCGCTTTTCTCACGTCATTTCTTCAATCTTATTGCTATGTTTCGAATCCCTACTCGAAATGCTTACCTGTCCTTTCGATTGGGCCCTATCTTTTACTTTGGCACGGTTGAAACGTTTTTCGAGCTGAGTCCGCCGCAAATACATCCTATTTTGTTGCTGCTCTGTGTCGTTTGTTTGTCTCTAGTGATACACTTCCCAGTAGATGAACCTCCAGTATCGAAGTAACCGTTGTTTTAGCCCCTTTTTAACTATAATCATACTGTGCTAATACAAAGTTCCCTTGTATAAGTTCCATCTAACACCGGGTATGGTTTGATACCTTTTTGTCATTTTCTTTTGGAGTCAGAAGTCTCACTGCCAGAGCAGTCTAGTCCTGCCACTTGGCTATCTTGACGCTTTGTAGTTCTTGCCCACTAAGATGGATAGGTGCTCCTAGAGTTCCCCGATCAAATGCTTCTATCCTGTAGCCATAGGAAAACAGAACCTACAATCAAGATGTGCATAGTCATCAGCCTTGGGTAGACATCTCACTCCAAACGTGTATCACTTCGCCTCTTTCCATTGCATCGAGCTTCCCTTCGTATATTCATAGTTTTCTTTTGCGTTTGTCAGCCCTGGAAAAGATGTATCTACCATCCGGAAGGAAAACTTTTTCCCACCAAAACCAGAAGAGAAATCGAATCCGTAGTAAGCTGTGGCCGAGAAGTTTCCCCATTTCGTTACTGGAATGAGTTTTCTCAAAATGTTTGCCTGCGGCGATTAAAATTTCTGCTTCACGACACGCTTACAGGACCATATCCTTTTCATGAAATTTTCCCAAACCAAATCGCAAATATATGAACTAATTACTTGGAATTGATTATGTGATAATTTCGCAGATGACGTAATTATATAGGAAAATGTTCACCATTGTTTCGATTGGAATATCAATCAGCGTTACCGGTTCATGCGTTGGTTTTAGTTTGAACGCCAATTGGCGTTCCTGGTCCCTAAAGTGTCCAAAGAGAGTTTGTGCTAAAGGGAAAATAAATAGTCGAGCGCGCTCATGGGCTGAGTCTCAAATCCCTGTAGGGCATTGGAAAGTACTACTGTGTCCAAAAATATGGTAAAATACTTATTTTATATTCGCGAGTATTAAGAAAGTATGCAATATCTACGAGTATGCAGAGTTTCAAATCAAAATATTTTTAATTGCTGCATGCATACGAGGGGTGACGGTACATTCCTGGCATAGGCCCTACACGTCGCGGGCGCAGACTCAGTGTGCAAATCGGTTCGTTTTAATCCTTAGTAATTTATAAGCCCCGAAAATCGACGCGAAACCACGCAGAAGATAGTTAATTTCATGCTTGGAATCTGTTTCATACGAAATTTGAACAAGATTGAATGGCAGCGAAGTGTTGTACCAGAAGGAATGTGAGAAGCAGCTGATTGTCAGATTAAAAAATTAGAAAAAAGTGTTAAAATTTTTGCGCCGCGGGCCTTGCGTGGCCCCGCAGGAGCCCGCTAGCTACGTGTGCTTTCATAAACAATTGAGTTTATCGACTTTCACTGTCTGATTGATCCGTGTGGGGATTTCGGTCCCCCATCTAACGCGTCCTCCGGTAGCCGATAAAAGGTGCCCTAACCGGCTAGCTGACGGGTACGTGGGAAACAAAATAGCACTCGTGGACCAAAACCGACTAAGTCGAAGCGTTCACAATGCTCCACTTAGCATTTACTTTTCATCGAACCAGGACAACAGCCCCGGATCGGATTGGATAAACGGCAACGACTATCGCAACGTATAAAGGACTATACTTTTGGAACTTGGAATGTTAGATCTTCGAACAGATGAGGTGCACTGCGACAACTTCTGGATGAAATAAAGAAATACAGAATCAGCATCCTCGCAGTATAAGAAACCAGATGGCACGGTGAAAACATATTTGACATGCGAACACACACTTGGTTTAAAAGCAGCAAACTGCAAGAAAGCCATGAGTTCGCAGTGGCTTTTATTGTTGACACCACATTTAAACAAATTATCACTGACATCAAACCTGTTACGAAAGGCTGTGTGCGATTCGTATCAAGACCAAATTCTTTAATGTGTGGCTGGTCAACTGTGACGCGCCCATACAAGACAAGGAAGAGGCAATTAAATACAAATTTTACAGCACCCTGGAACGCACTGTCGATGCATTGCCGTCAAAGGACATTAAAATTTTTCTAGGCGACTTCAATGTAAATATCGGCCGAGAAAAGGCACATCGAGGAACAACCGAAGGACAAAGCCTCCATGCAGAGACCAGCTACAACGGACGGCGGCTGTTGGACTTTGCTACTAGTAGAGGCTTCACAGAAAGTTCCACACGCTTTCCGCATCGAGACATCCACAAGAGAACGATCGCACATTCAACCAGATCAACCATGTTCTCGACACGCGCTCATCCCATGACGCTGTCTGTGGCTCAGACCACTACTTTATAAGGGTCAAGTTCCGATGCCGCATCTCTAAGAGCTGTAAGCAAGGAGCATCAGGCACTCCAAGGTACCAGATACATAAGCTATAAATGATAGCTCAGTAACGTTCCAGCGCTGGAAAATCGCACAGGCGGAAGAAAGTAATGATGATATCAAAACCATGTGGAAGACAGTAAGAGATGCGGTAACAGAAAGGACCGAAGAGGTCTTGGGACACCAGCCAAGGAAAAGAAGGAACGGCTGGTACGACGGAGAATGCACGGAAGCGATTAAAAAAAGGAACCAAGGCACACAAAATACATCCAGCGACCAACTCGGGCCAAACGAGAATAATATAAAACCCTTCGACGCCAAGCTAAAAAAAATCGCCGGAGAAAGAAACGATTGGCTTCAATCCACAAACAAGCTTGTGCAAAAGTGCACAAGGAGCACTCATAGACAACCCAGTCAAAATTAAAAACAGATGGCAATATTTCCAGAAGCTATTCACAGCGTCCCCAACAACTATTGAAGCTATGAACATTCCAAAAGCAGAGCAAGAGGTCCCAGTCTCACCACCAACAAGAGACGAACCGCAGGCTGCAGTACGGATCTCAGAAAAACTAAGGCTCCTGGAATAGATGGAATACCACCAGAACTGTCTCAGAGCGGGGGTTCCCTTCTTAATTACCTGCATCGACTAATATACAGAATATGATCAAAGGAGTAGTTACCAGAGGGCTGGCATAAAAGTATAATATGTCCTGTACACAAAAAGGGGGACAAATTAAGTTATGAAAATTATAGAGGCATCGCTCTAATGTGCGCGTCTTATAAAGCGCACTTCAAAATCATAAAAAGGAAATTAAAGCCGTACTGTGAAAGCATTATAGGAGAGTATCAGGGAAGCTTTCGAAGTGGCAATAGGCAGGTAGAAAGAATGAAAGAAACCCGGCTACCCAAAAGAACATTAACGGGTAGAGCACAAGGTAGACGTCCAGCGGGGAGGCCGAGGACTCGATGGGAAGACACGCTAGAAGCTGATAGCAGATCCTTGTTGGGAGTTCACAACTGCCGAACAAGGTCGCGGAACCAAGATGATTGGAGGAGATGAATCCTGGAGGCGAAGGCCCGGCTGATTGATTGATATTGTAGTTGGAATTTATTCCACTCATATCGTTCCGCAACCATCATATTCCCCTGATTTAGCCACCAGTGGTATCTGGCTGTTCTCTAAATGCAAAAGACCAATCTGAAAATATTGTTTCAAATCGACCGTGGAAATAAGCTGAATCAATTAAACCATTAAAACACATACCGCAAAAGATTCTTAGTTTTTTTAACAAATTCATCCAATTTTTTGAGACACCTTAGTATTTGAATTGCATTGATTGGATTTCAGTTTCTTGCAAAATCTTCGAAAATTTTCCATAGCATTTTTCATGAGGATGAGGCAACCGCATTCGACTAAGCATAATAGGTCGTGCTGCAGTAATAAGCGAGCAATGTATTTCAAGCAAACAAAAATATATTTTTTTCATTATTGATCAATTCTTTTTGTCTTTATGATTATATATTTCAACAAAGCAATAGTTTGTGATTTAAATGTGTTGGATTTGCCGGTTATTGATCATAATTATCCAAGTTAGGCAACATTGTAGCTCCTTCTTTTATTTGTTTGAACGATTTGATTTTGATGCGATGAAAGTATATTGAAGTTATCAATTTATGTCGTCAGAAAAGTTGTTTTAAATCCTAAGATGGCTCCGAAGCCCTTCTGAAAGGAGTACACTCCGGCCTTGTTTTTGCCTCAAGTTACTATTTGACTATGGCTATCATTTTTACTGTTATGAAATTTGATCGCTTCAGTATAAATTGAATAAACTCTATGAACAGTTTTACTTTATCAGCAAAATCTAATCTAATAAGATTATTACTAAGTTGATGTATCATTTTCTAGCAGCTGATGAAACAAATATAACTCACCTTTCTCTTATCGAGCGCAAATCGTGAAAGGAAGTCAACACACAGATCCAGCATCAATAACGAGTACTCAGAAGATATAATCGAAGAAAACAACTGCATCTCATTGAGATGATTATTCCATTTTTCTCCCCCTATGCAATTGACTGTATCTTCCTGTGAAAAGAATGGATAGTCATCACATTTGAATGCACTCCCCTACCCCTAAGATGCAAATACACGAACATATTCCACCACTTATTCATTCTTCTTCCTATTCACATGCGATTACTATCATTACTCGTATTGCTGTGGCTGTTGTAACGTAACAACTGAAATTGGTAGCCTACTATGCAGGCGGCGAATTCATCGTCCGTATAAAAAATTTAAGTTCTGCATCGAAAAGTGGCTACTGTTGCTGTTGATATCAGTAGGAAGGCAAGTTTGCAGATATAAAATAGCTGAAGTAGTGTGGGCAATATATGACTGACTCGCTGTTCCTCATATGTATGTAAAGGAATGACCTTGATGTCTCATTGCACGTCACTGTTTAGATTTTTAGAAAGTAACTCATTGGGGAGAGGTAGTGATTGCTTACTTGCTCCCAATTTATCTACGATCGCATTTTTTTCTTCTGTTTTTGTCAAGTTAATCCACGAAACATTTCGTACAAGATTTGAAACATGAAAGATTACACGTTTGTTTACTAATTAAATTTTCAATGCATGATTATATGCGTATATTCGTATGCGTTCAAGTGAAACATTTGATTTGATTTGGAGTAGGGAGGAAATCGTTTGGAATGATATGGGCTTCGAGTGAAGATATTTTCAAAGAATAAATTTTTTTGAGTAGATCGATTATAGCCTTGAACGGTTTTGGAACTTATTCAGTTAAGTTAACAAACATCCGCTCTTTTGCTGCATACGATAAACGAAGAACATTACTAGGTGCTATTTATACTATTTAAATGCATCCTTGACATTTTATGGAGTCGTGTTTGTTGTTGTTATGTTTTTGTGAGGGATTCGTTATGAACTTTCATATACGAGTACAAGATAAAATGAACTGGTCAATGTAAATTTTAACAATACAAGCTGTAGTAATTTCTGAAGGTTGTTGAGTGCGTTGATAATTTCTTTGTTCAATCACAACCCTCTAAAGTTGAAATGATGTTTGCTAAGTTGTTCAAAGCATCCTCCAACCACGTGTTATGCGGTAAACATTACAGTTGTAATTACCGTTATTCTTTGCATGTAGCAGAATCCAATCATACGTTCGACTTACTTCCCACATCGACCCATACATAAAATGACCTGGGTGTCACCGCATGGCAACACACAAAACCAGATCGCTCATATTCTAATCCAACAACAATGGGTCTGGAGCAAGATGTAGCTGTAGTGCTACGAAGAAGTCAATTGTTCTTCTTCGTAGCATTACAGCCCCTCTCGGGCCTTCGCTTCCTGCAAATAGCGCCTCCAACTGTCTCGGTCCATTGACCGCGTCCTCCTATTTCCAAATCCGGGCAGCGATGAACTGTGTTAGTCAAGCGAGTCAGACTAGCGTTTCCTCGTTTTCCTCACAGATCTCTCCCCTTCAGTTCTCCCAACGGAAACCTTTTTGGTACCCGTTGCTCGTTCATACGATTCACGTGGCCAGCCCATCGCAGCTTCCGCAGTCTTACAATCGTTGAGACCTTCGGCTCGTCAAAAATTTCATACAGATCATGGTTGAATCGAATTCGCCAGTGCTCCCCGTCTAGCTTCGCTCCGATTAATCGCCTCAGGGCCCGTCGCTCGAAAGCGTTTTCACACCTATAGGATAACACAGGTCTTATCACAGATTTGTATACCTGGAGCTTTGTTTTCTTGTGTGTGCAGCTGGTCTTCAGGATCGTCAAAACTGAACAAAATATTTTATTTGTGAGCTGTATTCTTCTGCGTATTTCGACTTTTCATTGCTGATTCTGGTTATTTTGGCGTCTAAACATACAAATTTGCTCACATTTTTGATACTGTATTCGTCAAGTGTGATGTTTTGAATATCAGAGGGATTTTTCCTCGATTACGTCATGAGCTTTGTTTTGTTCTCATTGATTTGTTGCCCTACTAGTTTCGCTTCGCTGTCGAGTTTCAGGAAGAGTTTTTTGGCGGTTGTTAATGACCGTGAGAGAATGTTGATGTTGTCCGCATAGGCTACTACTTGGCTCGACCCGTATAGTAATGTACGTCGTGTATCGACAGGTAGCTTTCTTATGACGTATTCCATAGCCAAATTGAATAGCAATGGGGCCAGGCCACCTCCCTGCTTCAGTCCGATATTCGTGTCAAAGGCATCTGTGAGTTGGTTGTTGATGCGGAGTTGAGAGGTCGTCGACGTCATTGTCATTTTGGTAAGACGTACTAATTTGGCCGGGATGCCTAAGCAAAGTATTATTTGATACAGTACTTTACGATCAATACTGTCGTATGCTTGCTTAAAACCAACGGAACGGTGTACGTCTATGTTGAGCTCCCAGCATTTCTCAAGTACCTGGTTGACAGTGAACGATTGATTTATTGTCTATCTACCTGCTCTAAAACCACCTTGATACTCCCCAATGATACTGTTGGTGTATGATCTGATTTTATTTTTTAAGATCTTTGAAAATATTTTGTACGCCGTACAAAGCAGTGATATGCCTCTATAGTTTTCGTAGTGTAGCTTGTCACCTTTGTTTGTGGAAAGGGAATATAGTTGATTGGCTCCACTCTCCCGGCATATCTTCTTGTTGCCAAATGTGCTGGATGACTTTGTGAATAGCTTGATGAACACTGCTGCCAACGTATTTAATGAGCTTCACTGGAATCTCATCGATGCCCGACTGCTTCCTTTGGGCTTTGATAGTAGAAAAAACTTCGTCCAGAGTTAATGGGGGCCACTAGAAGCTCTCCGGAAACATCTATAGGCTCCGATGCTCTGGCACTGTGCGGAGAATGATGTCCATTTTTTTTATCGTGTTTCATCAGCTATGATGTTGCCGATGCCATCAGGACAGTGTGGTTTTGTGCTGATAACCTCGTTTCAGGCTTTTCGCTACTTTGAATGCTTGTCTTGTGTTGTCACTCGCTAGACGTACATCGATATTTCTCGACTGTATAGTATTTTCATTGCTTAATTTTAATTATCGTATTCGCTACTCTTCTGAGATTTCCATAGTTTTATTTCTTCGTCCTGGTTTTCTTACCTTAGTATTCTTTGTACGCCTGATTCTTTTGTCTAACATTCTGGCAATCATTTCTGTGGCGCTAATTGTGTGTTCTGCCACGGTCTTAAGAGCCGCTTTTTTGTGTTTGGGAGGCGACTGGACTACCCACTAAACACCTCCCCTGTCAACCTGATAACCCAGCCTGGAACCGTTTGACACATTACTTCTGGCTAGGTCTCGTTTTGTTACGCCGTGAGGCGCCTTCAAGCTGGGGGATCCGTTTCTTAGCGGGAGGGGAGAGGGGAAGAGGAAGCGCCAGTAAAGCGATCCCCTAGCACTAACGCCTCCGGCTGCTGTGAGTCCCTTTTATATTTTAGGACTGCCCGAGCATAATGTGCCACCTGGTTTCATTTGTCAACCGATTCGAGAATCACCGCGACTATATTATCCGGGGTGAGCTCTCCCGTCTCCCTGTAGAGGTCCTTTCGCAGCCTGACCCAGTTTGTGCACGCAAAAAACGTGTGCCAGGCATTGTCCTCCTCTCCTGGGCAAAACCGACAATCGGGGGACTGTGACTTACCAATCTTGTGCAGGAAAGACTGAAAACACCCACGACCGCTCAAAAGCTGGGTCAGATAGATGTCAGTCGCACCATGCCTTCGATTTAGCCACGGTCTCACATCCGGGATGAGGCGGGCAGTCCACCTTCCCTTCGTGCAATTGACCCAGAACTGCTACCAATCGTTGAGCGAGCGCTGTCTCTCCTCGTGGACAACCATCTCCCTCGCATCCTCGTTTCGGCGCAGGTAAATAGCCCGGCGCTCTCTAGCAAGGAGGGCGACAGGTATCACGCCTGCAATAACTCTCACCGCCGAATCAGAGACTGTCGGATACGTAGATGCAATCCTTAGTGCTCCTCTTCTCTGTACCTGTGCCAAACGTTTTCGGTATACCTCCTTATTGAGAGCGTCGCCCCATACTTCTGCTCCGTACAATAGCACCGAGCCTAAAGCACTCATCAAGAGGCGTCTTCTTGATGGGCTGGGTCCCCTTACGTTGGCCATAAGTCGGACTCAGACCCGATACTCCCAAAGCAGCCTTCTCAGCCGTTGCCCTGATTTGCTCAGAGACCTCATCTTCGAGTCAATCAGTAGCCCCAGGTACTTCACCGCTGGCTTAGATTCGATTCGCGGCCGCTTTCACTTCCATCCAGAGTTCGCTGCTTGTTTTCAGCGATGTGTCTGATAAGATGGGAGCCAGCTGGTGGTTGTCGAGGGTCTTCATGAAATTTTTTGCCACAGATGCCGTTTGGAGCCATTCGATGTTAAATTTTTGTAGAGGGCTGATCTGTGCCGAATACGCCTTTGACATAGGACCTCGATAGGTTAATTTGATCAAGTAATGATCTAAGTTACAATTTGCTCCTCGGTATGTACGGACGTCAAGTATGCTCGAGGCCCAACGTTGGATCAGAACATGGTCGATCTGTGTTTGTGTGCTGCCATCTGGTGATACCCAGGTCATTTTATGTATGCGTCTATGTGGGAAGCGAGTCGAACGTATGACTAGATTTCTGTTACATGCAAAATGAATCAGGCGCTGGCCGTTGTCATTTGTTTCATCGTGGAGTCTATAGCCTTCAGTCGTTCCCCGCTGAGATAGCTCAACATATCGCCAACCTGAGCGTTGAAATCACCCTGAACTATTTTTGTGTCGTTTGTAGGCAATGAGTCGATCAGTCTTCCCAGGTGATCGTCGAACGTTTCCTTCGTTTCTTCGTCCTTTTCTTCGGCCGGGGCGTGTACATTTGTCAGCCAGATTTTGAAAAATTTCGGTTTTATACGGATTCCACACAACCGTTCATTAACTGCCTTACAATCAGTAACGTGTAGCTTGAATTCCCTATCCACAATAAAGGTCACACTGAATTCTTGTTTTCCAGTAGACTTCCCACTTTGAATATTGTGTGCGATCTCATGCCTTGAATATCATTTCCAGTCCAGTTCGTTTCCTAAATTGCCAGTATTTTTAATTCATATTGACTGGCCTGTTGTAGGTCTTCAATACCGCCAGGGTAATTGAGTGATCTGATATTCAAGGATGCAATGCCCTAGTCCTTATTCGTTTGCGAGGTCGTTGCCGTGAGTCCAATCCATTCCGAGGCTCTTCTGCAGGTCTACAGGAACAGTGTAGGATTTTCCGGGACGTGGAGTAAGCCCGTCGACTAACCTCCGTTCCGGCGGCATGGTTATTACTTCGATTCCGTAATCAACTGCGGAAGACTCGACTTCACTCTCTTGCGTCCCCACAAAGGTGGTGTAAGTAGGATGTGATGATATTAAAAGAAAAATGCCATTCTGTAATATAAATGATCGGATGTTTATTTCATTATAAAGTAGAAGGTGTGCCGTTAATAGTGGAAAATAACATCAGGTAAATGACCACCACGACCACGCTTAGAGGACCATATCCTTTTCATGAAATTTTCTATAACCAAACCACAAAGTGGTAGCCGTATGCTCTCGATAGCCTCACGAATTCCATCTTTTAGGTTTTGAATCGACGCTGGGGTGTTGGCGTAGACCTTCTCTTTCACGTGGCCCCAAAGGAAGAAGTCACAAAGTGTTAAATCACAAGGTCTATTCAAAATAACACCTCTTTTAGTAGCAGGCCTGTAGATGTATTTGCAGTTATTGGCATTTCTCCTTATTAAATGTCCCATAATTGGGGAACCAGTAAACTCAATGTGCGCCCCCGAGAACATTTACCACCATTGAATCGTGAGGTTTAGGATGAGTAATCATGGATGCTGTGCGTTGGGATAAGCAAGGGGTTCCCTCCTCCTTTCTCAGACGGGCTTGGGACCGTCTATGTCAGAGTTAATATCCCTCTACCTCACCTAATTTAGTACCTATCTGGTTAACCCATCCTACACCTATACACTCGTAGTAACTTCCTTTCACACATCCTTTAGACCCTGAAGATGACTCAAAGGAGTCGAAACACATCTGCTCACTTAAAGACACAAGGCCTGACGGCTTTTCAAGAAAAAAGATAATTGGCCTGTGGATATCAAATAAACAAAATAATTGGCTAAATAAAAATCGATTGACGCCCAAAGTAGTCCATAACAATCGCATATTTTCATGGTTTGACTTGAATATTGATGTAAATAATAATAATCCCAAATAAGCTCTTATCAAAGTTTTTGGCATAGTATGGGCGTTATAAAGAAGAAGAATACTTTGCTTATAATTTCAAATTCGTATAATATACAATATCTATAATATTATCCGCAATAGCAGTTTTCAACTCTCGAATGGTGTCATATTATTTTTAGCCTTTTAGACCGGCTAGCTCTGCAATATATTATGTCTGCGGATACGTGATGAATGGGGAGCAATTTCGCTCATTTAAATTTATTCGTCCGATAGAAATAGCTGTTTCCGGATATTTCCTGTTCATCGGAGCTGGATCCCGTGTCATCGCTTTGCTCCATCTCGGATGCGGAAAGATGTTCACTGTGTATTGATTTTTGGTCGCTGATGTCGCCATCTTCCTCAGCAATACCCGCATCAATAATATTTTCTTCATCTTCAGAACTGATAGATTCCTCAAAAAATTTTCTGATAATGTCTTCACTCAACGGACCGTTCATTTTTCAGGTTTTATATTAAAATACAAAACCCTATTGAAATCACGAACTGTGTTCATCTGTCCGTCCCTCCGTCCGTCTGTATGTCACAGCAGGTTTTTCTCCGAAACCATAAATATAACGGCCATGGAACTTTGTGGGAAGGTCAGAAGTGATGATTTCTTGAAAGTTACGAGGTTAAAAAATTTTTCGGAGAGTTTTAAGGACGGTCTCTCCATATAAGGAGCTGACGACTTCTTGAAATTTTGTAGTGAAAATTTTTTTCAGAGAATTTTAAGGGGGCCTCCCCATGTACGGAGGTCTCCCCAAATACGAGGTGTGACAATTAAGTAATGAGACTGATTTTACTGCCGCGCTTGTGGTAAACTTGCGACCTTGAAATTCCCTTCCCCCTTCCCCGGCATCCTTTCCCTCTCCATTGATATATTTACCATCGCTCTAGCTTCCTTAGTTCACCCGCTGTGTCGTGTTGAGTAGACGTGTGTTGGTGGTGCTCGTCACGAAAATGAGAAACGAAATCAAGAGCAACGCGTCGCGATAAAATTTTGCACCAGATTGGATGAAACTGCTTTGGAAACGTCTCTGCACGCCCCCGCTCGAAAAAAGCTCGCATGAGCAAGTCGAAGGTAAAAACAATGATTATTGCCTTTTTGATAGCCGTAGAATCGTCCACAAAGAATTTGTTCCATCGGGGCAAACTGTAAATCAAGTCTACTATCGCCAAGTTCTCAAAAGATTGCGAGAATGAGTCAACACGGTGCGCCCAGACATCGCTCGTAACTGGATCCTTCATCACGACAACGCGCCGTGCCACACCGCCCTCAGCGTGTCCCAGTATTTGGCCTCTAAAGGATCGCCGTGTTGCAACAGCCGCCTTATTCGACCGGTATGTCACCCTGTGACTTTTTTTGTTCCCTAGAACAAAATCGGTGGTCAAAGGAACCCATTTTGAGTCGATTACGGACATCCAGGCGGCCGTGACGAGGTTACTCGCGGACATCCCAGTCGAAGCTTTCCAGAAATGTTACGTAGCATGGAAAACGCGCTGGAATCGTTGTATAGCTGCCCAAGGCGACTACTTTGAAGGGGATGGTAGAGTTGTAGCATAATTTTTAAATATACGGTTTTCATGGAATCAGTCTCATTACTTAATTGTCACACCTCGTACGGAGGTGACCCTTAAAAAAGTTTTTTTTTACCATTGGTGGTCGAGGAGGGTGTCATTCAAAAGGTCTTAATGGGATCTTTTCAAAACAGGTCTAAAAATTTCGGTATCATAACCGTGGGGGGAAGGGGAAATGTACGAAAGTTTTGCATATTTTTGAGGATTTGTTCAAATCGTGACATCAGTAACCGTAAAACAAAATGGTGGCTGTTTTAAATGAGAAGATTGAACAAATTTGAGTTATTTTTCCCATACTTCAACATTTAAGGTATATGCTATTAACGCTTCATTGGAATTTATTAATGAATGTCTGAAAATGAGAGGTGAAACAAGTCTAGTAAGTAGGAGAGTGCTCTTACCACAAGGACTTTGTAAACATCCTAGGGTTAGAAACAAGTTTTGGGATAGCATGAATCGATGACGAACTATTCATCCAATACTTGCATAAGAAATCATTCAAATTTACCTAAATGATGTGGAGTTTCTTTCTTAAGTACATAATAGGTGCCATTTTGTTAAAGCTTAAATAATTTTTGTGAATGCTCAGCCAATTGAACAGGTTCAAATTTAGCACTATTACTTACATTCTCATGAAAACCTGAAGAAAATAAGGGTACCTAGGTTAATCTGACATATTATACAAGTATGTATCAACCATCAACACGTGTTATTATTGTTATAATTCCATACAATTGAAATGGCGATAAGTCACTTGATTATGATCTGTTTTCCATGAAATCTTGTAGGCATAAGGGTCTTATATAAACCTACATAACTGCAAAATTTTAAGAATTTTAAAGGCATCGATTCGATTTTAGGGGGAAAATGTAAAATTTACAAACACTACAGGTATTATTAACACAGTTGATTGAATTTTGATGTCTGGGGTATTTGTTGCCCTTATACTCATAAAGACCTACCTTGTGATGTTTTTCAGATTTTCGGCTCAAAGGCGTCCAATCGCGAGGAGAGGACACACATATTGCTCGTATATTTTGCCTCCCCCTGGACCCCCTGATGCATAAAAGGACTTTTTTTTGAGATTTTGAAAGTACTTAAACCTTTCAGTTGATACCGTACTCGACTACATTTGATAAGAAAAATTGTTGAACGACCACTTGTTTTGAAGGGGAAACGCCCTTGAAAAATTTTGAAATATTTGATAAGATCTAAACTTTTGAGGGACCACCACTTCTGACCTTTACACGAAGTTTGAGCTTTGTAGCTTGTATAGTTTCTGAAAATACTTCTTGTGTCCGACGGATAGGCGGACCGATGGACAGACAGAACGCGAAACTAGTACGTTTTTGTAAAATTCCTTTCGCAAAGCCCTAGAAATTATGAAGGTACATCCAATAACATAGAGGTTGAAATTCGTTGAACTTTGCTAATAATAGTAAGATTTAGTATTTTCGTCAGTAAAACTGTATTAGTATCATCAAATTGGATAGATTTAAGTAGTTATTTAAAAGATGCTTATATTCTATAAGTTTCAATAAAATTTACAGAAGTTGTAGCCATTTGAATTTCCTCCAATTACAACAATCATATATGATTTTTCTACTACATGTCAACCTGAGAACCTAGCCTGAAATCGTTTGGCACATTATTTTGGACTAAGCCTCGTTCCGCTACGCCGTGAGCCGCCTCCAAGTTGGAGGATCCCTCTAGCGGAAGGAGAGGGAGGAAGAAGGATTTCTAGAAAAATGATCAATCCCCAACCCCCCGGCAGCTGTAAGCCATTTATATCTTTTAGGTGTCTCCTGTCTACGTTATTCCTTAATAATAGCGTAGAAACCCCAAAACTACTTCGAATGTATAAAATTTGACCCACTAACGCTAACTCATAAAATTTTTCAATATTTTATTGCTAGGCTGGATATACAAAGGATGTTCGGCACGTTTTCATGTAAAATCAAAAGTTTTAATGCTCAAGTATTAATGCAGTTGTTGAATTTTTGGTCCACCCTTGAGTTGAAAAGAAATGTAGCATACACAGGGCAGAAGTGTCTCCTCAATAATTATCACAACCTGCACTTTTATCATCTTCTGACCTGCTGATTCCCATTCATTTGCTTCATCGAACCTTGAATTGATTCACGATTCTTCGCAACAAATGTTAATTTAATCAACCCGCTTGTATTGTTTGCCGATCCTATCGTCATCGAATCGAATTCAATGGCGGCAAGGTCTCGAAGCTTACTCATCTGAAAGAAATCTACAAAGTACCACAACCGACTGGTGGCAACAAAATAAGCAGCAGGCGAACCGGAAAGCCAACGCCAGCAAACTTTTTGTTTGTACTTTTTCAAAACAAGTAACCGGAGAAGGAGCACTCGACATCGTCGTCTAACGCAGTACTAATCGGAAAGTGGTGTTTCCCCTCCGCGACGGCGGTGACGGCTACTGCTCCATCGAAATAGCCTAAAATCCCTTTCTCCAGCTCCAGATTTTGTGTTGCCCGCGATACGAGTTTGCGCAAAGCCCAAAATTCGCCGACGACAGATGAAAATGTTCTTGCCAGGCCAGCAATTCTATTACTTCATGTTGAATCCAACAAATAGCGAAAAGCGCGAGATGCAAACAGTAATGGAATTTGGTGTGCCGGCACAAATGTGTTGTAAATAGAATGGCATAAAGGGATGCTGGTGGCAGAGAGTAATGAAAGATGACGTACCGGAACGGCACTGATATGAAATATGTACACTCGAATACGGAATCCACCACATCGTAGCATGTTGTTTTTCTTCCTTGGAAATTGTGCTTTCCCACACTCTACCGCATCGCACGCTCTCTACATCTACGAGCAAGACACGACTTCTTTAATAGATTTCACATGAGTGTGATTTGAATGTTCTCCCAATGTTCTGTTACCGTTACGCAGCGTCTCGCCGTATCTCCGCTTCTCGCCATCTATACATATTTGCATGGGAAAGATACATTACGGATTACACAGTAGAGATAAGTACAAGTACGTGCAAGGAAGTCTCTGGTCTGGCGCGAGTAATGTTGCATGGGTGTTGTATAAATTGCGGATCTCACCACTCAACACTCTTTTCCTTGGCATGTGTTACGCTTGGTACAATTGGTGGAGATTTCATTTTCACTTGTGTGTTGGGTAGCTGCGAGTTATGAGGAGCAAATCAGGTTTTATACACGCTCTTTTGATGGTAAACAACTTTTCTCAAACATTTTTTTTCGTCGTTTACTGACCGAAGCATTCAACAATTTGTACTGTGATGAAGTGTCTTACCGGGTTGTCGATTTGTTCCAATTTGTGTAGAATTATTCCACTGAATGGACATCTTAGTTTGAAGAACCATCACAAAATTATCGATTATGCTACAGTATGTTGCCTTTGATATGCAGTTTCAATCATTGAAATTCATACGCGATCGGCGATCGAGTCGCAGCGAAGAGAAAACAGTATCTCATAAAATTGCACTCTATCAAGCGATTGTCGTTTATCGTTGTTTCAGTTACATATTCTTCAGATGAGACATAATGGATATGTCAACAAGCCAGATTGCCGTAAATGGCGTGATAAAAATCCTAGGCAATACCTCGAAGCTCCATTATATCCATTAAAATTAACTGTGTAGAGTGGTGTAGACGCTAATGGTATTATCGGTGCATATTTTTATTATCGGACCATGCTCAATGAATATATTTTCCAAAAGTCAATGAGATGAGCATCGAAAATATTTGGTTTCAACAGAATGGCGGTGCATGCCACACAGCCACCGGAACAAACGACATTATTTCACGAAATAATCCAGTCAATTGGCCTCAAAGATAATGTGATTTGACGCCTCCAGATAATTTTCTTCGGGGGTATGTTCAGTTCTTGGTTTATGTTAACAAAGCAACAACTATGGAATCACTTGCTAATTCAAAACACAAACGTTTTTATTGTAGAATTTTTATGCGACGCGTTCAGCTTCAAAAGGGCATCATCAGGCAATTACAATCTATTAAAATAATCCAAGTTAACCTAATTTTTTGGCTCCAATAATGGGCTACTGCATGTAAAATGTATTTGATCATTTACAATTTGTTCTCCTATATACGAGTACTAAGATTTTTTTATTTCAAATATTTCTTCTCCGTCCATATGATGTAAAGGGGTTTCCAATAAGAGTTGTTATTTTGAATAGCCCGCTATTTCGGTAGATGTCATTTTTTGACATTTGACAAGTAGAAACTACGCCATTAATAAAAAAGGGACGATACAAGTTAACGACACGTTCCCGCAAACGCAGCAAACACGCGCCCAGGTAAAAATGCATCGGTAATAATCAATGGCAACAACCGTAGACGCATCGTCATCAAATTCATAGCATAAAAGAAAGTATCGATTCTAGAATTAAGTTCAGTCTTTTGTACAATTGAATCTAATAAACAATTATATTTTTTTAAGTAGAACTCAAGTAAATCTTTTAATTGGCGCCCGAGCAGGGACCTCTTCGCGACATCATCGAAATCGAAAGTAAAAGTACAGTAAGTACTTCGCGACAGGATATTGGTCGATCGACAAGTATTAAAAAAGATCGTTAAATCACTTCTCTGAGACTGGGGAAGTGAGCCAAACAAAATATCCTGCGGAATCACGGGAAAAAAACTAAATACCGTCGTACTATTACTAACCCGGTGGTGTTTTGTGGGAAAAAGGCCCCCTAGTAGCGGCAAAGCAAACGGGCGTTAGAAGTGCAGCTAACAGCCGCCCGCAATCGCGAAGAAGGTACAAACTTAAGCAGCAACCACAAGGATATCCACACAAAGCGGACATAAGTATCCCCAAGGAATCTCTGGAAACAGCAATATGAAATCAAAGCTAGTAGCAATTTCGTAAGTTTAGGTTAAGATTTATAGTGAAAGTTATAGTGCAAGCAGTAAGAATTATAGTGTGAATTAATTGTGAGGAATTCTAAATTCATTAGCAAAAGCAAAAATAATAAAGCATATTGTGATTATATCTAAATGAAATTCAAGTGGTGAAAAATCAAAATCTGACTGATTTTGTGTAAATACCCGTAACTTGTGAATTAAACACTTGTATTGAAATCCAAGTAAAATTAATTAAAGTGAAATTATCGATTTTTGTGTGAATTAAAGACTTGAATTGAAATTAAAGTAAAATCATTTAAGTGAAATTAAAGCAAAGTAAAACAATTGTAAAGGATTCCAGAATAAGAAATTCTTGTTAATTTAGAAAACAAAAAACATCGCTGACTTTTATTTATTCAAAATATTTAGTGCATTGTTTTTAATAATTATTTCAGCATATTTTCAAATATTTTGCGCATTTTTTATTATTTCAGCTTATTTTAAAATTTGTTTAAATTTCATATTTCTCCGATATTGAAAAGTGTTTCAGGAAGTGAAGCTTACTGTTTTAAAGTGAAGTGTTAGTGGTTATCTTCTCCTATTTAAAGTCTTTTTCCTTACAAAACGATTCGGAAAATTGATTTCTCTATTTGTTCGTTTGACCCTTGTGCCGAGTCAATCCTTTAGCCTCCTCGTGACTTTTGCTCTCAAAAAATAAATTTTTATCTCCATTGTGACTTCCATTACACCTTGAATCAGCTTCCTAAATTTTCGTGGTAATGGCTAATCACGATAATTTAATCAGACCCGCGCGTCTAAACTTTGGTGATATTCCGCCAGTGCCCGAAGAAGCTGGACTAGCACCAGCGCCCGGAAATCCCCCAAACGTGCTAAATAATGAAGACCTTGTCGCTACAATCACTCGATTAGTGTCCGAGACACTAAGAATTCAAGGAAGGCAAATGTTTGATTCTTTCATGAATCCTGCCTCCGATCCAAGCCAGGATCAAGACGTGCCTATAAATATAGACGATGGAAGGGATTTATCCGACATGGATAAAATCCCAGATGTCGTAAAAAGCCTCCGTACCTTCTCCGGAGATCCAAGCGAGTTTTGCTCCTGGAAGAAAAGCGTCGAAAGAATTCTTGCCATTTACAGAAACCAACAAGGATCACCAAAATATTACGGCATCCTCTCTGTGATCCGTAACAAAATTGTAGGACAAGCGGACATCGCACTCGATTCGTACAATACCCCTTTGAATTGGCCGAGAATTTCGAAGTGTTTAACACTCCATTACGCGGATAAACGCGACATCGGTACCCTTGCGTACCAGATGACAACTCTTGTGCAAGGAAACAACTCAATACACGAATTTTACCATATCGTGTATCACCACTTGTCTCTGATCCTCAATAAGTTATCTTCCATGGACATGGGAGAAGAATCCTTGCGAAATATGACACAATGCTACAGGGATAAGGCATTGAATACTTTTGTACGCGGCCTCAAAGGTGATCTCCCGCGCCTTTTAAGCCCGTCGACCTCCCACAGGCACTTCACCTTTGTCTTAAACTTCAAAATGTAGACTTCAGGGCTCAACACGCCTTGAGCTCGCAAAATACAATTAGAAGAACCTACCCTAATACACCACCTCCACTACCACCCAAAAGGAACAACGCGCACCATCCACCAATGCAGAACTATAACTCTGGGAGAAACTTCTACCCAGAACTACTGCACAACCCTACGGTGCCACAACCTCCACAATTTCGTCGGCACCCTCCACAATTCAACCCTTTCCATGCGAATTATAAACCATTCACGTCGAACCAAAATTTCCCTCCACAATTCAATGCTTTCCATGCGAATTATAGGCCATTCGCACCAAATCAAAATGTCAGGCAATTACCCCCAAAACCGAGACAATATGAACCAATGGATGTTGACCACTCAATCAGATCAAGAGCTGTTAATTACCAAAATCGACCCCAAAACCAGCATCAAAACTTTCCCCAAAAGCGGCAAACAAATGGTTCCCAAATGGCTCAAGTGCCGAACAAGTTACAAAGAATTTATAACGTGGAACCGGATAACGATGACAACGACGAGATTTATGACAATGAACTATACGAACAATACTACAACCAGGATGAAACGACTAATTATCCACAGGACGACTTCCCTACCGAACATGACAACACGATTTCAGACACCCCAGATCATAGTCATGATAAAGAACACGACGATGTTCATTTTTTAGACTGTTGAGCTCTTCGCTTCCTTACATGGAATATCTTGCGAAGAGCGGAGAAACCCTTAAATTTCTTATCGACACAGGATCCAATAAAAACTACATTCAGCCGCGGTTTATACGGAACCCCATAGCAAACGAAAGACCCTTTAACGTGAACTCTGTCGGTGGATCTATCAGGATTACACACCACGCTTTTATTCCTTTATTCGGACCCGAAATTGAAAAAATCAAATTCTTCATTTTACCTGCTTTAAAAACTTTTGCAGGAATTATTGGTAATGATAGCCTGAAGGCTCTTCAAGCTGTTATACATACGGATAACAATTTTATGACAATTAAACGAAATATTCTCATTCCCCTTAAGCAACACGCGTCCCAAACAGTTAATCATTTGAATTTGAGAACTGACCATATGTCAGAGTCCCAGATTAAAAAACTTAAAGACATTCTTGAAAAATACCCAAATTTATCATCGGAACCAAACCGAAGTCTAACCTTCGTTACCACAATCAAAGGAGAAATCCGTACAACGACAAGCGACCCCGTCTATGCAAAATCATATCCATACCCAATGGCATTAAAAGACGAAGTCGAGAAAGAAATCCAGCAACTTCTTAAGGACAATATTATACGTCCTTCTAAATCACCATACAATGCCCCAGTCTGGATAGTAAAAAAGAAAGAGGATGCATCAGGAGAGAAGAAATTTCGGATGGTAATTGACTACCGGAAACTAAACTCTATTACAATCAACGATGCATATCCTATTCCCGACATAAATGACGTCCTTTCCAACCTCGGAGAAAACCAATATTTTTCCACCATAGACCTGAAAAGCGGGTTTCATCAAATTCCCTTGAGGGAACAAGATATCGAAAAAACCGCTTTTGCTATCAACAATGGTAAATATGAGTTTGTTCGTCTCCCATTTGGCCTTAAAAACGGCCCAGCCATCTTCCAAAGAACACTCGACGACATTCTCCGAGAACATATCGGAAAACGCTGCCGCATTTACATAGACGATATAATAGTCTTTGGTAAAACCGAAAAGGAGCACTTTGAAAATCTAGATATAGTCTTCAAAACTCTAAAAAATGCCAATATGAAGATCAACTTAGACAAGTGCGAATTTCTCAAAAAGGAAGTAGAGTTCTTGGGATTTGTAGTCAGCGTAGATGGCATTAAGACAAATCCGAAAAAGGTTGAAGCAATCGCTTCATTCCCACCTCCAAAAACCCTTAAGGATTTGCGTTCATTCCTTGGCATGTCAGGGTATTACCGACGATTTATAAAGGACTACGCCAAAATCGCTAAACCCCTGACATCCCTTTTAAGAGGGGAGGATGGACGAGTATCAAAGAACTCATCCAAAAGTAAACTGATTTTTCTAGATAAAGAAGCAGCAGCAGCGTACGAAAAACTTAAAAACATTTTGATTTCACGAGATGTAGTACTTTCACATCCAAATTTTAAAAAGCCATTTGAGCTAACAACCGATGCTTCCAATTACGCGATCGGTGCCGTCTTATCCCAAGACAATAAGCCTATTTCATTCTTGTCACGGACTCTCAGCAAAACTGAGAAAAATTACGCGACGAATGAAAAGGAAATGTTAGCAATTATTTGGGCATTACATTCTCTTCGAAACTACCTATACGGTTCCAGTCATGTACGAATTTTCACAGACCACCAGCCACTAACATATGCACTCAGCTCGAAAAATACAAACATCAAATTAAAACGTTGGAAATCCATCCTTGAAGAATACAATCATGAATTACGATACAAACCGGGTAAGGCAAATGTTGTTGCTGACTCCCTTTCAAGACCTCCTCAACCAATCAATACCTTAACAACTGGAAAACACGACACAAACGAAACCAACTCTATGACACCTACGGAACACAGCGACGAAAGTTCAGGGCAAAATCTAATTACTTCCGTAGAAACTCCAGTCAATGCATTCAAAAATCAACTCCTTTTAAAAATAGGAAACGAAAATAGCTACCAAATCTTGAACCCATTCGAAAATTACACCAGGCATGTTATCATTCAACCAAACTATTCCGAGAGTGATGTTATAAATATTTTCAAAAGGTACTTAAACCCGCACGTCATAAATGGGCTCCTTACTGATGAACCTACCTTGGGTCTTATTCAATCTATTTACCCTCATCACTTCAAGGATTACAAAATCCGCTTTACAAAGAAACTGGTAGAGGACATACCAAACGAGGCAGAGCAAGAAGAACGAATTCTTCGCACGCATAAACGAGCACATCGTAATGCGGAAGAAAATCGTTTACAAATTCTAGAAAATTTCTATTTTCCCAAAATGGCATCCAAAATCAAGAATTTGGTTAGACTTTGCAACGTTTGTAAGGAAAACAAATATGACAGACATCCCAACAAACCTTATCTACAACCGACACCGATTCCCCAATACCCTGGACATATAGTACATATTGACATATTCATGACTGAAAAGAAGCGCGTACTCACTGCTATCGACAAATTTACAAAATTTGTACAAGCTAAGGTAATACCCACTAAATCTTCAGAAGATATCAAAAGGCCATTACGGGATATACTATTTTTCTTCTGTATTCCCGAAGTAGTGGTAATCGATAACGAGGGCGCACTTAGATCTGCGTCTTTGGAGTCCATGATAGAGGACGAACTTAAAATCAAGCTTTATCGAACTCCACCTTATAAGAGTGAGGTGAACGGTCAGATCGAACGCTGGCACTCCACTCTCACGGAGATTATGAGATGCTTGAAACGGGAAGGACCCCCTCGCTCATTCGAGGAACTCCTTGAACGTGCAGTGAACGAATACAATTTCACCATTCACTCGACTACAGGTAAAAAGCCGGTAGAAATGTATCTAGGCCGAATACCCAATCTAACCCCTGAAGAACTAGAGAACGCGCGTCTTAGCAACATTGATAAGATCAGGCGTAAACAGCTCCTTGACATGAAAAACCACAACAAAAACCGACAACCTTTAAAGACATACGACATAGGACAAGTAATTTATGTTAAACAAAATAAACGAATAGGGACAAAACTAAATCCAAGATACAGACAGGAAATTGTGAAAGAAAATAGAAATACGACAGTACTAACTGAATCTGGCAAGATAATACACAAGGATAAAATACGTAATTAACCTTCCAGGTTCATCATCCATGCGATCAACGCGACCGTACAAATTCTGGACTATACCAACTCGCAGATAATTTCTTTTCACCTGGGACAGACAAGAATTAAGGACGGAAACTTTAAAATTATTCACGTTATTAACATGGACCAATACGAACGATTCATTACGGACATTTACCCTATTTTAAACCTATCAATTGTTCAGCATAACCCACTCTCCCAATATCTGATGCATGAATTCCACCAAATCGAGACACTAGTTCACAATCTGAAACCCAGGAAGGTGAAGAGGTCACTGGATTTTTTAGGTTCGGCTTGGAAATGGGTTGCCGGAAGTCCCGATCACGAAGACCTAATAACCATACAGGAGAAGATAACCAATGTCCTGAACAATAACAACAAACAAGTTGTCATTAACGAATTGTATAATCAGCAAATAAATAAAATTACCAAAATAACAAATGATATCCAAAAATCGTTACTCGAAGAAAAGAAAGTAAATAATCATATTTTTTCGGATGTGCAATATAGAATGAAAATAGTTAAAGATGAATTGAAAAATATAAATTATGCCATACATTGGGCCAAAATGGGAATTATCAACTCAATGATATTATCAAACAAAGAAGTTAAACTAGCCACTGATATTTTGAATAAAGAATTATTGCCTTTCTCAACCATAGAAGAAGCCCTAGAGCTTGCCGATATTAAAATTATCACTAACCAAGAAACAATTTTGTACATAATAAATATCCCAATTACAAGAAAAAAAATTTTTGAAACATTGTTAATAAAACCCATAAAAAAACGAAATATTGTAACGCAAATTGTATTTGACAAAATTTTAAAGAGTAACGAAAAATTTTATGGAATAAAAAAAGATTGTAAATATTTCAACAAACTATTCATATGTAGAGAATCAGAAATAATAGATATTAGTCTTACTGAATGTATTCCGAAATTACTACTTAGCTCAAACGCCACCTGCAACAAGATCAGCGGTCTACTCATCCCAACTATAGAAGAAATTTCACCTGGTAATTTGCTGTTGAATGCGTTCTCTGGTCAACTTGAGGCAGAAGACTCAACACATAATTTAAATGGAACATATCTAATAAAATTCCATAATACATCGATTAAAATTAATGGACAAAGCTACGAATCGCACGAAATTTCAACCATACATGCACTGCCCGCAATCCTTCAACCTACGCCTGAAGGGAAAATCTACGGAGACCATCTTTCACTCGAAATATTAGATGAAATAAGAATTAATAATACAAACAAGATAGAAATGTTACAATCCGAAAATAAAATACACCAGTACACGAGTTATGGTCTAATTATTTCTTTGGCATCTCTAGCATCAGCTTACCTGCTCCTGAAAATTTGCAGGAAAAAGGGCAAACCTACAACAGTCATTTCGCCTACTCCAGAAGTTAAAATATCATCTTCTCCGCTACCATAAGTGATAAGCCGTCCACCTGTATCCGCTAATCAACATTCGCTTCGGTTCAACAACCTTCCGTATTTTTGACGATAGTGGACTATCGTTTCTAAAAGGGGGAAGAGTTAACGACACGTTCCCGCAAACGCAGCAAACACGCGCCCAGGTAAAAATGCATCGGTAATAATCAATGGCAACAACCGTAGACGCATCGTCATCAAATTCATAGCATAAAAGAAAGTATCGATTCTAGAATTAAGTTCAGTCTTTTGTACAATTGAATCTAATAAACAATTATATTTTTTTAAGTAGAACTCAAGTAAATCTTTTAATTTACACGCTTCAACAACGCATTGAAATTATTAAAATGCACTATAAAAATGGTTGAAAATTTGGCAGAGACGGTTCGTAAAACTCGAACATTTTTGGGTCGTCGTGAAGCACCTTGTCGGACCGCAATACAGAAATTGGTGGAAAAAGTCGAGCTGTTGGGACAACTTAGTGATGTGAAGAATAAAACCCGTGCACGTCACTCAAGAACAGCCGAGAATATTGTTGCTTTAGCCAAAAGTGTTGAAGAATACCCAGGTATGTCCATTTCTCGTCGTTCTTTGGAACTAGTCACTCCACAGACGTCATTGCACCGTATTTTGCATAAAGATTCAGGTCTTAAGGCTTATAAAGTTCAGTTAACACAAGAACCCAAGACGGACGATCATCAACAACGTCGTGTCTGCTGATTGGGTCGTTCAAATGCATGAAAATGATCCGGAATTCCATCGAAAAATCATCTTGAGTGATGAGGCCCATTTCCACCTCGGTGGCTTCGTCAACAAGCAAAATTGTCGCATCTGGGGTTCGGAAAACCCAAGAGTTATTGTTGAAAAGCCTCTCTATCCTCAACGTGTGACTGTTTGGTGCGGTTTATGGTCCGGCGGAGTCACTGGACCTTAATTTTTCTAAAATGAGGCTGGAGCAACAATTACGGTGAATGGATTGCGCTATCGAGAGATCATTAATGATTTTTTATGGCCGGAATTGGATGGTATTGATCTTGACAACGTTTACTTTCAACAAAACAGTGCTACGTGCCACACAAGCAACGCAATCATTTATCTTGTACGGGAAAAGTTTCCGGACCGTGTTATCTCTCGAAGAGGTGATCACAATTGGCCACCGAGATCTTGTGATTTAACACCTTGCCACTTCTACCTTTGGGGCCACGTGAAAGAGAAGATCTACGCCAACAGCCCAGCGTTGATTCAAGACCTCAAAGATGGAATTCGTGAGGCTATCGAGGACATAGGGCAGCCACTTTACGATTTGGTTATGGAAAATTTCATAAAAAGGATATGTTCGTGGTCGTGGTGGTCATTTGCCTGATGTTATTTTTCACCATTAACGGCATACCTTCTTCTTTATAATGAAATAAACATCCGATCATTTATATTAAAAGATGGCATTTTTCTTTTAATATCAAAATAACACCTCTTATTGTAAAACCCTGTAGTAATTGAATACTGTTAGGACCTATATTATGAGTTTTAATATTTCACTTAGTTTAACCGATGTAAACCGCAGAGCAATCATCACATCGTATTTTATACATACAGCTTTTCATCCCTACGTCTATTTTTGGTTTTATTTTGTGGTTAGAAATTAATTTTTTCAGAGAAATGGTATTGTAAAGCGCTGGATTTATGTTTATCTTATTTAAAATGTTTTTGAAACACAATTATCAGTGTTTCTTGTAAAAGGGATATTCATCCAAATTTTAGGCTGATCATCTGTACTTTGGCCTACGTATAAATACTTCAAGGATTGTTTTTGTATTTGATGAAACAAGACCAGATGTATTCGAAAAATTGGTCAAGAATTAGGTTCATCGAACGCGCTTTGTAATTGCTAGTTGTGATGGCCATTTACCAGAAATCATTTTTAAATGTTAAATGGCAAAATAATTTAGAATGTTTTATTTTAATTCAAAGCATTCAAGCTCTTAAAAAAACACCATATAGTATCCAAGTCAATAAAATATGTACCGAATAATTTTCTAAACAACATTTTCTTTATGTTTCAGGTTCGTATAATAATGATTATTGCGAGAAATATTGTTTTTATCCAGGTAATTTTGTTAGAATAAATATTTTTTATATCCTCCTATACCATAAATTATTTCTAAAGTTTACTTTTGGGTGGTTGTATATGGGAGTTCTTATTTTAGTTTTGTTTACGAATCTGTTAGTGTGACACATAAGTCTTTTCCCCAAAACTGCAAGAAGCTCATTCGTTTATTCAATGAATACTAATTTTCCAGTCAAAAAGTTAGTTAAAAGTTACATTTTTTTCTCTTGAAATCCAAGAACATGTAAGAACAGCGACATGGTTTACAGGAAGGACAACGCGGAAACTAAGGTCAAGATACAAAGAGCACTTACGATCTTTCTTACACAACAAGGCAGAATCCAACTATGCGACACACCTACACAACTACGTACATGAGCTTGACACTATGACAAACTCTATGACATTGCTACACAAACAAAATAAAGGACCGAGATTTGACACCCTAGAAAGACTTGAAATATATAAACATAGGATGGGTTAAGCAGGTAGGTACTAAATTAGGTCAGGTAGAGGAATATCACCTATCATTTATGATCAGCGAACAACTTATTCTTACGCAATTTTCTCAGTACTGGACCACCACACCTTCATAAGAGAACGGAAGCGACACGAACCAGAACAAACGGACATCCAACAACTCAAAAGAGAAAAACCTAATGTCCCTCTACCTGACCTAATTTAGTACCTACTTGCCTAGAGCTATTGACGAAATCTGGGCTAAACTTTTAATTGATGACACGACCCTTTTTTTACATCATCTGAATGTAAATCTATACGTTTATGTGCTCTACACTGAACTTTAATCTACCGCACGGGAGTGGATCATGTTTCAGATAGCGCAAATTTTTTTGTCCGCAGCCATCCCTTAATTGAGTTGCATGACTTCTACGCATCGCATTTTACAAAAAAAAAATCACTTTCAACCATATCATGTACAGCGAGTACAAAGTCTGCTTGCCCGAGACTGCCCAGAGAGGGAGAGTGTGATTTTGTCGAGCGGTGTTGCAGGGAAGATCTGGGATTCTTGGAAAAAATGCTATGGCCTGATGGTTACATGGATATCCACAATTTGCACAAATGGCACGTGCAAAATCCACATTTGATGCAGGAAGACATCGCAATACCAGTTTAAAGTAAACATGCGGACCGGAGTTTTGAATAGTCGAGTTATAGGTCCATTCGAGCTGCCGGAGGACTTAAATATCCAGGTTTATTTGAACTTCTTACATAACCAGTTACGAAATTTATTCGAAGAAGTGCCACTGAACATTTTTCGCAGTATGTGGTACCAACAAGATGGCTGCCCTTACATTGTCGAAATGGCGTGTACTTATACCTTGAATGTAGTAGTACCTTAAAGAAATTTTTTTGTTCCTGAACTATGAAGTAATCTAGTAAGTGACATACTTGAAATCCAAACTAAATGCGAAGCCATTTGGCAAAATAGTGTAGCACATTTTTGTACAGTACAGTCAGTTAAGGCTAGGTGATACGAGTATAATTATTGGATAGTCTAAAAAGTATTGAACCTTTGTTTGTCACTTGATGGTGTTCGTTGTCATATATCGGGCAATACTAATCAGATTGAGTCAAACCGACATGTGTTTGAAAGGGGACATTCCGGTCTACAATTTTCATGCAGGCAGTTTTGTATTTCGTCATTCGTGTCAAAAGTTGTACTCATTAAAAAATGAGTGAAATTTCTGAAAAAAATCGTTATATTTTACTATATCACTACGATCACAAGGTGAGAATGCATCGCAGGCTCGTGAAAAAATTTGTGGTGTCTACGGTCAAGATACTTTATCAAAAACAACAGCCAAGAGATGGTTCGGTCGCTTTCGTTTTGGAAATTTTGATGTCAAAGATGAACCTCGCTCAAGTTGACCAATCACTGAAAATGTCGATGAAATCTTACAAAAAATTTAAGAAGACCCACACATAAGCAGTCATGACATTGCTAAGGAACTGAATATCCATCACCAAACAGTTTTGAACCATTTGCGTAAGGCTGGATAAACAAAGAAGCTCGACGTTTGGGTGCCACATGAATTAACACAAAAAAATTTGATCGACCGAATTTCTATTTGCGAATTCGAGCCATTTTTGAAGCAAATCATAATGGGCGATGAAAAATGGGTAAGATACGAGAATGTCGTTCGAAAAAGATCATGGTTGAAAAAAGGTGAATCATCACAAACGACTTCAAAGCTAGGCTTGACACCAAATAAGGTTATGCTGTGTGTATGGTGGGATTGGAAGGGAACTGTTTATCATGAGGTGCTAGAACCTGGCCAAACACTCAAGTCGGCTCTGTTTTGTCAACAATTAACCAGATTGCAACAAGCAATTCAAAAAAACCGGCCAGAATTGATCAATAGAAACGGCGTTGTCTTCCATCATGACAATGCCAGACCACACACACAACTTTGATGACCCGGAAAAATTGACAGAGCTTGGCTGGGAAATTTTGATACATCCACCTTATAGTCCAGACCTTGCACCATCAGACTACTTTTGGTTTTGGTCTCTGCAAAATTTCCTTAATGAAAAGAAATTTACTTCAAAAAGGGACTGTGAAAATCACTTGGCCAAGTTTTTCGCCGATAAACCACAGAAGTTCTACACAGATAGAATAATGGCTCTACCCAAAAAATGGCAAAAGATCATAGATAATAATGGACGATGTGTACTTAAATAAAATCCATTTTAAATAAAAGAAATATTCAATGGAAAAACAAAAAGGCTCAATACTTGGAAAATGACGGTCAGAGATGCCAAAAAGATAGGGTGGGAAAAAGCTACACTAAACGCCTGTGATGACGGTAACACCAAACGTTTTTGGATCTTCATCAACAACATCAAAAATCACAAGAGCAGAAAGCCAAGTGACCAAATGGACGAAGAGCTAAGTTTACGATTCCTTCAAGACATTAGGAGCGAGTACCACCAACATAATCAAGAAAGCTGCTACCGCCGTTAACCCCGATCATTTATTTAAAGCTGGGAGGTACATCAGATTTTCAACGAGCAAAGGACGTCTATAGCACCGAGTTTTGACTCAATCAATTACAACATGCTAAAAACCCTTGCTTCAAAGCAACTTCAATGTCTCCTTGGGGCTTTTCGTAAAGCCGTTGTCGAGTGCAAAGTGCATGCAGGACAATTAGAATCAACAAAATATTAAAATCCAACAAGGATCCAACACAGCTCAGCAGCTACAAGCAGATCTCGTTATTAATCAGTGTATTTATTAAAACTGATAAATGTACTCATTTTAAATTCAACTGATTTATTGAGGAAAACAACATCTTGGCTCCAAATTGCTTTCCACATAGAAAAACAAGTCGACCTCAGCCTGCCCTAATACACTGATGCTAAAACTAGAAAAGGTCTGTGTGGTCTAGTGGTTAGGGCATGAACGCATAAGTCGAAGGTCCCAGGTTCAAATCTCGTTGGGAGAAACGTGATTTAGTTCAGGGGATTTTTCGGACAGACTATGAGTGTTCACTCAGTAGTGATATGTAGTGATTTAATCAGATCATATAGCTGAACAGGCACACGGGAGCATGGTACTGATCAAACCAACTTCCGAAAAAATCAATACGGTCATGAAAATGAGATACTCTAACTATCTCTAAGCGAAGGCCCGAGAGGGGCTGTAGTGCTGCAAAGAAGAAGGAGAACAACTAGAAAAAGACAAGGGTTCCAAGTTTAAAACAGTTGTCATTCTTGACATTACCAATGCGTACGAACACGTGGATCTAAACCTGCTTAAACAAACTCTAATCAACGTCGGCGTAAGCACTTTATATATCAACTGGATCATCGAACTTTTTAGTCGAAGATCCCTTTTGTTAAGTAGTCAAAGGGTCACTGTAACCACAAGGAGATATTTTAAGCTACCCCCCTGTTTAAAGTGCATACAATTGTTCTACATAGCCTAGCAAACGATAAGACTACTGTCCTACAATACGCCGCCGATTTCTTCATACCAGTAGAAGAGAAGAAGCTGCTGGACACCGTGGACGCTTTACAAAATAGATTAAATGACTTCAGCAGAGCTTGTGACTCACTGGCTTTGAAAGTAAACGCTGCTAAAGCTCAGGGGATCATCATCATCATTCCCTTAGCATGAACGCATTCTTTAGCTAGGAAGGAAAATAAACAGGACAGTATCCTTTAAAGAATGGAGTGACGAAATCATCAGCAAATAGAACCAACAAACTCTGATCCACATGTTGTGCTGATCAATGAAAAATTTCAAACCAATCATCGCCTTAAATCTATATAAAGCTTTAATTACGAAACTTTTCTTTATCAGCTTTGCAAATGCTCCAAACTATTTTTTCGACAAAATCGAAGCCGTTAAAGCAAATTTCCTAAAGCTCTGCGCTGGATCCCCACGTAGCACCGTTCAATGACCAGGCACTCGAAATTTGTGAAGACCTCATGACCAAGGATACAGACGAACTGTTCACAGCAAGAGAGCTAAGCAATGTCTTTTTTAACAATTTTTTAGATACAGACTTGGCGGACGCAAACAATACAGCCTGCAGTTATGTCCACGTATACCAGAAATTTAAGGCCTCCGACGGAATTATTGCCACGGTCGCGGTTATTTGACCGCCCAACTTTAAGGTATTTCTAGATGGTAGGAACCCGATGTGTAACACTCACCATGACTTCAGTGGCATTGAGCAAAACGATAAATTCATGTGTTCATCTGTTACGTGGAGCAATTAACGAGTATATCTCAGCTCATCTTTGTTACCGCCGGAGCAAAGAATTTTGCCGGTGTTGGTGGTGCCTACATCAACCTCACAAATAACGAGGCTTCTTATTTTAGTCTAAATGAGCACGTTTCTACACTCAATGCTGAATTGCACACCATTTTGGCAGCCCTGAAAGATACTGCTACAGCCTTGACCACCGTGTTGAATTTGTTCTCAGATTTCATGGTCACTGCTGAACATTGAAAATAACATGAATCGTAAAAAAGTAATCTATGACATCTGACAGGTCATCAACACCAAACCGAACGTCAAGTTCAACTTTCTATGTATCCCGGGTCATAAAGGGATAGAGGCGGCTACAGAAGTTGATTATTATTCTAAAGAAGGGGGCTAAGAGAGGCCGTTTGCAATACACCCACTTAGAGCATTATGATATCATGGATCTTATAGATTCAAGCATTAAACGTGACTGTAGGAATCGTTGCCTAGCCAAAGGACTAGGGCTCACATAGTATATCTGGAAAAGAGCCCGCCGCTTGAGAGGTGAAAAACCATGGTTCCACGCTGGCGACTAGCAACCCTGCAATCAATTCCAATTCCAATCCTGGTCAATAAATGTTACAGCAACTTAAGACTGTTTAAAGCAAAACGCGTAGATTCAGAAATGTGTGGCTGACCTTGATCACACATTTTTTAGATGTGATATATACAAAACAAATAGAGTCGAGTTATATTGCTTTAATAAATTAATAGGGTTACCATCGTAAGGGACATCCTGGTCAAAAATGACAGAGCTCTGATCGTTGAGTTAGAAACCTACATTGGCACCGCAAAGATGAAGATCTTAAAAACGGCACGGTACTTGGCAATCAGCGCATAACAGAATCAAACAATGGAGAGCTCATGGGGTTTTGTTTTCCTTATTTTCTTTATGTTTTAGTTCTTGACATTTTCCTGCTAAGGCACACATCCCCCACTTTCACATTACAAACTTTCTTATACTCCTTTACAGACAGTGCCTTTTACTTATCCCAGGCCATTTCACTGACTGGATCATTATTTAGCCTACCACACAATTAAAAAATAAATAAATAAATACAATCTCTTGGTCGCGTGGAAGTATCGTTTGAGATCTTAGGATTTTTTCTCTATTTTTTATTTTATTTGCCTCTGAAATTGAGTGGAGTGTGAGTGAACCTATTCGGAAGTGTATACCCGCAAAAGACCAACAGGTTATCGGCTGAAGTTTTTGCGAAAATGGAACTGGGGACCACACACAACTTATTAAGTTTCAAGGATATTATCCAGAGAAATTCATGTTCTCTCTGGATTTCCCCAAGGTTTCAATATCTTCATATCTGATCTTGCCGTGGCATAATCTGATATAAAGCACATTTTTTACGCCGGTGACCTCAAACTGTGTAATGTCGTTCCTTTTTTCGCCGACGCATTGTTTCTCCAGTCTAACTTGAATGCTTTATTCCAATCGTGCGACAAAGATCAACTCTCACTGGATTTGAACAAATACCAGGTAATAAGTTTTCCACGTTAGTAATCCTAGATACAAACTTCGTTTTAATCTTCATTATAATGAAGTCCTTTCTAGAGCTTACAAAATGCTAGGCTTTATCCAAACGAGAGCCAACGATTTTTAAGAATATGCGCCTTATTCATGAATATGTCTGCTTAATCTGGAACTCCTATTTCTTATGTTCATCGCAATAGGTTAAACAGTGCAGAAAACAAATTTGACTAATGTTGTGAAATCTCATTCCAAAATTTTGATTATGTTTCTATTGTGTTTTTATTGCAACGATCTGCCTGTTTTTACGAACAAATAATCAATTCGTAAAAGATTTTTAGGACTTTGTAAGGCGAATTTTACAAAGACCAACTAGTTTCGCCTGTCCATGGATGACAGCCAATTTTCTTCAGCAACTATACAAGCTGCAAAGTTTATGTAAAGGTTAAATGTGGTGGTCTCTCGAAAGCTTGGGTGGGAAAGCGGACCCCTCCCTATACCGGGGACCCTTCAACGTAATTTCTTATCAAAGAAAGTCGAATGAAATATGAAATGAAAGGTCTTGAACTCTAAAAATCAGAAATAAAGAAGTCAGTTTGTGCGTTAGGGACTCCAAGAAGAAGTAAAAAGTTCGAAAAATGTGTGTCCCTCCCCCTCGCGTTTGGGCACCTTAAAGCTGAATAGTCTGAAAAATCGCAAGGGGCCAAATACCACAGAAATCAAAATTCAGTTTTCTTGGGATTTTTATGAAAATTTGAGGAATAGGGTTTAATTTGAATGTGTTCAACGGCTCAAGCATTCAGAAAAATCATTTTAGCTAGGAAGAAGTGGCGACTATTATGTGCTTATGAAAGAAACCCTTTGTATTTCGAATATATATGAACGATTTCTTATAGAACTAATGGTTGCATAATTCCAGTCATCGGTTCATGCCACTCGAACCATAGGATTGTTACAAATCCCTTCTGGTAGGAACATTCTACTGCCTAAACAACATGTTCTTTGTCTTAGCTTTTTTGCGGAGTCAATTTTACGAAATAAGCTTTCTCTTGCTCGTATTTTGAAAGCGAAAAGACCGGCAACGAAATTTCCTGTTTGTGTATCATTGAGTGTAAAAAGTGCACGTACGGTATAAAACTTTCAATAAAAAGCAATATATCACCAAAACGTTGGTCTATAACTTTTTTTTCAAAATTTGAACGTTTATTTAAGAAAAAAATTGTACAATAGTATTATTCAAAGTATTGCCCATCTGAAGCTATGACCTTTTCCCATCTTTCTGGCAATTTGTGGATCCCATCCCAAAAAAAAAGCTGCGCCGGCTTGGCAGCCAAGAATGAATCAAGCCAATTTTTGATATCCTGCTCTCATGTGAACCGTATTCCAGTGAGGGCGTTCTGCATCGATCGGAACAAATGCGATGGTAGTCAGAAGGGGCAAGGTTTGGGCTATTAGGCGGGTGGGGTAGAACTTCCCATCCACTGTTTTCCAAATAGTTCTTAACCGGAAAAGCAACGTGGGGCCGAGCGTTGTCATGATGGAAAATTATTGCCTCGTGTCTGGTCGCATATTCCTGGCATTTTTCGGCTACTGCTCTCTTCAAACGGATTAATTGTGTTCGGTAGCGTGCTCCATTGATGGTTTCACCAGGTTTTAGCAGCTCATAATACAGCACACCCTTCTGATCCCACCAAATACAGAGCATTACTTTCGCGCCATGGATATTCGGCTTTGCCGTTGATTTGGCTGGTTGGCCGGATTTCACATATGATTTTTTGCGCTTGGGGTTGTCGTAATGGGTCCATTTTTCATCACCAGTAACAATCCGATGCAAAAATGACTTCCTTTTGTTGCGTTCCAGCAGCATTTCGGACATGCAAAACCGCCTTTCGACGTCTCTCGGCTTGAGTTCATGCGGAACTCAATTCCCTTGCTTTTGAATATATCCAGCTGCTTTTAAACGTTTTGAAATGGCTGCTTGAGTGACACCCAAAGATTCTGCGAGCTTTTCTTGTGTTTGGCATCAATTTTCATCGATTAATGCTTCCAATTCTTCATCTTAAAAACTTTTTTGGCTGCCCAGGACGTTCATCGTCTTCCAAGCTCGTGCAAACCACTTTTGGCAGGTTCGATCAGCTAGAGCATGTTCACCATAAACTTCCACCAAAATACGATGACTTTCGGCAGCAGTTTTCTTCATATTAAAGTAATGAAGAAGAATTCCCCGCAAAAACACTTTTCCAGGAACAAAGTTCGACATATTTGAGTGAAAAAGTTATTGTTGTTAACGATTCAAATGAATGGCATACACTGAAAAGACGAACAATGACAGTAGCTTTCCAACGCAGGTTCGGAATATTGGAACGATGTAGTATTATACAAGTTACGCCATCTCTTAGCAAACCGCACGAATTATGTTATAGACCCAATATTTCAAACATTAATTGCAAAATATGAGAATCTTACGCCTAGAAAAAGGTGGGGAAATGTTCCTTGAAACGCTAAGCCTCCGTCTACGACGCGCAAAAAGTCTCCGTACGATCATTCCTCTGGAATATTAAATATCACCAAATTATATTCAAAAATAAGAATTTCGTTTTATAACTAAAAATTAATATTTGGTAGGATATCCTTTTGCTTTAATAATAGACTGCAGTCTTATTGCCATTGATTTAGTTAGGTCATTGGTCAAATCATTGGATATTAAATTACATTCTTCCAGTTGCGCTGATTTCAGGGCTACTTTGTTTGTCAGATTACTTTTTCGAACCCGCTTGTCTAAAACATCCCAAAGATGCTCTATAGGATTAATATCCGGAGATTGTGGAGGTGTCGCAATACTCGGGGTGTATTATGTAAGAACCAAAGCCGAGTATTCTCCGCAGTATGCTATGCGTCGTTATCATGCATGAAGATAAAATTGTTCAATATCCCCATTTTCTCTGCACTTGGACCCAAATTATCCTTCAGGATATTAATGTAATGTTTGTGGTCCATTATACCCACAATAATTACTAAACTCCTACCCCGAAAGCGTTCATGCACCCCCAGACTAAAACGGAGCCTCCTCCATGTTTCACTGTTGGACATAGATTTTCCTTTTGCAGCTCTGTGTATGCTTTTCTCCACACCATGCATTTTCCATTGGAGTTAAAAAGATTGAACTTGCTCTCATCGGTAAATATAATTTTAGCAAATTCCAGGCGCTTCTTTCGATTGACCTCATTAATAAAATATTTCCGCCTAGCTGTACGACCATGGCAACCAGCCGATCGCAAGACATTCCTTTATATTTGCCGATACTTCGACACCTGATGTCTCTAGTAGCTGAGCTGAAATTTGAGGCGCACTAATTTCCGGCTTATCCCTGACTTTTCAGAGATTAAAACGCTGGTTGTGATAATTTAGAACACCAGGACGACCACTCCGAGGCATGTTTTTAACGGTTTTTGTGGAGATTTGGGTCTTTCAGTGACGCGAACGATTTCCTTTAATGATTTGCATTGATTATGTAAACGGATGATCTTTTTCTTCCTTGATAGGTTCTTTCCTTTTTGGGCCCATATTCACTATTTTTTCACTTAAAGGACGAAACACCAGAATTCAAACAACAAAATGAATGGTTTGAAATGAAAAAATTTCCCACTAAAAAGGGTGAAATAAAAAACTTTTAGAAAAAAAGAAAACCGACTTCAGAATGCCCTAAAAAGGATGAAATAAATTTTTTGGAAGCGGT